>OZ012738.1:674896906-676129406 GCA_963859935.3 Lathyrus sativus | reverse complement strand
ATCACTTCTGACTCTAATGATCTTAGAATCAAATTTATTTTGTACTTTAGAACAGAAACTAGTAAACACAGAACGTGGCTCATTCTTGTGCCTTAGGAATTTAACCCATGTCCAACGACTGTAATCATCAATAATGACTAGTCCATAATTCTTACCATTGACTGTCTTTGCTTTCACAAGACCAAACTAGTCAATATGTAGAAGCTCCAATGGTCTAGAGGTGGAAACAATATTCTTCGATTTAAAAAATGTTTTTGAAATCTTGCCTTTCTGAAATGCTTCACAAAGAGCATCTGAAGTGAACTTCATCTTAGGTAGACCTATGACTAACTCAAGTTTATTTATCTGAGAAATCATCCTCATGATAATATAACCCAAGCATCTATGCCATACCCACTGCTCTTCGTTAACAGACATTAAGCATTTAAAATATTGGTTTTTAAGATCAGAAAGCTTAATCTTGTATATTTTGTTTTTCCTCTTTCCGGTGAAGAGAATTGCGCCAGCTTTATGACTTATAACTTTACACGTTTTCTGATTAAAGATAATGTCGTAACCGTTATCACTTAATTAACTTTTAGATAACAAGTTATGCATTAGTCCCTTAACATAAAGTATATTAGATATAGAAGGAAGAAATATGATACTAACTGTTCTAGATCCTTTGATTCTTTCTTTCTGGTTTCCTCCAAAACCAACGTATGTAGCATCTTTAAGTTCCAGGCTTTGGAACATATGCCTTCTTCCTGCTGTCACACCCTAATTTTTGACCCTAAGATCCCACCTCCTTTTGAATTTCATTCGCATATCATTCAAGTCCGTCATCCATGCATAGACTAACCGTTTTGTCTAGTTTGTTCGTTTTCGCAGATTCGTCAAAGAAAGGTGGAAAGTAATGAGAAATCTTATATGTCCATTAAGTTATTTTGAATTCATGTGGATATGGAAGGAAGATATGCCCTCATGTCCAAGGTTTTTTTAATCAATATGAGGTTATTTTGTCCTCATGGTTCCTCGGATGGTTCAGGGTATAACTAGGAACGACCGTAAGTCATGTCCTGTAGTTTTGAGCATAGTCATTTGAAAATCAGTGGGAATTCCATGATGCATGGTATTACATATGGCATTACCATTTTAAAAGAAGTTCTCAAGGTGTAATAAAATTTTGTAGCGAGGTTAAATTAGTGGTAGTGAAGCTTGGGTATACATTTTGAACTTGGTTTCAGCAAAATGCGTTTAAGATGAAGGTTAAGATTGTATTCCTCACAAAAGTTTTTCAATGTTGGTTCACTATTTTGTTGCAAAGTTCAAATTCAAGAGCCAGGCATGGTTTATGAAGTTCCAACACTTTATTTTTGCATTTCAAGATTGTTAAAAAATGGGGACTCCAGGAGACCCCACATGAAGCTTCCAACCGATATCCAAAATGCAAGATATCGTTCCAAATTTCAACACTCTTCATGACAAATTACATGGTTCAAGGAAATGAACCCCGTCTCATGACTTGTTTCAAGTAGTAAATTACTATTACCATTGGCAAGATTTGAGCCAATCAGAGTTTGTCATGCTACATAAGTCACAAGGTATTGCATCATTAATGGTTTCAAAGCATAACATTTTACTTAAAACAGGATGCAATAACTGAACCCTTGAATATTAATCCAGCTACAAGCAGAAGTTATAAGTTCAGTACCATAAAATCTAACAAACTTGACTAAGCATTACAACTGACACTTAAGAACTAGAACTCGAGTAAACCAAGGCTTGAGTCTATGATAATTTATGAGGATATCACTGCTGCTCTGGCGACATTGCCGATCCGGAGAAGTTAACGAGCTTACCACGCGGAAGAACGCGTCTACCCTTTACACCATCTTGATACATGATCTGGCGTCCTCACTTCCTACAAACCAAAACACAATACAATTATGTGACTTCCGAATACGACGGTGTTCATGGTAGAGAGCAGAAGAAGATGTTATAACATGATGTATCTTCTAAGACCAGTAGAGCAGGCCGAGCCCGAAGCTTGATTGTTGGCAATAACGGTTGTCTTCCCATCGGCGTGTCACTTGCAGTCACGAAATCCGAAACACCTTGTTTCGCGTCACCCTGCACATAAGAGAAACAAACAACCATTTAATCCTTATGTTATAAAATTGTTAACTCATGATATATTTTCTCCAAGATAAAAACTTCACAGACTATGATGAGACAGGGTAGTGCCTTCACATGGCCTTTGAACATTGCAGCTTTTGAGTCTTGCAATGCCGTAGCTGGCAAAACTGCGAATTTCACTGAAGGAAAACCGAAGAAGTAACTGATACGCAACACCTGTAACAAATACTACGCAACGAGCACGTTCTCTTCTTTCACCAGATATCACCATCACATTCCAACCTTCGCACACCTGCAAGTTGATGCTTCATCACGCCGGTATCATGATCCTGAATATTGCCTAAGGAAACAAGTTGCACCGCGTTTCAAACAGTAATCGTGGGTTAGGTTTGGTCTTTATAACCCACCTGCTATACCAGTTTGAATTGAAAGTTAGCAGACAACACATTTTATTCAAAGATAAATCCAAACCAAGGTAGTAGGTCACCTCTTCAGTCAATTCTTGAGTAGAACCGTTGTTGGTCCAAATACCGTCCGTCTCGTCCCATCCATGCTTACATGTCACTATGAGCTACCTGATGCAAGAGGATATATACAAGGTCAGCATACTCATGCTTAAGCCAAGTTTCAGCATTTAAAACATTTGTTGGAACTTAAGGAAGCCAAACATCTTATCTTACAGCTCATCATTATGAAAATGCAAAGAGCAATTCTACGAATCTACTACGCAAGAGCAGATGTGGAAAGACATACCTGCAGGAGTTTGAATTTCTACGGGTTAAAGCGTAAGGCGACATATATGGAGGGTGCAGTTTTTTTTAAGTGGTTGTGTAACAGAATCTCGAGTCTGTTGCTGAAAGAAGGTAGAGGACCTCCCTCTCATCATCTTGCCTTCATGTTGACCGAAGCGGAGGGAGCCAAGTTTCCTCTAAAGCTTCATCGCAGTTTTACTTCTTGAACAAATGCCCATATACCTGCAATGTTAGTCTGAGAGCTCAGCACAGAGCATCCAAGTAAATCTAAAAACATATTGTTATTCAAGTTGCAAACTGGGTGGTCATTGTGAATAATCAAGAGTATCAGCAAACTTACTAAGTCCGGAAAGAATTCAACGGTATGAAAGCTCAAAACATATAGTCTCCACACCATGAACTGTCACTAGCGGCCATGGCAGCATTGCGAATATTCAGCTAACAGCAGCAGAAACCATCTGTCAGCATCGATAGACTGTTCTGGAAAGGCTGGATTTACGATCCTGAAGGCATTGTGGACCTCACCAATTTTCAGCGGTAACCCCTACAGGACATGTCATTAAAGTCAGTGATATACGGTATTTAGCGAATGAAACCAAAGCAGTTAATACGTTTCAAACGTAGGCAAGGCAAATTTAAGGTTTTTTTTCAAAATCAAAACCAAATCAGACAGTGTTGAACGAAATCCCAAATTTGCCAAAAACGCTCCAACATGTTGCAGACATTTCCTAAACCAAAAGGGAAATCAGTTATTGCTATTTAATTTCTCGATTCACTCAGCCATCTATAAGAAGGAAGACTTTGAGACGAAAAAGAAGAGAACAATTGATAGAATCCACAATCACCACGAAAAGAGAAAAAACGACTTATCTGCGTTAGTTTCGCCGGGAAACCACTACCGGTGTCGAAATCCTTGGAGTTGCCTCAAAACCACTGCGTCTCCACAAGCCGCCACGAAACTCTTCAACCCCATTGTGACATCCTCACCGGAAGCAGCTACCCTTCTACATTTGATTTATTTCGTTCTGGGTAATATTTCTGTTTCCATTTGAGTTTCGTGTTTGTTTTGTTTGTTCATTAGGTTTTTGGGAGGAATAATGGAAGAGTCGCAGAAAGATGGAGAAGACGTCAGAAAGAAAGCGGAAAAGACGGAAGTGAGAAGAAGAAGGTTGAAGAAGAAAACGGGGAAGTCGCGAGGGGGAAGGTGCCGCTCGCAATCATGAATCTAGGGTTTCACGAAACCCTTTCTTCCCCCTCTTTCATTTTGACCGGGCCGGGTCTGGGGATTTCAACGCCCCAGCCCACCCATTTGTTTATTTATTTTATTTTATCTGTTTTTTTTATTATTATTTATTCTTATTTGTTTATTTGTAATCCTTATTCATTATTAATAAAAAAAAACTAACTACACTAACTACTAACATTAATCATTAATCCCCTAAAAATCTGAAAAATAGCGTGTTTAAGTTCTTTTAAAAAATAAAATAATAATAATACTAATTAAAAAATATATTTAATCTTAGATTAATTTAATTGCGTTTTAATAAAATCATAATGGTATTGCTGTAAATAATCAAAAACGGTTTTTCATAAAAAATGTATAGAATATATTAATATTAAATTTAGATGTTAATTTAGGTTCATAAAATATAATTAGTTTTAAATTAAAATTTGACTTAGTTTTTATTCCAATATAAATAAAAATGTAAAAAATGTAAATTTGATAATGTAATTTAAACCTCATTTCTCTCTCATAATAAATAAAATAAAAAACCCAAGAAAAATAAAATCTTATTTTTTAATTAATTTAATTCTACAGCTTAAACAATTTGCTTTTCTTAAATAAATAAATAACTTCACTTTAATCCAATGTTAAAAATAACCGTTGTTAGTAATTTAGGATTTAGCTTTGATTATGTTCCAACTCTTAATAAAAATTCATCAAATTCACAAATAAATTCTAACATTTTTATAAATTACACAAAAACCGCAAGAGTAACTATTTCCAACATCTACCCATTTTCATTTAAATAAATTAATTTAATATAATATAAAAAAAATACAACCAATTCGCCTTTTCTAACTGCTACCGCTTTATTTTTACTGCTTAACTTTCCCTCCGAAGGAAAGGTTCACATGTTTGACCCCCGTGTCAATACCTTTACCCTCGCCCTAGCCTTAGGATTTGAGTCCCCGTACTCACCTTTTAGGCGTCCCGTCGTGGACATACCTTCATCCTTTTCAATTTAACTTTTAATGTAGATAGGAGTCTTCGCACTCCAAGTAAGCGTTTCCATATGAACGCTTATTTCCCTTTGGAACTTTGACTCACAGTCAATAATTCCTCAAATCCTTTAGGGGAACTACAAATACTCTGATTCCATTCCCATCAGGATATGTAGGCACAGGATGCGACGTCTTGGCGAGTATACTTAGGACTAATCCCTTAGGTCTTTTCTCTTTACCTCTAACCCTTAGCATTACCCTTAAGCAGATAACTTTAGCAATAAGAAAATTAAAACAAGAGGTTCCTGTAGAGTACTACAGAAACTTAGGATGCTAGTACCTTCCCTAAGTTTAATCAACCCCTGAACCTAAAACTCTTTAAACCTTGCATTTGCATTGCATTGTGGGAATTTCGATATTTATCCCTTCCTTTGGACAAATCAAAGATCGGTTGCAAATTGAATTAAAGATTCAAACTAATTAATAGTTTGGTATCCAAATTTCACCGCGACACCTGCCATGTGTCGCAAGCATCTAGAGTCTAGGTACCATGACTAGTGTTTTAACTCTGCTGCATAGGATATTTGCAACATATACTATGTTATCTTTTGGTACCCATGTTCTTTTAGGTCCTCTTTGATTAGTTTTCCTAGAGTTTCTGACTACTTTGATTTTTCGTGCAATAGTAAATTTTTGTGTCTGTGATGATGTGTAGTGATAAGAAAAGGTTGAATTTGGTTTGTTTTCTGTAAGAGGGGTCTGATCATCATGGTCAGAATCATAACCAATTCCTATCTTCCCATTGTTACTAACACCATAGATCATCGAAGCCATTCTGCTTCTATCTATGTTTTCATTTAAGATTTTCTAAAATGCTTTATCATATTTGCATATGATGGTTTCAGAAGATGAAGAAGCTTTAGAATGAATTTCTTTAAGTTTTAAGCATTTTTTATTTAGAAAAATATTTTCTCACACTAGATCTCTGTACATGGTTAAGTATTTGATATACAAATCAATAACAGAGTCGGAGCTCTGATACCAACTGAAGGTATAGAAAAACTCAAGAAAGGGGGGTTGAATTGGAGTTTTTACCAAACGTAAACTTTTATAACTTTTAGTGCAAAGTTTAACAAGAGAGAATAAAAGATAGACACAAAGACTTTTATCCTGGTTCATTGTTGACAAAGTTACTCCAGTCCACCCGTCAAGGTGATTTCGCCTTCGAAAAGGACTTACCAATAATCTAGAAATATTATAACAAGTTCGTCTAAGTGTTTAGAAAAACACCTTAGCCCTCTCAAGTCTACAAACTAACACTTAGTCACTTGAGGAAAATGATATCAACAAATATACAAAGAAAGTGTTTATGAAGTTGCTTTATAAGGCGGATGAAACAAAAATTTAAGAACAAAGTATCCACAAATATGAGCAACAACTCTTTGTGTTTCTATAGGATTTCTAGACTTATCATTTTTTTACTTGCAATATATTAATCATTATGTTCTTCTTGCAATGAGGTAGATACTTCTTTATATAGCTGAATGTTTGAACGTTTGAAGGGTACAAGCGTAAAACTTGAAGCCAGGTGTTGCAACGGTAATAACAAGACCTTGAGAGATAATAGTGGTAAAGTCTCACCATATCCCAAATAGCAGTACTGACGTGAAATCAATTTATACCAAAATGGGAATGAAGTTTAGTATGGATTCTTTCATCACACGTTTTTGTCTTTGACCTTACCTTCTAATAAACTTTATCTGATATGAAGTGATAAAAGTCCAGAAGAAGAACTACTGAGTGGAATCAGAGTCTTCAGAGTTCTTCAAAGGTATTTAGAAATAATATATTCAGAGTCATTAGAACTTGTTCAACAGAACCTTGTCTTTAGAGTCATCAGAGCTTGATATCAGAGTCGGAAGCAAATCTTTTCTTAGAAGCACATAACTTTCTTTTTCTTTAGAGGTATTCAACATTCATCAGAACTGCTAATATTTCTTTAGAGACGAACAAAAAGATTCTTGAGGCATGCCAGAAGGGTTCTGATGAAACTTCATGAGAGTTATTCAGAATTTAAAAACTAATAACTGCACACTTCAGAAAAGTTCATTAGAGTACAAAATTTTTACATATAAAATATATGCATTGTTATCATCAAAACTTAGAGATTATATGTAGAATTAGGCAAAGATGAAATAATCCTTGAAATTTTTCCCTAAGCCATTCTTCTCCTTCCTCTTGCCCTAACCCTTCTTTTCTCTCTTCCAGGTTTTCACATATTATGCCAAAACTGACTCTTTCTCCACTTCTCTCTTATTTCTAATAACCTTATTCTTCCTAATTATGTTTTCTCTCTATTTCCCCCAACTCCTCTCCATAATTAACCAACTTACCCTTAATTCCTCTACACATCCTTATTTTTATTATTATTTCGATATTCTAATATATTTCCCTAATTAAATAAATACTCTTATTATTTAATTACCAAAAGAACTCTAAATAATTCCATTAATTTCTACACCACCTAACTATTTTAACTTACCCAACCCATCAATAATTCAAAGCACAGAAAAAACACATAATTCAATAAAAACGAATAATTGAAAGTTGGGTGTTACAACTCCCTCCCCCCCCCCCCCCCACTTATGAAATTTTCGCCCTGAGAAATTACCTGAGGTAAATATAGTTGGATAAGACTCTCTCATCTTCTCCTCGCGCTCCCAAGTCATGCTTCTAGCAACGGGTCCTCCCCACACTACCTTCACCATTGCAATCTCTTTGACACACAACTGCTTCACTTCTCAATCCTCTATTCGCATGGGCGATGTCTGAACAGTCAGGTTCCCTCTCACTTGTATATCGTCCACTTGAATCACATGAGATGGATGTGGAATGTACCTCCTCAACTGAAACAAATGAAACACATCGTGAATATAAGCAAGCGGTGGTGGCAAGGTAATCCGATAGGCCACCTTTCTTATCTTCTGCAAGATCTGGTATGGACCAACAAAATATGGTGTGAGCTTTCGAGACTTCAAGGCTTGACCAACACCAGTTACTGGGGTGAATCTTAAAAACACATGGTCCCCCTCTTGGAATTCAAGTGATTTCCTCCTCTTATCATGGTATCTCTTTTGTGAACTCTGAGAAGTTTTCATCTTCTTTTGAATCAACTTAATCTTTCCAACCGTCTATTGAAAAATATCCAGTTTGAGCACAACACTCTCCCCCGATTTGTAGCAATACAAAGGAGTCATACATTTCCTTCCATAAAAAGATTTAAATGGTGTCATTCCAATACTAGAATAGGAATTGTTATTATAAGTGAAATCAACCAAAGACAGGTAGTTATCCCAAGAACCTCCTTGTTCTAGCATACAAGCTCTCAATAGATCCTCTAAAGATTGAATAGTCCTCTCTTTTTGATCGTTTGTCTACGGATGATAAGCAGAACTCAACCTCAAATTGGTACCCAACGCCTTCTCCAAACACTCCCAAAATCTCGAAGCGAATCTCGGATCTCGATCTAATGCAATACTTGAAGGAATACCATGCAAATTGAAAGTCTTCTCAATAAACAACTCGACCAACTTTTGCAAATGGTAGCTAATCTTAATCGGAATAAAATTTAGTCACCCTATCCACGATCGCCCAAATGGAGTCACTTCCCTTCGTCGTCTTAGGATGACTCATCACAGAATTCATAGAAATATTATCCTATTTCCACTTTAGAATGCTTAGCGGTTGAATCAAACCTAACAACTTCTGATGCTCAATCATTGATTTCTGACACCAAACAAACATAGATAACCTCGGTTACCTCTTTCTTCATAGCAAGCCACCAAAAATATTTCTTCAAGTCTTGATGCATATTAGTAGCAGCGAGATGAATACTTAACCCACTCCTATGATCGTCTTCAAGAATACACTTTTTAGGTTCTAGTACATCCAGAATTCAAACTGTGTTTCTGAATCTGATCATACTGTTCTCGTCGACTCTGAAGTCAGTACCCTTACCTCAGTTAATAAACATTAACCTGTCAATCAATCCTAAGTCGGTCTTCTGGCCTTCTTTGATTTCTTCCAGAATTCCACTAGTCAACTTCAACATACCCAACTTAACATTATTAAGAGTTACTTCACACACCAAACTCATATCTTTGAATTGCTCGATCAACTCTAATTCTCGTACCATAAACATCGACATGTGTAATGTAAGTGCTCTTGATTGGCTGAATTTTATGGCAAAATATTGGTATATGTATGAATGTCATGTCTGATGTTGTTACATTCATAATATAGACTGTGCAGGGTAAGTTAACTAAGCTAAGTATAAGTTAAGTTGGATGCATACTCAATGTTATGACATAGGTCGTATGACATCAAGCGGAAGTTTGTTATTCTGGTAGCTAGAACTCAGGAAACAACTTAGAAGCTCAAGCTGGAATGCAGGAGACATTTTAGACGCCCTAGGGGAACTAATACGTACCTGATTAAAGTGGCAAACATGCAGAATACTAAAGAGAGGTTTTATGAGATAAAACCTAATGTATGCGCCCAGGCCCAAGGACTGATCTGCTGCTATAAATAACATGAGAAGCAATCCTAGAAGGCAGCTGTTAGAGATAGAGAAGCAGAGAAATCACCATAGTGGTTTAGAAGTGAAGAGATTATTCTTCACGATTGTGTCTTAGGAATACTTGTAATCCAAGCAACTGTTGATTGCATTGGTTAGGTAGTTTCTAGGTTGTGTACCACTCGAAGCTGTTAAGTAAGAGTGTGTGTCACTTGATCAAAGCTTGGAAGCAAGATCAAGGTGTGTGTAGTTGAAGTGTCTCTTTATTCTACTGTTTAATTTGTAACTGGTTGATATCACTGGTGTGTGATTGTAGGGAATGAGTGGGTATACTCAGGTCTAGAGTGTCTCTAGGTTAAATTGTCATTGGGTAGGTTTTAAGTGAGGAGTGCAAACTGGAGGTTTCACTCTGAATTAATTCTACTGATAGTGAAATTTCTCCCTGGCTTGGTAGCCCCCAGATGTAAGTGTGTTGCACTGAACTGGGTCAACAACCAACTGTGTTATTTACTGCTTTGTTATTACTGCATAATAGTAGGTCTATAGTGAATGTCACAGTGGATGTTATAACTTCTGTTAGAACATCCATTGTGGGCTGCCCAGAATTTTCAATTGGCATCAGAGCAGGCACCCTTCCTGTTTCTTACTGGGTGAGATCTAGGGAAACAAAATTCTGTTACTATGGATAAAGATATTGGATTCACAAATAGACCTCCAATTCTGGATGGTTCTAATTATGACTATTGGAAGCCTAGGATGATTTCCTTCATAAGGTCCTTAGACAACAAGGCTTGGAGAGCTGCAAACTCTGGCTGGGAACATCCTATGAAGACTGACAAGGATGAAGTATCTGTGCAAATTCCTGAAGAGGAATGGACCAAAGAGCAAGAGACATTGGCTCTTGGAAACTCTAAAGCATTGAATGCACTCTTCAATGGTATAGACAAAAACATCTTTAGGCTGGTCCATCACTGTGAACTAGCAAAGGATGTTTGGGACACTCTCATAACCACTCATGAAGGAACCTCCAAGGTCAAAATGTCAAGACTTCAAATGTTGACCATAAAATTTGAAAGTCTAAGAATGAAGGAAGACGAGACCATTCATGACTTTTACATGAATGTTCTTGAACTAGCTAACACCTCAAGAGCTTTGGGAGAAAAGATGGCTGAAGAAAAGCTTGTAAGGAAGATACTAAGGTCACTACCTAAAAGGTTTGCCATGAAGGTAACAGCCATTGAAGAAGCTCAAGACATATGCCACATGAAAGTGGATGAACTCATTGGATCCCTTCAAACCTTTGAGATGGGGATGTGTGATCAAGCTGTGGAGAAAAAGAGCAAAAGTTGGGCTCTTGTCTCAAACTTTGCAGAGGCTTCAGATCATGAAAAAAAGGAAGATCTATCAGGAACTGACACCCTGGAACTGACACCCTAGAGGAGATTATTCAGAGTGGTCAAACTGTAGGAAATAGGTCTGGTCTAGGATTTGTTGAAAAACAAAATCCTGTCTTGAAACTCAAGAGGTTGCAGCCTGAAATTCAAAAGTTATAAAGGAGGTCACAGTCAAAGTTACAACATCCTCCTCACAGAAATTGGAATCAAGTCAAGAGACAAATCCAAAGGCATAGATGCTACCATTGTGGAAAACTCGGGCATATTAGAGTTGTGTGCTTCTGGTTGCATGGATTTCCTAGCCAAAGAAGTGATAACCAGGGTAAGCATGGAAAAAGACAGCATTATGGACAAAGGCAGCATCAAGCAAAACCCAAGAAGAAGGAAATGCCTAAGAAGCAAGAACAATGGGTTGTCAAGACTGTAGCTCTAACAGATAGCATTTCCCTAAGAATGCCAACCAATGAGGATTGGTACTTTGACAGTGGCTGCTCCAGGCATATGACTGGAATTGAGGATCTGTTGATCAAACTTAAACCTCATTCATCTAGTCATGTAACCTTTGGGGATGGAGCTAGAGGAGAAATCACAGGTGTTGGACAACTTGACAGTCCTAAAGCTCCAAATTTGAGGGATGTCCAGTTAGTTAAAGGACTAACTGTCAACCTAATAAGCATAAGTCAGCTATGTGATCAAGGTTTAAAAGTACACTTTTCCAAAGACAAGTGTGTGGTGATCAATGAAGAGGGTAAGGAAGAAATTAGGGGATCTAGATCCAAGAATAATTGTTACCTATGGGAGCCAAGGAGTAACATAAATGGATTGGTTAATAAGGGAAAGATTGAACACCTAGGGTTGGAGAAAACAACCAGGTCCAAAGCATCAGCTAAAGGATACTCAAAATATGCTTCAGAAAGAAGGACAGGTTGTAAGAAAAGTCAGGTTGGAAGGCTGGACAAGAAGGGATACCCAAAGATTGGTCATCAGGTAAAGCTAGATATGCTATATTAGAACCTGATGGAGTCCATGGAAATGACCCTGCAGAAAAGAAGCAATGTCACTCTTGATGTCATGACCTTGTTCTGTGACATCCAGCGCACCATTCAAACAAGTCATGGTGAGTTTGAAGGAGGCCCGTGTACAGAGCAAGGGATTGGTGCAATACCAGATAAGGAGGCCATGAAGAGGACTGAAAATGGTGCATATAGGGTCAAGGCCCATAAAACTGAGTTACAGAAATTAAGGCCTTTAAGTTATGGTGAGTTATAGCAATTAATGGGAATAGGGAATTATTATTTAAAATTCAATCATTTACTGATTGGTCAAAACATTAAGTTCCCTCCTCATTTGCTATATAACCTAGTGAGCCCCTCCGTATCAACCTTCTATTCAACTTGGGCCACTATCGAACTGTTCATCTTCCCTACAGCCCTCAACAAACGGAAATCCCTGCTCACACGATCAACGTCCTGTACAATGTCTCAACATTCACCAAAATCATCTCCCTCCGAGAACATACCCACAAATGAGTCTGAAATAGGAACTGAGTCAAGCAACCCTGACTCGGTGCTTGAAATAGCGCCACTGCGCATGATGACACCAGAAGAGGTTCTAGTAAAAAAATCCAAGGAGCCAACATGCAAGAAGGTCCAAGGATGTCTCAGGTAAAACTCCTACTCTGGCAACCTCTGATGTTAATGATGATGGAGCCAAGACCATACACAACATCATTGTTGGCATGGTAGCTAGGGCTTTGAATATCCCTATTTCAACCAGCAATGAGGGGTCTGAGCCAACTGTGCATGATCAAAGGGATGCTATGCCCAATATTGGGACCTTGAAAGACCATACTTCAGAAAATAGAAACAAGGGTATATGCTCGGATGGTGGAAGTGATGAAGTACAAGACACCAGGAAAGCTGAGTTGGTAGACCTTGATGAATACTCTGATAACGAGTTAATTGCAAACATCAATCCAGGCATAACTAAAAAGCTTATGACAAGGAAAGATAAGAAGATGGATGAACAAGTTCTCCCCAAGAAAAAGGCAGTTGAACAAGTTGTTGAGAAAGATAACCTCACAGAAAAGAAGACAGTTGAACGTGACACTCCCTCAAGGAAGGCTAGGACTAAAAGAAGACCAGTTGGACCTCCCAAAGCCTGGAGCAAAGTGGTCACCAAGAAAAGAAAAGATGACTCTGGTACTGAATCAAAGACTGAGTCTGATGTTGCTAAAGATGTCACTGACATTCAAACCAAGAGGAAACCCTCCAAGAGAAAACTGGCTGAACAGGTCCCTGAAGTTCCAATTGACAATATTTCATCTCATTACCCCTCGTGTGTCAATAGGTGGAAGTATGTGGTTCAGAAAAGGCTGGCAGTGGAAAGGGAGCTGGGACAAAATATGCTTGAAAGTAAAGAAATCATGAGACTCATTAATGATGCAGGATTAATGAAAACTGTTAGTGACTTCTCTCCATGCTATGAGCTACTTGTCAAGGAATTCATAGTTAATCTCTCAGAGGAATGTGCTGACATAAAATCTAAAGAGTTTGGCAAGGTGCATGTAAGAGGGGAATGTGTTAGTTTCACTCCATTAACAATCAATAAATATCTAGGAAGATCAGATAGAGCTCGTCCTGATGTAAAGGGTTCAGAAAACACAATATGCCAAGTGATAACTGGCAACCAGGTACAAAGATGGCCATCCAAAAGAAAGCTAGTGGCCAGCAAATTGAGTATCAAATATGCTATGTTGTATAAGATTGGAGCAGCAAATTGGGTGCCCACAAACCATAAATCTACCGTGGCAAATGGACTTGGTAAAATCATCTATGCTATTGGGACCAAAGCCAAATTTGATTTTGGAACATATGTGTTTGATCAAACTATGAAGCATGTGGGAAGCTATAGCATCAAGGGTCCCATTGCCTTCCCTTCCCTCATATGTGGCATCATTTTGAAACAGTTTCCCAACATTCTCAAAAGGACTGATGTTGCTAACAAACGAGAAATCCCCTTGTCATTTCATCCCAAGATGTTTCTTGGCAACCATGTCCCTGACCTTGTTGCAACATCAGCTGAGACATCACAGTCCACATCAACAAAAGCTGAAGTGATTATCAAGCTAAAAGAAACATGTCAAGAGATGGATGCGAGGAAAAGAACTCTTGAAGCACTAATCAGGGCCCTTGAGCAAAGTGACAAGGCTAAGTTCACTGATGAGGACAGGCAAAACGATGGTGCAGAAGAGAGTGATCATCAGGAAGCTGACTCAGAGGAAGAAAGAGAGAACAATGATGCAGATGAATCCCTTGAGGCTGAGGAGCCTAGTGATGGAGAATCTGACAAAGGCAGGTCCAGTTCTGCATCTGAAGAAGAAGGATGACATGTGCTACTAAAATGTTGTGAAGCTCGTGATAATTGAACTGTTGTATTATATTTTGAATTATACTGGGAAGACTTCTTTGACAGCAAGAATTGCACTAGTTGGATTTGTAGGGCTCTCTATGAGCAGTTTTGTAATGTAACCCCATACTTAGGTATTGGTACAATTTATGGTCTATGTGTTAGTTGGATCTCAATTTATGGCTAAAAAGGGGGAGAGAGTGTTAGATAGAAACATGAGCAGGTACAACAGATGTAAGAATTGGTGGATAACCAATATGAGTATCACAGGTTATGTGGTAGTGGCAGTAACAGATGCAGGTGGAAGCACAATAGCAGTGAGTATGCTTGAGCATATGCACCATAGTGCTTATGAGATATGTGTGTGTGATAACAGCTGGTTGGACTGTTACTGATATGATATGTATGCCATGTATGTTAGAACTAGGACTGACATGCTGTAGGTACTAACATGGGTGATCCTAACAAGATGCTTAGGAGTTCTGTGTATGTCTGCAAGGAGAAGAATGCATCCCTACATGGGGAGTTGCACAACTATGTGACAGGATGTTATCCTGAATGTCATAACACCCAGAGCAAGCTGGATGAATATATGTGACTACAGGCCATTTGCAGGTGAAATGTACAACTGATGTGCATCAGTTGAGGGGGAGTAACTCTGTCACCCAACAAGCAAAGGATGACATTTGTAGTAGAAGTCTACAGAGAGTTAACAAAGTGAGTGTGCAGGGCTGAAATCCAACTGTGAGGATTCTGAGAGCTTGAGCAGCAAGTGACTTACCTGCATGACAGAACCTATGTTAAGTCTTCTGCTGTGTGGAAATCTCTGATGTAAGTACAGAGTGTTTTAGCCAAAAATTTGCCAAAGGGGGAGTTTGTAAGTGCTCTTAATTGGCTGCATTTTATGGAAAAATATTGGTATATGTATGAATGTCATGTCTGATATTGTTACATTCATAATATAGACTGTGCAGGGTAAGTTAACTAAGCTAACTATAAGTTAAGCTGGATGTCATACTCAATGTTATGACATAGGTCGTATGACATCAAGCGGAAGTTTGTTATTCTGGTAGCTAGAACTTAGGAAACAACTCAGAAGCTTAAGCTAGAATGCAGGAGACATTTTAGACGCCCCAGGGGAACTAATATGTACCTGATTAAAGTGGAAAATGTGCAGAATACTAAAGAGAGGTTTTATGATGGATAAAACCTAATGTATGCGCCCAGGCCCAAGGACTGATCTGCTGCTATAAATAACATGAGAAGCAATCCTAGAAGGCAGCTGTTAGAGATAGAGAAGCAGAGAAATCACCATAGTGGTTTAGAAGTGAAGAGATTGTTCTTCACGATTGTGTCTTAGGAATACTTGTAATCCAAGCAACTGTTGATTGCATTGGTTAGGTAGTTTCTAGGTTGTGTACCACTCGAAGCTGTTAAGCAAGAGTGCGTATCACCTCATCAAAGCTTGGAAGCAAGATCAAGGTGTGTGTAGTTGAAGTGTCTCTTTATTCTACTGTTTAATTTGTAACTGGTTGATATCACTGGTGTGTGATTGTAGGGAGTGAGTGGGTATACTCGGGTCTAAAGTGTCTCTAGGTTAAATTGTCATTGGGTAGGTTTTAAGTGAGGAATGCAAACTGGAGGTTTGACTCTGAATTAATTCTACTGATAGTGAAATTTCTCCCTGGCTTGGTAGCCCCTAGATGTAAGTGTGTTGCACTGAACTGGGTCAACAACCAACTGTGTTATTTACTGCTTTGTTATTTACTGCTTTGTTATTACTGCATAATAGTAGGTCTGTAGTGAATGTCACAGTGGATGTTATAACTTCTGTTAGAACATCCATCGTGGGCTGGCCAGAATTTTCATGTAATAACTTCCTACTCAACACATCAGCTACCATATATGCTTTATCTGGATGGTAATTTAGACCAAAATCATAATAATTCAGGAAATTGAGCCATCTTTTATGCCTCATATTCAGTTTTTTTTTATCGAATAAATATTTCAAACTCTTGTGATCATTGATGTAACACCCCAAATTCTTGGAATATTTATTTAATTTATTTAAATATGAATATTCACATTTTTGGTGATTTTCGGTGGTTGGTGTGAAATATTGAGAATTATGGATTTTGGGTTATTTATTTAAATAATAGTATATAATATGAATATATTGGTATTATTATTAATTTAAATAAATATAAGTTAACTAAGGGGAAATTGGACAATTAAGGAGGAGTTAGTGAGGGTAATATTGGAAAAGCTCAATTTATAGGCCCAAAGTTAGGTTTAACAAAAAGGGATTTTTGAAGGAATTAGGATTTATTCTGGTTAGACCGTGAAAAGAGAAGAAATAGAGGCCAGAGCTCTGAGGAAGAGGATTGAGGCAAAAGCTTCGCAAGGTTTTCTGAGAATCAAGGAGAAGGCTTAGAGTCGGCAATTAAGGTATAGGGAGTATTGCCTACATTATTTTCATTATTTGAGGGAAGGTAGGCCTTCGTAGCCAAAAATCGGTTGTTGAGGTTTCAACCTTGTAGGGTAATTAGATTATGAGAAACTCTAATGACTGTGGTGTAGTTGTAAGGAAATTATAGGGATTAGAGGCGTAAATATGATACGGGATTGACCCAATAAGTCGTAGATTTTGTGCATTTATCGTCGTAAGACCTTAACGATGATTTAGGGATGTTTTTGGGTTATTGGGGAAGTGAATCGTTGGACTTTTGGGTTGATTTTAGGTTCTGGTGCGTAACAGCGTTTTGCTGTAATAGTGTGTTCGCACAGCGAACGAAACTCGCCCCAGACTCGCATAACGAAGAAACCTTTGCACATCGAATGAAACTCGCCCCAGAATTGCACAACGAAGAATCCTTCGCACAACGAATAAACTCGCCCCAGACTCGCACAGCAAACTTGCTAGAGAACGTAGCAGAGTTTCGCGAATTGTGATTTTGTACAGTGATGCCTTGATGTTATGATGTTGTGATTTCCTTGACGAATTAATATAAGTATGACTGTGATTTCTATGTGATTAGTACATGATTATATGATGATTCCTATGATGTAATGATGATGAGTTATTATGGTAGTTCCATGAGTTTTGATGATTCTATGATGACATGATATATGATGATTGTGATGACTATAATTTTGATGAATAATGATGCACCTATGATATTATTATGAGGATGATTATTGATGTGTGCATCATGCATTCATGTGCATCCGGACTTCGGTTCAGGACCTTGATTTCTTTGCCTTCAGTCCCATTGTGCGGATGTGAGGTATTTTGATGTGCTCTGGTTCTCGTGTAGAATCGATCCTATTGATGGGGATCTATAGAGGGTTGATGGCCCAGTGTCCATCGAACTATGATGATTGGTACCACATGCATGAGTCTTGTTGCATTTGCATTTATGAGATGATCTTGAGTAATTTATGATGTTGTGGCTTTTGATGCCCATTGATGAATATGATGATGTTGAATATGAAAATGATACCATTTTATATATTGATTTCCTACATTGATTATTATTAATCGTTTTACTCACCCTGCCTGTTTGAATGTTGCCTCCACGTGGGTAACATGCAGATGACCAGGTTTAGCCGTGGATGTCGTCGAGAATCTAGTTGGAGTTTTGAGTTGTTGGCCATTTTGGTTAACTTAGAGGGTCTTGCTCAGATAGTGTAACATCGCGTTAGGGTCTTTGAGTTAAACCATGTTTATTTGAGTTTTGTTATTTTGATTATGTTTCCTTACAAGGAAAACTTTGGATATTGCCTTTTTAAGTTCCGCTGCAATTTTTGATAACTTATGGGAAAAACGCGTTGTTTACGGAGCCTTGACCTATATTTGATTTATTGAGAAATGTACGCCCTTGAGGTGATTTTTTTGGTTTAATATTTTACTCTGATAAATGTGAATATTTTGCCTTTAAAATTGTGGGGTAGAAAAAGGGTGTTACATTATTGGTATCAGAGCAGGTCGGTCCGTCCGACCAAGTTTTTATCTTGTTAGTCCCCTGCCAATCAATAGTGCGAGAACACTATTGGATGAATTGTTTCTTCTAACCCTATTGGTGGTTGCAGATGGCTGGAAGAAATGATTGTGATATTGCTGATGCGCTGAAATCACTTGCCCAAGTGATGGCCCAGAATGGTGGACCTCCAGAAGAGTTTCGTGCTTTAGGGAAGTTCCAGAGGAACAATCCGCCAACTTTTGTAGGCACTCATGATCCTGATGGTGTGCAGAAGTGGATGAAAGTGATTGAAGATTTTCCGATGGCGTGCACTGATTCTCAGCAAGTGCGGTTTGGTACGCATATGCTAGCAGAGGAAGCTGAGGACTGGTGGGATAACACCCGTCAGAGATTGGGAGGTGTTGGCATTGCAATAACCTGGGCTGTGTTTAAGGAAGAATTTTTGAGGAAGTATTTTCCTGAAGATGTTTGGGGCAAGAAAGAGGTGGAATTCCTTGAGCTGAAACAAGGGAATATGACTGTGGCTGAGTATGCGGTAAAGTTTGAGTCTTTAGTAAAGTTTTGTCCGCATTACAATCGTGCTGACAGAGTGATGTCAAAGTGTCTCAAGTTTGAGAATAGATTGAGACCAGAGATTAAGAAAGGAATTGGGTACCAGCAAATTCGTTGGTTTGCAGAACTGGTGGACAAGAGCAGGATTTATGATGAGGATAGTCGAGCTCGATTTACTCACTACAAGCAGCTGAGTGAGAAGAAAGAGAAAGGTCAGTATAGAGGGAAATCGTATGTGACTTATAGTGATAAAGGGAAGACGAAGGCTTCAGATGGGAAAAAGTCAAGTGGGGGAGCAGCTACTGCTCCAGGCAAGTGTTATAAGTGTGGAGAGCAAGGTCACTGTGTTGAGGCTTGTAGGGCGCTGAGATGTCATCATTGTGGAAAGAGAGGTCATAGAGCTACTGACTATAAAGATGAAGCTCCGACTTGCTTCAACTGTAGAGAGAAGGGTCATATCAGTACCTAGTGCCAGCAGTCAAAGAAGACTGCTACTGCTGCTCAAACGAATGGCAGAGTGTTTGCTTTGAGCGGTGCGGAAGAACCCAAGATAGATAACTTGATCAGAGGTACTTGCTTTATTAATGATGTTGAATTGATTTCTATGATTGATACTAGTTCTAGTCATTCGTTTATTCCGCTTGAATGTGCTAAGAGGTTGAATTTGAAATTATCTTCTATGGTTGGGAGTATGGTTATCGATACCCCGACTAATGGTTTTGTGACTACTGCATTAGTCTGTTTGAGTTGCCCTTTGACTATATATGATAATAATTTTGCGATAGACTTGGTATGTCTACCTTTGCATCAAATCGATGTTATTCTTGGGATGAACTGGTTGGAGTACAACTATGTTCATATCGGTTGCTAAAACAAGACTGTGAGGTTCCTAGAGTTTTGTGATTGTGGATAGCTGATGTTTGTATCTGCTAAGCAAGTAGAAGAACTCTTAGAAGATGACGCTCAGATGTTTGCATTGTTTGCATCACTTCAAGTTGATTATGAAGCAGTGAGCGTGGAGCTACCAGTTGTTCGGGAATTTCCAGAAGTGTTTCCAGACGACGTGAGTGACTTACCTCCTGAGCGTGAGGTAGAGTTTACTGTTGATGTGACATTGGGCACTAGTCCTGTATCGATGGCTCCTTATCGGATGTTTGCATCTGAGTTAGAGGAATTGAAGAAACAGTTGGAAGAGCTACTTGAGAAGAAGTTTATTAGACCGAGTGTTTCTCCATGGGGTGCTCATGTGTTGTTGGTGAAGAAGAAAGATGGTAGCATGAGATTGTGTGTGGATTATCGACAGTTGAATAAAGTAACGATCAAGAATAAGTATCCACTTCCGAGGATTGATGATTTGATGGATCAGTTGATGGGTGCTTGTGTGTTTATCAAGATTGATTTGAGGTCTGGTTATCATCAGATTCGCATCAAGCCTGATGATATTCTGAAGACAGCTCTCAGAACGAGGTATGGACACTATGAATATATTGTGATGTCGTTTGGTGTATCTAATGCACCTGATGTATTCATGGAGTATATGAATAGGATTTTTCATCCTTATTTGGATCAGTTTATGCTAGTGTTCATTGACGATATCTTGATATAATTTAAGTCCGAGGAAGAGGATGCGCAACATCTAAGAGTATTATTGCAGGTTTTGAAGGACAAGAAACTTTATGCCAAGTTATCCGAGTGTGAGTTTTGGTTGAAGGAAGTGAGTTTCCTTGGCCAAGTGATTTCTAGTGGAGGAATTGTTGTTGATCCGTCGAACGTTAATGTTATGTTGCAGTGGGAGACTCCAAAGTCTGCTACTGAGATTCGAATTTTCCTTGGATTGGCTGGTTATTATCACAGGTTTATAGAAGGCTTTTCAAAGTTGGAACTGCCATTGACTCAGTTGACTCGAAAGGGTCAAGCTTATGTGTGGGATGTTGCTTGTGATAAGAGTTTTGTAGAACTTAAGAAGAAGTTGACGACTGCTCCAGTATTGATTTTGCCAAATCTGAGTGAGACTTTTGTAGTGTATTATGATGCATCGAAGATGGGTCTTGGTGGCGTATGTTAGATCCCATTTAGATTAGATATTTGGTTTCTTTTTGGTAGTATTTTCACTCAATTTTATCTAATAATGTTTGATTTCGTAGTTGAATTGGTTTAGTTTGATTTTATGCGATCCAAGCGAAGAATGTTTGTAATATTGCTGTTAGTGTGCAGGATTGACACTATTAAGAGCACTTGGGATCAAGGAAAAGCAGTTGGGAGATGTTGCAAATCAAGAAGTTCGCCTGGCGAGCCACAGCGAGTGCCAGCGAATATTCGCCAGGCGAGTGCCAGCGAATATTCGCCAGGCGAGTGCAGGCGAACTGGGGCGAATAAATCAGATTTAACTCCCAGACCCAAAGGATAGGAAGTTCGCCAGGCGAAGGTTCCAGCGAAGCTTCGCTACCATTCGCCTGGAGAAGGTGCTGGCGAAGAAGTGGTAGCTTTCCTCATGCAGATTCCAGTAGCAAAACCACCCAAAGTTCGCCTGGCGAGTGAAGCCAGCGAATGTTCGCCCGGCGAGTGTTTATTCGCCTGGCGAATGCACGATTCCTAAGGGCGGTTTGCTGATCAAAGGCACTTTGAAATGCCATGTTAAGTTGGTTCGCCGGGCGAATGAATGCCTTCGCCAGGCGAATGTGCGCAGACAGCACATCATTTTTACTTTATTTGTTGCTCTATTTAGCCCATACTTGGTACTTCAAAGTGGATCATCTTGAAAAATCAAAAAGAAGACATTATTGGATAGCTCTAGAACCCTAAATACTTGAGTTCTTCTTCATCTTTACTATTTTTGTAATCAAGAGAAGTGGAAGCACATCCTTCATTGTTTCTTCAAAGTGGATGTTCTTCATCTTCTCCTTTCTTCTTGTTAAAGCTACCATGAAAATGTGTAGCTAAACTCATCTTTTGTCAAGGTTAGATGTAGGTGATTATTAAACTTTGTATGTGTATGGATGATCCTCATTTGTAAACTCTTGGATGATTAATATATGGTGAAAACTTTGTTTCATTTACAATCTTTTGTGTTGGTTGATGATTGAGAAATATTTTCCAACTCTAGACCTAGGTTTTCATCCTTCTCTTTTCTTGAGCTAGAGATAGTCTTGAAATGTTTTGTTCACTTATAATGTTGAACTTTAAAGTTGTCATTTGATAGATTGTGTGAGAGATCAACAATGGATCAAAATGGTAAATCTCACAATATGAGTTAGAGATAATCATATTGAGAGGATGTTGTGGATGTATTGATCATTAAAAGGAGTTTATTAAATGTTGATTGGAAATATGCATGCAAAGTGATTACCGAACCCTAACTTTGGCAATATTTATTAAAACCGTTCAAATCATTATTTTACCGCATTTATTACTCACATGCAAAAGTTACCATTGTTTTAAAACCAAACACTTTGTTACTACAAAGTTACGAATTTAACAACTGTAGAAAGGCTGCAAAATTTCATATTCCCTGTGGAGACGATAACAAAAACCCGACACTTTACCACTGTTTTAACAAAATGGCGCCGTTGCCGGGGAATATAAATTGATATTGCAAGCATCGCAATAGTTGTTGAATTTTTAGCTTTGAATTTTTGACTTGTGCTTGTAATTTGTTTGGTTTAGTGTGCAGCCCTTGTTTATGCGAGGACAAATTCCCGAGGACCAACTCCTTTTTGATCCCGAAATCGAGAGGACCGCGAGAAGATTGAATAGCAAAACAAGACGAAGGAGGCAACTTGCGAAGCAAAGCCGAGAACAAGGAGAAAGTTCTTCTACTACAACACCACCAATACATTTCACACCAGTTATGGCAGAACCACCACCACCTCCAGTTTCAACTCCATGTACAAATAGTCCGAGACACACGGCTCAGTTCGCACGAAATCTCCAAAATGGAAGACAAGCGGAGATGAAGACGGGGATCCTTGCTCTAGTCTATCAAAATCCTTTCACAGGATTAGACCACGAGGACCCATTCACACATCTTACCAAGTTCTATGAGATTGCGGGCGCAACTGGAGCTACTGAGGCTGATGAAGAGTCATTGTTCAGGAGACTATTCCCTCACTCCCTAATTGGGAAAGCGAAAGAGTGGTATCTTGATCAATCGACGACAATTATGACGGACTGGAATTTATTGGAGGAGAAGTTCCTTGAACGGTTTTTCCCACATAACCGGTTCATGGAAGCTAAGACGGCAATCGCGGTATTTTCCCAAGGAGCGAATGAATCGCTAAACGAAGCCTGGGAGCGCTACAAGTCCATGTTAAGGAAGTGCAAAGGCCATGGTTTCGATGAGCTTACTCAAGTGCATATTTTCCGCAACGGACTCCTTTCGGTTCACAAGACCTTATTGGATGCCACGGCGGGGGGATCTTTGATGTCAAAGAGTGTCGATGATGCAACATCTATTATAGAAAAGATGGCACTTAATGATCATCAAGGGAACCATAACCGAGGGGTAACTCAAAGAAAATCGGGAGTGCTCGAGTTGGGGACGAATGATGCAATTCTTGCCCAAAACAAGATCATTTCACAACAAGTGGAACTTTTAACTCAACAAATCAAGGAGTTGAAAGAACCATCAAAAGCTAAACAAATAGCTTGTTGTGAACTTTGTAAAGGCGAACACGATACCGGATATTGTCCGCCTCCCGGATTTGAAGAAGTTAACTACATGGCAAACCAAAGAGATTATCAACAAAGGCAACCTCAACAACAACAACCATATCAACATCCTCAACAACAACACCAACAAAATTATCAAGGTAATCAAGGATACCAATTTAGAGGTAACTACCAAAATAACCAAGGTTATGGAGGTGGTAACTCTAACCGTCAAAATCCGTATGCACCTCAACAACCGCCGGTCGCAACTTCTAAGCTAGAAGATACATTGACGCAATTCATGCAAATGTCTATAGCAAATCAAAAAAGTAATGATGCGGCGATAAAAAATCTTGAAACTCAAGTTGGGCAACTCGCTAAGCAATTAGTGGAACAACAAGCCGGACCATCTTTCTCGGCAAATACGCAAACAAATCCGAAGGAGCATTGTAAGGCGATAAGGACGAGAAGTGGGAGGGAGTTGATTGACGAGAGTAAAAAAAGAGAGGTGGAGAAAAAAATTGATGAGAAACTTGATGGAGAGGTTGGTGAATGGAGTGAGGAGGAAATGGAAAATAATGAAAAAAATGGTGAAGTTGAAAAAGAAAAAAAGGTTGAAGTTGAAAACAATACAAATGAAGTAGTAGAAAATAACGAAAGTGAGAAAGTGAAAGTGGATGAAGTGAAAAAGCAAAGAGAAAGAAACGCAAGAGCGTCTAGAGGGAAGGAGGTAGTGAGCACTACTCCGATTCAAAATTTACCGTATCCTCATTCCCCATCTAAGAGAGAAAATGAACGGTATTACGCCCGGTTCATGGATATTTTCAAACAATTGCATATCAACATTCCGTTTGCCGAAGCTTTGGAACAAATGCCGAAGTATGCCAAATTCATGAAGGACATACTTACGAAAAAGCGGAGGTACACGGAGCCGGAAACAATAGTACTAGATGCAAGTTGTAGCGCCATCATCCAACGTACTCTACCAAGAAAGGAAGTTGATCCGGGGAGAGTCACATTGCCGGTTACCATTGGTGACTTTTATGTGGGAAAAGGATTAATTGATTTGGGGTCAAGCATCAATCTTATTCCTTTGTCTATTGTGAAAAAGCTTGGCAACATTGAGATTAAAGCCATCCGAATGACGTTACAACTAGCCGATAAGTCCACTACTCATCCTCATGGAGTAGCTCAAGACGTGTTGGTAAAAGTGGACAAGTTTTTTTTTCCGGTGGATTTTATTGTGATTGATATGGAGGAAGATGATGATGCGCCTTTGATTCTTGGAAGGCCTTTCATGAAAACCGCTCGGATGATGATTGATGTAGATGACGGTTTGATGAAAGTGAGAGTACAAAACGAAGAGGTCACTTTTGACCTTTTTGAAGCAATGAAGCATTCAAAGGACAAGCATGATAGTTTCCGAGTTGACGTAATTGAGGAAGCAACCGATGAAGTTGCAAAGCATGTTCACAACATCACTCCTATTGAGCTAGCCCTTAATGACTCCTTTCAAGTGTTCACTCTTGAAGAAGAGGAAGCTCTAGATGAATGTTTGAGAGAGCTTGATAGTCTTAAGGATTTGCACCCATGGGAAGTGGAGGAAGAAGTCTTAAAAAAAGTGGACAAGGATGAAAAGCCAATCATTGAATTGAAGGACCTACCAAGTAATTTGAAATATGCGTTTTTAGATGAAACCAAGGAGAAGCCGGTTATCATTAGCAACCTCTTGTCAAAACATGAAGAAACTCTTTTAATTGATGTGTTGAAGAAAAATCAAGAAGCAATGGGATGGACTCTTTCCGATCTAAAAGGAATTAGTCCTTCTTATTGTATGCACAAAATTTTAATGGAGGAGGATTTCAAGTCGGTAGCTCAACCGCAACGCCGTTTGAATCCTACAATGAAGGAGGTTGTTAGGAAAGAAGTTGTAAAGCTTTTGGATGCGGGAATGATCTACCCGATCTCGGATAGTCCTTGGGTGAGTCCGGTACATGTGGTTCCTAAGAAGGGAGGCATTACCGTAATCCGCAACAAGAAAAATGAGTTGATTCCCACAAAGATAGCAACGGGGTGGAGGATGTGCATAGACTATAGGCGGTTAAATACCGCAACTAGAAAAGACCACTTCCCACTTCCGTTCATGGACCAAATGCTAGAGAGACTCTCGGGACAAGAATTCTATTGTTTTCTAGATGGCTATTCCGGATACAACCAAATTGCGGTTGACCCGGCCGATCACGAGAAGACCGCATTCACATGTCCATTTGGAATCTTCGCCTACCGCAAAATGCCATTTGGATTGTGTAATGCGCCGGCAACTTTCCAAAGATGCATGCAAGCCATTTTTGCCGATCTTATAGAGAAGACAATGGAAGTTTTTATGGATGACTTTTCGGTGTTTGGGGGATCATTCGGTTTATGCTTGGAAAATTTGAAAACTGTCCTTGAAAGGTGTGTGAAGACCAATCTAGTGCTAAATTGGGAGAAGTGCCACTTTATGGTTACGGAGGGGATTGTTCTCGGCCACAAAGTCTCGTCAAAAGGACTAGAAGTGGATCGTGAAAAGGTAGATGTGATAGAGAAATTGCCTCCTCCATCTAACTTAAAGGGAATCAGAAGCTTTCTGGGGCATGCCGGTTTCTACCGGCGATTCATCAAAGACTTTTCAAAGGTGGCTAGACCTTTGAGCAATTTGCTCGCCAAAGACCAGGTATTTCTCCTTACTGATGAATGTTTAGAAGCCTTTGAGATATTGAAAAAAAAGTTAGTCACCGCTCCAATCATAGTCGCTCCAAACTGGAATTTCAATTTTGAACTGATGTGTGACGCTAGCGACTATGCTATTGGAGCGGTGCTTGGCCAACGGAAAGAAAAAAAATTTCATACCATACACTATGCGAGCAAAGTTCTTAATGAGGCTCAAGTTAATTACGCCACAACAGAAAAAGAATTGCTCGCAATAGTGTATGCTCTCGAAAAATTTCGGTCATATCTCATTGGCTCGAAAGTTATTGTTTACACTGATCATGCGGCGATCAAATTTCTGCTAACCAAGCCGGATTCTAAGCAAAGGCTTATCCGGTGGATCCTTTTATTGCAAGAATTCGATGTTGAAATTAAAGACAAAAAAGGATCCGAAAATGTGGTAGCAGACCATTTGTCTCGCCTTGTCAACACTGAGGTGACTACCTTAGAACAGGACATCCGAGAAGAGTTTCCCGACGAAAAACTTTTTAAAGTGCAAGTGAGACCGTGGTTTGCGGATTTCGCAAACCACAAGGCGAGTGGTTTCGTGCCGCTCGACCTAACTCCCAACCAAAAAAGGAAATTCTTATCGGATGCCAAGTATTATGTGTGGGATGATCCATACCTGTTTAAGCTGGGAGGTGATAATTTGTTGAGGCGATGTGTTACGGGTGATGAGGCCCAAAGTATCCTATGGCACTGTCACAATTCGCCTTATGGCGGGCATTTTAATGGGGCAAGAACGGCGAATAAAGTCCTTCAATCGGGATTCTATTGGCCTTCTATTTTTAAAGACGCAAATGCCCATGCGCAAAATTGTGATAGTTGCCAAAGGATAGGTGGTATTGGAAAGAGAGATGAGATGCCTCTTCAAAATATTCAAGAGGTGGAGTTGTTTGATTGCTGGGGCATTGACTTTGTCGGACCATTCCCACCATCTTTCGGAAATGAATACTTATTGGTGGCTGTTGATTATGTGTCTAAGTGGGTTGAGGCGATTGCCTCACCGAGAGCGGATGCTAAGACGGTAATAAGTTTTTTAAAAAGAAATATTTTTTCCCGTTTTGGTACCCCTCGAGTGTTGATAAGTGACGGAGGATCACACTTTTGCAATGCACCGTTAGAAAAAGTCTTACAACATTACGGTGTAACGCATAAGGTGACAACTCCGTATCACCCACAGGCTAATGGTCAAGCCGAGGTCTCGAATAGAGAGATAAAAAAAATTCTGGAAAAAACTGTGTCTAACTCTAGGAAGGATTGGTCACAAAAATTGGATGAAGCTTTGTGGGCATACCGCACGGCCTATAAAGCTCCAATTGGGCTAACTCCATTTCAATTGGTTTTTGGTAAAACCTGTCATTTACCGGTTGAAATGGAGCACAAGGCCTTGTGGGCTTTAAAATTTTTAAATTTTGATCAAGAGCTGGCCGGTGATAAAAGGAAAGTGCAACTTCTTGAGCTGGAAGAGATGCGCAATGCCGCATACCACTCAAGTTGGTTGTACAAAGAAAAGGTGAAAGAGTACCACGACAAAAAGCTCCGCAAGAAAGAATTCGCATCCGGGCAGCTTGTGCTGTTGTTTAATTCCAGGTTGAGGCTTTTCCCTGGAAAATTGAAATCTAAGTGGTCCGGACCTTTCCGAGTCAAAGAAGTCAAATCTTTCGGAGCGGTGGTAATTGAGGATTTGGAAAAGAAAGACAGCTGGACTGTAAATGGTCAGCGCCTCAAGATATATCTCGGCGGTCAGGTGAACCGAGACAGCTGTGTGTATCTTCTTGATGGTCCGTTATGAGCATCATGGACCGTCGAGCTTATCCGACGTTAAACAAGCGCTTGTTGAGAGGCACCTCAACATTGTAAGTATTTACCCTTTTTTATGTTATTTTATGCATTTTTGGAAAGTGTTGGAAGTGGACTAGTGAAGTGGGCAATGCAGTGGAACTAAGCAAAACCTGTCATGTTCGCTAGCGTTCGCCTGGCGAATGAAGGCGAGTATTCGCCTAGCGAGCCTTAGCGAGCTTTCGCTGGCATTCGCCTGGCGAATATGCGGTATCAGAAAAAAAAATATAAAGAGCCACCTGGGCCCAAAAACCGTTTCACCCTTTCATTACATCAGAAACCCTAAACGGTTTTCTTCTGCCTCACTCTCACAATCCCTTCCAACCTTCTTTCAATCCTTTGCTGCAGATTCATCACTAGCAATCAAAAAGGTAAGTATTCTTGTTTCCCTTTTTCAATTTGTAATTTGTTAGGTTTTGTTCTTGTACTTCTAGGCAAATATATTGTTGTTCCAAATTTGTTTAGGATTCGAACTTCTGCATTGGGAAATTAGTGATTGCATGTTAAACCCTTTTTGATTTTCTGTGGAAATTTGCCATTGCATGTCAAAATTACATCTGGTAATGAGATGGTGGTAGAACATCATTGTTTTAAAGAATAAAACCATTGCAGAAGTTCAGGTTGTGTGTGCATTTTCGCACCTTCACTGGCATTCGCCTGGCGAAGGGAAGCGAAGCTTCTCCAGGATTCGCCCGGCGAACCTAGGCGAACGCTGCAGTATGTTTTCTTTTCTTACTGTGATTTGTTTTATTTCGTTTAACATGTTTGTTTGTTGTGTTGTTGGCTGTTTTGTTGTGTTGTGTTTGCAGAATGGGACCTAGAATGACCAACCCTCTAAAAAGGAAGGCCACCACCTCTCGCACGGTTCCGATCCGTTTCGATCAGGACCGTTTCAGAGGAGCCACGCACGCTGCCCGTTACGAAGCTCTTGAGAAGCGGAACATTGTCCCTGAAAAAAGGTTTAATCTGAGTGACACTGGCGACTACCGCACCATTGAGGCTCTCTTCGCGGCAAAGAGGTGGCACCGGGTGATGACTCCACTTGACGGCTACAACGCCGAGATAGTGCGGGAGTTTTATGCAAATGCCCTTCCGGATGATGGTGAAGTTTTCAGTTGGACCTCAATGGTCCGAGGCGTTATGGTAAGATTCGATCGACGATCGATTAATGCTGTTTTGGGTGACCCTCTGACATTGACAGGTAGCAGATTGATGACTACCACCGGGACCTTAACAAGCATCGTGATCAAGAGGCTATGACCAGAGACCTATTAGTGGAAGGCCGCGAGCCAGTGCGCAATTCATCTGGGGTTGTTGTCAGATATCTGAGAGCTGACATGAAACCATTGGTACAGCTGATCTTATTGTTTGTGCTGACAAATGTTGTACCAAGGTCCCACCATAGCTCGGTGCCCGTGCCTATTGCACACCTTATCCATTCCATTCTGCTGAACGTTCAGATCGACATTGCCCGCATCATTGCGGATGAATTACGGGCTGTTGTGCTTAGTGGACGGGGCGGGATAGCGGCTCGCAAAAATGCCCCGCTAGCTTTTCCTTGTCTGATCATGTCTTTATGTGCTGAAGCTAGGGTAGACATTCCTCAGAGAAGACAGGTTACTATCCCAGCCGCGATCGACAACAAATATGTGGATAAGTTCTGTAGAGTCAAGCCCGTAGCTGGTGCGAGTTCTGGTGCCGATACTACTGCTGGTGGACAGGCCAGTGGTCCTGCCGCTTCTGATCAGGCATATTCTTCTTTTAGCCCTTTCCATCAGGAAGTCTGCAACTATAACTGGGATTGGATGGCCGCTCAGCAGCGAGCCATGTGTGATATTCATGACTCGATGCAGATGTTGCAGCTTCAGATTCGCGACCCCGCCGGCACCCACTCTATGATGACAAGGGAGCAATTCCTTGCACACGCTGGATGGCCTGTGGACAGGCCTAGCTTTGGTGGGGGGGATGATGCTGATGATGATGCTGCTGATGATGATGATGCTGAGGATGATGATGATGATGCTGAGAATGATGATGACGGTGGAGATGAGTATGATTTGTCTGAGGAGGATTGATTGCTCGTTTGTTTCGTTGATTCACTTTGAGCTACAAAGTGAAGTTTCCCTTTTTATGTTATAGTTCATTCGGGTTTTTTTTTTTGATGTACTTTGTTTGTTGTGATGTTGTTGTACTTGTACCTTTCATGGTACTTCCGACAGTATTGGTGTTCAGTTTTTTTTTATGGTTATGCATTTTATTTTTAGTTAATTGGTTTGAGTTTTTAATTATTTAATCTTTGATATTAAGTTTTCAGTTTTAGTTTTATGCTGTGCATGAATTCCCTCAAGTGGGACGGCGATGATAGTATCGTTACCACAAAGGTGTTAACAAGGCATTTAGTGACTTTATTCTAGAAAATGTTGAGGAACTTGTTAGTTTAGGAACAACTCTTGAAACTTTGTTTCGTTTTGCAACTTTATTAATTGACATGTCATTTAGGTCCTTTACCACAAATGTAAGAAGCTTCTTGTTCTATGTACAAATGCTATGGATGAATGGTGAATTTTGTGTATACTTGTAATTCATACTTTGTCTTTTGTTTCGTATAATTTTGTGGAAGTTCTTGAGAGGATCAAGGCACTTGTTTCTGTTGAGCACAACCAGTTCTAAATTCAAATATGCCTGTGAGTTGTGAGCATTCGTAAACCATTTTGAGCCTAAACAGTTGAATCCTTGCTTAAAAAGCAAGAGTTCAAAAATCTTGTTCTTAAAACCTTGGAGATTTTGATTCATTGTTCTTTTGCTAAAAAAAAAGTAAGAGTATTCACTTAGGGGACGAGAACAGACAAGTTGGGGAGAATGAAAGTAAGGTGGTCAAGTTTTCACAACTATTGAGAAACCAAGCAAGCATTGAAAAGAAAATATAAAAAAAAAACACTCGTTTTTGCGATTACAGTGTAGAAAAAAAAATAAATAAATATATATATGAAAATATTTGCTTGTTTGGTAGAAAAATATTGAAAAACAAAGTTAGTTGTGAAATATGAGTTGTGAAGGGTTTCAAATGAGGAACTTGTTAAACAAGTTGAAGATGTGTAAATAAGTGTAGAGTGAATGTCTCTCCTACATCGGAAATTTCGTTCAATGGCTTTAGATATGTCCCTTGTTTGTTAACCCGGCCAAGCTATAACCTTTGAAGACCTTTGTGATCTTGAACTTCCATAATTTTGTGGTGAATATGTAGATATTTTATGAATTATGTAGTATTGCATTGTTCATCATTGGAGTGAATTTTTGTCCCACGCTTGCACGTGTTTTTGCTTCAATCCTTTTTCGAAGTGGAGTGTTAGAATGACTTGTCATGAGATTTAGTTGTTGCTTGAAGCATTGTTTAAAATTTGTTCTTAGAATTTAGTTCTTAAACATTATCTATTGTGGAATTATGTAATATTTTGTGACCTTGTTGCACATATTGTGTATTTGAGCCATATAGTTTCACTTGAGTTGAATTGGTCTTGAGCAAATCCTCATTTTGTTTTGAGAGGCATACTTTGCTTGAGGGCACGCAAATAGGTAGTTGGGGAGAGTTGTTAGATCCCATTTAGATTAGATATTTGGTTTCTTTTTGGTAGTATTTTCACTCAATTTTATCTAATAATGTTTGATTTCGTAGTTGAATTGGTTTAGTTTGATTTTATGCGATCCAAGCGAAGAATGTTTGTAATATTGCTGTTAGTGTGCAGGATTGACACTATTAAGAGCACTTGGGATCAAGGCAAAGCAGTTGGGAGATGTTGTAAATCAAGAAGTTCGCCTGGCGAGCCACAGCGAGTGCCAGCGAATATTCGCCAGGCGAGTGCCAGCGAATATTCGCCAGGCGAGTGCAGGCGAACTGGGGCGAATAAATCAGATTTAACTCCCAGACCCAAAGGATAGGAAGTTCGCCAGGCGAAGGTTCCAGCGAAGCTTCGCTACCATTCGCCTGGCGAAGGTGCTGGCGAAGAAGTGGTAGCTTTCCTCATGCAGATTCCAGTAGCAAAACCACCCAAAGTTCGCCTGGCGAGTGAAGCCAGCGAATGTTCGCCCGGCGACTGTTTATTCGTCTGGAGAATGCACGATTCCTAAGGGCGGTTTGCTGATCAAAGGCACTTTGAAGTGCCATGTTAAGTTGGTTCGCCGGGCGAATGAATGCCTTCGCCAGGCGAATGTGCGCAGACAGCACATCATTTTTACTTTATTTGTTGCTCTATTTAGCCCATACTTGGTACTTCAAAGTGGATCATCTTGAAAAATCAAAAAGAAGACATTATTGGATAGCTCTAGAACCCTAAATACTTGAGTTCTTCTTCATCTTTACTATTTTTGTAATCAAGAGAAGTGGAAGCACATCCTTCATTGTTTCTTCAAAGTGGATGTTCTTCATCTTCTCCTTTCTTCTTGTTAAAGCTACCATGAAAATGTGTAGCTAAACTCATCTTTTGTCAAGGTTAGATGTAGGTGATTATTAAACTTTGTATGTGTATGGATGATCCTCATTTGTAAACTCTTGGATGATTAATATATGGTGAAAACTTTGTTTCATTTACAATCTTTTGTGTTGGTTGATGATTGAGAAATATTTTCCAACTCTAGACCTAGGTTTTCATCCTTCTCTTTTCTTGAGCTAGAGATAGTCTTGAAATGTTTTGTTCACTTATAATGTTGAACTTTAAAGTTGTCATTTGATAGATTGTGTGAGAGATCAACAATGGATCAAAATGGTAAATCTCACAATATGAGTTAGAGATAATCATATTGAGAGGATGTTGTGGATGTATTGATCATTAAAAGGAGTTTATTAAATGTTGATTGGAAATATGCATGCAAAGTGATTACCGAACCCTAACTTTGGCAATATTTATTAAAACCGTTCAAATCATTATTTTACCGCATTTATTACTCACATGCAAAAGTTACCATTGTTTTAAAACCAAACACTTTGTTACTACAAAGTTACGAATTTAACAACTGTAGAAAGGCTGCGAAATTTCATATTCCCTTTGGAGACGATAACAAAAACCCGACACTTTACCACTGTTTTAACAGCGTACTGATGCAGAATGGTCAAGTCGTTGCTTATGCTTCTAGACAACTGAAGGTTCATGAAAGGAATTATCCTACGCATGACTTAGAGTTGGCCGCTGTGGTGTTTGTGTTGAAAGTTTGGAGACATTATCTTTTCGGGTCTAGGTTCGAAGTGTTCAGTGATCACAAGAGCCTAAAGTATTTGTTTGATCAGAAGAGTTGAACATGAGGCAGAGAAGATGGCTTGAACTTCTGAAGGATTATGATTTTGAATTGAGTTACCATCATGGTAAGGCTAATGTTGTGGCTGATGCGTTAAGTAAGAAGTCCTTACATATGTCGATGCTTATAGTTCGAGAGTTAGGACTGATTGAGAAATTCAGAGATATGACTTTGGTTTGTGAAGAGACTCCTAATAGTGTGAAGTTGGGTATGCTGAAGTTGACTAGTGGTATTCTCCAACAAATCAGAGAAGGTCAAAAATCTGATTTGAGTTTGGTGGATCGTCTCACGTTAATCAATCAAGGTAACAGGGGTGGTTTTCGGATCGATGAAAATTGTGTGATGAGGTTCAGAGATAGAGTGTGTGTTCCCGATGTGCCAGAAATCAAGAAGAGCATTTTTAGGAATGTCATAGAAGCGGGTTAAGTATTCATCCTGGTGCCACAAAGATGTATCAAGATTTGAAAATTTTGTTTTGGTGGCCAGGTATGAAGAAGGAAATTGTAGAGTTTATGTAAGCTTGTTTGACTTGTCAGAAGTCAAAGATTGAACATCAGAGACCGTCGAGTCTGATGCAACCGTTGAATATTCCAGAATAGAAATGGGATAGCATTTCTATGGATTCTGTGACAGGTTTACCGAAGACTTTGAAGGGATATGATTCTATTTGGGTGATTGTTGATAGATTGACCAAATCGGCTCATTTTATATCAATGAGAATCAATTATTCGTTGCAGAAGCTTGCCGAATTATATATTGATCAGATTGTGAAACTGCATGGTATTTCTTCAATTATTGTGTCTGATAGAGATCCAAGATTTACATCGAGGTTCTGGGAGAGTTTGCAGACAGCTTTGAGTACTAAGTTGAGGCTGAGTTCTGCCTATCACCCACAAACGAAGAGAACTATCCAGTCGTTAGAGGATTTGCTAAGAGCTTATGTGTTGGATTGAGGTGGATCATGTGATAGTCTTTTGCTGTTGATTGAGTTTACTTACAATAATAATTACCATTCTAGTATCGAAATGGCACCGTATGAGGCTTTGTATGGTAGGAGGTGTAGGACTCTTTTGTGTTGGTATGAGTCAGGCGAGAGTGTTGTACTCAGACCTGAGATTGTGCAAGAGACGACTGAAAAGATCAAGATGATCCAAGAAAAGATGAAAGTGTCGCAGAGGCTTTAGAAAAGTTACCATAATAAGAAGAAGAAAGCACTTGAATTCCAAGAGGGAGATCACGTGTTTTATAGAGTTACGCCGGAAATTGGTGTTGGTCGAGCTTTGAAGTCTCTAAAGCTCGCATCGTGTTTTATTGGTCTGTATCAGATTTCGCAGAGGGTGGGGGAAGTAGCATATCGGATTGCTTTACCTCCGTCGCTTGCAAATTTGCATGATGTGTTTCATGTGTCTCAATTGAGGAAGTACATTCCAGATCCTTCACATGTGATTCAGATGGATGATGTACAAGTGAGAGATGACTTAACTGTTGAGGCGTTGCTAGTTCGGATTGATGAACGAGAAGTGAAGCAACTATGAGGTAAAGAGATTGCCTTGGTAAAGGTACTGTGGGAAGGACCAACTGGAGAAAGCTGGACTTGGGAGCGTGAAGATCAGATGAGGGAGTCGTATCCGACTCTGTTTCCTTGAGGTAATTTTCGAGGGCAAAAATTCTTTTAAGTGGGGAAGAGTTGTAACACCCCAAATTCTTGGAATATTTATTTAATTTATTTAAATATGAATATTCGCATTTTTGGTGATTTTCGGTGGTTGGTGTGAAATATTGAGAATTATGGATTTTGGGTTATTTATTTAAATAATAGTATATAATATGAATATATTGGTATTATTATTAATTTAAATAAATATAAGTTAAATAAGGGCAAATTGGACAATTAAGGGGGAGTTAGTGAGGGTAATATTGGAAAAGCCCAATTTATAGGCCCAATGTTAGGTTTAACAAAAAGGGATTTTTGAAGGAATTAGGATTCATTTTGGTTAGACTGTGAAAAGAGAAGAAATAGAGGCCAGAGCTCTGAGGAATTGGTTTGAGGCAAAAGCTTCACAAGGTTTTCTGAGAATCAAAGAGAAGGCTTAGAGTCGGCAATTAAGGTTTGAGGAGTATTGCCTTCATTATTTTCAATGTGTTTAAAGCTGATTTAAGGGTTTAAAGGGTTTGAGGCTGATTTTGAGATAAAATGAATTAGGCCTACGCGGTCAAATTCTATTATTGAGGTTTTAACCGTATAGGGATTTGAACAGATGGTCTGATAAGTTTGAGGTCGATTTGGGTTTGAGGGAAGGTAGGCCTTCGTGGCCAAAATATGTTGTTGAGGTTTCAACCCTGTAGGGTAATTAGATTGTGAGAAACTCTAATGACTGTGGTGTAGTTGTAAGGAAATTATAGGGATTAGAGGCGTGAATATGATACGGGATTGGCCCAATAAGTTGTAGATTTGCCTTTATCGCCGTAAGACCTTAGGGATGATTTAGGGATGTTTTTGGGTTATTGGGGGAAGTGAATCGTTGGACTCTTGGGTTGATTTTAGGTTCTGGTGCGTAACAACGTTTTGCTTTAACCGCGTGTTTGCATAGCGAACAAAACTCGCCCCAGACTCACAGAGCGAAGAATCTGTCGCACAGCAAATAAACTCGCCTCAGACTCGCACAGCGAACTTGCTAGCAAACGTAGCAGAGTTTCGCAAATTCTGATTTTGTGCAGTGATGCCTTGATGTTTTGATGTTGTGATTTCTTTGATGAATTAATATGAGTGTGACTGTGATTTCTATGTGATTAGTACATGATTATATGATGATTCCTATGATGTAATGATGAGTTATGATGATAGTTCCATGAGTTTTGATGATTCTATGGTGACATGATATATGATGATGATTGTGATGACGATGATTTTGATGAATTATGATGCACATATGATGTTATTATAAGGATGATTATTGACGTGTGCATCATGCATTCATGTGCATCCGGACTTCGGTTCAGGACCTTGATTTCTTTGGCTTCAGTCCCATTGTGCGGATGTGAGGTATTTTGAAGTGTTCCGGTTCTCGTGTAGAATCGATCCTATTGATGGGGATCTATGGAGGGTTGATGGCTCATTGTCCATCGAGCTATGATGATTGGTACCACATGCATAAGTCTTGTTACATTTGCATTTATGAGATGATCTTGAGTAATTTATGATGTTGTGGCTTTTGATGCCCATTGATGAATATGATGATGTTGAATATGAAAATGACATTATTTTATATATTGATTTTCTACATTGGTTATTATGAATCGTTTTACTCACCCTGCCTGTTTGAATGTTGCCTCCACGTGGGTAACGTGCAGATGACCAGGTTTAGCCGTGGATGCCGTCGAGAATCTTGTTAGAGTTTTGAGTTGTTGGCCATTTTGGTTAACTTAGAGGGTCTTGCTCTGATAGTGTAACATCAGGTTGGGGTCTTTGAGTTAAACCATTTTTATTTGATTTTTGTTATTTTGATTATGTTTTCGTACAAGGAAAACTTTGGATTATGCCTTTTTGAGTTCCGCTGCAATTTTTGATAACTTTTGGGAAAAACCCGTTGTTTATGGAGTCTTGACTTATATTTGATTTATTGGGAAATGTACGCCCTTGAGGTGATTTTTTTATAGTTTAATATTTTACTCTAATAAATGTGAATATTTTGCCTTTAAAGTTGTGGGGTAGAAAAAGGGTGTTACAACCGAACACTACAAATCTGGAACCAAAAAGGTAATGTCTCCAAATTTTAAATCCAAACACAATAGCTGTTAACTTTAAGTCATGTGTAGAATAATTCCTTTCATGAAATTTTAATTATGTTGAAGCATAAGCAACCACATGGCCGTTCTGCATCAATACAATATACTACAAAATGTTCAACCGGATTCGGCAGAATCAAAATTGGAGCAGTCGTCAATTTCTTCTTGAGCTCTACAAAACTCTACTCACAAGCAATATCCCACACATAAGATTGGTTCTTTCGAGTCAACTGAGTCAAAGGCATTGCCAACTTCGAAAAACCCTCTAAGAACCTGCGATATTAACCAGCTAACCCAAGGAAACTTCTAATCCCAGTAATAGACTTCGGGGTCTCCCACTGCAACACATCATTAACCTTCGATGGATCAATAGTAATACAACCACTAGAAATAATGTGCCCAAGAAAACTCACTTTCTCCATATAGAACTCACACTTGGATAACTTGGCATATAACTTGCTATCTTTCAACATCTTTCGCACCACCTTTAGATGTTTTTTATGCTCTTCATCAGACTTTGAATATATAAGGATATCATCGATAAAAACCACAACAAATTGAGTTAAGTACGGATGGAAAATCATATTCATGTACTCCATGAAAACTCCAGGGGCATTATACACTCTAAACGGAATTACACAATATTCATAGTGACCATGTCTTGTTCTAAACATAGTTTTTGGAATGTCTTCTGGTTTCACTCGAATTTGATGGTAACCCGACCGCTAATTAATTTTACCAAAAACATGAGCATTGGCCAATTGATTCATCAAACTTTAGCAAACAAGGCTTGTTCTCTGCATACCGTCACCAGCTTCCCTTCCCTGAAAAACTTTAGCTTTTGATGGAGCATTGATGTGATCTCTCTAGCCTCATGAATCCATGGCCTTTCTAGCAGACAACTATAAGATGCACGAAAGTTGTATGTGATCGCTCCAGCCTCATGAATCCATTGCAAGAAGAATGAGCCATAAAGGTGGTGTGTATAAGATTTCATGGTAGTTTAAATTTGGGTGCTTGGAACTGCAATTTCTATTTTGGTCAGAATTTTCACTCAACCAAAACTCATTCTAATGATCAAATTACCACAAGTTATCCATCTAAACATGATTCATGAGGTTCTCAGAAGAAAAATGAATCATAAAACGCAAGGATTAGTGGTATTTTGATGCACATGATGTCACACTTTTCTCACATCATGAGCCAATTCGTTTTGCACGAAATTTGAATCCATTTCACACATCTGACATCACCATTTTGCTCCATATAAATAGAGCAACATATTCCATTCATTTCCCAAGCTTTTGAGAGCCAAAAACACTCTGCCCATATCATACTCAAACGTCTAATTGTGAGATTTTGTTTTCAATTTTAAAATTCTCTCCAAGCTACTTTCTCTCTTCCATTCGCTTCATGTTCTTCTATGAAGTTAAGGGAGCAAGAATGAAGGTCTGAGGTGCTCTGAAACTCCTCAACCAACTGCTCTGATTTTCTCATTTCACACCTTTTCAAATAGCTAGTTAAAAGCTTCCATTTGCTTCAAATCTGATACCATAATGTAGTATTTGACTTGTTGTTTTTTGGTTCCTAAATTTTGTTTGATTGATGGATTTACCTTTTGTATTTTTGAATATATGTTTTCACTTTGCGTCTTCTTCTTCAAAATTCTCTTCTTGCAGTTAATATAAATGAATTTGAAAGCTATATTTGAGTTCACGCTGATGAAATGATTCATTTGGTATTGATCTTGTAACATAATGCTACTGTTCACCAGATTCCGGTGAGAGATCATTAGAGAAGATGATCAGAGGCGTTTCCAGGCCACCTGAGTTGGTTTGATTAATCCTAGGGTTGAGATGTTGCCACGTGAAATGTTTTAGTTGGTTGGCTTTTTTCTAGATCTGGTATTTTATTTTAGTTAAATCCACTGTGCTCTCTAGCCTAATAGCTATTAGATCTGCCACGTCAATTAATGAGGCCAGATCCAACGCTTCTATTTTTTTCCAGCTTTATTTCTTTTTCTATTTTTATTTTTAACTTCTAAAATTCATATTAATTCCATTTTAATTCCAAAAAATCCAAAAATATTTTTTAAAATTCTCTTTTATTTTTCTTCACTTGATTTTAATATTTGAGATATTATTTTATTATTTTCTATTTTTCTTTGATTTTCTCATTTTTGCTTTGTTTTAATTAGTTTAAAAATAGTTTCTTGACTTTAAAAATTCTGGAAAAAAATTCATATGCTTTCTATTTTATTTTTGACCTTCCATAATTTTCTTGGCTATTTATTTGGTGATTTGGAGGTCTTTATGGATTTTCTCTTTTATTTTCCTTTTAAAAATCTTTTTGATGCATTTTATTTCATTTTATGGCATCTTATCTTTGTTTGACCTATGTTGACATTTGTTGGCCTTGCCTCTTGGTTGATTTGATCATAAGTTTCATAAAACTCAATAGATCTTGGGTGTTGACAGGGTGAAAACCCTAATCCACCAAAATGAATGATTGGTTTTGATGATAACTTGATTAATGCCTTAACCCAACTTGGTTTGCTTTCTATTTTGTTATCTCCATCTATCTTCATCTCTTTCTTTTTTATTTTTCACCTTTCCTCTTGATCAATTGAATGATGTGTAGTCTATCTTGTTCATGAGATCTTGATTGGTACTTGATGAACTTTCATCATTTCAAATCTACCATTTGATTGATCATAGATCATTTGAGGTACTTTGGATTGATGCATAAGTTTGTCCTAAGTGTCATGAAGGATTGATTGATGTAATGGACCAATCTCCTTGCCTTAGTGCTTGATCCCTCCTTGGTTTTAACTTGTGCTACATGTTTTAGGAGTATGATATCTATCATATCTCTAACATGTATGGTACATAAATTGTTATTGACCAGCCTCCCATAGTATGACCTTCCTTATAGATTGTGCTACGATTGCTTACCATAGAGCTAAATTTGTTCCGAATCGGATTATTAATTCCAACACTAACATTAACCATATAATTGTGCTAACATTTACTTTCCATCCTTAGCTTTTACTTTGTGCATTATAATAGTCACTTCATCTTTTACCCTTTCTAGATTTTCAAAATCTTCTCCCTTTTTCAAAACCTTCTTGTTTTAAACTTGAACATCTTTCTTAATAAACCTTTACTTTGTCAAGTGAGTTTTCAAACTTTTTTCTTGAATAAAGTGCTAATCAATCTTAAGCATATCAAAACCATTTTCATAAGACTTAAAAAATTCTTAACTGATTCGAACCATTTTGTGCCCTTTTTGCACTTTTTCTTTTTAAATTTTTCTTAAGGTTTGGACATGAATCATTTTCATAGTTGAGATGTAATTTTCCTATCCCCGTAGTGATGCTTAGTGTTGATTCTTTTCCACTTAAGAGAGCTAGTGGCATACTTATTGATCTCTATCTAAGTTGGAGCCTTTGTCAATAGTGATGCAAAGGTCCATTTTCATACACTTGTGGGTGACTAGTTGAGTTTTCTCCTTAAAATGACAACTTGCCTTTCCATTTAAAATCAATTAAACAAATCTCTTTTGTTATTTTTACCACAAACTACGAGGTTTTTCTCCTCCACTAAACTTTGTGGGTACGTAGGCACAAGACTCAGGAAGTCTTATCAAACACAAAAATCTTAGAAAACATTTCTCTTCTCATCTCCATCATCTTTTACAAACAACACCTTTTAAGCCAAACATAGATTTTTAAGAGGTTCCTATAGAATACTATAGATGTTTCGAGTGCTAACACCTTCCCATTTCATAACCAACCCCTTTATCCTTTGTCTCTCTGTTTTATTAGTTTTGTATTAAAACTTGTTTGAGTTTTGTTCATTCTTTTTCCTATTCCTTTAGAAAAATAAAATTGAGGTGGCGACTCTTGCATTATGAGTTAAGTTAATAAATAGCTTAATGTCAAATTTCCCCATTACAGTAAACAATCATGGAAGATGCCTTGCTCTTTTCTTATGTCATATTAGCAGCAAATACAAATATGGATATTGGTAGTCATATTTCTATGAGTTCAGAAGTGTTAGTCTTGATATGCTTCTTCTTGCTTTATGCCTCAACCTGATAGCAACACCAAGATTCATTCTAGAGTATGAATTTAATATGAGTAATGGTACTAACAAAATCTTGTTCTTAGTAGAGTCTTTGATTTCATTGTCTTGGATTAAATCTTTTGACTTTGAAATTTGAAAAGCATAGATTTAGATAATGTTTCCTACCAAAGATTGGCATAAAACAAGTTTACAGCATTATCATAGTATTTCTATAAACAGAAGAAGAAATAAAAGGTTTCTCATAGAATTGTCCTTCAACATAGATTCTATGATAGCCTTAAATTTCCAAAGGGGCAATGGAGTCACTTAAGATATTATCTTTAGATGTAGACTCCTTATTATCAATATTGAAGCAAGATAGATTTGAGTTATCTTTTTCTCTTAAATAATTGATTTTTATTCCTGGATTCAGATTGGTTCTTCAGAAGAAGTAATGACCAGCAATGCCTAATTACATTCTTCATCAGATTCTGAATCCTTAACTATGACAACTTCATTAGAATAGACTTTGAAGATCTCTGACATTTTTCTTTTTGGGTTTTTCTGGTAGTATTTCTCCTTGTTCTTAAGATTGGGAAATCAGTTGAAATAAGAATATTTTAGAAGCTTCTAAATTTACTCTTCTATCAACAGATATCACATTCCATTCAGCCAGTTGAAAGCGTCCTTTGATAGGGAAGGTCAATTCCTTATCATCAAACATTCCAATAGAATTTTCTTCAACATGCTAGAGGAAGGATGATTTGTTTCACAAATTTTCATCATCTAATTCCATTTCTTTCCTTTGATTAATGCTATCAAACCTTTCAAGACACAGTCTACTCAAACTTTTGACTTCTTGAGTAGATGTGAATTTATGGTTTAATATTAGCAAGCAGAAATCTTAGAATTTGCTTGAAAAATTAGATGAAGTGTAACTTAATAAGCTTCAACCTGATTCCCTTCAAATAAGAACTCAAGGATTTGAAGATAGCCTTGAGCATTAGACATATCAATGATGTTGATATACTCAGAATGAGATAGAGTACCTACCATAATGCATCTAACTCTAAAGATATTTCAATAAACTTCTTATGATCTTTGTATGAGAGGCTTTCAGACTTTGATCATCCCTACACTATCAACTTCTATAGTAATACCTTTCTCAAGAGTATTTTATAGACCTTCATCAAAACCTTTTATTAAGACCAATGAGTTAAAAATATATTTTGCTTAATCCATCATTTAAATTCAGAAGAATCACCTTTTGAATATGGTAGGATTAGAAGTGTAATATTTTTCATGTGGTACTTAACTCCTTCTTGAAGAAAAGTCTTTAACATACATATTTTTCTCATTGGATCATTATTTTCACCACTTTTAAGTGTTATGCACAAACCATGATCTGGTACCAACTAAAGGTGAAAAAAGTACACAAGAAGGCGGTTGAATTGTGTTTTCAATTTCTTAATTTTGCCTCTGATCAGAGTTCAGAATCTAAACTAGTGTTCAAATTTTGATTATACGTTGCAGCGGAATGTTAACATAAGCAAATAAAAGATAAAGAACTTATAAAATATTATATTGGTTCCTCCCAAATGAGAGAATCCCAATCCCCTTGCATCACAAGAGATTTTCACTATAGCTAAAACATGATTACAATCGCTTATGCACTCAAGCACAAGACTTTTCTTTTCTCAGACCCTCATCCCAAGACTTATGCTTAGGTTCCACGAACCCAAGACTTCCTTGCTTAAGCCCCTCATGCTCAAGACTTCTGCTCAGACCCTCGGTCCAAGACTTTTCTGCTCAGATTCAATGAATCCAAGACTTCTGCTCCCCTCGGGCCCAAGACTTCCTTGCTTAAGCTCCACGCTCAAGACTTCCTTGCTTAGGTTCTACAAACCCAAGACTTCTACTTATACTCTTAAGTACAAGACTTCTGCTCATACTCAAATTCTAAGATTTTCTGCTTAATCAACAACCGATCAAGACTTCCAATGCTCTAGCACATAGCAGGAGACTTACTTGGCTCAAGCTTCTCAGCAAAAGACTTTGATGCTCAAGCATATAGCAAGAGACTTTATCTAAAATACTAAACAATCATGTTTAGCATAATAGAGAATAAGGTGTACTTGATACAAAATCAGAGGTACAGGGTAATCACCATAACAAATACCTTAAGCACTTAATATTTCTAAGATATTCAATGTTTAAGAAATATTAAGGCTTATTACAATTTACAATATATAACAGAAATTCTGCATACTCGATTGTGTTGCTTATTGTTGATCTTGTTATTCCTCCATCCAAACAGAAGTGTAAAACACTTCTATTCTTCTTGGCTTTCCTTCTATATTTTCCCTTTTAATTTCTCTTTGTTGAAGATTTCATTTTGAATCTTCAGCAGCTTATATAAAAGTTGTAGAAGACTAGTCGTTGGAAGAGATAACTTGAACAAGTGTCTTTGTTTTTCCATAGTACAAGTGACGCTGGAGAGAGATACACCAAAAGATCTAAATCCATTATATAACATGTTTCACCATTGCGTCTTTCATGTATTATTATACTATAGATCCGTTGAGAGTAGATATCCATTAATTATTGTGTAAACGTTTTATAATAATTTTTGGGGTTTAGGATGTTACATAGTATATCAGAGCAGGTTGGTCCATACGGCTAGGTTGTGTAACTTTGATTATTCCCTGGTATGCGACATGTGTGTGAAAGACTATTGGTACTAATTTACTTTTATAACTACTTACTTATAGGAGAGGGATTGAAACAAGTTAGGGAGAAGTTTCTGCTTCTCTTAGGTGTTTCAGGTGTGCAGTGTTGGTTCATCATGTCGATGTTTGCAAGAGTGGTGGTTTTTGGACGAGAGAATTTCATTTTCAAAGTTTCATGCAAGTGATGAGTTGTTTGTGTCTTCTAAGCAAGTGGATGTGTTCATGAAAGATGAGGAGGATGTGTTTATGATATTATCTTATATGAAGGCTGAAAGCAAAGCTGCGATTGGGCATAACAAAACTTTCATAACTTGGTTTAATGAAAGGGTTTATAAATATAGTAGTGCATCTGAGACAATTAAATGGATGGCACATATGCCTAAGTTTAATATAGTAACTTGGCGTGTATATGACATTAATAAATATCCATCCTATACAAAATCAAAGGATGATCGAAGTACCATGAAAAATAGTAAGGTTATGGTTGAAGTTAAATCCATGTATTTCTCTAGTTCGAAAGATAAGAATCTTATATTGGCATCTAGAGCGTACTTTGGGGTCATTAATGATATTATGGATATTTATCATGTTACTTTTAAAGTTCCTTTATTTGAGTGTAAGTGGATTGATAGTAACACTGGTATAAAATCGATGAATTAGAATTCACATTGGTTGATCTTTAAAAGGCGACTTATATGAAAGAACCATTCATTATGGCATCCCAAGCAAAATAAGTTTTTTATGTCACTAATTCTTCTAACACAAGATGGTCAATTGTTTTTCAAGGAAGATATGTTCTTGATAGTGATGAAAACCAAGATTTTAATTTTGATACCCCTATTTCGTAACACCTGTACATCTCTCAACAGAAGAAAATAATTCAGGTGGTGATGTACATGTTATTCGTCATGATCATCAAGAGGGTATTATCGCGGTGAGAATCGGATATCAAACTATTAATTAACTTAAATCACAAATCATAATTCACCATCGATATTTAATTTATCCAGGGAAGGGAAAAAGAACGAATAACGCAAAATATGCAATGCAAAAACAAAGCAAAAGAGAATCTAAGGTTAGGGGGTTGGTTATACCTAGGGAAGGTGCTAGCATCCTAAGTATCTGTAGTACTCTACAGGAACCTCTTATTTTATTGTGTTATTTATTATTTTGTCTGCTAAAGGGTGAAAAGGTAAAGGGAAACCTAATGTGTTATTTCTAAGTATGCTCGTCAAGACATCGCATCTCGTGCCTACGTATCGTGACAGGAGTGGAATCAAAGCATTCATAGTTCCCTTCAATAAGGGTGAGGAACTCTTGACTATGTTCAAGGTTCTAAGGAAGAGGTAAGTGTCTATGGCAGAACACCTACATAGAGTTAAGAAACTCTAAACCTAAGGCTAGGTTGAAAGGGAGGTAAGTGTTTTTATTTAGGTTTCTGAAACAGATTAGAAATATGATTAAAGTATTTTTGTATTTTTTATTAGGAAAAGATTTTAGTTTTACGAAGGTAAACTCTAGCCTAATATTATCATGTGAGGAATAAAAAAAACCTAAGATCTACTATGATTCAAATTATCGAAAATAAAATTGAATCATGAACCTAAGGGAATATGGATATGTGGCAAAGCATCACGGAATAAATGAACATACACTGAAGAACATCATGTCAGATAAAATATACATAGAAGAACATCGTGTGTGAAATTGAATACATGGAAAAACATCATGCGATAAAAGTATATACACTGCAAAGCATCGTGAAGCAAATTGAAATTACGTGGCAAAGCATCGCGATGAATTGTTAGTTAAATTGAATTCGTAGAAAACATCAAGTGTTATTATTTACGTATGAGAATATGAGCATGGATATGGATTATCTATCATATGACTAAAAATAAGTCTATCAATCTAATTAATAATAAAAAAATAATTAATTAATAAGATAAATATTCAAACAACTAATTATTAATATAAAAAAAAATAATTAAAATAATTAAATCAACATAAAAAAAATAATATAGATAAATGAATAAAAGGAAAAATCAAACCTAATAACCTAAGTCATAAAATAATAATAGTAAATAAAATAATAATAATAATAATAATAATAATAATAATAATAATAATAATAACTAAAAAATAAAAATAAAATAAACGTGACAAAGGGGTCATGCCCCATTTCTAGTAAACTCATAATATATATAAAAGAAAAAGAAAAAAAATGAAACGGTAGCAAATATATGAATATATATTAAATTTGAAACAAATGTATGTATATAACAAAAGCTGATATATAAATCTAAAAGCATGTATATATTTATTTAAAAAAATGAAACAATAAGTTATATATATAACTAGTAAGAATATTTAAACCAAAAAGTAATATGGCATATGTGTACATGCACTACGTCAGAAATGAGTTATAGCAGCGCATACAAAGACAGCGCTTTTTAAAAAAGCGCTGCTAAAGGGTGAGTAAAAAAAAAGAAAAAAAATTGCCTACCAAAGACAGCGCTTTTAAAAAAGCGCTGCTAAAGGGGGACCCTAAGAAAGCGCTTTTTAAAAAGCGCTGCTAAAGGGGTACCCTAAGAAATCGCTTTTAAAAAGCGCTGCTAAATGGGGATCCTAAGAAAGCGCTTTTAAAAAGCGCTGCTAAACGGGGACCCTTAGAAAGCGCTTTTTCTATAAAGCGCTGCTATATGGCATTGCTAAGGCACCCTATGAAAGCGCTTTTTAAAGCGCTGCTAAAGGCCTTTAAAAGCGCTGCTATAGGTATTAGTATTATAATTTTAAAATACCCTCCAGAATTTTAAGAGAAACAAAACAGTCGCCCAGTTTCTTTTCTTCTTTCTTTCTCTGGCGAATAAACGAACGAACGTTGCCCTATAGTTTCCGTCATCCTCCGTCCGACCGTCGCCCTCTTCCGTTGGATTTCGCCGCCGTTCACCGTCTGTTTTCGAGAGCATCCGTCCGTCTGCATTGCATTTCCACCATTGTTACGGTATGTGAAGTTTTACTATGGTTTTCTTGTTTATTTATCTTTTCACCATTGTTGGTATTTGAAGATATAGATGGTTTTTCTGTTCTGATGATATAGATGGTTTTGTGTTATTGAGATATTGAAGGTTTTGTGTTATTGTCTCTTTGTTGTTATTAAGATATTGAAGGTATATGTATATGACATTGCTGAGTTATAGTGGTTATATGTATTGATCAAATTCTTTAAAGGTTTGCTGAGTTAAGCATTTATGTGTTATTGTCTCTTTGTTGTTATTGAGATATTAAAGGTTTTGTGTTATTGAGATATTGAAGGTTTGATATAGTTGTTGCAATACGAAGGTTTGTTGTTATTGAGGCATTGAAGGTTTAATATTATTGTTGCTGTTGTTGTTTTTATTGAGTTATTGAAGGTTTAGTGAAGGTTTTTAGTGTTGTTTTGCATTGAAGGTTTGAGGACATGCAAGTAAATTTGAGTTCAAGTATGATATTTGATATGATGTTAACACTAATGTTGTTGGATTTGTGTAGATATGTTACGTATACTATTGTTTTTGTTGTTGTTGTTGTTGTTAAAAGCCTAAACAATTCAAAATGTTTTATGTGTTATTGTTTTTCTATTGTTATTTTAGGATTGAGATTGATGTTGTTTTTATTTTGTTGCTATTTTGAACTTAGATGGATAATTCATCTAGCACCACTCATACAAATGAGTTTTCTTCTAATTTGAATATAACAAAAATATTAGATAATGATGGCTAAAAATATTAATGTAACTTGATAGAGCATATTTTTTTTAATAGTTTGGAAATTCGTATTTTTTAAGAGAGTAGCCAACATGAATATGGTTTTATATGATATGGTTTTATATGTTATTATGGTTTTATATGTTGATGGTTTTATATGTTGATATGTTATTATGGATTTCTCAATGTTTATATGATATGTTATTATGGTTTTATATGTTTAGTTAGGATTTCTCAATGTTTAGTAAGGGTGTCATTTTGGTTTAAGGATTATCTAGTATTTTTAATATGATTTGTTTTGGTGGATTATCTAGTATTTTTGTTTTGGTTAATTATTAATATGGTTTTAATAAAATTTATATTTTGTCTGCTATAGGGGTTACCTGTGAAGAGCAAAGTTGTGATCGTTTCCAAGCATCCTACTGTGTAGCATTCTTAGAAGTTAGTGATTTCTTTACAGGTATTCTCTGCTTTGTTTAACTTTCATAGTTTAGTGTAGATTACTCAATTAGTATGGATAAAAAATGGATGTCTGGTAATCGATTGTCAAAAGAGTATGAGAATGGGGTATCGAAGTTCGTTAAGTTCGATGTTGAACACGCCAAAGACCCCAGTAGGATTACATGTCCTTGCTTAGGATGCTATTATGGGCGTTGAGTTGACGTCGTTCAGTTGGAATCTCATTTAATGAGACATGGAATTGATCTAAGTTACACATGTTGGACATTACATGGTGAGATAAGTAACGAGAATGGTGAACCCCAGAATAATACGACATGTGCTTCAAAGGACAATGGCAGGGATACATATGATTGTGATCGAGTCGAAGAGATTGCAGAATCACTTGAAGAAGATCTTCAAGATTGTCCCAAGATGTTTGAGAGGTTGGTAAGCGATGCAGAGAAACCGTTGTATAAAGGTTGCACTACTTTCACAAGATTGTCCGCGGTATTAAAGTTGTACAATTTAAAGACGGGTAATGGATGGTCGGATAAAAGTTTCACAGAGTTGTTAGCCCTACTTCAAGAGATGCTTCCGGAGGATAATGTTCTTCCCAATCGAACCTATGAAGCTAAAAAAATATTATGCTCTATTGGCATGAGCTATGATAAGATACATGCTTGTCCAAATGATTGCATTTTGTTTTGAAATGAATATGCATCATTAAACGAGTGTCCTAAATGCGGTGTATCTCGGTATAAGAAAAAATTGTCACCAGCAAAAGTATTATGGTATTTTCCTATAATTCCGAGATTCAGACGCATGTTTCATAGTGAAACAGATGCGAAACACCTGACTTGGCATGCAGATGATAGAATTGTAGATGGGAAGTATCGACATCCGACAGATTCACCATAGTGGATGAAAATTGATAATGATTATCCTAATTTTGGAGAAGAAGCTAGAAACCTTCGCTTGGCATTATCGACTGATGGAATGAATCCTCATGGTCTACAGAGTATCTCACATTCCACCTGGCCTGTAATTATTATGATTTATAACCTACCTCCATGGCTATGTATGAAGCGTAAGTACATGATGTTATCTATGTTAATTTCTGGCCCTAAACAACCAGGGAACGACATAGACGTATACCTGACACCTTTAATCGAAGACTTAAAGAGTTTGTGGGAGAACAGTGTGGAGGTTTATGATGGATATAGGAAAGAAAGTTTCAATTTGAGGGCGGTGTTGTTTGGCACAATTAATGATTTCCCAGCATACGGAAATCTATCGGGGTATAGCATTAAAGGTCAATGTGCGTGTCCTATCTGTGAAGAAAACACATATTGGACGCGGTTGGAATTTGGTCAGAAGAATGTCTTTCTTAGTCATCGTAGATTCTTAAATTTTAATCATCACTATCGTGGGTGGAGAAAAGCATTCAATGGAAATTCAGAACAACGTAAAGCTCCACCTACATTGACCGGCGAACAAATTTTTGAAAAGGTGAAAGATGTGAGTACTAAGTTTGGCAAGCCTTTTGCTCATACGCTTGTCACGCGTGGGTGGAAGAAGAGGTCAATTTTGTTTGAGTTGCCGTATTAGAATTCGTTGTATGTAAGACATTTTCTTGATGTTATGCATATTAAAAAAATGTATTTGAAAGTGTTATTGGTACGTTACTCAATATACAAGGAAAGTCTAAGGATGGCCTTAAAGCAAGAAAGGACTTGGTAGCAATGGGAATAAGAAATTAATTAGGACCCTTGAAGAAAGAAAATCGCACATATCTACCACCTGCTGCTTATACTTTATCTAGAAAGGAGAAAAAGATACTATGTAAGTTTCTGAGTGAAGTTAAAGTTCTAGAAGGATACTCTTCAGATATTAGAAGACTTGTTTCTATGAAAGACCTCAAGTTAAAGAGTTTAAAGACACATGATTGCCATGTTATAATGGAACACTTTCTACCAATAGGTATACGTTCTATTTTGCCAAAAAAAGTGAGAGGCGCAATAACTAAATTGTGTTTTTTCTTTAGGTCAATCTGTAGTAAGGTGATAGATCCTGCGATCTTACCAACATTGCAAAGAGAAATAGTTATTACTTAGTGCGAGCTTGAAATGTATTTTCCTCCATCATTTTTTGACATAATGGTACATCTAGTTGTTCATCTTGTGAAAGAGACACAACTGTGTGGACCTGCCTATATGAGATGGATGTACCCTGTTGAACGTTATATGAAAATATTGAAAGGGTATGTGAAAAACCGAAGTCGACCAGAGGGATGTATTGTTGAACGATACATTGTTGAAGAAGCTATTGAGTTTTGTACTGAATATTTGTCCAACGTTCAATCCATTGGCCTCCCAAAATCTGATGTTGTTGAAAAAATAGTAGGTAAACAGTTAATTGGAAATAAATTTGTGACAGTTTCAAGGGATGAACGGGAGCAAGTGCATTTGTATGTTCTGCACAATGACATTGAGGTTGAGCCGTATGTTGAAATGCACAAGGACGTTCTATGAGGTTTGAATTTGAATAGAAATGAAAATTGGATAGTACGTGAGCACAATCGAAGTTTTATAACATGGTTCAAGGAGCATATTTTTTCAGAGTTTTATTTTGATCCCGCTTCAATAACAGAAAGGTTGAGATGTTTAGCATATGGTCCAAGTTTGCATGTGTTTTCTTATAGCGCATACGCAATTAATGGATACACATTTTATACCAAGGAACAAGATGATAAAAGTACAATGCAAAATAGTGGTGTCACCGTGCTTGCCGAAGCAATGCACATTTCCTCGTATTATGGGGTTATCGAGCGCACTTGGGTGTTTGATTATGAGAAGTTTCATATTCCTATCTTTGGATGCAAGTGTGTTGAAAATAATAGTGGCATACGAATGGATAAATCAGGTTTTTTGAAAGTGGATCTTAATAAGGTGGGGTACAAAGATGAGCCTTTTATTATAGCCACGCAAGCTAAACAAGTGTTCTATGTCACTGATCTGACAAGTACGAAATGGTCTATAGTTCTTTTTTCCAACAAAGTAATCGATGATAACATTGGAGAAAAGGGGGATGTTGATGTTGAGAATGAATCTTATATTATAGATGATCCAGATGAGAATATTAGAGCGGACGAATCATATATTAGAAATGATCATAACGAGGGAATTTGGATCAAACTATTTGTCCGTGTTGTTAAGAGACAAGTAAACCCTGTTAAAACGAAAAAAAGAAAGAGATGTTAAAGGTACTTGTAACATATTATTTCTTATTTATACCATGTTTTTCTTATTTACACATTTCTTATGTATATATTTGTTATTTACATATTTGCATGTCATTCGTTTGATACTTTGGTTTTTCTGAATTACAGGTATATATATTATGGCCAGCAACGAGGAAACATCACATGATGGAAAACAAACAACAAAAGACGTGGAAGGCGATATTAAAAGAGGCATAACGATTATGAAAAAAAATCATTTGTGTGAGAGATAAAGGAGTAAAGTATGATGTCCATTGGAATGAAGGAGATCAGTTAGTTGAGCCTAACGGTGCGTTGCTAACAAGTTACATCAGAGCACTTGTACGTTCGCAAGTTCCGATTACTTGCGATAATTGGAGAATTGTTTCATTACAACCGGCTAAAGATAAAATTTGGACCGAGATTCAGGTATGATATTTGATTATTTTTAATTATGTTGACAGTTACGTCTTTAAATTAATTATACTAACATGTTATATGTATGTGTGTTTGTTTGCAGAGATCTTTTGATATTGAAGATCGTAGGAGAAAATATTGTATTCAATTGGCTGGAAAACGCTTGAGGGGATTTAGAGCGTTTTTAACAAACAAGTTTCTAAAAGATTTTGAAGGAAACTTTGTTGACTCGGAGCGTCCAATGAAGTACGCGGATTTGATTTCGGAGGAAGAATGGGAGATGTTTGTTGCAAAGCGAAGAACAAAAGAATTTGAAGTAAGTACAACTTATCATGAACTATGTATAGTATATATACTTCTTCCACAAGAGTTCTGATAAACTTGTTTTTTCAGGTTGTTAGTGGCGTAAATCGTCAACGGGTATCAAATCCCGCATATCCATACAGAAAGGAGCGTTTAGGATATGCACGCTTAGAACAAAAAATAGTAAGTACATATAAATGCTTTAATATGATATATTTACAAAAAAAAATAGTAAGTATATATAATAGGATATAATGCTTTATTATCTGTCTTAATGCATAGTTGGAAGAGGAGAAGATTGATGCGACATCTCTTCCCGACCATGTTGTATGGAAGGCTGCCCGTGCAGGACGAGATGGAGTCGTTCAGGAAGAAGTTCAACAAGTCTTTGAACAATGTGTAAGTACAACGTTATCTTTGTCAGTAACTGATCAAAAGTGTATAATATATTTATATATGTTTTTATCTATATTTCAGGAGACTCTATCCCAGACCATAACTCCCGCTGAGGATGATGATTGCAGGAGCTTACTGAGCCGGTGTTGAATATTCCTGAGTATTTCGGGCGTGTGAGGGGTAAGGGATTTGGTGTCACTCCATCCAAACTGTATAAGCAGCCAAAGAAAAAAAATCCAACCAATAAAGAAGTGATGGATAATTTGGAGGAATTGAAAGCGCAGATCCGTGAATTACAAAAGGACAAGGAGAGATACATGTCGGAAAGACGCGCTCCAGAGGGTAAAGCTACTAGTGACAAAGATAGTATCGGTTGTCCGCAAAAGCTTCCAGAGGTAATTGTATATATTACATTGAAATTAATTTAGCACAGTTTACTTAATTGTCACATTAACTGATCATTATTTGTTTAGGGCATTTCACTTTGTCGGCTATATTTATCGTCACCGACTCATCGAATGGTTGGCAAGGGAAAGGTGCATAACTTTCTGGGAGACTTACTTCACCATAAACCGCTCCCTTCTGGATTTTTGAAAGTATCTATTGATATTGCATTAGAGGGGGTGTGTTGTTGCCTATACCAGATGATATCTCAGGCGCAACAGTGGTGGGAGACGCAATAGGAGCGTATGTGGCATGGCCGGCAAATCTCATTTGCATAGATGATGAGGTAGGTTGAACCTTTTAATACTCAAATGTTTTATGATCCAGACATGAAAGTTATTCTTACATTTACATTTTCTTATTTACATGATGATCTTAGACTCCTACAAAATCCAAATCAAAAGATGATAGAATTATTGTGCGGGATACCGATTCAGCTGCATCAAAGAAACAGGTACTACTACAGTTACATGATTATCTTGTTATACATTAATTACTGAACTTATATATGACTTTTAGGTTCATGATCAGCAGTCGCAACAAGTCAGCAAGGGTAAGATGCCTGAAACTTCCAAGGTGCCCAAAAAAGCATTTGTTCCTCGATTTAGGATGTGCCTTGAAACATATGTGAGAACATCAGATGTGCCTGAGGGTGGAATCCGTCAAATACAAATGGACGGAGGTATTTTCGGTTTTGATTATCCCGAAACAATTGCTAAGGAGGATTTCGATCAGGTTTTCAACCATTCTGAATTGGGCGTCGGTGTTATGCATTCATATATCAGGTGCTTCGATCCATTTTAATTAAATAATTGAACATTTTAAAATTTGCTCGTTTAACTGAATATTCTAATGTTGATTATGTTTTTTTAGGTTCTTGTATGACAAGTTGTTGGTCCCGAATGAATTAACTTCAGTATTCGCATTCTTATCTGCTAGCTGTGTCAACTCACGGATAATAGACTAGACACCAGATACAGTCAAAGAGTACACAGTGCATAGATTTATGGGTGCGACTACGAAGAAGTTGTTCTTGTTGCCATATAATACTGGCCATGGGTTAGATTTTATTCTAAATTCATTTATTATAATTGTTCGATTTTTCCCTTTCTATATAACATTTCCGTCTAAACTGTTGTCTTATTTTATAGTGGACATTGGTTGTTGGTCGCGATTAATCCGAGGAAAGAAATAGTGTATTATATAGATTCATTGGATGGCGATACAACAAAATATGAAAATCTGAGGAACATGGTTGATACGTAAGTGATGAGATATACTGTTGTCTTTAATTATATATCTTTATTTATTATGTGACATTGTTCTAAATATGCGTTTATATTATGTTAGAGTTATACAAATATTTAGAGCACAAAGAGATGCAACGGTGCCAAAAAGCAAGGCTAACAACATCAATTGGATCAGAGTGGAGGTATATTTTCCCATGTTTGATTGTTATAGTGGTTCTACTTGATAAAACTATTTAAACTATATATCCTGATACATGTTCGTTTGTTTTTTCCATTTACAGTGTCCTCGGCGGTGCAATGGTATTGACTGTGGATATTTTGTATTGCGCTTTATGAAGAAAATTATTCTTTTTGGTCAACTTGAGATTCCAGTCATGGTATGGATCAATTCATTATATAAGTTATATGATTCATTTTGATAATTATCCGATACTTCATCTGAGTAATTAGTTTTAAAATTAAATCTTGCATGTTCTCTTATATTATGTAGTATTGTGATGAATTCAAGTGCGCTACTTACACGAAAGCAAAATTGGAAGAAATTAAAGAGGAATGGTGTCAATTTATTCTTGGGTTGAGAATTATATAAAGTTATCAGATTGGAAGAATTGTAATTATATGTAAATTGAATGTATTTGTGATATTGTAATTCTGAGGATTGAATTTTGTTGTAACATATTTAAGCAGGTTTATGTGTATTAAAATGATTATGAACAAAGTGATGAGTTACAATGTATACTTAAAGGCCAAAGTTTTGAATTGTATATATAAGGCCAAAGTTTTGAATTGTATATTTAAGGCCAAAGTTTTGAATTGTATATATAAGGCCAAAGTGTTGAAATAAAGGCCTGAATTATAAGCAGGTTTGTGTAATATAAGCAGGTTATTAATATACAAAACAGGGTGAATATTTTAAAAAACAAAATTTTAAAATCTGGGACATTAGACAGCGCTTTTAAAAAAAAGCGTTGCTAAAGGTTACAAACATAGTGCTACAAAAGTGCTGCTATAGGTTTGGAAGGGGGGGGGGTCTAAGACAGCGCTTATAAAAAGCGCTGCTAAAGGGGGGGGCTATGGCAGCGCTTTGTAAAAACGCTGCTAAAGGTGTGCTTTAAGACAGCGCTTTGTGAAAGCGCTGCTAAAGGGGGGATGGTTGGGGGAATATGCAGCGCTTATGAAAGCGTTGCTAAAGGGCTATAAAAGCGCTGCTAAAAGTGCTGCTGAATGGAGCCTTTAGCAGCGCTTTTTCCATAAAAAAAAGCGTTGCCTTTACCTTTAGCAGCGCCACTTTTGGCAGCGCTTTAAAGCGCTGCTAAAGGTCTTTTTTGGCATAGTGATGAAACAAAATAGAATATATATACAATTGTATAAAATAGAATATATATAAATAAAATAAAAACCAAAAAATTATAAGACATATGTACAAGAACAGGATATACCGAGCTAAATGAAAAAAGTAAAAAGCAATATATATAATAAAATGAAAGTGTATTCCAGCAACAAGAAAAAGAAAGAGATGACCAAGGAAAAGAAACAAACAATCTCATGCCAACTAAGGTAAAAAGAAAAACACATGAACATACTGCAACATATATACAGACCAAATGCAAGAGAAAGCTTGAAATTGAAATGTTACACACGTGATACTAAACATGTATGTGTGTGTGTGTGTGTGTGTGTGTGTGTGTGTGTGTGTGTGTGTGTGTGTGTGTGTGTGTGTGTGTGTGTGTGTGTATAACACAAAACAAAACACTCATCCTTTAAAGTAACAACATAACAAGAAAGGAAACAAAGCTCTCCCTCAAAGCTCTTTCATCCTCTTTTTTTCTCGCTCGTTTGGTGACCACACGGCTGTTGTACTGCTTCTCCGAGATCATTAGCTTGGAGAAGAATACTGATGATGGTTATGAACCCTTTTGAAAATGAGGGAAAACAAGTTATGTGCAAGAGGCTTTCAAGGTGTTTGTAGGTGAAGGAGGAATATGAAATGGAGAAGAGAGTATGTTGCTAGTTGGTGAATGGAGTTTTGAGGAGCAGGTTTTTTATTAACGTGAGAAAAAAAAAGAGAAGTGTGTATGTAATTTTTTCTGTCTTTTTCTTATTGTCCTCTTGGTTTTTCCTAATGCATATAAATACGACTAGAAAATAGACACGAATGATAATAACAATTAACATTATATATATATATATATATATATATATATATATATATATATATATATATATATATATATATATATATATATATATATATATATATATATATATATATATATATATATATATATATATATATATATATATATATATATATATATATATATATATATATATATATATATATATATATATATATATATATTAAGACAAGAATAAAAAATTAAAAATCATATTTTGTGTTTTTTATGATAAGACAAGAATAAAAGAATTAAAAATCATGTTTTTGTATTATTTATAATAAGACAAGAATAAAAAGAATAAAAAAATCATATTTTTGTGTTTTTTATAATAAGACAAGAATTAAAAGAGTTAAAAATTATTTTTTTAAATATTTCTTATGATAAGACAAGAATAAAAAAAATTAAAAATTATGTTTTTTATGATTAGACAAGAATAAAAAGAATTAAAAATCATGTTTTTGTATTTTTTTTTCTAATAAGACAAGAATAAAAAGAATTAAAAATCACATTTTTGTGTTTTTTTTTATAAAAAAGAAAATATTAATAAACAAATTAAAAATAAAATTTTAAACTAAATATCTAATTAAATTTAAACAAATTAAATGATTATTTAAATACAATTGATAAAAATGATTTAAAAACAAAATAAAATTCGGGCGGAAAAGTGCTCGAAAAAAATAAAAGGAACACACCAAATAATCAGCGCGAAATAAACATATTAGAAAAATACAGTGTTTGGTCAAATTTTGAAATAAATTTAGACTAGTTTGTCTGTAAATCCAACAAATTTATTCTGACTGGTATTTCAGACACTATGCAAGATGAAGTGCATGCTATGCTATGCAGAACGAGAAAAAAATAGAATCTTAGGGTCAAAAATTAGGGCATGACAGGTATATGGAAAAACTAGTAAGTAAATGTTTTATATCACTTATATTCTTTTTACTAAATATTTGATGTTGTTGTTGTTGATGATGATCTTAGTTGGTTTCAAATGTGTTTTAAATTATAGGTGTTTAACACTAAGTGACAAATTAAAGAAGAGAACTTTTGGACTGCCTACAAGACTTTTTATTTTGGTTATTGTTTTTGTTAGTTTACCTTTGAAAATGGTTATTGCATGTTAGTTTTAATTTTTTGTAAAATTATAAGGTGTGCATGTGCCATTTTGCCTTTGCAAATGGGGGTAAACAATGAAAAAAATTTGATACAACGATTTTGTTTGAGAAATGGGCAAAATGTACATATCTGTTTCTGAAATGACCAAAATATGGTTATATAATAATGTTCTATTTCAGAAATGGTCAAAATATGGTTCTGTAATACAGATTAAAACCAATATATAAAAAATTAAAAATTAAAAAAATTAAGTATCAATCTTTTTCCCTCGGTTATTATTTTAAACTATGGTAATAATGCTAATCTAGTACCTTAATTTCTCAAATAACCAAGAGGTAATGGAGGGCGCGTCGTCTAGTTCTGAAAATAATAAAAATGCAGAAGTTAAGAATCGAACTGATGTGTAGAGCATTTTACTCATGGGTTATTCCAAAATCGATAGATAAAGTGACAAGTTTTCATGACGTCCTTCATTACCTCTCATGTGTAACTGAGGTTAAATCCTTTTTGCGTCCAAGTCAAATCCTTTTTTTGTAATAGTGTTTCAGATAACCTAAAGACTTTATTTAATGTCTGCTCCTCTGACAACTCACCACATAGATCTTGATACCATACTTGATGATTTGTATTGTTATCTAGTATCAGAGGAGGTGCGTAGTGTGCCAGCGGGTGAACCATAGGCTTATGAACATGGCTACATCTAATGGTTTTATCGAGTGTCACATTCTTACGTGACACCAAATGCCATGGATGCACCACCTAGACCTGGTCATCAAGAGATATTCGAATAGGAACGGGCTAGGGATGGCCATACAACAGACCTCTTGTCGGTTGGTCAGTGTATTGCGCAGGTTGCAAGAGATGTCACTAAGAGAGAGGAGACATTACGGAAGACAACACTAGTATGGCTACCTTACAAACCATCTTACTCGAGACACAAAATGCTTTAGGATATAGGCGACAACAAAGGAGAAACAGGGGTTTGGAAATACCTTTTAGTTTATTTGTATTTGTATTTTGGTAACATTTGGATTATGTAGTATGGTAACATTTAGATTTGTATCATTTGAATTTATATCAAACATCCTTGAATTGCATTATTATAATTAGCATGGTGTTAATATAATTATCATTGGATAGAATTGCATTATTATAATTAGCATGGTGTTAATATATTTATAATATAATTATCATTGGATAATCATCATTAATATAATCATTATTAAATAAAAAATATTAATTTATGACACTTACTGCCAAAGCATTCTAGAAATACATCTTCAGAATCACGTCTACATTTATCAAGTGCAAAACAGTCCTTTAACTAAAAACCTGTCCATTAGTATAAATTAATTTCAATCAATTTTGATGAATTTGAATCTTAAAATAGACTTAAGTAGAAGCCCTAAACATAATTTGTACAATCATAATCCCATTGACCATGCCTTAAACAGCATCCTAATGCATCATTTTTAAAATTCTCCTAAATAAGTTCAGTAAATTCTGCTCAATGGGTAACTTCAAGAACAACATCGGCTTATTAGACATGAATTCGAACTCACATCATTTCAATTATTCACTTTTAAACTGTAAAACTATATTAACTAATTTAACAACCGTGTTTTCTTTTTCAAGTAGTTTAGTGGATAAACTCATAAATTCAAAAATCAAGAAGTTGGAAATTTTGAATTCGAGCTAAGCAGCCATGACTTTACTGATGTGGTAATTTCTAATATCAAAATCAAATCGAAATTGCAAATCGAAATTGCAGTGTGATTTAAAATCACGTTATCAGTACGACTGCAATGATTGCAATCGCAATTAGCCATAGCCAGTGCAACAACAACTATGTAGTTGTATTTACAAAACATGACAACCAAACATACCATTAATCCAAATGCAACCATATCATAACATAATTGATAGCAGAAAGCAGATAATCAAAATCAACTTGCAGCATGCAAAATTGTACTGATTTTTCATCAATCTACATATGAATCTATATATCTAGTTTCCATAATCATAACTAAAATCAGAAATGCCAACCATAGCAGAAAGAACTTGAGAAACAATATAATACCCACCACCAAAGAGAGCCACAATAAGAATCGCGGTTATTGGATTCTTCAAAAGCTCAAATATAGGCACCATGATTGTATAAATAGCACCTGTACTAACCGTTAGTGCATACAATGCATACCTTCTCACATTATCCCAAAACTCTTCCACCAGTGGCCCTTCAGGTCCCAAAGCCAGTGCCTTGTGTTCATCCATTCCACTCAGAAGCAACAAAACTCCAACAGAAACTGCTCCTATTACCATAGCCCTTGAATTCCCAGTTTCAAGAACTTGAAGCTTCATTGGTTGTTGTTGTGTCCTTGGTGCATCTTCAACAACTGGAGTTTGTTTTGTGATCTTTATTGCAGAAGATTTTGAAGGTGTTTGTTTCATGTTTTTGATGTTTAATACTTTGTTTGGTTTGATGAATAATGGATGGTTTTTTGGAGATAAAAGAGAACAAGAAGGGTTGGAGGAATTTGGAAGATGAAGCTTTAATTTCAGGCTTAGATTTTCCATCTTTTTCTTTTCTTTTTCTCCTTAGATTTTCTAGCTATGACTCACATATGCAGATAATGTTTTAAGTGTATTGAACATGTGTGGATGTAAATGAAAGTGTTTACAGCAATTCCTACCTTATCTCTATGCCTTATTATCTTATCTTACATATATGTCCTTCAAGTGGTGACATTATAAAATTTATTTTATTTTTAATTAAAAGTTGAATAAGTTAATTTTTTATAATTATCTCCAATTTTAATTTTTAGTCCTACTAAATATTTTCAATAAGTTTTAGTCTTTAAATAAATGTCTTGACTTTTTTATCATCATTGTTAACCAAATCTAACCTAAACTAATGTAGCAAACTTGATTAATATTCTTTTTCCCTTTCCTAAATAAAACGAATTAAAAAAACACAGACTTTTCACTTTAGTTTTTTTTAATTTAGTTTTTTTAAATGTTAAATTGGCTTTTTTTATTCATCTTAATCTTTTTAAATTATTGAAATCTTAAAAACAAAAACAAAAAAAAAAAAACCAACAAACGAACTTCTTTACCTAAAGAGCTATTATGAATGTTTCAAAACTAGTCCTATGTTATATATGTGAGATTTTAAGTCGAACTCTATCTTTATTGAGGAATAGCTTTCATGTGTTTCGACAAGAGACAAGCATGAAGTCGAAGTTGGGTCACATACTGATGTCGAAGGATTACATACTATAGTCGAAGCTAGTTATAGTATGTAATGTCGAAATATATATTGTTGACTTATTATGTCGAATTGGACCTTGTGTTAATCACTTAGGTTGTTGAGTGAAGTCAATTGGTATTCATTTGTAATCATTTGTAATACCCTAAATGAGAAAGTGAATAGTAAACAATTTGTTCTAATCCTTTTTTTTCTTCTTTATCCTTTCTTCTTTCTCTCTTTGTTCTAATCTTTTCATTATTCATCCAAGAACTCTGTTTCTCAATCTTTATTTGTTGAAAGGTATCGCTTGTGATCACAACAAACTGGTGCGTTGAGCGTGGAGAAGATGTCGTCAACAAAGTTTGAGATTGAGAAGCTCATTGGAGTTAATGACTTCGGTTTATGGCGTTTGAAGATGTGAGCCCTTCTTGTTCATCAACAGGGTTTGCTAGAAGCGTTAAAGGGAGAAGATGTCATGGATGCTGCATTGAAGGAGAAGGAAAAGACAACGATGATCGAGAAAGCCTACAACATAATTGTTCTAAGTCTTGGTGATAAGGTACATCAACTGGTGTTTGGCTGAAACTCGAAGGATTGTATATGATAAAGTCCTTGATGAATCGTTTGTACTTAAAGCAAACTTTGTATTCATTCAAGATGAATGAAGATAAAGCGTTGACGGAGCAGTTGGATACGTTTAGTAAGCTGATGCTTGATCTTGAAAATATTGATGTTACCATCAATGATGAAGATTAAGCGTTGTTATTGTTGTGTTCTTTACTTATGTCACATGCTCACTTCAAAGAAACCCTCTTGTATAGAAGAGAGTCCCTAATCTTTGAAGAAGTTCAAGCAACCTTGTGTTCGAAGGATTTGAACAAAACAAAGGAGTAGAAACCATCATCATCAGTTGGCGAAGGGTTGTTCGTAAAGGGAAATCGTCAAAGAGAGATGGTAGGTTTAAGAAGAAGAAAGGTAAAACTCAGCAGAAGTCTTATGGTGGTGATATTTCTAGGATTAAGTGTCATCACTGTAAGAAGGAGGGTTACACAAGAAAGATGTGTCCTGAGCGCCTGAATGATCATGGAGGTAAGGACAATGGCAATGCAGCTATTGTGCAAGATGATTATGAATCATTTGATGTCCTTGTGGTGTTGAGAAGCAACTCTTGCAAAGAGTGGATTATGGATTCTGAATGTACTTGGCATATGAATCCAAACAAGAATGTGTTTGAAGAATTATGTGATCAAGATGGTGGATCAGTGTTGTTGGAAAATAATAAAGCTTGCAAGATTGCAGGTATTGGATCTGTTAGAATCAAGCTTCGTGATGAGTCAATAAGGCTATTGACTAGGGTTAGGTATGTAGCTGATCTCAAGAGGAATTTTATTTCTCTTGGTGAATTCGAAAAGAAAGGATATGTCTTTAAAGGAGAGCAAGGTATCCTGAAATTCATGAAGGGGTCGAAGGAAGTCTTGAGAGGCGTGAAGAAACAAGGCTTATATACCCTTGAGGCTGAGGTTGTAAGTGGTTCAACAGATTTTGCATCCACGAAACCGGTGTCAAAGACATAATTATGGCACATGAGATTGGTTCATGTCAGCGAAAGAGGCCTGGTCGAACTAGGGAAACAAAACTTGCTAGGTAGTGGCAAAGTCGAGAAGTTGGAGTTTTGTGAACCTTGTGTGTTTGACAAATCCTATAGGGCGAAGTTTAACAAAGGTAAACAAAGAACACATGGATCCCTTGATTACATCCATGTTGATCTTTGGGGGTCTGCAAGGAATCCTTCACATGCAGGTGCAAGGTATTTTTTATCCATAGTTGATGACTGTCCCAAAAAATTATGGGTATTCATTTAGAAGACTAAGGATGAAACTTTTGAGAATTTCAAAAGTTGGAAGGTTCTGGTCAAAACTCAAACTGGCAGAAAGGTTAAGAGGTTGAGAATTGACAATAGCCTTGAGTTCTACAATGAAGCTTTCGACAGTTACTGTGTTGAGTCTGGGATTGCAAGGCATAAGACTGTAGCAGGTACTCCTCAACAAAATGGCTTAGCTGAGAGATTTAATCAAACAATCCTTGAAAGGGTTAGATGCATGTTGGTTAATGCTGTATTGAAAAAGGTGTTTATGGTGGAGGCTGTTTCAACATCAACTTATTTGATGTCCCTCATCTGCCTTGGGAATGAAGACACCTGAAGAAGTTTAGTCGGGTCAACCACCTAATCTCGACAAACTGAGAGTATTTGATTGTTTAGCATATGCTCATATTAGGCAAGACAAGGTCGAACCTAGAGCTCTGAGATGCATGTTCCTTGGATATCCTGAGGGAGTCAAACGTTATAGGTTGTGGTGCCTAGAACCAGGTCACAGAAGATGTATCACAAGTTGTGATGTAGTTTTCAATAAAGTCTATATGGCGTTCAAGAAAATTGGTGATGCTGGTCGAAGTGCAGAAATATCTGAAGAGGAGCAGGAGCAAGTAGAGATTCCTATTGAGGTGGAGCATAGTGATGTTGAAGTGCATAACCCAGACAAAGTCGAAGAAGAAGAGCAAGATGATGAAGAAACTGAAGAAATTATCGATGACTACCTACTGGCAAGAGAAAGGTTGAGAAGAGTCAGCAAGCCACCTCAGAGACTTGGTTATGCAGATTTTATAGCTTTTGCCTTAATCTCTACAAGTGAGGTACTTGAGGAAGAACCTAGAGATTACAAGGAAGCTATGAGGAGTCGAAACAAGACTGAATGGAGAAACGCCATGGATGACGAGATGAAATATCTACATAATAATAACACTGAGCTGATTAAGAAACCTGCAGAAGCAAGGTTAGTCAGTTGTAAGTGGATTTTCAAGGTCAAGGAAAGAATTGAAGAAGTGATGTCGAAGCGTTTTAAGGCAAGGTTGGTTGCTAGGGGTTCACTCAGAAAGAAGGTGTCAACTTTAATGACGTGTTCTCGCATGTTGTAAAGCATAGATTCATTAGAATGTTCTTGGCCATGGTGGCGAAGTTCGACTTGGAACATGAGAAAATGGATGTGAAAACAAGATTTCTGTATGGTGACCTAGACGAAACGATCCTGATGCGTCAACCTAAAAGGTATGCAAAAAAGGATAAGGAAGATTATGTGTGCAAGCTGAATAGGTCCTTATATGGCTTGAAACAATCTCCTCGACAGTGGAACAGAAGATTCGACAAGTTCATGACACACATTGGTTTCACCAGGAGCCAGCTCGATCACTGTGTTTACTTCAGATTTTGACCTGGAAACTCACTTGTTATTTTGTTGCTTTATGTGGATGATATTTTCATAGGTAAAAACAGTGTTAAGGATGTAACAGAGGTGAAGGTTGAACTCAACATGGAATTCAAAATGAAGGATCTGGGAGCTGCCACCAGGATTCTTGGGATTGACATCCGAAGAGATAGAAAGCAGTCTAAGTTATGCTTATCTCAAGAGACATACCTACAGAAGCTTCTCGACAAGTTTGGTATGTCGAATTCAAAGCCTATTGTGAATCTGACAAATCTTTAATTTAAGCTTAGTACTATTCAAAATCTGAGTACTAAAACTGAAAGAATTTATATGAGTAGCATTCCATATGCTAGTGTAGTAGGTTCTTTGATGTATGTTATGATATGTACGAGGCCAGACATACCGTATGGTGTGAGCCTTGTAAGCAAGTATATGGCCAATCTTGGAACGACGCACTGGCAAGCTGTAAAGTGGATTATCAGGTACATAACTGGGTCTTTGAAAAGAGTATTGATTTATGGTGGAGCCTGTGGTGATGATAGAAAATTCGAAATAGAAGGGTTTGTCGACTCTGATTATGTAGGTTGTATGGATTCCAGAAAGTCTATTTCTGGATATGTGTTCACTATGTTCGATACAACAATCAATTGGAAAGCAATGCTTCATAAGGCTATTGCCTTATCAACCACTGAAGCAGAATATATTGCTCTCACTGAAGCTGTGAAAGAAGCATTTTGGCTTGAAGGTTTTGCGAATGAGCTGAAAGTTCAAGGTCAAAGTATCATTGTTAAATGTGATAGTCGAAGTATCATTGTTAAATCTGATAGTCAAAGTGCAATATACCTGGCAAAGAACTCAGCTTATCATGAGCGAACCAAGCACATTGATGTGAGGCTGTACTTTGTCAGAGAGATAATCGAGCATGGTGAAGTCCAGGTGCTGAAGGTTTTGACTGATGACAATGATGCTGATATGATCACCAAGATGTTGCCAAGTTGCAAGTTTTTTCACTATATGCAGTTGATAAAGCTGCATGATGAAAGCTAATTTATTCCCTGTTATTGTAGAGTTAGATCCAAGGTGGAGATTTATGAGATTTTGGGTCGAACTCTAACTCTGTCGAGGAATATCTTTCATGTGTTTCGACAGAAGACAAACATGAAGTCGAAGTTGGGTCATGTATTGATGTCGAATGTAGTCGAAGCTAGTTCTAGTATGTAATGTCGAAATATATATTGTTGACTTATTATGTCAAATTGGACCTTGTGTTAACAATCCAATTGTTTAGTTAGCTTGTATTGTAAGCTAGTTAGTTAGTTTATAAGTAGGCTAGATCACTCAGGTTGTTGAGTGAAGCCAATTGTTATTCATTTATAATCATTTTTAAACCCTAAATGAGAAAGTGAATAGTAAATAATTTGCCCTAATCCTTCATATTCTTTCTTCTTTCTCTCTTTGTTCTAACGATTTTAATTGTTCACCCAAGAACTCCAGTTCCCAATCTTTATTTGTTGATAGGTATCGTTTGTGATCACAACAATATATGTATTCCATTCTTATCACTCCTGCAGAAGTTTCTTTTTCAACCTTTATTCAATCACCATTTTTTTCTTTGGAATGGACATGTTTAAATATGGAAGAGCTATATTAACTAATCACAAATCTAAGACATTGTTTTTGCGTGCATCGCCAACATATCATCACAAACATCTTATTATATTTTTGTGCTTTAAAATGGTTGGTTTGCTTGTGTTGATTCCAATTTAAGATCCATGTTATTCATAGTACTAAAGAAGAAGTGCAATTGTTGTTCTCTTTGTGAAAATTCACCACTCATGTTTCTCAACATTCTTCCATCACTATGAAAATTCACATATTGAAGTGTTTACATTCACAAAAGATACTTCAACAATCCATGTTCGTGTTAATTGTGTTCATTTTCCATGTTTGATCTTATTCCTTCATTATTAGATTCTTCGCCATTGTTATTAATATCTGTTGTTGAACTTATTTGAGTAGCTTTTTGAAGCAATGCACTTGCTGAAATGTGTGGTGTGGACAACATGTTCTCTTGTTGCATTGATGGATTACCAAAGAGTGAAGAAAAACCTTCATGATGATGATGATAGACTTCACTTATGTTATTGAATTGGTATGCATTGTGCTATTGTTGGTCTTTGGAAAGAAACTTAAGATAAAATGTAGTACCGATGAAGTAGTGTTATTGATGTTTCCTTAAATATCAGGAAGTTGCAAAATACCATGATGAAGATGAAGTTGCTTGATTGAGAATGATGAAGAAAATATTTTTAGAAAGTTTGATTTGGATAAGTGATGAAGAAAGTTGAGGAAAACATTGATTGGTATTGTTGACCAAATGATGATGATGGTGATGGTGATTGTAATAAATACTCTCTTCGTTTTAAAATAAACGTCGTTTGAGGGTTTGCACAACCATTAAAAATGTTTTTTTATTAAATTGGTCTTATTAATGTGTTGGAAATAATGTAAAGAGTAGTAATTAAATGACACAATTGAAAAATAGCAATTATTCATTTTAAAATGTTTTGTAACAAAAATGACATTCATTTTAAAACAAAAATTTTCTCGTAAAATGACAGTCATTTTGAAACGGATGAAATATATATCGAGAGATTATGTATTTCATCACTAATTAGAAATTATTTATTTTCAACACATTAATTATTATTTGTGGTATCCTTACCATTTGTTCTTAGAAGACATTTTTAAATGAGGAGTTAGCATGACCCATTGTTTAATTGTAGCACATTACTCTATTATTTGTTTTAGATAGGTCATTTAAGTCTCATTATGTGTACATTAATACCATATTTAGTCTTCATGTATTTTTATTAAGAATAATTTACCAATAAATAAGAATATTATGAACTTTCATAGGTCATAATTAGTATATTTATTTAAATTTCTTAACTTACCAAAGAATTGTATAAAGAAAAATCAATATTAATTATCGAATATAATATTTGTAAAAAATTTTACCCCATACCCCTACAATTATACTCATATCTCTACATTAATATTTTTTGGACCAAAATACCCTCGTATAAAAATTTATAATTTTTTTCATTTGTTCATCGGAAAACTTTTTGCAAGTCTTTCGGTTCATATTTTTTTTCTTTTGTTCACCGGAAGACTTCCAAGAAGTCTTCCGGTTCACATTTTTTTTTCGTTTATTCACCGGAAGACTTTTTGCAAATCTTCCGGTTCATATTTTTTTCGTTTGTTCACCGGAAGACTTTTACGAAGTCTTCCGGTTAATGTTTTTTTTAAATTTTTAATATTGTCAATTATAATTTTTTTTTATTTACTATCCTATCATATAATTTATTAAAAATTAAAATTAACATTTATATAATATTGTCAAATATTATAATATTTTTAATCATCTTAACGTTGATTTTTTAATTCTATTCATGAATTCAAATCAAAAGTAGAATATATAATATACAATTATATGTCTTAGTCATTTAATTTTATTTAATTCAATATCAAACAATTATTTTAAGTTTCTGGATTCAAACATTGACCGAAACATATATTAATCATTTTTTAAATTATCAGTATTTGAAAACTATATATTTAAGGAAAAAATCGGAATTCATTGAACAAGCAAAAAATAAATTGATGTCCAATAATAAATTTTTTAATATAAAATAAATGATGGAGGAAAAAACAAACACATAATGTCAATAATTTATTTTAAAATTTAATAGTTCTGATTCATTCTTATTTTATTACATAAAAATAACTATTATATATATATATATATATATATATATATATATATATATATATATATATATATATATATATATATATATATATATATATATATATATATATATATATATATATATATATATATATATATATAATAATTACAATAATAAAAAAACTTAATAATATTGATAATAATAATAATAATAATATAGTCCCAACAAGCAAATAATGAAAAAGATTATGATCTATTTGTTTTTTACTCACTTGTCTCAACTATTTTATTAATAATACTTTTATTCTAATTTAAATTATCAGTATATGAAAACTATATATTTAAGGCAAAAATCTGAATTTATTGAGCAAGAAAAAAATGAATTGAGGTTCAATAATAAATTTTTAATATAAAATAAAAGATGAATGGGAGAGAGAAAAATGACACATAATGTCAATAATTTATTTTAAAATTTACAAAAAAAAAAATGAACCGGAAGACTTTTTGGTAAACAAACGAAAAAAATATGAATCGGAAGACTTGCAAAAAGTCTTCCGGTGAACCAACGAAAAAAATGTGAACCGGAAGACTTCCAAAAAGTCTTCCGGTGAACAAATGAAAAAAATTCACTACGCCAAAAATCACTTTTAGCGGCGCATAGAAACACAGCGCTTTATAAAAAAGCGCTGCTAAAGGGCCAGTAAAAAAAAAAGAAAAAAAGCGCCTACCAAAGACAGCGCTTTTAAAAAAGCGCTGCTAAATGGTGGGCCTAAGAAAGCGCTTTTAAAAAGCGCTGCTAAAGGGGGGGCCTACGAAAGCGCTTTTCAAAAGCGCTGCTAAAGGGGGACCCTTAGAAAGCGCTTTTTATATAAAGCGCTGCTATATGGAATTGATAAGGCACCCTATGAAAGCGCTTTTAAAAGCGCTGCTAAAGGCCTTTAAAAGCGTTGCTATAGGTATTCATATTATAATTTTAAAATACCCTCCAGAATTTTAATAGAATCAGAACAGTCACGCAACACATTTCTTCTTTCTCTTGCGAACGAAAACGAACGAACGAACCACTGTTCATCGTCCGACCATCAACTTCTTCCGTCCGATCATCCTTCCGACCATCACCGACCGTTCACCGTCCGTTTTTGAGTTCATTCATCCGTCTGCATTGCCGGTCCACCATTGTTACGGTACGTGAAGCTTTACTCTGCTTTTCTTGTTTTTTTATCTTTTCACCATTGTTGTTCTGATGATATAGATGGTTTTTATCTTTTCAATGATGGTTTTTGTTGTTGTTGTGTTATTTGTTATTGTGTTAATATGATATATGAGATATATATGATATTGTTGTTGTTGTTGATGTAAAATAGTTTATATAGATGGTTTGTATTTGATATAGTTTATATTTGATATAGATGGTTTGTGTTATAGTTTATATTTGATATAGATGGTTTATATTGTGTTATATAGATGGTTTGTATTTGTTATAGTTGATATAGATGGTTTATATTTGTGTTATATAGATGGTTTGTGTTATAGTTTATATTTGATATAGATGGTTTATATTTGTTATAGTTTATATAGATGGTTTGTATTTGATATAGTTTATATTTGATATAGATGGTTTATATTGTGTTATATAGATGGTTTGTGTTATAGTTTATATTTGATATAGATGGTTTATATTTGTTATAGTTTATATAGATGGTTTGTATTTGATATAGTTTATATTTGATATAGATGGTTTATATTGTGTTATATAGATGGTTTGTGTTATAGTTTATATTTGATATAGATGGTTTATATTTGTTATAGTTTATATAGATGGTTTGTATTTGATATAGTTTATATTTGATATAGATGGTTTATATTTGTTATAGTTTATATAGATGGTTTGTATTTGATATAGTTTATATTTGATATAGATGGTTTGTGTTATAGTTTATATTTGATATAGATGGTTTATATTTGTTATAGTTTATATAGATGGTTTGTATTTGATATAGTTTATATTTGATATAGATGGTTTATATTGTGTTATATAGATGGTTTGTGTTATAGTTTATATAGGATATAGATGGTTTATATTTGTTATAGTTAATATGATATATTGTATTTGATATAGTTTATATTTGATATAGATGGTTTGTGTTATAGTTTATATTTGATATAGATGATTTATATTTGATATAGATGGTTTATAGATGGTTTGTTATAGTTTATATTTGATATAGTTAATATGATATATGATATATATGATATTGTGTTATAGTTTATATTTGATATAGATGGTTTGTTGTTGTTGTTTAATATGACATTTATTGTTATTGTTGTTGATATTTGTTGTTGTTGTTGTTATTCTGAATTACAGGTATATTATGGCCAGCAACGAGGAAATATCACATGATGGAAAAGAAACACCCAAAGACGTTGAAGGCGAAATTAAAAGAGGCATAACGATAATGAAAAGTATCATCCGTGCGAGAGATAAAGGTGTAAAGTACGATGTGCATTGGAATGAAAGAGATCAGTTGGTTGAGCCTAATGGTGCGCTGCTGACAAGTTATATTGGAGCAGTTGTACGTTCGCAAGTTCCGATTACTTGCGATAACTGGAGAATTCCTGCATTAAAAGCGGCTAAGGATAAAATTTGGACCGAGATTCAAGTATGAGATTTGATCATTTTTAATTATGTTGACAGTTACATCTTTAAATTAATTATACTAACATGTTATATGTATGTGTATTTGTTTGCAGAGATCTTTTAATATTGAGGATTCTAGGAGAAAATATTGTATTCAGTTGGCCGGAAAACGCTTGAGGGGATTTAGAGCGTTTTTAACCAACAAATATCTTAAAGATTCTGATGGCAACTTTGTAGAGTCGGAGCGTCCAGCGAAGTGCACTGATTTGATTTCGGATGCAGAATGGGAGACATTTGTTGCGAAGCGAAGAACTAAAGAATTTGAAGTAAGTACAACTTATCATGAACAATGTATAGTATATATACCTATTCCACAAACAAACTGATATGACTTAAACTTGTTTTTTCAGGTTAAGAGTGGCGTAAATCGGGAACGGGCACCAAACCCTGCGTATCCATATAGAAAGGGGCGTTTGGGATATGCACGCTTCGAACAAAAATTAGTAAGTGCATATATATGCTTTAATATGATCTATTTACAAAAAATAGTAAGTATACATAATAGGATATAATGCTTTATTGTTCGTCTTAATGCGTAGTTGGAAAAGGAGAAAAGTGATGCGACATCTCTTCCGGACCATGTCGTATGGAAGGCTGCCCGGGTGGGAAGAGATGGAGCCGTCCAAGAAGAAGTTCAACAAGTGTTTGAACAATGTGTAAGTACAACATTAGTTTTTGAACAAAGTGTTTGAACAAAGTGTATAAAATATTTAAATATGCTTTTATCTATATTTCAGGAGTCCCTATCCCAGACTATAACTCCTGCTGAAGATGATGATTGCAGGAGTTTATTGAGTCGGGTGTTGAATATTCCTGAGTACTCTGGGCGTGTGAGGGGCAAGGGATTTCGTGTCACTCCATCCAAACTGTATAAGCAGCCAAGGAAAAAAAATCCAACCAATAAAGAAGTGATGGCTACTTTGGAGGAAATGAAAGCTCAAATTCGTGAATTACAGAAGGATAAGGAGAGATACATGTCCGAAAGGCGCGCTCCAGAGGCCGGTAAAGCTACTAGTGACAAAGATAGTATCGGTTGTCCGCAGAAGCTTCCAGAGGTAATTGTATATATTACATTGAAATTAATTTAGCACATTTTTCTTAATTGACACATTAACTGATCATTATTTGTTTAGGGCATTTCACCTTGTCGACTATATTTATCGTCGCCGACTTATCGCATGGTTGGCAAGGGAAAGGTGCATAACACCCTGGGAGACTTACTTCACCATAAACCCCTCCCTGCTGGATTTTTGAAAGTATCTGTTGATATTGCATTAGAGGGGGGGGCGTTGTTGCCTATGCCAGACGATGTATCAGACGCAACAGTGGTGGGAGACGCGATAGGAGCTTATGTAGCATGGCCGGCGAATCTCATTTTCATGGATGATGAGGTAGGTTGAACCTTGTAATATTCCAATGTTTTATTACCCATACATGAAAGTTATTCTGACATTTACACTTTCTTATTGACATGATGATCTTAGACTCCCACAAAATCCAAAACAAAAGATGATAAAATTATTGTGCGGGATACCGATTCAGCTGCATCAAAGTTACAGGTACTAGTACTACAGTTTAAGTGATTATTTTATTATAAATTATTTACTGAACTTATATATGACTTTTAGGTTCTTGATCAGCAGTCGCAACAAGTCAGCAAGGGAAACATGCCTGAAACTTCCAAGGTGCCCAAAAAAAAGGTTGAGACAAAAAGAGCATTTGTTCCTCAATTTAGGTCGTGCCTTCAAACATATGTAGGGACAACAGACGTGCCTGAGGGCGGCATCCGTCTAATACATATGGATCAAGGTATTTTCGGTTTTGAATATTCCGAAACACTTGCTAAGGAGGATTTCGACCAGGTTTTCAAACATTTAGAATTGGGCGTCGGGGTTATGCATTCCTACATCAGGTACTTCGATCCATTTTAATTAGATAATTGAACATTTTAAACTTCTCTCGTTTAACTGAATAATCTAATGTTGATTATATTTTGTTTAGGCGCTTGTATGACAAGTTGTTGGTCCCCGCTGATTTGACTTCAGTATTCGCATTCTTATCTGCTAGCAGTGTCAACTCACGGACAATAGACCAGACACCAGAAGCAGTCAAAGAGTACACAGTCCAGAGATTTATGGGTGCGAATACGGAGAAGTTGTTTATGTTGCCATATAATACTGGCCATGGGTTAGTTTTTATTCTAAATTCATTTATTATAATTGTTCAATTTTTGCCATATTATATAACATTTCCGTCTAAACTGTTGTCTTATTTTATAGTGGTCACTGGTTGTTGGTCGCAATTAATCCGATTAAAGAAATAGTGTATTATATAGATTCATTGGATGGCGATACAAACAAATATGAAAATCTGAAGAACATGGTTGATACGTAAGTGATGATGTATAGTGTTCTGAATAATTATATATGTTTATTTATTATGTGACATTGTTCTAAATATGTGTTTATATTATGTTAGAGTTATACAAATATACAGAGCACAGAGAGATGCAACAATGCCAAAAAGCAGGGCTAGCAACATCAACTGGATCAGAGTGGAGGTATATTTTCCCATGTTTGACTGTTATAGTGGTTCTACTTATAAAACTATTTAAACTATATATCCTGATAAATGTTCGTTCGCTTTTTTCCTAATACAGTGTCCTCGTCAGCGTGGTGGGATTGACTGCGGATATTTTGTACTGCGCTTTATGAAGGAAATCATTCTTTCTGGTCAATTAGAGATTCCAATCATGGTATGGATCAATTCATGAGTTATATGATTCATTTTGATAATTAACTAATATTTCATCTGAGTAATTAGTATTAAATCGTGCTTGTTCTGTTATATTATGTAGTATTTTGATGAATTCAGATGCGCTACGTACTCGAAAGTAAAATTGGAAGAAATTAAGGAAGAATGATGTCAATTTATGATTGAGTTAAGAATTCTATAATGTATATTGGATTTGTAATTATGTGTAAATTGTATATTGTATATTGTATATTGTATATTGTATAATGTACAATGTTTAAATTATGTGTAAATTATACTTGAGTTAATTATGTGTAAATTGCAAAGTGTTATTGTATAATGTACAATGTTTAGTTATATTGTGTTGAATTAAAGGCCAAGTGTTGAATTACAATGTTTAAAGGCCAAGTTATGTTTAAAGCCTGAATTATAAGCAGGGAATTTAATTGTTATAAGCAGGTTTGTCTAAAAATATATAAAAAATGTGATTTTACAAAAAAAAATTTTTAAAAACGTGAAGTATAGACAACGCTTTTACAAGAAAGCGCTGCTAAAGGGAGAAAAATAGGCATAAAAAAGCGCTGCTATAGGTTAGGAAAGGAGGGGTCTAAGAAAGCACTTTAAAAAAGCGCTGCTAAAGGGTGGTCTACAAAAGCGCTTTCATAAAGCGCTGCTACAGGGGGGGAGGGGGAGGGAGAATAGGCAGCGCTTTGAAAGCGCTGCTAAAGGGGTAAAAAAGCGCTGCTAAAAGGGATGCCTTTAGCAGCGCTTTTTCCACAAAAAAAAGCGCTGCCTTTACCTTTAGCAGCGCCACTTTAGGCAGCGCTTTAAAGCGCTGCTAAAGGTCAAAAAAAGCGCTGCTAAAGGCCATTTTTGGCATAGTGATTATAAATTTTTATACGAGGGTATTTTGGTCCAAAATTTTTTATGTAGGGGTATGGGTATAATTGTAGGGGTATGGGGTAAAATTTCCATATGTGTATAGTATAAGTAAGAGTTTCGATCCAAAACATTTCCTAACCAACGCACCACCTATTCCCCTTCTCATCTTATTGGTAACACATCCTTAATTTCAAAAACCTCCAAAGAAAGCATCTCTTAAAATCCATTATGATTTTTTATCAATAATGTCAAATCGATCATATCGATGACGTTAGACAATTTTTCCAATCTTTATCTATCATGGTGAATTCTCTTTAAGGTTCAAGCACATGTTCATAACATGTTTGATCACATAATTTTTCCTAAGATGAATAAGCTCGTCAAACAATGACCACTACCAAGATCAACAACACAACTTCTTATTGATGACTCCCCTGTCACTAATACACATTTCGTGTTCAAAATGATTTTCAGGCTCATGAGGCATATTCTGGTTTTGTGAAGAGCATTCAACAACATGATTCGTTGCCAAGTTTTAAAACAACAAAGTTGAGATTCGAACTTGAAGAATCAACCATCCTTCAATGTGCTTCTCACTATTCTGGTTCTCTCTCATCTTCAACAATACTCATCACAAAATACATGAACCGGAAGACTTTCAAAAAGTCTTCCGGTAAACAAACGAAAAAAATATGAATCGGAAGACTTGCAAAAAGTCTTTTGGTGAACAAACGAAAAAAAATGTGAACCGGAAGACTTCCAAAAAGTCTTCCAGTGAACAAAAGAAAAAATATGAACCGGAAGACTTGCAAAAAGTCTTCCGGTGAACAAATGAAAAAAATTATAAATTTTTATACGAGGGTATTTTGGTCCAAATTTTTTTATGTAGGGGTATGTGTATAATTGTAGGGGTATGGGGTAAAATTTCCATATTTGTATAGTATCAGTAAGAGTTTCGATCCAAAACATTTCCTAACCAACGCACCACCTATTCCCCTTCTCATCTTATTGGTAACACATCCTTAATTTCCAAAACCTCCAAAGAAAGCATCTCCTAAAATCCATTATGTTTTTTTATCAATAATGTCAAATCGATCATATCGATGACGTTAGACAATTTTTCCAATCTCTATCTATCATGGTGAATTCTCTTTAAGGTTCAAGCGCATGTTCATAACATGTTTGATCACATAATTTTTCCTAAGATGAATAAGCTCGTCAAACAATGACCACTACCAAGATCAACAACACAACTTCTTATTGATGACTCCCCTGTCACTAATACACATTTCGTGTTCAAAATGATTTTCAGGCTCATGAGGCATATTCTGGTTTTGTGAAGAGCATTCAACAACATGATTCGTTGCCAAGTTTTAAAACAACAAAGTTGAGATTCAAACTTGAAGAATCAACCATCCTTCAATGTGCTTCTCACTATTCTGGTTCTCTCTCATCTTCAACAATACTCATCACAAAATGTCAAAACTATGATATTAATTTGATCACCTAAGCTACTTTTTCAAGAAATATCAATCAACAATCGAGCCACCACAAAAACCAACGGTTTACTAGAATTTTTAGCAAACAATCACGAATTGTAATTTACTAAACAGATTAAACTCGAAAAAAATATTAAAGATAATTTGTGCAGAAAAGTGCAACAAAAAGTGTTAGTGATTTGCCCCTAATGTTTGAATGTTAACAAACTGAACATAAACTTTTAAATGAAGCAATGTAAAATTGTTTTGAAAAAAGAAAATAGACAATAAAACATAATAAATGTCATAAAAATAAATGTTTCAATTGAAAAGACTTCAAAAATTTGAAGAAAATACGCAAACATATATTTTCTCACAAATTGTTTCTATCTAACTTGGATACTTTAATTCTATAAAAAATAAATGAAATCTGCGACATTTGATCACAACAAGAAATTAACTCATATACTAATACAATGTTAACCGTTGACAATGGTTATCTCCACAAAACTTAACACATATCCCCTTACGTGGGATTCAACCTACTACTTTGCTTCCACATATTTTAATGTTGAAACTGCTGCAAACCACCCACCATGTTGATAACTGTCTTTGAACCCTCTAACTACCTCTGTCAAAAGTCAGCGGTTAACTCCCGTTGTGGCGTCAAGATACTTTTAAATCATCTAGTTTATAGACTTAAGAATATCTTAAGTCCTCAACAATTATGTGAATGCGTCGAATTATACACTTGTACACCATATCTCCATGTCAAAGTGTTGATTAGTGCAAACCTTTTTAAGATTTTAGATATGTTTGGAGAAAGAGTGATATTAATCTTGTGGATTTGTTCCTGAGACTCTTCCAAATCAGGTTTCGTGTGCGTTAGAATATAATATTGTTCCATATCATCTGACAAGGTGGTCGAACCATCTTTAGTCAAGATGGTTAATATGCAGAAGTTGTGTTTGAGACTCTTGATGCTTAGCATTTTCAAACGTGATCCTTAACATTCTTTGTTAACTTTTTCAACTAAAATTTGCAAGCTAACAGATGTCTCACCCTCCCAAAAAAAGAGTCCATTTTCGATCATGTACAAAGATGGAAGAAAGATGACATTTTTAGTAACTGCTCGACACTATTCAAGATAGCTTGCACACGTCATCGTGACCACTTTTTACCAAACCGTCACGTCAAAGACATGCGTGTAGATTATCATCATCACTTCGACTTTCTAGGAGATCATGAGCCATAAAATTAAATAATATTAAAAGAAATAATTTAATTTATTTTTTTACCAAAAAATCAAATGTCAACGGTTGAATTCATGACGCCACTTGTCCAACTTTTAAGATGGAAACTGAAAACTTTTTTTCATGTGACTATATTTAGTTTCTACATCATTTAAAATTCAATTGAGGCAATAAATGGCCTTTTTGACGTCATTATTATCCTCTTGCGGTAACATACTGTCTTTGTCAAATCAAATGCAAAAATATACATTGTTGCAATTCTTATTGAGTCGAGCCGAGATGAAACAAGTTCGACTCGACTCGATTCATTTCCAACTCTAAAATTATCTAATCAAAAGTATTTGTATGAGATTGTAAGAAATTTCTTTCAACTTAACTACTTAACTAGATATTAAGAATTCAAATTCAATAATGAGCATACATGAATGTTAAATTTTCTTTAAAAAAATATCTATTGTAGTTCTATCAAACTCGAGAAATTAGTCTCTGGAATTTCACGAAATAAATACTTTATTAAAAAGAACAAAAGATTTATGCTAACTAGTAAGAAACTCGTGTTTACGCATGAGGTACGTTTTTGGGTGGGATATGATTTTAGACACGCATTTGTTTGTAAATTGTAATAAAAATTGTAAGTTGAAAAAAAAACTTCAGAATGATATTAAATTTAAGTTGAAATAGTAATAAATGTAGAAGATGGCCGTTAAACAACAATATCAAGAATAATATCAAGAATAATAGGATTAAAAATAAAAACTACTGGAACTTGTATTAGATAAATTATCGTTTTAGTTTTTTTACAAAGAAGACATTATTTTAAAAGAGAAAGATATTTTTAAAAATTTACTTAATCTTTTTTTATAAGTTCCCTTAACCTTTTTCGCATATTAAAAAATAGAATCGATAAATTTGTACTATTCAATATTTGGATCAGTAATAAAGTTGTTCCCGTTTATAAGAATAATATTTTTTTTCTTTAATATAAATATATTTGAATCAATAGTAAAATTGTTCTCGTTTATAAAAATATTTAAATCAAAATATTTTTTGTTTTGACATTATTTATAAATATATTTGAATCAATAGTAAAGTTATTCCCATTTATAAAAATATTTAAATCAAAATTTTATTTTTGTTTTGACTGCTTTTTAAAATATATTTGAATCAATAGTAAAGTTGTTCTCGTTTATAACAATAAAAATTTCTCCCATATAAAAACATTTTAATCAACAATGTATTTTTTTCTATATATATAAATATTAATTTTGTTTCGACACTATTTTATAAAAAAATTTGAATTAATAGTAAAATTGTTCTCGTATATAAAAATATTTGAATCAGTTGTAAAATTGTTTCTGTTTATAACAATAATATTACTTTTTGCGTATATAAAAATATTGAATCAATTATTGATAAACTTCTATTATTCAATATTTGAATCAGTAGTAAAGTTGATCTCGTTTATAACAATAATATTTGTTTTTGTATATAAAAATACTTTAATCAACAATATATTTTTTTCCTGTATATAAATATTATTTTTGTTTTAACATTATTTATAAATATATTTGAATCAATATTAAAATTGTTCCCGTTTATAAAAACATTTAAATCAAAATATTTTTTTTTGATATTATTTATAAATATATTTGAATCAATAGTGTAGTTGTTCTCGTTTATAAAATTATCTAACTTGTAAAAATATTTGAATCAATAATAAAGTTATTCTTGTTTATATCAATAAAATTTTCTCCACTATATAAAAATATTTTAATCAATAATATATTTTTTTGTGTATATAAATATTAATTTTGTTTTAACACTATTTTATATAAAAAAATTAAATCAATAGTAAAATTGTTCCAGTATATAAACATATTTGAATTAGTAGTAAAGTTATTCTCGTTTATAACAATTATATTTTTTTGTGTATATAAAAATATTTCAATCAACAATATATTTTTTTCCGTGTATAAATACTATTTTTGTTTTGACATTATTTATAAAATAATTTGAATCAATAGTAAAGTTGTTCCCGTATAAATTAGTAATTTAAAAGAAAAATTTAGATTTATTTTTAATAATTTTTTCCCATTACAAAATGAATTTATAGATCTTTTATCATAAATATGAATAGCAATAAAATAAACTTATTAAATATTGTTTTTTAAAAAATTGAAAAAAAATAATAAATTGTTTGATTTAAATATTAAAAGAATTAAAGATATATAATTATTAAGAAATTCAAATAATTTATGGTAAACAAAACTACAAAAGAAATTCAAATACAACATGTTTGAAAATAATGTGGCACTATTTATATCATGGTGTTAATGTTGTATATCTAATATCTTGACACTGTCTATTAGCAAGCATAGCTAATAGATAAGGCTAAGGAAGGTGCCACAAAGAACTGAGGTTAAGATAATGGCTTACCGTCTTTGCTCCTCTTCTCCTTCCTCTCTCTTCCACGACCCACCCTCCTTCCCTTCCTCTTCCCGCAAATCCAAACTTCGAAACTTCTCATCTTCTCTCACTCCTCTGTCCAAAACCATTCTCCAATCCAACCATGTCTCACTACAAGAACCCATTCCGCAACAACAATCCGAAGAAGACGCAAAATTTGATAACCCAGTTGCTAAGTCTACTTCCTCGAAAAGCACTAACATATGGGTCAATCCCAAAAGCCCCAGAGCCAAACAATTCGGGAAGAAATCTTATGATGCAAGGTATAATTCTCTTCTCAAGCTTTCCAAGTCTTTGGATTCATGTAATCCCACTGAAGATGATGTTTCTAGAATTTTAGAGAGTTTAGGAGATAATATTCTAGAACAAGACGCAGTCATGATCATCAATAACATGGATAATTCTGTTGTTGTACCTTTTGTTCTTCGGTATATTCAGAGCAAGATTAGAGCTAATAGAGAGGCAATTCTTTATAATGTTACACTTAAGGTGCTTAGAAAGTGTAAGGATTTGGATGGTGCAGAGAAGGTGTTTGATGAAATGGTTAAACGAGGGGTGAAGCCTAATAATATTACTTTTTCCACTATAATTAGCTGTGCTAGGTCTTGTTATTTGCCCAATAAGGCTGTGGAGTGGTTTGAGAAGATGCCGTCGTTTGGATGTCAACCTGATGATGTTACGTACTCGGTTATGGTTGATGCTTATGGAAAAGCTGGTGATCTTAATATGGCTTTGAGCTTGTATGATCGTGCCAGAACGGAGAACTGGCGCCTTGATAATGCGACGTTCTCTACGGTGATTAAGATGTATGGTGTGGCGGGAAATTATGATGGATGTTTGAATGTCTATGAAGAAATGAAGGCTCTTGGGGTTAAGCCTAACTTGGTTGTTTATAACACTCTTTTGGATGCCATGGGAAGAGCTAAGAGGCCATGGCAGGCCAAGGCTATATATAAAGAGTTGATAAATAATGGACTTTTTCCAAATCGAGGAACCTATAGATCTCTCATACATGCCTATGGTAGAGCGCGCTATTCTGAAGATGCTCTCCTTGTGTATAAGGAAATGAAGGAAAAGGGAATGCATTTGGATACGCATCTTTATAATACCCTTTTAGCTATGTGCGCTGATGTTGGTTACACTGACCAAGCGTTTGAAATTTTTGAAGACATGAAAAGTTGTGATATCTGCAGTCCGGACAGTTGGACGTTCTCGTCCTTGATTACCGTCTATTCCTGCCTTGGGAAAGTTGAAGAGGCTGAAAGAATGATGATTGAAATGGTTGAATCTGGGTTTGAGCCTACTATTTTTGTTCTGACTTCGCTCGTCCAATGCTACGGAAAAGCCAAGCGTAACGATGATGTTGTGAAGACATTTAATGATCTATTGAATATGGGCATTGAACCGGATGATCAATTCTGCGGTTGTCTTCTGAATGTTATAACCCAAACCCCAAAAGAAGAACTTGGCAAGCTAACAGATTGTGTGGCGAAGGCTAACCCAAAACTTGGGTCTGTGGTGAGATATTTGGTGGAAGGGCTGGAGGGTGATGGAGAGTTCAGAATATATGCGTCAGAACTCTTAGGTTCAATTACTGATAAAGTAAGGAGGGCATTTTGCAATTCTTTGATTGATCTTTGTATCAACTTGGATTTGCTTGACAAAGCATGCGTGCTTCTTGACCTTGGTTTGACACTTGAGATATATCCAGATATACAATCCAAATCTCAAACTCAGTGGTCTTTGCACTTAAAGGGTCTCTCAGTTGGAGCCGCGCTGACAGCATTTCATGTTTGGATAAATGACTTGTCTAAGTCTTTTGAATCAGGAGAGGACCTTCCACCACTGCTCGGGATCAATACTGGTCATGGGAAACACAGGTATTCCGAGAAAGGTTTGGCAGATGTTATTGAGTCGCATATAAAGGAACTCAATGCTCCATTTTGGGAGTCTCCCGATAAGGCTGGCTGGTTTTTGACTACACAGGTAGCAGTCAGTTCATGGATAAAGTCTAGGGATTCGTCTAAACTAGTTTCTGCTTAATTTATGAACTACGCAGTTATCAGAAACTCTAGCAATGACTTTTATATTCACAATGTAGTTTTAATTCATTTTCCTCATCTTAAGAGGAAGTTTTTTGTATTAGCTACATAAGTAACTCTTGTTTTATTTTGGGTTCCTTATAGAGTAAATGAAGATCTAGAACAATTATGTAATCTGGTAATTGTTTAAAGAGGTTACTGCTCCAGTTTTTTAGGACATTAAAAAAGTGAGAAGACCCGATTGACCAACGGCATTGCTGAATATTATTTCTCAACCATTTAAATTGCAGAAAAATAAGACCTCAATGTCATTTTGACATGATAATGATATGATGCAACAGCAATTTATGAGACACTGGCAGAACATTTTACTAACTTCATCACTGTCTTCACTTTGAGAAAATAATTTACTCTAAACTCCATTCAAGGGATAAACTCAAACTTGCAAGAGCCATGGCCTACAATTGAACAAAGAGAAAATATATCATTTGAAATGATAATGTTTCAAAACCATAGAAACAGAAAGAATTAAAAATAAAGAGATAGTATTATTACTTGGATCAAGAGCATTAATCAATGCAGCAGAGTTGAAATAGCAAGATCCTCCTTTGTTCTTGAACTTCTGATAGTAATTATTGAAGACATAAGAAGCATGATCCTTGATTGTATTTGGAAGATAACATGGTTGGTTCACTTTTATCTTGCTGCAATCTGCTCCACCAACATTACAAGCCCAATCCATGGCCCTTTGCAACTCATCATCTGGTGTCTGCTCATCAGCTATGCACCATTCCATGAATTGTCCTGAAATTTCACAATAACTCATCATAATCAAATAATACCTTGCAAAATGAATCATATACTTTTAATACAACTTATTAGAACACAAATTCGGGCAATGCTGATTTTACCTGATGCTTGAAATGATAGTGTTGCAAGAAGCATAGTTATAAAAAATTTGAGCATTGAAGAAGTCATTTTTCTTCAGGAGTTTTTAATATCTAACCTTGAACTATATTCCATATAGTGACATGATATATATAATATTTATTTTTTCCAGAATCTTGAGCATAGTTATAAAAGCTTTGGCCCTACATCAGTTTCTTCACTGTCACAGTAACTAATTTGAAACTTTTTTGGTTTCTAGAATGTCCCAATCACATGATTTTGTTATACTAAACTTTTTTGCTTTTCTTATATTCAGATCTTAGATGTGGAAATTCAAATAAATAATCCAGGAGGTCTGATCTAAGCATACTTTCTTTTGCAATGAGGAATCTAGATGACTGATTTTCCAAGCAAGGTATAAGAGTCTATGTATAAAGCATAAGTTAGGATGCCTAAAGGAAATTGCAAAATAAACAAATCATAAATATTCCTACTATTTGTTTATACCATACCCTTCTTCAATTAAATTTCATGGCTTTTTGTGAAGAGTTTGATAGTCTCATTCATGAAAAACAAGCAAAGAGTGATAGTGAGAAAAACAGCTCTAACAATCCTGAATAATATAAAAAAAAATTAGATGTTAGTAGAAAATTCTCATTTGCCATTCCTTCTAAATCTACCACCTTTTTAAAATGGGGTAATTTTAGTCTAAATATTTCAATTTCCAACCAAATTAGCATTGTTGTTGAGATTGTAATTTCTTGTGTAGGTAGTGCTCGACAAAAATAAGAATGTGTCGAAACTTGTAATGTGTGTTGAGTAGCATTAGATTTCGAAGTGTCGAATCAGATTGCTTGACACAGAATTTCGACTTAGACCAAAATAGATATTTTAGACTTTAGCTTAGGGAGAAAGCTAACTCAATTATAAATAGAAGAAATAACCCCTACTTTGAGTAAGAAGTAGGATATTCTTGAAATCACTTGCAGTTGCAAAATTAACAAGATTTTTCACAGATTGTGGGCAGAAAGAAACTCTACAGAAACTCTCTTCTTCCATATTTGAGTTAAACCCTAATTCTCTTTTCTTCCTAATTTAATTTTTCTTTTTTCTTCCATTAACAATTGTTGCGCAAAATCACTCTTGCAGTCAAGGTATGCTTGATTCACTCAAGTGAAGAGTGAAGAATAAGGGATTTTGATCGGTTGATTGAATCTTGTTCATCAAGATTGGTTCAAAATTACTCAAAGTCTTGGGCTAATTCCAACATCTGATATATAGAGTTCAGGTTGTGATTCGTGGACGCGATGACGATGAATCATCCGAACATGCATTTTCCGGCGAGTCTCTCAATTCTAAAGGGTCAGAATTATGAGAATTGGTGCAAACAGATGAAAGTGGTTTTCTATTATCGAGATCTTTAGGATCTTGTGAAGGAAGGAGTAACACCACTGCAGAAAACGCGTCGGATTAAGAAAAGTCTGCATACAAAGAATTGAAGAAAAAAGACTATAAAACTCTCTTTATAATTCATCAATGCGTTGATTCAGATAATTTTAAAATTGTTAGTAATGTAGAATCAACAAAAGAAGCATGAGAAATCTTGGAGAAATCGTTTGGAGTTGTAGAAAAGGTGAAAGAGGTGATGTTACAAACTCACAAAAGGACATATGAATTGCTTCATATGGAAGAAAGTGAAATTATAACTAATTTTTTCACTAGGGTTACAAAGCTGGTGAATCAAATCAAGGTATGTGGAGAAGTGTTGACATCAAGATTAGTTGTTTCAAAAATATTGAGGTCATTGGCTCCAAAGTTCGACCATGTGGTAGTAAATATAGAAGAGTCGAAAGACTTGTCAACATTGACAAAGAAAGAGTTTCAAGGGACGCTTGAATCTCATGAACAATAAATAACTGAAAGAGCTGCAGGAAAGTAGAAGAGTGATGTGGTTTTGCAGGCGCAGTCAACAAAAGAAAACGAAAGGCAAATGAAGTTGGAATGACAATAAAGATAGATGAGGCTACAATAATTTGACTGTTCAAAATCAGCAAGAATGAAACTGGTCGAATTAGAGAAAACTCTGGAACTAAGGCAACCAAAGAGGTGACACTACAGGTAGAGGAAGAGGTGGTGGTCGAAAACCTGACAAAAGTCATATTTATTGTTACAATTGTTAGAAGTATGATTACTATTTTAGTGATTGTCCTAAAAAGCAGAAGAATCAAAAAAATTGATTTAAAGTTGGCAAAACATGAAGAAGAAGAGATGTTGCTGATGGTCACAACAAGAGATGAAGAAAAATTCCAGGACCAATGGTACTTGGACTCAGAATGCTCATCACACATGACTGGTAGGAATGATTGGTTTGTAAACATAAAGCCCTCAATGAAGAACATAGTGAAATTTGCAAATGGCAATACTCTAGCAGTTAAAGGTATTAGTGATGTTCTGATATGAGTAGAGATGTCAAAAGGTCAGTAATTTCCAATGTGTTGTACATACCAGGCGTGAAGAGCAATTTGCTCAGCATAGGATAGCTGGTCGAAAAGAACTACAAGGCATCGATCGAAGACAAGATGATGAGAGTTATCGACTCAGGAGGAAGGTTAATCTTTAAGGCTCCTATGTCTCAAAATAGAACCTTTAGATTGAAGTTAATGTGGTGGAGCATAAGTGTTTTGCAACTGCAGCCAACATAGATGAATGAATACGACATTATAGACTTGTCCATCTCAATTTAAAAGATATCATAAATTTAAAGAAAAGAAATATGGTTTCAGGATTACCATAAATCGACATCCCAAACAAAGTATGTGAAGAATGTGTGCAAGCGAAGCAACACGAGAACAACTTCAGCAAGGATGTAAGAATCAAGTTGAAGGTAATTTTTGAAGTCATATACTCAGATGTATATGGTCCTATCCAGGTGGATTTGATTAGAGGTAATATATACTTTGTCACTTTCATAGATGATTTCAGTTTAAAATTGTAGACTTACCAGATCAAGAAGAAAAGTGAAGTGATCGAGGTATTTGTCAAATTTAAATCTATGGTTGAAAGACAAAGTGGTCGAAAGCTAAAGATTCTGAGGACTGATGGTGGTGGAGAGTGTGTTTTGAAATATCTTGATGCATCATGTGAGAAAGAAATTATGCATGAGATGGTGTCACCCTACACTCCACAACAGAATGGAACTGCAGAAAGGAAGAATAGAACCATCACGAATATGGTGAAAAGTATGTTAAAAGTAAAGCATCAATCTAAATAATTATGGGGAGAAGTTGTATCGACTGTAACATACATCTTGAATAGATGTCCGACGAAGAAGCTAGAAGGAGTTACACTAGAAGAATGTTGGTCTAGTGTTAAGCCTAACCTAAGTCACTTGAAGGTGTTAGGATCTATAGCACATAGACATGTGTCAGATCAGCTGGGAAGAAAATTTGATGACAAGTCGAGTCAAATGATCTTGATAGGATAGAATTCGACTGTAAGATACAAGTTGTTCGACCTAGTGAACAAGCAAGTTATGATCAGCAGAGACATGATCATATATGAGCTTAAGGAATGGGATTGAATTGAGAATTTTAAGAAGGATTATGTGAGCTAACCCGAGGAAACATATTGTGTAAAACACACAACCATGCGTCGACCGGAACAAGGCATGCGTCGACGCATAACATGAATTTTTTGACAAATGAAAATACTAACAGTATGCGTCGACCGGTAAGTCGACCATACCTAACCCGAGGAAAATGCATTTTTAAGACACATGCCATGAGTCAACCGAAGCAGAGTTTTGGTCGACTCAAGGACCTGAAAATTCAGAAAATGCCTAAATTCATATTTTTTATTCTCTTAGATGATACCTATGATAGACCAATGGAGTTTAACTCATATGACGCATATTTTGACAACTTTATATGCAATACTCGAGAGATTTTATGCACGCAAAAAATCATGAGAAATAAGGTATGCTCATGCAACATGGTGATAACGCCAAACATTTATTCTTCCATGCGGCTAAGTTTTGACATCATCGAAACACGTATATCTAGTATATGATGCTTTTCCCTCACACTTGTGACTTTGAAAATTTTGGAGTTGGTGGCTAAATGAAGAGTATGATGAAGCTCGTGACGTCTCATCCGTAAGAGAACTCACATCTTCCTAAGCATTTGTTCTTTCCTTTTCGTGCTCATGGTATTTATTGGTGAATTGGAAAACAAAGAAGTTGTTTGGCCGTGGCTTGGTTTTCATGACGAAGACACCGTTTCCTTTTTTGCACCAGCATGTTATGCGTAGATTTGGAAACAAAATGAGTTGTATATTTTTCTTGACCTTGTATGGTGAAAGTCATTGATGATGATCAATTCTTGAAAGGGTGATATCTTCTCATGAATGTTTGATTCGGTCTCGCTGCTTTTGATTCTTCCATTTTTTTACTCATGATTAATGGTGGTTTCCATTTTGGATTGGGCTCTGCTTGCTTATGCGTGATTATCATGATGGAAATTCTATTTCGGTTCGAATTCGATTGATTGTGTTGGCTGCGAATTAAAACCTGCAAATGATTATGTTTGCTCATGTCTGCTTCTGGTTTTTTTCTTTTGCAGCGTTTTCTAAAGGGCGTCAACAAGTGATATTATATCGTTGAGCAGAAGAATGAGTTGTTGTTGTCCCAAATTGGTGTATTTCAATATTGTAAGTTGCATTATGCATGGGGAACGACTATGTTTTGGAGCTCGCGGGTTTACGAAGCAGCATGTAGCAATGGGATTGCGGGTCAGAATTGTGTAGGATTTTATGGAAAGATTTGTATCCTGTGAACACTTTTGAATCCTTAAAAATTTGAATTTTAGAACATGTATAGCTTTCAATCTTATTCATAGAACCAAATGTAAAAATTACTTTGTAAAGAACAATAACTTGTATCATGAATTGAGTTTGTCCTTCAAGTGTCTATTTTGGTTTTGAGCAATCTCCTGAAGCTTAAAACTCAATGGGTTTAAGATCAAATTAGAGAGAAATATTGGTGTTGTCTCCGTGTAAAATCAATAGTATTTTCCATTAATACGTTTGGATCTTGATGTACTTTTTGTAAAGCTTTTTCAAAATATATTGAAATTATTTAACATCATTAGTACCCTTATGGAAAATCTCTAATGCATCCCACATTGCTTTGGCAGTCTCACAATGAGAAACGCGATAAAACTCATCAACTCCCCAGGCGAAAATGAGAATTTTTTTCGCTTTACAATCATGTGACCACAATTTTCTATCATTATCATCCCATTGTGCTTCCGGTTTAGAAATTGTGACACCATCTTCATTAGTCATAGTTATTTCATTTGGACCATTTTGGATAGCATCCCAAATACCTTTGTCAATGGAGTTTACATGAATATGCATAAGTGCTTTCCAATAGCCATAATTTTCGCAGGTGAAAATTGGTGCTCTATTGTATGCACCCTTAGGTTCGGTAGCCATTCTTCTAAGAAATGTATCTCAAGCACGAAACTAACCAGAGCTCTTGATGCCACTTGTTAGACGATAAGCTTCGATCTAGAGGGTGGGTGAATAGATCACAAATTTTACAACTAAAAATATTTTGGAAAAAATCTGTTTTCAAAATAAGGTGCAGCAGAAAAATGACCAGGATCAAACCGTCTAACCGAACCTACTATCGAAAAGCAATATATGTATCAGAAAGCAAATAGAGTGATAACGAACGTAATGTGAAATAAAGATCCTCAGAGATCAACATTTGTTTTGATGAAGACAAATCACTCAAGAAGGCAAAGATGATCAACCATCAAGCATCAGGATAAAGATACAACTTTGAAGATGTTCTCATCTAAAGGTGCAATGAGAATATCCATTAAACGTTTAAGTCCTAATTGCTCAAAGCTTTAAAAAAAAAATTTCATGACTTGTTGCACTCTCACAAGCTTTTGAAAGCAGAATTTTTCTAAGTTTTTCAAAATGCAATCGATTGCTAGAGCAATCGATTGCATGATCAAATCTTTAACTATTTTTGATTCTGTTTTGAAGAGCAATCGATTGCTGCCTTAGTGCAATCGATTGCATGCTTAAAAAATTCTCAGTTTTCAATTCTGTTTTGAAGTGCAATCGATTGCTGCCTTAGTGCAATCGATTGTTCACTGAACGTTTTTGAAAATTCATTCTGAAAAATTGCATCTCTTCATTCAAACGTCTGCTAAAATGTTTCCTTTGAAACATAACAACTGTTCATCAATTTTTTCTGAAGATTTGCATGATTTCATCAAGTGATTTTTATGTGATATAAATACCTAGCTTTTCAAAATTCAAACAACCAACTTTTACATCAATTCTTTACAATCTCTTTCAATCAAGATTCTTGAACTTTTTCTTTAAACAATTTTCACAAAGAATTTTCTGCATCAAATTTCATATATTTTGAAAAGAAAATTCTTGAGCAATAAGTCTTAGATACTTGTGGAAATTCTATTGAAAGAGAATATTCAATCTCAGTATTGATTACCAATTATACATTGTTACAAATCTTACAAACTCATAATTGTATTTTATTTTCCCCTTGTTGTTCAGGATTGTTGAAAGCAAGTGTGTGCATTAGAGAGGATTGTTCTCATTGCACTTAGTGTTTAGATCATAAAGGTGTTTTAAGAACCTTTGATCTCCTATAGGTTAGAGCAAATTGTACAATTGATCCTAACTATAGTGAAATCTCTTTCGTGTTGAAAGAGGAGTGGACTACCCTCGAGGTGTGAGGGGAACCACTATAACTCTCTGTGTCTCTTTTACTTTCTGCCTTTTCAAGCTTTCATATCTTCACTTCATTAAAAAGAAAGTAACATAGTCCTCTTAAAACCAGAAAATTTCAAAGAACCTAATTCACCCCCCCTCCCCCTCTTAGGCGCATTACTACTCACACGTAAATGTTCAACAATGATCAAGCTACAAATCAATTAAATACAATGCTAATTGTAACTCATATATCCAATGAACCAAAACGCAAACAAAATACACACAAATAGTTTATCGAACACTTGAGGTGCAATCGATAACAATTGGAAATATAGTTTGTTTTGTTGATGTTAAAACATATCACAATCAAAGTGATTGTGATTATATCAACAACAACACCTTTAAAAGATAGTAGAAAATAATTTCCAATTGAATTGATCAAATAACGACAAACTTCATAAATTGTGTAATCAACAATAAAAGAAATAAAGAGATGAAAAGAGAGAGACCAAGATTTGTTTTGCCAGTTCCCCAATCGGGCTCGCTATGGATACGTCTGCCATCAATTCAAAATCAATTTGAGATAGTGCTATTAACCTTTTCTTTGTAAAAATGTTTATATAAGAGATGAAGAATGCAAACCCCAAAAATCCTATTGTTTTGTGTTGATTATTCCACCTCCAAACCCTTGATCAAAGCTTGATCAAGTGACCAACAATGCGGTTACAATCCTCTGATTATCCCGAGCACGCAACTTGTTGAAACCTGAAATTCTCGAACACAATTCACCTCTTGCGCTACTCCTTTGCAAGGAAACCACCTTGTAGCAAGGCTTTCACTCGGTCGAATCTATGTTGACGTGATCTCGTCCAAAACCTTCAAATCAACCCGATCTTAAAGGAAAATCCCACCTTGGTTTTCTTATTTGAAACACATAAAGCCCTGAACCCAATATTCTCGTTTACACCAAACCTAATTGGACGTTATCAACCTTAATTTAGATGGTCACCCAATTGAAAAATGATTATGTCTACTTCAATTGTGTGTATGCATAGAAGAAGGGATGAAGATGATGGGTAACTTTATAATCTAGTTTCGTTTAGGTTTTATTCACTAGAAAATATTACCTAGAAGAAGATGCATGTTTGAGTATATATAAGTATGTGAATGAATGGCAAAAGGAATGCAAAAAGTTGGAATAAAACTGAAATTTTTGTGCTGGCCTATGAAAGCAATAGGTCGGCCTATGCGTGTCGTTTAGGTCGGCCTATGAAGGTAATAGGTTGGCCTGTGAAGGTCATAGGTCAGCCTATCTGACAGCCTATGATGCAACATGTGGGTAAAATCTACATACTTTAATACTGCTCCATAGGAGCCAGCCTGAAACATCCATATGTCGACCTATACTGAAGTTAAGGCTCGTATAGGTCGGCCTGTTCTTACATAGGTCGGCCTGAACTGCCTTGTATGCCCAAAAACATGTCTTCAATGCAAATATGATGTTGACTCCCTTTCAAACTTATTTGAATGCTTTCTAATGACAAGACGCACATCTAAAATTGGAGGATATTATTGTCCAATATACACAACGCTACACTATCCTAATTTTGACATCACTCAAAATACAAAAACACCTCACACATAGTACACATGAGACCTTTTTGGTTAGACTTAGAGAATGAGAGTCCCTCTCCACGTAATATTATCCGTCATTATAACAATTATCATTATTATGAGCCCTAATATAGAAATCAATAAAAAAAAATTATTAGAATCCATGATCATGAGGTTAACATCATTACTCCACATAAGAGAAAGATCCTCTCCCTCCCATTATTACCATTACTGATACTATACACATTGGTTAAGATACCAATTTTAGAGATGTCTTTGAACACAATATCATTGTTTTGCTTCTTAGTTTCAATTCAAAACAAAATATTGGGAGAATGAGATCTTATCAAATTTTGAAGAGCTCTGACAGATTGGGGTCTCCCAACCCCTTGCAATTCCAAGCAAGGATCTTCATCCTTCAGTTGCTGCCTTGTCCATGAGGCAGGCCATGATTGTTGATGCTGAAAGAGTGTCGTGTTTCGGTACTTGTCATCCACTTCAAGGAATCTTATTTTCTTGTTCTGGTTTGAGGGTGTTGGATCAACTTCCTCTCCCTGTAATTTTTTCCTTCCTTCAAAGATATAGCTGCCATTTTTTCAACATAGATTTAGGAATGTGGCTGTATAGACTCAAGAAATTGTTTTGTTAATACAGAAAAGGCTGATGCTAACTAAAAATAACAAACTTGATTTTAAACCAACCGAATATCAAAAAATAACCACAAAACAAGACTCAGATGATTCATAATATATGGATAGATACTCGTCATATTAATTATATATATAATTAAGTGTTATACAGCTAAAACTGAACCATTACACAATGCAAGTTTACATGCTACAGGTGAAGAGAAGTATCAACACCAGAATCACAAACATTGTCCCACGATGCTTGCATAGGTTGTGTTTGTGTACTACTGCTACAGCTAGTATTGTTATCATCCTTCATCCCCTGTGATGTTGTTGGCCATAGTGATAAGCAAACACGAGGCGGTGGTGATGTCGAACCCAATGTGTTGATATTGATTAACTCAGGGTGAAAAAATAACCTAGTAACTGGCTCATGAGTCATAACACTAGAACAAGAATTGAAATGTTTAGTTTCAGTATTTCTAAGTATTTTGAGTAACTCTTTTTTCTCTCTCATTTCTTTCACTCTTTGTAACTGTTTAAACCTTTCTTGTAACAAGGAAATGGAAGAGTGAACCATAGTAGGGTCATGGAGTTTCCTATTCCTCATATGGTTCTTTAGAAGCTAGCTAGCAATATTGAACAAGCTTAACTCTAAGGTGCATGTCATGAATGGGTTTACGTATGTATATATAGAGTTATGACATGGTTAAGATTTGCTACCATATAGATAGATAGTTTATTATTTTTAGTTTGTCGATGAAATTCTTAATGACTAAAGAAATGGGAATGAGAATCGGCAGGTAAGGTGAAAAGTCCAAAAAGAAGATGTTGATTGGGGGCAATCTAGCAGACTATATTTCGCAGTTTGTGTTTGTGATTGCATGAGCATATCTGTCTTCGGTAGAAAGAGGCAAAAGCATTGGGAAAGCAGAAAGGGACTCACACAATTGTCCAAGGGAATGTCGGAATGTAGCATATGGAAGGGTGTGCTTCCACGAATATTGAGTCGAGTAATGCTTTGCCAAACTGTCCAAAACCACTTTTTTTTCATCTTTCGGTTTCTGGAATTTAACTATTTGGTAGGACATTGTTTGTACGGTTGTGATATTTGAATAACTCAAATTTAATCACTTTTTTACAATTAATAAATTTGTGAAGTAGGTTAATGTGTTTAGGCATATGGTATTTTTTTATAAACTAATTATTAAGCATAATTAATTGTATTATCATCAAAGTTATATATATTTCTAGTAATCTTTTTAACATTTTCCTTTTGTTGGCAGATGGGGAAAAGGGGAAATTGTGGGCAATGTAAATTAAAAGCAAAGAAACAAGGATTATTAGAAGAAGAAAGAATGATAATGGTTTGATCCAACAATAATAAAAGACAAAGACAAACAAACCAACATTCTTTCCTCTCTCTATCTTCATGTTATCTATGCAACTTCTTTGTCCTAAGTGTTTGGATGTGAATGGCATGCAAACATGAAAGCTGCAGATACCACTATTGCTTCCATTGGATGTTATGTTTCTTTTATGCAACATGCTTTTCTTTTGTCTAGTTGGTGTTTGAAATTTGAAACACGTGTCTACTGGTTGAGATATATGTTAAAGTTAAATAAGAACAAGTGTGAACTCAAAAGAAAAAATCTATTATGTTCTCATTGGTGATTAAGTTAGTTAAAAGCACGTTTTGCTTGAATGGATGTATGTGTATGTACGCATTGAGATTGAGTTATCTAAAGCAGTGTTGGTTGGTTGGTTGGTTAGTGCTGCAGTCACTAGTGCTTTCGCTATTCTCAATAAAGAGAAGATAATTTGGCTGAGCTCGAATGGAAGTCATTGTACTTCAATTCAAAAGAGGTTAAGTAACTTCAATTTTACTTTTCTATAAAGTAACTCTTTTTATTTTATTTTTAACAAAAAAGTGTTGGGTAGAGATGGGCTATATTATTGACACCAAAATTGTAACACTGTATCATTTACATTGTAGATTTTTTTTTTTTTTAAAAATTTAATTTAATTTAATTTTTACAATTTTTGAGATATATGAATGTGAGGACAGAATTTGGTGTCAGATGGAGAGGATGGATGAAACTTCTTATCTTTAATAGCTCTTTGTCTATTTTAGTTAATAGAAACCCAACTAAGGACTTTAGAGTGTCTAGAGGTCTTCGACAAGAGGATCAGTTATCTCCTTTTCTCTTCTTATTAATGGCGGGAGCTATGATGAGTAAGGTGTCTAATGTGAGAGAATTTGATGTATTTCTAGTTAATGATGTGCATTTTGATATTTTTCAATTTACCGACAATACTATTTTGATATTTTTCAATTTACCGACAATACTATGTTGATAGGTGATGGATCTTGGAGGAATCTTTGGAGTATCAAGTCCATCCTTAGAGGATTCAAGTTGGTTTTAGAGCTTCGTATTAATTTGTCTAAGAGTGTACTTGTTGGAACTAATTTGAATTCGGATTTCGTCCAAGCGACTTTTTCATTCCTCAACTGTGAGATTGGTTCTCCCTCATTCACTTTCCTTAGCATCCCCGTCGGAATCAATCCTAGGAGGAAAGAGGCGTGGAATCCAATTTTTCAAAGATGAGATGGAGATCTCTAGTTAAAATAATAAAAACCCTTCAAAAGGGGGTAGAGTGGTTCTCTTGAACGTTATTCTATCGCATATCCCTATCATTATTTTTTCTTCTACAAAGCTCTAAAAGATATCATTAAAGAATTAATCATGCTTCAAAGAGTCTTTCTTTTTCGTGGATTCGAGGATAAAAAGAAACCTAATTTGATTAATTAGGACATAATTTATTTGTCGAAGGTGGATCGGGGCCTTGGTATTAAGCATTGTGGGAACTTCAATCTCGCTCTCTTAAGCAAGTGGAAGTGGAGAAGTTTGAACAACAAAATTGTTATTTGGACTAACCTTCTTTCTTGCAGGTACGGAGATATAAAAAGAATTATGCTTAGTGATCCTTGTACTTTGTTGGGAAATAAGGTTTCGTTATGGTGGAAAGATATTTGTGCAGTGGGATCGACAATAGAGCTTAATAATTATATTACTTCTTCTATTGTATGTAAACTTGGAAATGGCGATTTCATCGATTTTGGCACGATAGATGGTTGGGTTATGTGTCATTCTACAGACTATTTGAACCTCTGTTTCAATATGCAGAAGCGAATAGGAGAAATCTTTTGGCCAATGGTTTCAGGTAACGATTGGAGCTAGAAGATAGCTATCTGGGACAAAATTCTGCAGTAGCAAATTACTGCTATGTTGGCTGAGCTGGTGCTGCTTTTGCAGCCAGCTCAGCTCGACCTGTGGCAACCCGTTCATTGTGTGTTGGTGGACAAATGCATCTAGATTTTTTGTTAAAGCTTGTTACATGAGGATTGCAAAAAACTTTAATGGCACTGCAGTGTTGGATGAGGTTGTTTCAGGTGCTTTAAAGAGGTTATGGAAGATAAAAGCTCCTAGTAAAATTCTGATTTTTGATTGGAGGTTGGTGTTAAATCTCCTTCAAACTAGATTGAATTTGGCGAGATGTGGAATTTTGGTTGGTCTTCACAACTTGGAGTGTCCTTTGTGTTTTGGAGAAAGTGAGGATGTTGAACACCTTTTTAGAGATTGTCTGATTCCGATGGGTTGGGGGAAAAATTATTTTGCTTGGCTTCATGTTGATATGCCTTTGTCGCCGATTTCTATTATCGAGTGTTTGTAAGTATTGGAAAGTTCTATCAAGTGTAGACTTAAGGTAGATTCTGGGTGGATTTTTGGTTTAGCCATTTGTTGGACTATTTGGACGTATAGAAACGATATTCTTTTCGATGGACGATTTTTAAATAAGTTTGACGGGTTGGGGATGATAAAATTTTTGTCGCGCTGGACTTCACCATGCTCGATTATATCTTTAACAAAGTTCATCCTCACATCGATGTGCTTAGTTTGCTCATGATAGACTGAATTCTTCAACAGGTGTATTTCACTTTGACTATCACATTTAACAGTGATACTTCAACCTTGAAGTTTCAGCTCCTTTGTAAAACCTTCAAGCCACAATACTTCTTTCATAGCTTCAGTGAGGGCAATGTATTCTGCTTCAGTGGTTGATAAGGAAACAACCTTCTGAGACGTTGTTTTCCAACTGATTGTTGTGCCAAACATTATGAAAACATATCTAGAAATAGATTTTCTAGAATCCATACAACCTACATAATTAGAGTCGACAAATCCTTCGATTTCGACTTTACTATCATCACCACAAGCTCTACCATAAATCAGGACTCGAGTCAGAGACCCATTTATGTACTTGAGAATCCACTTCAAAGCTTGCTTGTGCTCATTTCCAGGATTGGCCATATACCTGCTTACAAGGCTCACTCCATACACTATGTATGGCCTCATACAGACCATAACATACATCAAAGAACCTACCACACTAGCGGAATGCTACTTATATAGATTCTTTTTGTTTCAATACTCAGACTTTGAGTAGTACTAAGCTTAAACTGAGGATTTGTTGGTGTAACAACAGACTTTGAATTCGACATATCAAACCTGTCGAGAAGCTTTTGTAGGTATGTCTCTTGAGATAAGAACAACTTCGACTACTTTCTATCTCTCCGGATGTCAATCCCAAGAATCCCGGTGGCAGCTCCCAGATCCTTCATTTTGAACTTCTTACTGAGTTCAGCCTTCACCTCCATTACATCCTCGACACTGTTGTTAGCTATGAGGATACCATCCACATAAAGCAACAAAATAACAAGTGAATTTCTAGGTAGAAATCTAAAGTAAACATAGTGGTCGAACTGGCTCCTTATGAAGCCAATGTATGCCATGAACTTGTCGAATCTTCTATTCCACTGTCGAGGAGATTGTTTCAGGCCATACAAAGACCTATTCAACTTGCACACATAATCTTCGTTATCCTTTTCTACATACCCTTCAGGTTGACGCATCAGAATCGTTTCATCTAGATCACCATATAAAAATGTTATCTTCACATCCATTTGCTCAAGATCCAAGTAGAACTTCGCCACCATGACCAACAATATTCTAATGGATCTATGTTTTAAAAAAAATGAGAACACATCATTGAAGTTGACATCTTCTTTCTGAGTGAATCCCCTAGCAACCAACTTTCCCTTAAAGCGCTTCGACATCACTCATTTGATTCCTTCTTTGACCTTGAAAATCCACTTACAACTGACTAACCTGACCCCTGAAGGTTTCTCAATCAGCTCCCAAGTTTTATTATCATGAAGAGATTTCATCTCGTCATCCATGGCTCTTCGCCATTCAGTCTTATTTCGACTCCTCATAGCTTCCTTGTAATCTCTAGGTTCTTCATCAAGTACCTCACTTGCATAGATTTAGGAAAAAGCTATAAGATCTGCAAAACCAAGTCTCTGAGGTGGCTTGATGACTTTTCTCGACCTATCTCTTACCAGTAGGTAGTCATCAACAGTTTCCTCATACTCTTCAGCATCTTGCTCTTCTTCTTCGACTTCATCTGGGTTATACACTTCAGCATCATTATGCTTCACATCAACAAGAATCTCTACCCGTTCCAACTCGTCTTCAGAGATTTATGAACTTCGACCAGCATCACTAGTTTTTATGAATTCTATTTAACTTCATTGAAAACTACATCACGACTTGTGATACATCTTATGTGACCTGGTTCTAGGCACCACAACCTATAACCCTTGACTCCCTCAGGATATTTAAGGAACATGCATCTCAAAGCTCTAGGTTCGACCTTGTCTTGCCTAATGTGAGCATAGGTTAAACAACCAAATACTCTCAGTTTGTCGAGATCTGGTGGCTACCAAACTTCTTCAGGTTTCTTCATTCCCAAGGCAGTCGAGGGACATCTATTTATCAGATAAGCTGCTATCAAAACAGTCTCCACCCAAAACACATTCTTCAATCCAACACTAACTAACATGCATCTAACCCTTGCAATCCCATACTCAACACAGTAACTGTCGAAAGCTTTTGCAAAACTTAAGGCCATTGTTGGTTCTCAACCTCTTAACCTTTATGCCAATTTGAGTTTTGATCAGAACCTTTCAACTTTTGAAATTATCAAAAGTTTCATCCTTAGTCTTCTGAACGAATACTCATAATTTTCTGGAATAGTCATAAACTATGGATAGAAAATACCTTGCACTTGAATGTGAAGGATTCTTTGCAGGCCCCCAAAGATCAGCATGAATGTAATCAATGGGTCCATGTTTTCTTTGTTTACCTTTTTTAATCTTCGCCCTACAAGGTTCACAAAACTCTAACTTCTCGACTTTGTCACCATCTAAAAAGTTTTGTTTCCCCAGTTTGACCAAGTCTCTTTCACTGACATGACCCAATCTCACGTGTCATAATTCTGTCTTCGATACAGGTATCGTGGATGCAAAATTTGCTGAGCCACTTACAACCTCAGCCTCAAGGGTATACAAGCCTTATTTCTTCACGCCTCTCAAGCCTTCAACCCCTTCATGACTTTCAAGATACCTTGCTCTCCTTTGAAGGCATATCCTTTCTTGTCAAATTCACCAAGAAAAATCAAATTCCTCTTAAGTTCAGGTACACACCTAACACCAGTCAATAGCCTTATTAACTTATCATGGAACTTGAATCTCACATATCCAATATCTGCAATCTTGCAAGCTTTATTGTTTCTCAACAACACTGATTCACCATCTTGCTCACATAATTCTTCAAACACATTATTATTTGGAGTCATATTCCAAATACATCCAGAATCCATAATCCACTCTTTGCAAGAGTTACTGCTCGACACCACAAGAACATCAGATGATTCATAATCATCTTGCGCAATGGTTGCATTCCTATTGTCCTTACCTCCATGATTATTCAGGTGCTTATGGCACTGTGTAACCCTCCTTCTTATAGTGATAACACTTAATCCTAGAAATATCACCACCATAAGACTCTTGTTGAGTTTGACCTTTCTTTTTCTCAAAGCTACCATCTCTCTTCGATGATTTCCCCTTTACGGACAACCCTTCGCTAACTGATGATGATGGTTTCTACTCCTTTCGTTCATTCAAATCCTTCGAATACCAGGCTGCTTGAAATTCTTCAAAGGTCAAGGATTCTCTTTCATACAAGAGTATTTCTTTGAAGTGAGCATGTGACTTAGATAAAGAACACAACAATAACAACGCTTGATCTTCACCATTGATGGTAACATCAATATTTTCAAGATCAAGAATCAGCTTACTGAACGAATCCATCTACTCTGTCAATGCTTTATCTTCATTCATCTTGAATGAATACAAGGCTTGCTTCAAGTAAAAATGGTTCACCAAGGACTTTGTCATATAAAATCCTTTGAGTTTTAGCCAAACACCATTGTCGTCGTCTCCTTCAAAACCCGTATGAGAACCTTATCACCAAAACCCAAAATAATGGCACTGTTGTCTTTCTTGATCATCGTTGTCTTATCTTTCTCCATCAATGCAACATCCATGGCGTCTTCTTCCTTTAACGCTTCTGGAAAACCATGTTGAACAAGAAGAGCTCGCATCTTCAAGCACCATAAACCAAAATCATTAACTCCGGTGAACTTCCCAATTTCAAACTTTGTTGTGACAAACGATACCGATTAACAAATTCTTGATTGAGAAACAAAGTTTCTTGAGTGAATAATGAAACAGTTAGAACACACACACACACACACACGCACACACACACACACACACACACACACACACACAGAGAGAGAGAGAGAGAGAGAGAGAGAGAGAGAGAGAGAGAGAGAGAGAGAGAGAGAGAGAGAGATAGAGAGAGAGAGAGATAGATAGAGAGATAGAGAGAGAATATATATATATATATATATATATATATATATATATATATATATATATATATATATATATATATATATATATATATATATATATATATATATATATAGAGAGAGAGAGAGAGAGAGAGAAGAAAGAAGGAGAATATGATTTTGGGCAACTGTTTTCTATTCACTTTCTCATTTAGGGTTTACAAATGATTACAAATGAATAACACAATTGACCTCTCTCAACAACCTGAGAGATCTAGCCTATTTATAGACTAACTAGCTAACTTACATTACAAGCTAACTAAACAATTGAATCCTTAATCACAATACCCAGTTCGACATAACAATCTCGACAATACATATTAGAACTGACTTCAACTATAATATGTAACACTTAGGCATCAGCATGTGAACCATCTTCTACTTCATGCTTGATCCCCGTCGAAACCTAAAAGCTATCCATGTCGACAACATCTCAGTCGACAAAACTAGAGTTCGATCCAATGATCTCACAAATCTTAATTCTCAGCTTGATTGGTTTGAGCATTGCAATACTAGCATATCGAATTAAACGAGTTTTGTGTCGAGGGCAGGCATCACCTTTACTATTAATTAAATTTGGCATACTTCCAGTAGCCTTAGTCTAATATATATCGACTATCTACATCATCTAAACACGATTCTAACCGTTAAATAACGATTTCTATCGATTAATCCAATATTCAACCTAAAATGGAAAGTGAGCAAAAATCTCCAACAATCCAAAATCAATCCAACAAAAGCATACATGAACATACACATTGATAGAATAATAAAGTTTCACACCCTTACCCGATCAATCGAAAGCTTTGGTGATGATTTCTTGAAGTTCTAGGTTTTCCTCTTCTTTTCTCTTCACTTTCTCTTCTCCTCTTTCTTTCCCTTGTTTTTCTCTCAATGTTACTATCTTTCCTTTCTTTTCCTCTCTTATCTCATATTTCAATTTCTTTCCTCTCAAATTCTTTCCACCCACTTACAATTCAATTCTCATAAAATATTCACTCAACATTATCACTAATGCCCAAAATACCCTCCAACCTATTTTTACCCGAAACTCTCAAAATCGGTAAAAATAGCACAATATACAAACATAACATATTTAACACATAAATTCCACATTAAAATAATGATAAATTAAATAAATCAAATAAGGACTCAATAAAAGGGAATTTCAGAATCGGGGCGTTACAACTCTCCCCCACTTTAGAAATTTTCTTCCTTGAAAATATTACCTGATCCAAACAGCTCTGGATGCAACTCACGTATCTTGCTTTCCAATTCCCAAGTCATATTGCCTTCCGCAGCACCTCCCCATGCTACTTTCACAAGCGTAATGTCCTTACCTCTTAGGTTCTTAACTTCACGGTCCAAAATCCTAACCGGTAAAACCTCAACTGTAAGATTATCTCTTACCTCAACCTCATCCATAGAAATCACATGTGAGGGATCCGGAACATACTTCCGAAGTTGCGAAACATGGAACACATCATGCAAATTCGAAAGATTCGGAGGCAACGCCACAGGATAAGCCACAACACCAACCCGTGCAATAATCTGATACGGACCAATAAAACAAGAAGTCAACTTTTTCGACTTCAAAGCACGACCCACACCCGTAACCGGTGTAACTCTCAAAAACACATGGTCGCCTTCTTGAAATTCAAGATCTTTTCTTCTCTTGTCATGATAACACTTTTGTCTACTCTGAGAAGCTCTCATCTTCTCCCGAACAAACTTCACCTTCTCCGTTGTTTGTTGTACCATTTCCGGTCCAACAACCGATCTCTCTCCGATTTCATGCCAACACAAACGTGTTCGACATCTTCGACCATATAAAGCCTCAAATGGTGCCATACCAATACTCGAATGAAAACTATTGTTGTAAGTGAACTCAATCAATGCCAAATAACTATCCCAAACACCACCTTGCTCGAGCACACAAGCACGCAACAAATCCTCCAACGATTGAATCGTCCTCTCGGTTTGACCATTCGTCTGCGGATGATAAGCCGAACTCAATCTCAACTTAGAACCCAAAGCCTTATGAAAACCTTCCCAAAATCTCGAAGTAAATCTAGGATCTCTATCCGGTACAATACTCTTGGGAACTCCATGCAACTTCACAATCACACGAGCATAAATCTTGGCTAACTTTTCCAAAGGATAACTAATATCGATCGGAATAAAGTGAGCAGATTTAGTAAGCCTATCAACAATCACCCAAATAGCATTATGACCTCTTTGCGTATTTGGAAATCCCGTAACAAAATCCATCGATATACTATCCCATTTCCATTCCGGAATATCCAACGGTTGCATCAAACCACTAGGCTTCTGATGTTCCACCTTAGACTTCTGACAAGTCAAACACGAATACACAAATCGAGCCACATCGCTCTTCAATCCGGACCACCAAAAGATTTTCTTCAAATCTTAATACATCTTATTCGCTCCCGGATGAATACTCAAGTTACTTCGGTGTCCTTCTTCCAGTATCTTCTTTTTCAAATCCATATCATCGGGAATACAAATACGGCCACGAAATCTCAAAACTCCAAAATTATCAACCTTAAAGTCCTCATTCTCATTCACCATCAAATCAACAAACTTTAAGTCCAACTTTTGCTTTTCACAAACGGTAGCAAGGAAATCATTCGTAACATGTAACATACCAAGCTTCACACTACTCGTCGTCATTTCGCAAACCAAACTCAAATCTCTAAAATCTTCCAACAATTCCCATTCTCTTACCATCAATGTAGACATATGCACTAACTTCCGACTCAAAGCATCGGCCACCACATTTGCCTTACCCGGATAGTAATTCAAACCAAAGTCATAATGTTTCAAAAACTCTAACCACCTTCTTTGCCTCATATTCAATTCCTTCTGATCAAATAAATATTTCAAACTCTTGTGGTCACTAAAAACTTCAAACCTTGCACCATAAAGATAATACCTCCAAATTTTCAAAACAAACACCACCGCCGCCAACTCCAAATCATGCGTAGGATAATTCTTTTCATGCACTCTTAATTGCCTCGAAGCATAAGCCACAACTTTACCATCTTGCATCAAAACACCACCTAAACCGGACAAAGAAGCATCACAATAAACCACAAACGGTTCCGTCGGATTTGGCAAAATCAAAACCGGCGCCGTTGTCAACCTTCTCTTAAGCTCAACAAAACTTTTCTCACAATCAATGTCCCAAACAAAATCCTTTCCCTTACAAGTCAGCTGAGTCAACGGAAGTGCCAACTTCGAAAACCCTTCGATAAACCTCCGATAATAACCGGTCAATCCCAAAAAGCTTCGAATCTCCGTAACCGACTTAGGAACTTCCCACTGCATTACCGCATCAATCTTGGACGGATCAACACTAATACCATTACTAGAAATAACATGCCCAAGAAAACTCACTTCCAATAACCAAAATTCACACTTCGACAACTTAGCATATAATTGCTTCTCTTTCAAAACTCGCAACACAACCTTCAAATGCTCCTCATGCTCTTCTTGAGACTTAGAGTAAATCAAAATGTCGTCGATAAACACAACCACGAAACGATCCAACTGATCATGAAAAATACGATTCATGTACTCCATAAATACACCTGGCGCATTAGAAACTCCGAATGGCATCACAGAAAATTCATAATGACCATACCGTGTCCTAAAAGCCGTCTTTTGAACATCATCCTCTTTAACACGAATTTGGTGATAACCTGATCTCAAATCAATCGTACTAAAAACACGGTCACCAACCAATTGGTCCATCAAATCATCAATTCTAGGAAGCGGATACTTGTTCTTAATAGTCACCTTATTCAACTGCCGATAATCAATACACAGCCGCATACTCCCATCTTTCTTCTTTACCAACAATACCGGTGCACCCCACGGAGAAACACTCGGCCTAACAAACCTCTTTTCCAATAAATCATTCAATTGTTTCTTCAACTCTACCAACTCCGATACCGACATACGATACGGCGCCATTGAAATCGATCTAGTACCCGGAACTAGATCAATCGAAAACTCAACTTCCCTCTCCAGCGGTACATCCGTAATGTCCTCCGGAAATACTTCTGGAAAGTCACACACCACCATAACCATATCCAGTTCAACCTTATTCTCCAAAGACAACGATGCAAACAAACTGAACACTTGAGCTCCGTCCGCTAAAAGTCTCTTCAACTCTTTAGTGGATAGAAAACTCTCCTCTTCATCATCTCCCAAAGATGGAAACCTCACCAACTTGTGATAACAATCAATACGAACTCTATTATACTGCAACCAATTCATACCCAAAATCACGTCTAATCCTTCTAATGGCAAACACACCAAGTCCATAATAAAGTCCTTACCATACATGGTCAAAGGACAACTCAAACATACCCATGACGTGGTTACCGACCCCGAAGCGGGCGTCTCAATAACCATATCACCACCACAAGAAGATAAACACAAATCCAAACGCTTAGCGCACTCAAAAGAAATGAACGAATGAGTCGCTCCGGTATTAATAATAGCGACTAAAGGCATATCATTAATAAAGCATGTACCTTTAATCAATCGATCCGCATTAGTAGTGTCTGCACCTGCTAATGCAAATACTTTCCCACCTGATGGAGCTTGCTTCGGCTTGGTACACCTTGTACTAATATGACCCACTTCTCCACAATTGTAACACTTCACCATGTTCCTTCTACAATCAGTTGTGGCATGACCGATACCACCACAGTTAGCACACTTCTCTCCAGCCTTCTTACACTCAAAAGATTTGTGCCCCACTTCACCGCACCTATAGCACTTAATGGGACCCGAGCTTCCACCTCTGGACCTCTTAACAAAGTGTTCCATATGCTTGCCTTTATTAGCAGGCGTCACATAAGGTCCACTCCTTACTGGTTGCTTCCCTCTCTTCTCATTCAAACTCTTATAGTGAGTAGAACGAGCTCTACTATCTTCTTCGAAAATTCTACAGCATTCGGTCAAGTCCGAAAATCTTCTAATCCTCTGATAACCCACCGCTTGCTTGATCTCTGGGTGCAAGCCGTTCTCATACTTAATACACTTGGAAAATTCCGCCGTCACCGCATCATAGTGAGGGTGGAACTTCACCAACTCTGTGAACTTAGCCGTGTAATCTACCACGGACATATTCCCTTGTTTCAACTCCAGAAATTCCATTTCCTTCTTCCCCTTCACACTCTCAGGGTAGTACTTCCTCAAAAATTCAGTGCGGAATAAATCCCAAGTTATATCCTCATCATCAACTTCGAGAATTTGTCTCATACCGATCCACCAGTCATCGGCCTCCTCTCGCAACATGTGAGATCCAAGTCTCACCTTATTTCCTTCAGCATAATTCATAACTCTAAAGATCCTCTCAATCTCCTTCAACCAAATCTGTGCACCTTCCGGATCAAATCTTCCTTTGAACACCGGCGGTTGATTCTTTCTAAACTCATCATTGGCGTTCACATTCGGCGCACCCTGCACCGCTCTAGCCATTGCCTCCAATGCCGCAGCCATCGCATTATCATTACGTCCTTCCATATTCTGATTATTCCCAAAAGCAACAACAAGGTTAAACAACCGTTCAACCAACAAAACAACGAGACAGACACAACTGACTCAACACTGGCACTGATACCACTTAATGTAACACCCCCTTTCTATACCCCCAAATAGCGTAATTAATCATTTAGGCACAAATTTAAAAATTTATCAGAGTATAAACATATCATGGTATAAATGGGATTTGTCACATTATACAAACAATCAACAGATACAACACCTGCTCAAACAGATATGCAACAACTGGGCAAAACCCACAAGGAAATATTTAGATTAAAAGCGGAATCATCTAAATATTTCGTAAACTCCAAAACATGTATTCATATACATAACATCATATAAGTTGGTTTACAACATCATCCATGTCTATACAACAAAACATCAGCAGATACATACACAGATGTATCACAAAAGAATCAAAATAATCCCTATCTACCCGGTGCTACATATCAGAGCCGACCGACCAAAAAGGATGAAGCCACGCTTCACAAAATACCTCCAGCAAACTAATCTGCAATGCCTCATAGAGCATTTAAAAACAGCAGAAGGGTGAGAAACGATATCATACTAAACAATGAATATAAACATTCAATAAATGTCTTTCGCGTCCTCACCTCAACTCATCTCACCACACTATACATCGCAATGTACACAACAATTATCTATTTACAAATAGAACACCAAGCATACTCACTATGCAATCATCAATGTTTATATTAATTCATAAACATACACACATATATGTATATATTCACACATACATATATCTTCAAGCATTCTATTCATGCCAATTATCAACAATTCACATAAACATCTACAATAATGTTTATTCATCATACATCATGCAAAGATGTCAACATGCAACTCATAGAGACCGACACACGACTCTATGCAGATACAAATGCGGTACCGACTCATTTCAGCAGGTTCAATTGAAGAACTAAATATAACCATCGCTCACACCCCACATGGGCACACGAGGTTCTGCAGATTCTACGCGGAATCAAATATAACCATCGCAACATACGAGGTTCTGCAAATACGCCGAGGGATCAATATAACCATCGCTCACACCCCACATGGGCACACGAGGTTCTGCAAATTCGCAAAGGAATCAATTAAATAACAATCGCTCACACCCCACATAGGCACACGAGGTTCTGCAGATTCTACATGGAATCAATCAGCACAAGAATGTATACCATAATGCCTCACATGCAAAATGACTCTATACACTTCTTGAAATGCATACATATAAAATGTTTTCATGCATTCTTCATCTCATTCAATTCATACAACACCATACATCGCAATATATATTACATGACATATTCGTCATTCGTCTCAATCATCATGCATTTTTAATCAAACTAAACCATGCATATAATTGCTCAAACGGTCACAATTCATAATCTAGGATTCACGCCATTCGGCTACCCACAACATATCACAAACCAACAGACAGGCTATTAAATCAAAGAAGGGTCGATCGCAACCGAAACCCCAAGCCACAACAACACAAAGCAACAGGGAAAACTCATCCTGCTACGTTCGTTACACGCTCGCTTAGCGAGCTGCTAGCGAGTGTTCGCTACTTGCTCGCCTAGCGAACTGCTAGCGAGCACAAACAGAAGCTCCAGACTTCGTTCGCTACCTCGTTCGCCACAGCGAACCTCCAGCGAGATCTTCGTTACTCCCTTCGCTTCCAGTGAGGGACACCAAAACCATTATGTTCCAAGTCTGAGACCGTTCGCTACGCACTCGCCTAGCGAGCTGCTAACGAGTGTCTGCAATTTCCATTTTTCCCCACTGTTCAGAATTCAGAACCACCGATAAAATCACCCGATAAATCCCAAGTTACTTCCAGTAGCCTTAGTCTAACATATATCGAATATCTACATCATCTAAACACGATTCTAACCGTTAAACAACGATTTCTATCGATTAATCCAATATTCAACCTAAAATGGAAAGTGAGCAAAAATCTCCAACAATCCAAAATCAATCCAACAAAAGCATACATGACCATACACATTGATAGAATAATAAAGTTTCACACCCTTACCCGATCAATCGAAAGCTTTGGTGATGATTTCTTGAAGTTCTAGGTTTTCCTCTTCTTTTCTCTTCACTTTCTCTTCTCCTCTTTCTTTCCCTTGTTTTTCTCTCAATGTTACTATCTTTCCTTTCTTTTCCTCTCTTATCTCATATTTCAATTTCTTTCCTCTCAAATTCTTTCCACCCACTTACAATTCAATTCTCATAAAATATTCACTCAACATTATCACTAATGCCCAAAATACCCTCCAACCTATTTTTACCCGAAACTCTCAAAATCGGTAAAAATAGCACAATATGCAAACATAACATATTTAACACATAAATTCCACATTAAAATAATGATAAATTAAATAAATCAAATAAGGACTCAATAAAAGGGAATTTCAGAATCGGGGCGTTACACCTTCACTCTCTTCCTCCTCGTGGAGCTCCCACGCGACATTGGATTCTGAAGGATTTGAGGATTCTAGCTCATCCAAATCTATCATCTCATCTACTACACCAGTAAGAGGATCTCCTTTCCCAGACAAAAATTCTTCAGTTAGGTATAAGGAGAAGGTATGATTACTGGTAACAATGTCAACCTTGTAATTTAGAATAACCCTAAGACTTGTTTTAATCAGAAATCTTGCTATGCCCAGGCTCTCTTTATTCCACGTCTACTCAATTTGATTATTATTTTTGTACCTGTTTTTATTTATTAATTATTTTTTATTTTATGAAGATGTATGTCAAGATATAGAAGAAAAACGTGAAAATTTAAAGGTTGTTTTTGGGTGAAAGGTAAAGTTAATAATTTTTGGGTTAGTTGGTTGGTAAACCTAAAAGATTTGGGGTTTATCTAACACTTTGATTTTTATTTAAATATTCTATTTAATTTTTTCATGTTTATTTACGTGTTATTCTGTAATTTGGTGGTTAAGGAAATTTTGATAATTTTATAATTATAAAAAGTTACAAGATTTGAGAGAAAAAAACAATATGAAATTTATTAGTTCGACCTACCACGGTTGGTTGATGTCTTTTATGAGCGATGTTAGACTCACGTTCTAACAGTTAGGGTTATGTCTGTTTGTAGTAGAACAGAGGTAACATGTCTTTTTTGAAAAGGTTTGACGAAACATCCCGAGGGACAAAAGGATTTGGATTTGTTTAAGGATTTTAGAGAAAAGGATTAACTTTGTTCGTGACGTGTATCGCATTAAAGTCTATGATATATGAGCGAATACTTCGCGCTAACGATCCAAACGTCTCGCGCACAAAGTACCTTAAGATGAGGTTAGAAATGTATCCGGTCGTCTTTTCCCATATGCTTAAGGCTCGTGACGCACTATGCACATCATACTTATTAAGTATCTTGAATTGTTTTGGGATGAGAAGAAAGAGGACTCAAAGGTTGAAAAGAAAATAATTAAGGAAAACTAACTTCTAATGTTGTATGCATAAATGGTCCTAAAGTTGTGATAGAAAAGAAATTATATATATCCTAATTGTTGGCGTGCAAAGAGATAGACCTAAGGTTAAGGTTTAAAATGGACTATCTTAATTGCTATCATGCAAAGATTGACCTAAAGTTAGGCTGAAGGGGAATAAGATGCATACATAATATTAACATCACACAACAAATGAATCATAACATGATTTGAGAAGAAAAATGCACGGATTAAAATCATGACGCAAATACGGAATCAAGGTTGCGTGCACGAACAAGTACGAATCCTACCACAACAAATTTAATCGAATATAATCATAACGATATTGGATCGTAAAAAATTAATACAAATTAAAGAAATACAAATTGCTACCGCATAAGCGGTCATCGCAAATCGAATCAACAAACAACAAGGTAACATAAAATCACAAATTGCAAATCGAGATGCGAATTGATAAGCGCAAAAAGTGGATTGTTACTATGCTAAAACGCCGGACGCGTGTAAAATTGAAATACAAGGATAAATAAATATAACACGTCACACATAAATCGATAAAAACAACCACTAGCTTGCTACACTTGACGTGATCATCACAAGAGGGGCCAAAAATGGTGTGGGAAAAACAAAAAGAATTTTAAAAGTGCTCATAAAATAAAATAAAATAAATCAACAATATTGTTAACGCAAAAATGCGATCATCGCAACCGGATCCAAATCATGCGGACGTGAATTTATCAAAAAGAAACGCAAAGAAAAAAGGAATTTTAAATGTGATAAAAACTCAACAATGTTGCTAATGCAAACATGCGATCATCGCAACCGGATCGAACTAACACCAATGTCACGCATCATGCACACCAATATACAAACAACGTATCAACACAATTCAATCCGAACAGTATAATCAAAACCAAAATAAAACAGTGACTCAATATATATTAATTAATTTTATATATATATATATATATATATATATATATATATATATATATATATATATATATATATATATATTATAGTTACAAGGTTAGTACAAGTTATTTATATATATTAACATGTTAGTACAGGTTATGCATATGTATATTGTTAACAGGTTCGTACAAATTATATATAATCATCAACAAATTCGTAAAAATTATAAACGTATATTATTATTAACAGTTTCGTAGAAATTATATGCATATATTATTACCATATTTGTAGAAATTATATACATGTATATGTTAGTAGCAAGGTTCTTACCATGAAACAATGTATGTTGATATTTGGAACAATAACATATAGTAATTTTTTTTTTTTTTAATTAATAAATGCAACTTATGTATATATAAGTACCAAATTAGGAATACCTCCCTAATGTCTAATTTTAAAGTCCAAAATAAGCTAATATAAACTACAACTAAATAGAATTTAAACCATAAAATAATTAAAATAAAATTAAAATTAAACTAATAATTTAATTTGTTTATTTTAAATATTTAGACAAAAATGTAAAAAATAACCGGAACTCAAATAAATAAAAGTCGGATGCCCAAGTGCTCGAAAAAATAAATCGAGTACATCAAAATGATCAACGTGAAATATACGACTTGGAAAAATACATCGTTTGGTCAGATTTTAAAATAAATTTTGATCCGTTAAAACGCTCAAACTGATCAAAATGCGATGAAAAATGGTATAAAAATTAAAACGAACATGTCGGGTTAAACTACGTGAAATATAGACCAATATAATTGACGTATGCAAGCTGGATTTTAAAATTTTCCGTCCACTGATATTACGCATCGTTGAGATTCAGTTTGACCGATCTGTTTGTAAATCTGAGAAATTATTCCGGTGACATTTTAGGCACTATGTGAGATAAAATATATGTTATGCAAAGTAAAAATAAAGTCGGATGAATGAAAATTTTAAAAATAAAAATGCCCGAACAAAATCATGATTGAATAAGCACAGTTGACTTGAAACCGAAATTTTTGCCCTTGAGTGCACACTGATCCTCTTGAAAAATCATGACAAAGATGACCTTGATATCTGATGTGTCTCGACAAAAAAGATAATCATGATGTTAGGAAATCAACCTTTGTCTAAACTCGCGATAAATCACCTCTGAATAGGGAAAATTTAAATTACAAGAAACTACATTGATCCCGTGTCTTAGCAGCTCAATGCATATGAAAGTATGCAAAACCATGACCTAATAAAAACACAAATAAAAGAGAAACACAAGCCAGTTAAGGTTAGAAGAAGAGAGGGAAAATTTTGGGGTACAACAAGAACTGTCCAAAGACTATGCATGTACCAAGGAAACATGTTTTGCACGCCTTCTTTAAGGCACATTTTTACCGTCCAAAAACACCGTCCACATAGAGCCATGAGTCCTAAACAATGTCCCGACACCTAGTCAGTCCTTGTCTACTCTCTATAGTAAACCTTGAAGCATAGTTACGATTCCTTCCAATAAACTCCAAGCATACTCCTTTCAGCCAGAATTAGAATACAATAACCATGATGTCAAGACAGAGTGTGTGACATCTCCCATTTAACAACAAAAGCTTCCATGAACCTTATGTAACGCCCCCTTTCTATGCCCCCAAATAATACAATTAAACATTTAGGCACAAATTTAAAACTTCATCAGAGTACATTTATATCATGGCATAAAAGGGGATATCACATTATACTAAAAATTCAACACTGAAAACATCTGCTCAAACAGATATGCAACAACGGGGCAAAACCCACAAGAAAATATTTAGAATAAAAGCAGAAATATCTAAATATTTCATAAACTCCAAAATATGTATTCATATACATAAACATCATTCAAGTTGCTTTACAACATCATTATGCCTATACAACAAAACATCAGCAGATACATACACATATGTATCACAAAAGAATCAAAATAAATCCTATCTACCCGGTGCTACATATCAGAGTCGGCCGACCAAAAAGGAATGAAGCCACGCTTCACAAATATGCCTCCAGCAATCTAATCTGCAATGCCTTATAGAGCATTATAAAACAGCAGAAGGGTGAGAAACGATATCATAATAACAATACGTATAAACATATATATACATAACATTCAATAAATGGCTTCCACGTTCTCACCGCAACTCACCTCACTACACCATACGTCGCAACATATCAGCAAGCATCTATATATATTTGTATAGAATACCAAACATAGTCAATAGGCATCATCAATGTTTATATCAAATCATAAACATACAAAACATACACATACATTTATTCACATATATATGTGTCATCAAGCATTCCATTCATGCCAATTATCACAATTTACATAAACATCTACAATCATGTTTATTCACCATACATCATGCAAAGATGTCAACATGCAACTCATAGAGACCAACACACGACTCTATGCAGATGCAAATGCGGTACCGACTCATTTAGCAGGTTCAGTTGAAGAACCAAATAACCATCGCTCACACCCCACATGGGCATACGAGGTTCTGCAGATTCACTACGGAATCAAGAAATAACCATCGCTCACACCCCACATGGGCACACGAGGTTTTGCAGATTCACTATGGAATTAATCGACACAAGAATGCATGCCATGATGCTTCATATGCAATATGACTCATGACACTCTTGAAATGCACACATGTTTACAAACATACTCATGCATTCTTCATTTCACTCAATTCATACAACATCATACATCATATAATCTCATCATGTATTTCTATTTCATTCAAGTAATGCACCAAAATGCCAAACGGCCACATTCCACACTTCACAACTCATAAACTAGGATTCACACCATACGGCTACCCACAACACATCATAACTAGCATACAAGCTATTAAATCAAAGAAGGGTCGATCACAACCGAAACCCCTAGCCATAACAGCACAAAGCAACAGGGAAAAATCATCCTGCTACGTTCGCTACACGCTCGCCTATCGAGTTGCTAGCGAGCGTTCGCTACTTGCTCGCCTAGCGAATTGCTAGCGAGCACAAACAGAAGCTCCAGACTTCGTTCGCTACCTTCGTTCGCCACAACGAACACCCAGCGAGCTCTTCGCTACTCCCTTCGCTGCCAGCGAGGGATACTAAAACCACATTGTCCCAAGTCTGGGACCGTTCGCCACACGTTCGCCTAGCGAACTGCTAGCGAACGTTCGTTGCGTACTCGCCTAGCGAACTGCTAGCGAGTCGCCTGCAAACAGCAGCATTCAGTTCTGCCCCAACACCTCCCAACTCACCGAAGTCACCCGATTAAATCCAATGTTGCTCCAGTAGCCTTAGTCTAACATATATCGACTAATCTACATCATCTAATCCCGATTCTAACCGTTAAACAACGATTTCTACCGATTAAACCAAATTCGACCTAAAATGGAAAGTGTAGTAAAACTACCAATCAATCCAATAAAATCCGACAAAATCATACATGATCGTATGCATTGATAGAATAATAAAGTTTCACACCCTTACCCGATCAATCGAAAGCTTTGGTGATGATTTCTTGAAGTTCTAGGTTTTCCTCTTCACTTTCTCTTCTCCCCTTTCTTTCTCTTCTTTTTCTTTCTAATGTTACTAACTTTTTTCTCTCTTATCTCATATTTCTATTTTCTTTCCTCTCAAATTCTTTCCACACACTTAACAAATCAATTCTCACAAATTTATCCACTTATCATTATTACTAATGCCCAAAATACCCTCCAACCTATTTTTACCCGAAACTCTCACAATCGGTAAAAATAGCACAATATGCACACATAACATATTAAACACATAAATTCCACATTTAAAATAATGATCAATCAAATAAATTAAATAAAGACTCAATAAAATGGGAATTCCAGAATCGGGGCGTTACACCTTATACCAATCTGTAGAGAAAAATAAGTTCTCCCAGACAATATCCAATCTTGTTTCTCAGGTCTCTTCTAAGAATCATGAACCTAGTTGATATAAATTCAATAGCCTTAACAAGTCAAGCTCTCAGCACTTACTAAGCTAAAGTATCAACATACCAAGATGTTAAAACATTTCTTTTGACATCACAATCTCACATGAATCAGGATCACAATTCTTGTATCATAACCAATAGACTCTTGGATTAAGATCAAATAACACCATTTATCACTCTCCCCCTGAATACATTCATACACTGTATAAATCCATCTTGAATCTTACAACCATAGACAACCTTGTTCTTTGAGAAAAGAGATCCAAACACACCTGAAAAGCTCACTTCCCCAAAAGAGACATACAAATTCACTTAACTCCTTAGTTAGCCAAGATATCATCCATACTTGGAAGACATCAAACCCCTTCAACATGAAAAGATACATCATCAACCTGTGCCTTTCTCAAGATTCACCCTGATACAATCTTTTCTAGAGAAACTTCCAGCAGAATCTACCATCTACTCACAGATAATCAGAATCCACACAGTCTTGACCATACTCCATAATGAATAGCTAATTCACTTCTGATACAACTGGTGAGTAACAACTTTCCTCTCTGGAGATACAATCAACTGAGATGATGTTTCAGACATTAGTTAAGACATCGCCATCAATCATAAGAACTATCTATTTCGGCTCTGGAATCAACATTCATAGGAATAACTATTTGCATGATAATCTATGCACTTCCCTTTGCAAGGGATACATGAGGATCCTAATAGATCAGAGCTGCAGCAGATCACAGACCATCATAGAGGGAAGAATACCACAGAGAGAAATAAACTCTCACGAGCCTCATGAAGCTTCAACCCCGAAGCATAATGTTCAGACATCCATAAGAAGACTTATCAGCAAGGTCTGCTTCTCTTCTTCCCTTTAGTCCTCTATCCTACGGAACTTCACCTTGCAAGACCATAATAACTCCATAAGATGAAGTACATTAGCATTTACAACGGATAATGTTCTTATAATAAGCTTGAGCATTTAGTTCCTTAAGACTCTCACAAATAACAAGGTTATTTGACACATCTACCTCCAAAGAGACCAATAAGAAACTCTCTCACAAGGTCCTTGATCAAGAGGGAACCACAACAGGATTGGATCTTCTAGTGCTAAAACCTTCTTACTCTAGATAGAAATCTGAATTACTCATTCCGAACATCTTAGATGAGACTCCAAGAAGAAGATATGAATACACCAAGAAATAATTAGCTCCCTTGAGCTTTTTCCATTGGTTGAGATAGAGTTTAGCACTAGCCATACAGATGAAAAGACAACTTCAATGCATACTTTCTGTCTTAAACATGAGCATTCTGATGTACAGTACAATGTCAGGATATTTGAATGACATCAATGACTTGGCTAGCCAATTGATGAACCATACTGACTTCCATCTTAGCTGATACAGTAGAGGATCTAACCCTTTTAGGCTTCCAGGCACCTTCTCACACTGAAGAACTTCTCTATCTCAATAGAACAAGAGTTCATAGGCATGATGACCGTCTGCTTCAAGTACAATACTCAATCAAAGTTCACACCTCTCCTAAGAAGAGGTAGTCACAAGATAGACACATTATCTGTAAGAACACTCAGATCCAGCTTTCAAAGACCAGAGAAGTCTCCAAGATGTCATGGTGAATTTCCTATACATTTTCCTTTGACTTCCATATGCGTAGAATCTGGTAGAGATGTCTTTACAATCCTCCACTAGGAATTTGACCATATACTCCTATAAGAGATACAAGAACATAGCTTCTGAACCCATATGCGCTTAGATCATAAATAAATTGACCCAATGAATGTTCATCAAGATGACCAAGAGTTAATCTGGACTTTCACCAACACACCTATCCATAACATGTTTTTTGGATATATGCTTCCTAAACTGCAAACCAAATGACTCTTCAAGCCTAAACTTAAGATGATTCCCAACACTATGGATAAATACACATTTGTTCATCATCCAGAGCATATGCTACATTCCTCCATTGTCCAAGAAGTTCACTCCTTGGATCAACAAAATTCTGCACACACTTTTCTGAAGTGATGTTTCAACATTTGGTTGAACATCAGTTCCTTTTCCCATGAATATTTCAGTGAAATTGGTTCCAAAATCATTACATACCTTGATTACAGTTAAGAACAAGATAATGACCTATTGAAAAGTCCACATATGATACAAACTGTATCCAAAAGAAAAGGTTTATGAGTTCTTGCAACTGTCTGAAGTTGCACCTTTAGGTGTGACATTTTGACATCACCAATCAAAAATCAATATAATACTTGTTAAGGCCACAAGTAGAAATTGATTTTAAATCCCAATTTTGTATTCTTCAGGCACAAAATGTCATAAGAAACCCTTCCTTACTCTAGCAACAACCTAGAAAGGAATTTTACAAGGCATAAATCTTCCATAGAAGACCATCTTCTCTTCTAAACACATTCAGCAGCGCCTTTATGAATGGACTTGAGAGAGAACTCAAATATCTTGGGCTACCTTAAACATGACATATAGTGTTTACCAAATCCAGAGATCATGAATTTGATAAACAAGCCATCAACTCAACATTTTCCTCCTATTACACTTCATGGTACTTATTTGGCCCGTCTCCCAAGCAACATAGGAAGATCCTTCAGAGGAAAAAGTATTACAATGCTTGCTCCTATGCATAACTCCCAGCTTGCGATGACGTGAACGTCTAGAGAGGTTGGCCCCACCTTCAACAAGCCAATATAGATGTCAGAACATTTTATAAGGCACCATGCGTAACAATAACATCATTATCAACAACACCGGAAGAAACTACACAGAAGTACTAGTCAACCATCAGTAGTTGTCAGGCCAGATTCAGAAGGCTATCCTTCTAGCTTCCAATCCCTGTGAACACAACAATAAAGGGTGGTCTGATCATACAATATCATTCCTTGTTTAAAAGACCATAAAGTATCTTCCCTAGAACTTATCCAAAAACAAAATAGGATGTCTGGTTTAATACTAATTGAAATTGTGGTATACAAATCTCATATGTCCAAAGAGATGTTGAGACATTGATCTCTGCATAACTAAACAACGACATAACAGAATAGACCAGAACAATCTGATATCTCAAGCTCATAATGGGGTAATGACAAATGTTTCAACATCTGTTATGACATGTATTTTAGAGCATGAGAAAGACTGAAACATCCATAACAGAATAAAAAATAACTCCAAGATATGATTACTCAGTTCGGTGTATAAAAACACCTACATCTGGGGGATACCAAGCTAGGAATGAATTCACTATCAGTAGTGTAAGTGCTCTTGATTGGCTACATTTTATGGAAAATCATATTAGTATGTATGTAGGTAATGACTGAAATTAGAGCATACTAATTATGGAATGTGCAGGGCAAGTTTACTTAGCTATTTTAATAGTTAAGTTGGATATCACAACTGGATGTCACAGCATGCATCGTATGACATCAAGCGCAGAGTCTGTTTTTCTAATGGCTGGAAATCAAGAGAAGAACCAGATGCTCAAGCTGGGAATCATGAAACATTTTAGAAGCTTTAAGAGTACTAAAATGTCCCTGATTAAATGAGGCAGGCGTGTAGAATTATTGAAGGCTAGGTTTAGCATTAAAACCTAGAAAAAGCGCCCAGGCCCAAGGATTATGCATCTGCTATAAAAGCAGAAGGAGGAATCCTTAAAGTGCAACTCTTACATAATTTGAAGAACAGCAGTGTGTGAGTAAGAGTCCATTGTGAGTGAGGTTGTTTATACTTCACGTTTCCATTATGTCTTAGGAATTCTTGTAACTCAAGCAATTAAGCTTCTGCATAATTGTCTTGATTAGGTAGGTCCTAGGCTGTGTTTAACACTCAAAGTTGTGAAGTAAGAGTGATGTGTTCTTGATCCAAGCTGTGAAGTAAAGATCAAGGTGTTGTGTTTTGAAGTGGTTCTTCAAGACTGTTTTTGCAATTGTTATTGATATCACTGGTTTGTGATTGTAAGGGGAGTGAGTGGGAATACTCAGGTCTAGAGTGTCTTTAGGCTGAAGTGTCATTAGGTAGTGATTAAGTGAGGAGTGTAAACTGGAGGTTTAACTCTGAATTAATACTGCTAATAGTGAATTTCCTCCCTGGCTTGGTAGCCCCCAGATGTAAGTGTTGTTGACACTGAACTGGGTGAACAATTGTTGTGTGTTATTTACTGCTTATATTTACTGCAAATATTCTGTCAAGTGTCCTATGTTATAGATGATGTTATAACATCACGTATAACATCAAGTCTGTGTGCAAGCAGAATTTCAATTGGCATCACAGCAGGCACCCTGCCTGTTTAAATCTGGGTGAGATCTAGGGAAGATAAACTCTGCTAATGGACAAGGACATAGGGTTCACAAATAGACCACCAATTCTGGATGGATATAACTATGACTATTGGAAACCAAGAATGATTTCATTGAGATCAATAGACATCAAGGCATGGAGGGCTGTGAACTCAGGATGGGAACATCCAAGGACAACTGACAAAGATGGAGCTTCAATACTGATCCCTGAAGAGGACTAGAATAAAGAGCAAGAGGCTCTAGCTCTTGGGAATTCTAAAGCCATGAATGCTCTATTCAATGGCATATATAAGAACATTTTCAGGTTAGTACACCATTGTGAAATAGCAAAAGAGGTTTGGGATACTCTCAGGACTACTCATGAGGGAACCTCCAAAGTGAAAATGTCTAGACTTCAAATGCTAACCACTAAATTTGAAGGACTGAAGATGAAAGAGGATGAAACAATTCATGAATTCTACATGAATGTGCTAGAGCTTGCAAACAGTACGGGAGCCTTATGTGAGAAGATGTCTGAAGAAAAGCTGGTAAGAAAAATTTTCAGATCCCTTCCTAAGAGGTTTGCAATGAAAGTGACTGCCATTGAGGAAGCTCAAGATATATGCCACATGAAGGTGGATGAACTCATTGGATCACTCCAAACTTTTGAGATGGGACTAAGTGACCAAGCAGTAGAGAAAAGGAACAAGAGTATTGATCTTGTCTCAAGCACTGCAGAGAAGTCAGAAGGAAAAGATGGGGAAAAAGAAGAGGACTTGTCAGAAGCAATAACATTGCTTGGAAAATAATTCTGCAAACTGATCAAAAGGATAGATCAGAAGTCAAAATCCTATGACAAAAACAGATCCTCTGACAGTGGCAAGGAGAAAGCTGAAGACACCACTGGCCCAAGCAAAGGCATACAATGTCATGAGTGTGAAGGATTTGGTCACGTGAGAAGAGAATGTCCCACATACCTCAAGAAAAAGGGGAAGAGTCTGACTGTGTCTTGGTCTGATGAAGATTCAGAAAGTGAGTCAGATAGTGAGGCAGCAAAGAATGTAACTGTTCTCAACAGTGTGTGCATCTCTGATGATGACTCAAGTGAAGAACACATGAAATTTAAGGAGCTTGCAACCTCATATCAGAAACTGCACACCAAACATTCTGATCTGTTCAAGCAGGGAGAACAACAGAAGAGACTCATCAAAGAGCTGGAATCTGAAAAGAAGGAACACCTTATCACTATAGAGTCACTTGAAAGTAAGGTCAGTGTTCTAAAATCTAGTTTGGACCAAATGTCCAAAAATATAAGGATGCTCAATCCTGGAACTGACACTCTAGAGGAGATCCTTCAAAGTGGTCAGAACTCACAAGATAGATCTGGACTGGGGTTTAGTGAAAAACAAAACCCTGTGCTAAAACTCAAGAAGTTACAACTTGAGATTCAGAAGCTAAAGAGGATGTCAGAACCGATGTTACAACTTCCACCCCACAAAAACTGGAACCAAGTCAAAAGAAAGTTCCAAGGGCATAGGTGTTATCATTATCGTAAACTTGGGCACATTATGGTTGTATGCTTCTGGTTGCATGGATTTCCTAGACAGAAGGTTGTTAACCAGGGTAAGTATGGAAAAAGGCAGCACCATGTCAACCATGGCCAAAGGCAGCAAAAGGTCAGCCAGAACTGGAGGCAGCATCAAGTCAAGCCAAGAAAGAAGGAAGTGCCCAAACAGCAAGTACAATGGGCTATAAAGACTGTGGCTTTAACAGCTAACACTTCCCTAAGAGAACCAACTAAAGAGGATTGGTACTTTGATAGTGGCTGCTCCAGGCATATGACTGGAATTAAGGAGTATCTAACAGATCTCACACCTTATTCCTCAAGTCATGTAACCTTTGGAGGAGGAGCTAAAGGAGTGATTATAGGAGTTGGACAACTAAACAGGAAAAAATACCCCAAGGTTGAGAGATGTATTACTGGTGGAGGGACTGAATGTGAACCTCATAAGCATAAGTCAGTTATGTGATCAAGGTTTGAAAGTGCATTTCTCAAAAGGTATGTGCATGGTTGTCAACAATGAAGGCAAGGAGGTCATGAGAGGGCAAAGATCCAAGAATCATTGCTACATATGGGAGGCTAGAAGTAACCAAACAGATTTGATAAATGGAAAGGAGCAGCCTAGGATGATTAAGAACAAAAATCAACAAAAGGTAAGTAAGATCACAGTCAAGGAAGCTGGAACGCTCATGCCAAAAGGCTTGCTTGGTGAGAGACCAAGACAAAGAAGACTCTCAATGAGTGGTCAACAAGGTAAGATAGATAAGTTGTACTGGAAACTAATGAAGTCCATGGAAGCTAATAGGAAAAAAGAAAGAGATGTCACTCCGAATGTTATGACATTATTCTGTGACGTCCAAGGCTTCATTAAAATAGGTGCTGCTAAGAGGGAAAGGAAAACTATCAGGGGTAGAATATGTAATGGAACAGTCAAGTGTGCAGGTTATGTAGAAGATGTTGACAGAGGCTCAAAGGCTACCAAGGAATTAGAGGCAGGAAGGATTAGTGGAGATTTGATCCTTGTGATAAGTTATAGCAGTTAGCTATAAGTGGGAAGTATGTCTTGGAATTAAAGCCTTTAAGGAAAAATCAAAAAGACAAATTCCCTCCTAATGGGCAAGCGTACCCCACCATCAAGTATAAAACATACAACTTACATCCTTGGTGCCAGCATAATCTCTTCAGCTTCCAAAACTACATCTCTAAACAAAGAACGACTACCTTTCTACAATAAAAAACGATCAACATGTCTCAGCACACAAAAACTAACCCCATGGGAACCTCAAGCAACGCTGAACCTGAACCCAATGAAATCTTAGAGATAGCACCTCTAGACATGATGACTCCAGAAGGAGTGTTAGTAAGAAAACCCAGGAAGCTACATGCAAGAAGACCTAGAATTCCTGACGCGACTCAAGGTCCCTCTGCTACGGAATCAAGGGTTCTAGAAAATGAGGAAGCCATACAAAGGCATCTCAAGATAGCAGGAATGATGGCAGAGGCTCTGAATATACCTATAAAGGAATCTGAACCAAAATCTCTTGAACAAGGAAACGTCATGCAGGATGTTACAACATCCATAAATCCTTTATCAGGAGACAGGGTCGAAGGAAAGAAGGGGCAAACCACTGATGTGTGCTCTCATAAAACCAAAAGGGCTGAAGAAGTTGACTTGGAAGACTACTCTGATAATGATCCTATTGTCAAGATGAATCCAGGAATAGCCAAGAGGCTAATGTCACGAAAGGGTAAAGAGGTAGCTGATCAGAATACCCCCAAACAAAAAGAGACTGTGAAAGGTGCTGAAGCAGAAGCATCTCCAAAGAAGAAGGGTACTAAAAGACCTGAGTATGGACCTCCTAAGGGCAGGAGTGGTGTGGTGATCAAGAAGAAAAAGGTTGAATCCAGGTCAGCATCAGACTCTGACTCTGATGTTGCTGTGAATGTCACTGACATTCAAAACAAACCAAAACCTCCCACAAGTAAGCTGGCTACAAGCATACCCGAGGTTCCTATTGACAACATTTCTTTCCACCTTCCTTCTAGTGCAAACAGATGGAAGTATGTCTATCACAAAAGGCTAGCTGTTGAAAGGGAGCTTAATAAGAATGTGCTTGAAAATAAGGAGGTTATGACACTGATCAGCAAGGCTGGATTGATTAAAAGTGTGACTCAGCTGCCTCAGTGCTATGAAATGCTGGTAATGGAATTCATGGTTAATCTGTCAGGAGAAAGTGGTAACAAACAGTCAAGTGAATACGGGAAGGTGTATGTCAGAGGGAAATGTGTGAAGTTTACAGCTGCAACTATCAACAAATTCTTGGGAAGACCAAATGAAGGGATAACTGAAGTCCAAGCTTCAGACCATCAAGTGTTCTAGGAAATCACTGCTAAGCAGGTCAGAAAGTGGCCCTCCAAAGGAAAGCTTATATCCAGCAAACTCAGTGTTAAGTATGCTATGTTGCATAAGATTGGGGCTGCAAACTAGGTGCCAACAAACCACAAGACCACTGTGGCTATCATTCTTGGAAGGTTTCTATATGTTGTAGGGACTAAAGCTCAATTAAACTATGGGGCATACATCCACGAGCAAACTATGAAGCAAGCTGGCAGCTATAGTGTCAAAGGTCCAATTGCTTTTCCCTCCCTCATATGTGGGATAATATGTGCTCAACACCCCAACATACTCAAGAAAAATGATGTAGTCTGCAAAAGAGAGACACCACTGTCCTTCAGCTACAAGCTGTTTCAAGGATCCCATGTGCCTGGCATTGCTGTCCCTGTAGAGGAAACCTCCAAAAGAACCTCAAGCTCTAGCAGAACTGAGATAATTGCTATGATTAAAGACACATGCAAAGAGCTGGATGCAAGAAAGGTGAAGTTGGAGAACTTGCTCATAACTCTTGAGCAAGAGGAGGAGACACAGGATGATGCAGACCAGGACATGGCTGAATCAGAAAATGAATGGAAATCAGCTGAAGAACAGTCTGAGGAGAGCAGTAGGAAAGGAGAGTCAGAAGCTGAGGATGGGATAGAAGAACAAGGCTCCTCAGAAGGCATGGAGAGCTCTGAAGCAGAAGAGTAGTGTGTTATGGCTCTAGGGGTTGCACTAGACTGTGTGTGTGAGTTTTTTTTTTCCTTTTGATCTAGTGTAAGAATTTGTGAAGCTCTGTGAAGAAGTTGTTCTGACTATGTAATGCTACAATGTTTGATCTTAACTAATTGACTAGTTTGGTATTAATTTGTGACTAAAAAGGGGGAGAGATTATAAGGTTGAAGAACAGGTCCTGCAACTAATGTTGTGATATTGAATGCATATGTGCAATGCATATGTGATGGTCAGGCAGGTGGAAGAGCAGGTGAAGACTGAGCAAGTTGGCTCATTGTGTGTTAGAACTTTTGCAGGTTCTGAATTATGGTGTACCTGCTGTGATTGTGTGCTATCATATGTAGTTTTCTGAATTCTGATTATTGGCTAGAACTAATTAGGATTATATGCTAGATGTGTATGTATCTGCCAAGGTGAGCAGATTGCGAGTGTAATGTATCCCTGCAGGGGGAGTAGCTATGATCAGTCCACAAGCAAGTGAGACTGCTGAAGGGTAAGCTAACAAGAGAGTGTTAGGCTTAGTAATGTGTGAAAACTCAGGATGTCATTCCTGATGTTGTAACATCCAAACAGGTTGGATGTTGGTAAGTGACTGTGACTGCTAATTATGCAGAATTGTAACTCAACTAATTTGAGCATTAGTTTGAGGGGGAGTAACCATGTAAGGTACTCAGAGTATATGACTGCAAATTAGGCAGGCTGTAACTCAACTGATAAGTGCATCAGGTTGAGGGGGAGTAACCCAGAAAGTTACTCTGATTGTGTAACATCTGTAGTGACAACTAGCAGATGTATGTGAGCAGTTTGAGCTAGTGAGCTGAGAGCTTACTGAGTGTGAATCCAATGACTTGCCTGCAGGATAGGTAAAGTTTAAGTCATCTGCTGTGTGTAAATCTATGGTTTCAGACCAAGGGGTTTTAGCTAAAAATTTGCCAAAGGCGGAGTTTGTAAATGCTCTTGATTGGCTACATTTTGTGGCAAATCATATTAGTGTGTATGCAGGTAATGACTAAAATTAGAGCATACTAATTATGGAATGTGCAAGGCAAGTTTACTTAGATATTTTAATAGTTAAGTTGGATGTCACAACATGCATCGTATGACATCAAGCGCAGAGTCTGTTTTTCTGATGGCTGAAAATCAGGAGAAGAACCAGATGCTCAAGCTGGGAATCAGGAAACATTTTAGAAGCTTTAAGAGTACTAAAATGTCCCTAATTAAATGAGGCAGGCGTGCAGAATTATTGAAGGATAGGTTTAGCATTAAAACCTAGAAAAAGCGCCCAGACCCAAGGATTATGCACCTGCTATAAAAGCAATAGGAGGAATCCTTAAAGTGCAACTCTTACATAATTTGAAGACCAGCAGTGTGTGAGTAAGAGTCCATTGTGAGTGAGGTTGTTTATACTTCACATTTCCATTGTGTCTTAGGAATTCTTGTAACTCAAGCAATTAAGCTTCTGCATAATTGTCTTGGTTAGGTAGGTCCTAGGCTGTGTTTAACACTCGAAGCTGTGAAGCAAGAGTGATGTGTTCTTGATCCAAGCTGTGAAGTAAAGATCAAGGTGTTGTGTTTTGAAGTGGTTCTTCAAGACTGTTTTTGCAATTGTTATTGATATCACTAGTTTGTGATTGTAAGGGGAGTGAGTGGGAATACTCAGGTCTAGAGTGTCTTTAGGCTGAAGTGTCATTGGGTAGTGAGTAAGTGAGGAGTTTAAACTGGAGGTTTAACTCTGAATTGATACTGCTAATAGTGAATTTCCTCCCTGCCTTGGTAGCCCCCAGATGTAAGTGTTGTTGACATTGAACTGGGTGAACAATTGATGTGTGTTATTTACTGCTTATATTTACTGCAAATATTCTGTCAAGTGTCCTATGTTACAGTTGATGTTATAACATCAGGTATAACATCAAGTCTGTGTGCAAGCAGAATTTCAAGTAGTATTTGTTAGAACACAGATTGGTGTTTCTTATATCTCTATGTTTTGATGATTACTCTTATGGAATTTTGTATTAAGAAAATATATATTCTAATTATGTTCAAGTATTCTTGTTTCAGATATTTAATTAAATACTCTTAAGGAAGCAAAAATGACTATGAACAACAATCTACACAAAGCTCTGAAGCATCAGCTGCAAGTGATCAGAAGACTCTGAGCGCTGCCAGAAGAATTTGAAGCAGAAGCTGTAGAAGAATCTGAAGCTTAGTTGAAAGATCTGTATGAAGAGTTGCAAGCATTGATCAACCAGAATCTGAAGTACTTTACACTGCAAGTACAGAGGTTCTGATATTCAGACTCTGATCTGTTAATATTCACGTTGAAGCACAGGCTGCAATACTCTGATAAAGACTCGGATACATCAAGTTTTGATCATCTCAAGTCTATGATTCCTTTAAGCTATGAGTTACAAGTTCTAATGTGCATACTCTTAAGAATATTGTTCTTAAGGAAGCTTTTTGAAGAAGCTGTACTTGATTAGACGTGGTGCTAATCTCAAGGTAACCAACGACTCTTTTGTCCAAGAGAAGACGTGGTGCTAATCCCAAAGCTTCAACAACGACATTATTCCTACTTCGTGTGTGACACATAAGTCAGACAAAAAGCATGTCTCTAAACATACCTTTTTGGTGAAGCAAAAGTCAAATATTCAAAAGTAAAATACAGCTACACATTAACCAAGGAATTTGTGAAGGCTATATAAGGAGAACTTCTACAACATTTGGAAGTTGACGAATTATCTTGAAAAAATACTCTCAGCTCTCATACAAATATTTCTTGCTAAAACTGAATAGTTTTATTCGTTCTTAATCTTAAGTGTAAAAATCACAGTTTCTGATACAGCTTTTTGAAGCAACTCAAACACTTGTTTAGTTTATATTTACTTGTAAAAGGTTCCTTGAGAAGACCAAGTTGTGGTCAGTAGTTCTTGAGAAGACTAAGACAGTTGTTCTTAGTGGTTGTCTGTAATCAGTTTGGTTATAGTGGATTAAGTCCTTGTTGAGAAAGGCAAATCATCCTTGATAGGGTGGACTGGATTAGTTGAGTTCAACGAACCAGGATAAAAATACCTTGTTGTTTTTATTGGCATTATTTTATAAAAGCTTATTCAACTCCCCCTTCTAAGCATCTTTCTCACCTTCAGTTGGCATCAGAGCTCCGGTTCTGTTTGTGCTATCACTTAACCGTGACCAGAAAAGATCCAGTGAGAAAAACTCCTTATACATTGTTCTTTATTCATCATGGCTGCTGAAACTTCTACTTCAAATAGATACGATGATAAAGAAAGAATCAACACAAAACCTCTTATGTTTGATGGAGAGAAATTTGATTATTGGAAAGACAGGATTGAAAGTTTCTTTCTAGGATATGATGATGATCTGTAGGATCTAGTAACTGATGGTTACATTCATCCGATTAATGATGAAGGGAAGAAGATAGATAGGAAAGCTATGTCTGATCAACAAAAGAAGGATTATAGGAATCACCACAAAGCTAGAACTATCTTGCTGAATGCTATATCTCATACTGAGTATGAGAAAATAACAAACAGAGAAACTGCCTTTGATATGTTTGAATCCCTAAAGATGACTCATGAAGGGAACTCTCAAGTTAAAGAGACCAAGGCTCTGGTGCTGATCCAGAAATATGAAGCCTTCAAAATGGAAGAGTCTGAATCTGTAGAAGCCATGTTTTCTAGATTTCAGATTCTCACAGCTGGCTTAAAAGTTCTGGATAAGGGTTACTCTACAGTAGATCACGTCAAGAAGATAATCAGAAGCTTGCCAACCAGATGGAGACCTATGGTCACTTCTCTGAAGCTGGCAAAGGATCTGAACAAGATTACGCTGGAGGAACTGATCAGCTCCCTGAGGAGTCATGAGATTGAACTGGAGGAAGATGAGCCTCTAAATAAAGGTAAGTCAATTACTTTAAAATCTAATAAATCGGTTAAAGCATTGCAGGTGATAGAAGAAAGCTCTAAAGAGTCTTCTTCTGAAGATGAAGATGAATTGTCCTTGCTGTCCAGAAGAATCAACAAACTCTGGAAGCACAAACAAAGGAAGTTCAAAAACTTCAGGAAACCAGATCAACGCAAAGAGTCCTCTGGACACAGAAGATCTGGAGAGTCCTCTGGACACAGCCGATCTGTAAAGAAAGAGGTTGTTTGCTATGAATGCAAGGAACCTGGGCACTACAAGAATGAATGCCCAAAGCTTCAGAAGGAGAAGCCAAGAAGAAAGTCAGATCATAAAAAGAAAGTTCTGATGGCTACCTGCGATGACTCAGATGCACTTGATTCGTCATCAGAGTCAGAAGAAGAATGTGCTAACATGGCACTCATGGCTGACATAGAAGACAATGCTGAATCATCTGGATCAGAATCAGAATCTGATTCTGAGGAGGTATTTGCTGAACTTTCTAGAGAAGATCTTATTGAAAGTTTATCTGATATTCTTGAAAACTATAGCAAAGTTAAACTCAAATACAAAAAGCTTCTAAAGCATGTTGAATTTGAGAGTAACAAGCTTGAATCAGAAATAGCTGAGCTGAAAGCTGAAAATCTTTAATTAAAAAATAATTTAGAATCTGCTCAACAAAACTCTGATCCAAAGTCTGAACCATGCTCTAAAAATATTTTAGAAGAGTATGACTATAGCTTCAATAAGTTTCTAACTAAAAGCCTAGATAGATGCAAGATGGCTTCAATGATCTATGGTGTTAGCAGAAACTACATGAAAGGTGTTGGATATAAATCTTCTTCTTATGAGGATTCAAATCCAAACCCCGTGGATAAACTGGATATCAAGTATACTCCTTTATATTCTCAGTTTAAATTTGGTCATTTAAATGATATTAAACACACAAGTTCTAATTAGAACAAACCTGTGTTTAATAAATCTAAAGTTAATCAGAACATTCCTGTAATTAACAATACTAAAGTTCATAAGAACAAGTCTTATGTTAAAAGACAGAAGTTCAAATCAAACTTTAAGGCAACTAAACAAAAAGGACCCAAGAAGATCTAGGTACCTAAGGATAAGATAATCTATGTTGCAGACATCCTTAGCAGCAAAGTCAAGACTCCAGTCATGGTACCTGGACTCTGGATGCTCACGACATATGACGAAAAAAGGGTCTATGTTCCAAAGCCTGGAACTTAGATCTGGAGGAGACGTCAAGTTTGGAGGAAATCAAAAGGGCAAGATAATTGGCTCTGATACTATTGCCAATGGTAACTTTCCTTCCATAACTAATGTCTTACTTGTTGATGGATTAACTCATAACTTATTGTCCATAAGTTAATTAAGTGATAATGGTTATGACATAATCTTTAATCAAAAATGTTGCAAAGTTGTTAGTCAAAAGGATGGCTCAATCCTCTTTAATGGAAAAAGGAAGATCCTCTTTAATGGAAAAAGGAAGAACAACATTTATAAAATCATTCTTTCAGAACTTAAGGTTCAGAATGTTAAATGCCTTCTGTCTGTTAATAATGAGCAATGGGTCTGGCACAGAAGGTTGGGTCATATTAATATGAGACGTATATCTCAGATTAATAAACTTAATCTGCTCAGAGGACTTCCTAATCTGAAGTTCAACTTAGATGCTCTTTGTGAAGCATGTCAGAAAGGAAAATTTTCAAAATCTTCTTTCAAATAAAAAAATGTTGTTTCAACTTCAAAACCATTAGAGTTACTTCACATTGATCTGTTTTGACTAGTGAAAACTGCATCCATCAGAGGAAAGAAGTATGGATTGGTCATTATTGATGACTACAGTCGTTGGACATGGGTAAAATTCCTAAAACACAAGGATGAGTCTCATTCTGTGTTCTTTGACTTCTGCAAACAAGTCTAAACTGAAAAAGATTTCAAAATTGTTAAAGTCAGAAGTGATCGTGGTGGTGAATTTGAAAACAAATATTTTGAAAAATATTTTAATGAAAATGGCATTGCACATGATTTCTTCTACCCTAGAACTCCACAACAGAATGGAGTTGTAGAGAGGAAAAATAGAACATTGCAAGAAATGGCCAGAACCATGATCAATGAGACTAACATGGCAAAACATTTTTGGGCAGAAGCAATCAACACAACTTGTTATATTCAGAACAGAGTGTCTGTTAGACCTCTTCTGGAAAAGACTCCCTATGAATTGTGGAGGAATAGAAAGCCCAACATTTCTTATTTCCATCCTTTTGGATGTGTATGTTTTATGTTGAACACTAAAGAGAATCTTAACAAGTTTGATACTAAAGCACATAAGTGTTTCATGCTTGGATATTCTGAACGCTCTAAAGGCTACAGAGTGTACAATACTGAGACACAGATTGTGGAAGAATCTATACATGTTAGATTTGATGATAAGCTTGGCAATCAAAAGTCAAAGCAGCTTGAAAATCTGCAGATAGAGAAGTTATTCTCACAAACTCTGAAGACTCAGAGGCAGATAAAGCTCAAGAAGAAGCAACACCAGATGCTACTCCATTGGCTGCTCAGATGAATAATTTAAATATTTCTGAAGAACCAACAGTTAAAGGATCATCCAGAATCAAATCTTCTCATCCAGAGGAAATGATTATTGGAAAGAAGGATGGCCCTATCAGAACAAGGTCATTTATTAGATCATATGGAACGTCACTTTTTGGGTTGGTGTTTATTATTGAACCAACATCTGTAGATGAAGCTCTGAACGATAATGATTGGATACTTGCAATACAAGATGAGCTGAATCAATTCACCAGAAATGACGTTTGGGATCTGGTTCCAAGACCAAAGGGTTTCAACATTATTGGAACAAAATGGGTCTTCAGAAACAAACTGAATGAGCAAGGAGAAGTGGTTAGAAACAAAGCAAGACTTGTAGCTCAAGGTTACAGTCAACAAGAAGGAATTGACTACACAGAGACTTATGCTCCTGTGGCCAGGTTAGAATCTATACGCCTTCTTATTTCTTTTGCTGCACAAAATAACATCACTCTATATCAGATGGATGTTAAGAGTGCCTTCATAAATGGTATTATAGAAGAGGAAGTTTATGTTCATCAACCTCCTGGCATTGAAAGTGATAAATTTCCAGAACATGTTTTTAAACTTAAAAAATCACTTTATGGTTTAAAACAAGCTCTCAGAGTTTGGTATGAAAGACTAAGTAATTTTCTTCTGGAAAAGAATTTTATCAGAGGCAAAGTGGACACAACTCTCTTCTGTAAATCATTTAAGAAAGATTTATTAATTTGTCAAATTTATGTGGATGATATTATATTTGGATCTACCAATATTACACTGGGAAAGGAGTTTGCTATATCTATGCAGGCAGAATTTAAGATGAGCATGATGGGAGAACTCAGATTCTTTCTGGGAATACAAGTCAACCAAACTCCAAAATGCACATACATTCATCAGACTAAATATGTCAAAGAGCTTATGAAGAAGTTCAACATGAATGAAAGCAAATTAGCGAAAACTCCAATGCATCCAACAAGCACACTTGGTAAGGAAGAGGTAAGTAAGAAAGTTGATCAAAAACTTTACAGAGGTATGATTGGATCTCTCTTATATTTGACTGCTTCTAGACCTGATATTTTATTCAGTGTTTGTCTGTGTGCAAGATTCCAATCAGATCCTAGAGAATCACACTTAACCGCTGTTAAGAGGATTCTAAGGTATCTGAAAGGTACTACTAACGTGGGTTTGTGTTACAGAAGATATGATGAATATAAATTAGTTGGATTCTATGACACTGACTATGCTGGAGATAGAGTAGAACGTAAGAGTACTTCTGGAAGCTGTCAGTTTCTTGGAAGTCATCTGATCTCATGGTTCCGCAAGAAGCAACCCACAATTGCACTTTCATCAATAGAGGCAGAATATATTGCTGCTGCTGGTTGTAGCACTCAGGTGCTCTGGATGAAAAGTCAGCTAGAAGATTATCAGATTTTTTAGAGTAACATTTCTATCTTCTGTGATAATACTTCTGCTATATGTTTATCTAAAAATCCTATTTTGCACTCTAAAGCTAAGCATATAGAAAGTAAACATAACTTCATCAGAGACTATGTTCAAAAGGGAATTATTAATTTAAACTTTGTGGATACAGATCATTAGTGGGCTGATATATTTACAAAACCCCTTGCTGAAGATAGGTTTAAATTTATTCTGAAAAATATAAGTATGGATTTCTGTCCAGAATAAAATATTCATCAGATGCAAATTTACTCAGATGATAAATGTTTAAACTCTGAATTATTTCTTCTTTTGATTTCTTTGCTTAATCATTTGTGTGCTAATCTGAACTAACAAGCCTCAGAGGATCTGAATGTTGGTTAACGTTTCATTTCTCAAGAAGTTTCAGAAGCACATGCAAGCAAACACGTGTAACTCTGAATCTGAAAAGATAGAGTGCACCTTACTGAATTGACGTTTGAGGTACTGTTTTTGAATATTGAATCTCTTGATTTTCCCCCATCTGTCAGAATCATTAAATGCTTAAAATGATTTTATTCTTTGCATTAGTTGCTTGAAATGATTTTTTTTCCCATTAAATGTTAATTGCAAGCGTGTTGATTTGTGTGACTCTTTGAGTGCCCTAATTTCTTCTATAAATTATCACAACACTTCACATTTCACACTTTTCACTCTCTCACACCCTCGTGTATGCATTTCTGTATCCTTCATTGCTTCCATCTCTCTCCAAAACCCAAAACCTCTCGTAACCCTAGAATTCACTCAAGAACAACAATGGCTTCATCATCATCAACATCTGCTCAACTGCAATCTACCATTACTGCTGTTACATCTTCTTCAAACTTGGGAACTGCTGTGTTTAAGGAACCGGTTAGAACCTTACTCACACCTACTAAGGATCTTGAAGTTCTCTGTGAAAACTTTGTGGATTTCACTTCTATTGCTGAAAATGGGTTTGATCTTCAACCCATTGTTGATGCCCAAAGCTGGACAAAGTACTTTGACAGGTTAATGGGTCCAGTTTACCCAAGATTGGTGAAAGAATTCTGGATTCACGCCTTAGTTTGCCCTAAGTTCATCCATTCCTCTATTCTTGGAAAAGAGATAATCATCACTGAAGAACTCATAAGGAAGTTGATTGGGTACAATGAAACTGATGTTGTTTCAAACTTGGCAAATGCTCGTGTGGATTTGGCTGATGTTTTCGAGGAAGTTTGCACTACTGGAGAGCCCTCTAACAAAGTTAGGCATCTGAAGCCAGTTTACAGAAATTGGGCAAAAATCTTCATGAGTTGCATTGCCCACAGAAAAGCTTCAAACTCTTTAGACTATGTGAATACTGAACAAATGTATTTAATGTATTGCATGAGTCAAGGCCAGAAGGTGGATTTGCCTTACCTTCTTTTCAACCATCTTTGGGCTCATATAAAGGAAACAAGAGAGGAAGTCAGAGCTAAGACTCAGAAGACGAGGAATTGGATTCCTATGGGGAGACTCATATCTGACATTCTGACAGAGAATGGTCTGGTGAAACATCTATCAGAAGTTGGGATGAAAGATGAATTAGCTTCTATAATTGGAACTGCTCTTAATGCGAAAACTCTGAAAAGGATGAAGGTCACCACAGAGATTTCTGTTGATCCTAAGAAGATGAACTCTTAAGCAATAAGTAAAAGAAGAATACCCTTAGATGATTTTCCCCTATTTCATGCAAATGAACCTAGGAAAGTCATTCTGACGTTTATTGTTGAGTGCCTAAGAGATGGTATTCCACTTCCTGCCAATCTAGTTCAGAAAGAAGGAGAAGTGTTACCAGATCTTCTGAAGGAAAGACGCAAGAAGAGGAAAGCTGATGAAGGATCTGCTGCAAAGCCAAAGAGGAAAGCCTCTGATGCTGCTGATAGACCTCAGAGGATCAAGAAGCTGAAAGCAAATCCTCCAGAAGCAAGCTTGGAGACCATTAGAGAAACTGTTAAACAGGTATTAACTGAAGGTGAGAAAATACTTAGAAGGGGGGTTGAATAAGTATGTAGAAATATTAGCACAATAAAAACTCAAGGATTTTTATCCTGGTTCGTTGAACTCAACTAATCCAGTCCACCCTATCAAGAGTGATTTTCCTTTCTCGTCAAGGACTTAATCCACTATTTAATCAACTGATTACAATAGTAAGCACTAAGAACAATTGTTCTTAGTCTTCTCAAGAACTACTGATTCTACCTGAATCTTCTTAAGGAAAACTTTTACAATCAAATGTAAAACTAATACAAGTGTTTAAATGCTTCTAAAGCTTTATCACAACTGTGATTTATCACTTAAATCTTAAGAACGAATATGAAAAAATTCCAGCAAAGAGAATAATTTGTGAGTGAGCTATTCAATGAAATTCTTTCAGTAAAAACGTCAACTTGAGAATGTTGGCGAAGATGTCCTTTTATACCCAAAGAGGATCAAAGCGTTGCAGCTTGGAAACCGTGTACTAAAAAGGCGACAGTATTCTTTTGTCTCCTTGTGACATGACCTTTCCTAGAAATGGAATGTTCAGAAAAACCTTTTCATTCTGAGTACTTGTGTCTATCACAAATAAGGAAAGAGTTGTTGAGATACGTTTCATACCCCAAATTTTGACCCTTATATCTTCATTATCATTTTAGGATCATACTCATGTGTTTATCTAACCCTAACCCCATTCAAGTTTTTCTTTGTTTAAGATGCAGATGAATTAGGGTTTCGCGCGGTTAAAATCGAAACTGTGAGGATGGATCAATCAATGTTTGAAGGGGTTAAATCATGAAATAGGTTCAAGGATGCTATTCAATGACAAATGTGGAAACAATTTGAGATTGGACCCCAGAATCAAAAGCAGTACATTTTCAGGGCACCCGATTAGGGTTTTTCGACAGAAAAAGTCAACTATAGTTTGACTTTGGTGTTAGAAGGTATTTTAAGGAGGGAATTGTGGTACATGAGGTTCATATGGCCTATTGAAGTCTACTCAAAAAGTTTCAAAGTCTCGAGAAGTCCAGAATACCCACAGGCGGCTCGGTAGTTACCGATCGATCGCACCGGCGACGAAAAATCGACTTTTCAAATTTAAGGAATTGGACTTCAAGATGTGAAGAAAAAATGTTCCATATGTCAATATAAGCTTGATCATAAAATTTCATGGCCATTTGATCAAGGATGAAGGAATAATCGAGAAAATCGGGAATTAGGGTTTCGAAAGGGGCGAAACCGTAACTTCCTAACCACACATCCGATTGAGGTGGTTCAAAGCTCATTTGAAAGCTCTTGGCAAGCTCTACAAAGGTATCATAGTGATCCATGATCAAAAAATGCTTAGATTTAGAGTTAGAAGGAAAAACATTCCTAGAGGGGAAAATAACTTAGAAAAATTCTAAGTTATTTTGCCTTAAGAACCCTAAAATCAGCCAACTTCAAGGGGATTTTTCACCTAGTTTCAATTGGAATCAAGACTTCTGGCCAACATGAATGTTTTATTTCTATATGAGGGCTTTCTAAAAAGTACAAGAACTCCTCCAGGTGATTTATGAGCAGAAAGTTACATGTGTTCAAAGTTGGTGATTTCACACTTTAGTCCCACATTGGCCAAAATTGCAAAATCATCTCTTCCATCCAATTGAGCCAATCTCAGATTGCAAAACTCATTCTATCTGATATATGAAGCATATGTAGCATGTTAGATCAGAAAGTTTTCATAGAAGTATCATAGAATGAAAGAAATGAGTTTCATTGCCAAAAAGCCAAAGTTGCCAAAATGGACTTTTTAAAGCATGAGGTGTAAAGGCCAAAGTTGTACCAGCCCATTCCTACACTTCCTAGCATGCTATGAACCTGAGAAAAACATCATTATGCTCCACAAGTTGGCCTTGTATCAGAACCAAGGGGCAAACCCTCCAAGAGGGGTTTTTGCAAAATATCTCAAAGCTTGCTTCATGATGAAGCAAAGTCTCTAGTAAGCACCTCAATCCATTTCTCTATAAATAGAGACCTCATTCACCTCATTTCATACACAATTCATCTAATAGAAACTACAAAGAAGCTCTGTTATCACAATTCATTCACCTTGCTTCAAATTCTCCAAATCACCAAATCCTTCAAAAACCCAAAAAATGCCAACTTGCATCTTTTACACCAGAACTTCCTCCAAACCTTAAAACACTTCAAAGACCACATAGACAAGCTTAAAATGACCCTCTAAAGCTGTTTCAACCCTTAGTTTTCTCAAAAAACCAAAGGATCAAAAAGTCACTTTTCACACCACCACACTTTAACCAAAAGCCACATACATTGCCAAAACTTGAAGCAGGTGGTTTCTTGATGTTCTAACACTTGGAACACCTCTTATACATCATATTACAACTGTCCAAAGTCTCACAAATCAGCTGGAAGGGCTATATCTCAAACTGGTATAAGTGTTGGCTTTATTGCAACATTCTTGAAAACTCAAAGCAACAAGAACATTCAAAAGGATCTCTGGGTTTCTAGGAGTATTTTAGCTTGCTTAAGGTTCATCAAGAGGTATGTGACTGGTTTTATTGTATTTTACATTAGTTTTCATGAATTGGCATATTTGAGCATCATGTTTAATTTTGAACTTTGAATATCATGTTGTTTTATGACATTTTGCTATTGCTGCTATACATGGACATTATGTGTGTTTAGACATGTTTCATACTGTATATATGTGATGTCCTTGTGTTTGTGTGTTTGGAAACTGCTGCTTGTAATGAAAATACATGGTTGTTGCATTTTTAACCAAAATGGGAGCAGTCACATGGGCAGGAGGATAAAAGCTGGTTTGTCAATGAGTTTATTGGTTTGGAACTATTTTCCATCATGTGTTAGGTGTGTATGTGTACCTGGAATAGCCACTTTGTGCCCCTTGTTGGTTTTGAGTGTTGTTTATGCTTGTTTCAAACACTAATATGCTTGCTCTCCAAAACAGATTTCTGTTCAGTCCCATTTAAGTCTTGTTACTTGCATGAACCTCATCAAACATGTATATTTGTGATGTATGTATGATTGCCTTGCCAAAATTTTGCTCACTCTTGGATTCAACATGACCATTGCACTTGCATTTTCACATTTTTTCAAGCATAACACCAGTTCTGGTTTTTGATCCACTTTAATCTCATTTAGTTGTTAAAACATCTCATATACATCATTTTAAACATGCCTAAAACTTGGTTTGAGTGTTATAACAATTAATGTAGATTTTGAACTTCAAGTGTAGCTTTTTCAAGCATTCTTTTGCCAAAACACACCAGATTTTTCTCTAGTGTTTTTCCACTCAAACCAAGTGTTTAGACACTTCCAATATGTCATTTTAAAAGTGTTCAAACCATCACTTAATAGTTATAACAAGTATCTCAAGTTTTGACTCTTAAAATGCAAGTTTCAAGTGTGTTTTGCAAATCAAGTACCACTTTCTCAAGCTGTCAATTTCCATGGTATTTGGAGCTTTAAACTCTTTTCATATGATATATAGGAAGTGTAGAACCATTCAAAAAGAGATGGAAAGACCTGAAACCAAACTGTCCTGAAAATGTCACATTTTGTACTTAACTTCCAATGATGGAAGTTATGTGTTATTTTTGACTCTGTTTTCAAAAATGTCACTTTTTGCTCAAATTTGCAATTGTTATGCTAACTGTCATGTTATTTGTTTTTTTCTCACATGTGATGTTTGAAACATCTCATATTGGTCAAATATAACATGTATGTATGATCACTTCATTGAAAATCAGCCTGTCATGAAAAATCACTTTGCAAATGCATGATTGTCACATACACTTCCACACACTAAGCCACTTTTTGCATAACTCACTTTTTCACTCAAACCATATTGCACACACTTCACTTTAAGCATTCTTGAGGTGTTAGAATGAACATCTTGTTCAGAAATACACTGCTATGAAATTCCATCTTTCAAATGCTCATTTTTCATAAAAAGGACACATCACTATACCAGCTTTGGAGCAAGCTTGTTTCTGAACAAAATGATGAATCTAACACTTGATACTAATCAATTATAACATGTTAGCATAGTCACTTTGCATCAAAACACACTGCATCACAATTTCACTCATGGAATGCTCACTTTTTCACAACATTGACATGTTACATACCAGTTCTTGCAGTGATGCGTTTCAGGTTGGTTTACTCGTTCTAACAGCTTATAATCATCATTTGAAAAGTGTTTGTATGGTCCAAAAACTTTGAAATTACTTGAACACAAATACACCTCACAAAATGCATTTGTAATGAAAACTTGCATTTGACATACTACATTCATATTCTATTGACATAGGACATATTTAAAGGTTCAGAATCACTCTATGTGATTTATGTGGTTTGTGTGCATAGTTGTTTAAGCTTGAAAGAGGTTGTATCATGACATTTACATGAAAATGCATCACATAAACATTAAGGTACAGCTGCTATTGAATTTTTCAAAAGAAAGGAATTTCAAAAAACTAACACCACCATCATGTTCCTCATATTTTTCTAGGCCAGTTACATATAAAGTTTGTTTAATTTGGATAAAAATTGAGGAAGTTATGGTATATTTTGCAAACCATGTGAGTGTATGTGTTTTTGCCCAGAAAATTCAAATGAACATACATTATGTATTTATTGTTTCGTTTTAGTTAAGGGATGTATGGCCACCCCAGTGGTAGACACATGCGCGCAAACTTACCTTTCATATGCCTGACCTGGGTTCGATCCTTAGTGATGACCCTTGTTGCCATTTTTTCCAATTTTTCACACAAAACTTCAAAAAATCATATCTCTCTCAATTTTAATCATTTTTCACCCGTTCTTTTTTCATTGTGTTCATTTTAATGTGTACTTTCATGTCATGTTTGACCAATTTTTCATCATGTTTGACCATGTGCGAAGTGCGCGTTTACAGTGTAAACCCTAAACTGTCGCAGATGAAATTTCTTGTGGTTCCACTTAATTTTGTTGGTGTAATTTATTTGTTTTCATATTCACATATGTTATTTAACATGCTAGGGTTTTTGTTTTGAGTTATAACCATGTTCATCTCATTCCCCATCCTCCTGAATTACGAGGTTAAACTGATTTACCTGTACATAATTTACCTGTACTTAACAACCAATTTCCTTTTCATTTACACGAGTCGCCGTACTCACTTTTAACTGTCCCGCCGTGGACATTCTCCCCTTTTATCCTAGCCTTAGGATTCGAGTCGCCGCACTCACTTTTAACTGTCCCGCCGTGGACATTCTTCCCTTTATCCTAGCCTTAGGATTTGAGTCGCCGTACTCATGTTTACCGTCCCGCCGTGGACACCCTTTATCATAACAATCTCAACTTAGAGGAGGAGTCACCGCACTCCATGTAAGTACTTCACTATGAATACTTACTTCCCTTTAGGAACCTTGACCACAGTCAAGAGATCCTCATCCCTAGATAGGGGAACTACGATTGCTCTGATTCCATTCCCGTCCGGATACGTAGGCACGAGATGCGATGTCTTTGCGAGCAAACTTTGTACATACCCTTTACTTTAGATTATTACCTTAGCAAGCAAACTTTAGAAAACACAAATATTAACAAGAGGTTCCTGTAGAGTACTACAGATACTTAGGATGCTAACACCTTCCCTAGGTATAACCAACCCTCGAACCTTTAGATCTCTCTTCTTTGCTCAGCTTTAGGCCTTGTCTTTCTGCTTTGCATTTTTAGGTCTTTCTTTCTTTAAACCTTTCCTTTATTGGATAAATTAAAGTCCGGTTGTAATTGAAATATGATTCAAGTTAATCAATAGCTTGAGATCCAAATTTCACCGCAACAATACGCCAACGGATATATTTGAAAAGTAATCTTCTTGAAAAAGCTTCAATCTCTTATCAGAGTCTTGAGAGCTTTAGTTGTTCTCAGAGTTATATGAATCAGAGTGTTTGCAGCTAGTGTGCGTCAGCGTGTAAAGTATTCTCAGCAAAGTTTGGATATCAGATCTTTGTACTTGCAGCGAACAGTACAACAGAGTCTTCTGAAAAACAATGCTAGAAACTCTTCATACAGATTCTTCAGTCAAGCTTCAGATGTTTAGGCTTCAGATTCTTCTGACAGCGCTCAGAACTTCTTGACAACTTCTATTGCTGAATGATATAGCGCTCAGATGTATTTTGTCTCCTTCAGAGTAAATAAATTAATATCTGAAACAAAGAATACTAAAATAAAATTAGAGTATATATTTCCTTAATACAAAGTTTCATTAGTGTTATCATCAAAACATAGAGATATAATTTAAGAACCAATTTGTGTTCTAACCTTAACATCTGATCCTCAACCATCTATACACTCACCTTCACCTCCACCTTCTCCTCCTAGAGCCTCTGACCCTATTCCATCTGAAAAACCATCATCTGTCCCTACACATTCTCAACCATCTTTTGTACCACAACAAACACACTCCGAACCCCCTCAAGAAAATCAATCATTTGTACCCCAAGAACAAACATTATCTGAACAACAACAACCATCCTCACAAATACCATCATCTGAACCACCAGTTTCTACACCATGTCAACTTTCTGTAGAACCTATACCATCAGATCCTGAACCAATCATCCCACAAACATCTGAACCTATTATATCTAAATCAGATATTATAAACGTTCAACCCCTTGCTGTCATGTATGACATTTCTTCCACCTCATGTCATTCTTCTGAATCATCTGATTTTGATGAATCTGATTGTCCATCATAACCCTCTTGTCTCAGAATCCCTGACCCATACAAACCATTACCATCTGATCTACCATCCAATGAACTACACTCTAGATTTCACCTTAATCAATTTCAACCAACTCCATCTGAAGTTGCTAAATCCACACCCATCTATCCTCGCCCTCTGTTCATCATACCGCCATTTACCATACCACCACCATCTAAACACCCACCATCTGAACAAACCACAACAACCACTCTAGAAGATCTTCTGAACCCTAAGCCTAGACTGGATGTTAGTACTTTGTTTAACGGTTTCAAGAAGGAAATGGATACATGGATTGCTTTTGTTGAGAAGGAGTGTCTGTCAAGTGTGAACCCTGCTGAATCTGAAGCCTCTTGGAACAGATTCATTTTAAGGTTCAACACTATTGCTTCTAATCTCAGCATCATTTGCTCTGATGATGCAAAGGTAAAGTTTGCTGAAGTGATTAGACAGACTCTGCTGAGCATTCGCAAATCACCAGTTCTACTTCTGGATAATGCTTCTGCTGAAGATTCTACATCTGAAGAGGTTCCTACAGAAGAAATTGTTGTTGAAGATCCTCTGGTGACCAATCAGGCTGCTCTGATGATTGTGGATCAACCATCTGCTTCTAGTCTTTAGGATCCATCTGCAATGGACATTGATTATCCAACGGCAACTGCATCTGTATCTGCTCCTCCTGCATTTGAGGTCAAGACTGAGAATCCAGATCTTGTTGAGGAAATCAAGGAAATCAAGACATGGATGGTGAAACAGGAACAAACTACAAATGAAATCAAGACTTGTATGGCTAGGCAAGAAGAATCTACTGCAAAGATTACTGATCTTCTGACCTTGATAGCCTCTCGCCAGCCTTAGCTTTTCTTCTGTTATGTTTGTGCACATGTTTGATGTTTATGTTGTTTGTTTTTGTTGATCTGAATGAAGTTAAATGTTTTTCTATTTGTGTTCAATTTATTTTTTTTCTGTTCTCTTTTCTGTCTTTAAGATTTTATTCTTTTTGATTTTGACAAAAAGGGGGAGAAAAAGAAATTCTGATTGTTCAAACTATAAACAGGTACTAAAATGAAATTCAGACATAATGAATTATAACTAACATTGAATTTTAAAGTCTTCCAGATCTTAATGTTTCATCTGACAAAATTCATTGAAGTTACCCTGAGAATTACCTAACCAGGTTCTAATCCTTGAAGCAAAATTGACACTAATTCTGGAAGATAAACCAGACTCTATTTTTGAAAGAATATACTAGGCTCTGATTCTGGAAAGCAATCCAAGCTCTAATTCTTTATTCCAACAAGGATTCTTACCAGGCTCTGAAATATACTCAAGCAAAAAGGGAAGTATTTTCTTCTTTTAGAGTATTCATTTCAGTGGGGGATTCTTAATCTCAGGGGGATTTATATATTTATCCTTTTATTGAACAAAATTTCCTATGTTTTTGTTATCATCAAAAAGGGGGAGATTGTTAGAACACAGATTGGTGTTTCTTATATCTCTATGTTTTGATGATAACTCTTATGAAATTTTGTATTAAGAAAATATATACTCTAATTATGTTCAAGTATTCTTGTTTCAGATATTTAATTAAATACTCTTAAGGAAGAAAAAATGACTATGAACAGCAACCTACGCAAAGCTCTGAAGCATCAGATACAAGTGATCAGAAGACTCTGAGCGCTACCAGAAGAATCTGAAGCAGAAGCTGTAGAAGAATCTGAAGCGTAGCTGAAAGATCTGTATGAAGAGTAGCAAGCATTGATCAACCAGACTCTGAAGTACTTTATGCTGCAAGTACAGAGGTTCGAATATTCAGACTCTGATCTGTTAATATTCACGCTGAAGCACAATTGGCTGCAATACTCTGATAAAGACTCTGATACATCAAGCTCTAATCATCTCAAGTCTATGATTCCTTTATGCTATGAGTTACAAGTTCTGATGTGCATACTCTGAAGAATATTGTTCTTAAGGAAGCTTATTGAAGAAGTAGTACTTGATTATACGTGGTATTAATCCCAAGGTAACCAACGACTCTTTTATCCCAGAGAAGACGTGGTCCTAATCCCAAAGCTTCAACAACGACACTATTCCTAATTCGTGTGTGACACAGAAGTCAGGTAAAAAGCATGTCTCTGAACATACCTTTTTCGTGAAGCAAAAGTCAAATCATCCTTGATAGGGTGGACTGGATTAGTTGAGTTCAACGAACCAGGATAAAAATACCTTGTTGTTTTTATTGGAATTATTTTCTAAAAGCTTATTCAACCCCCCCCCCCCCCCCTTCTAAGCATTTTTCTCACCTTCAGTATTAATTCCAAGTTAAACCCCCATTTACAACCCTCACTTAAACCTTACCCAATGCAACTTCTACCTAGAAATCACCATCTAGATAAGATAAATCAATTTCAAATCGTAAATTACCTCAGTGATATCTAACAGTCACAACCACTGGTGACTATATCAAATTGTTCAATTGAAAGAAACCCCTTTCAATACAATATTCAGTCAAGACTCTTGACTAACAATAATGCTTGAATTTTCTTAATAACTTCATCCAAGAACAATATACAATTCATTACTTACAAGTTTATGAATATGTAAAACTATGTCTACCACAATGTATCAAACCTGATACAAAGAGTGACTTACAATAAAAGAAAGCCACACCACTCTCAAAACCCTAAAACCTTATTTTTACTATACAAAAGTCTTAACAAGAAATCTTTAATTTTCTCTAGGTCTTAGTCTTCCCTTTATAATCTTCAGCAGTCCATGGGCTTTGAGGTCTCTGTCCAATCATTCCTTGATCCATGTTCTGATTGCACCTTAAATCTTGGAACAGGTCTGCAACAAACCTGTTGTATCAGACCAAGATGTCGAGTCCTCAAGATAGGACACCTTGTCTGACATGTTGTTTTTTTTATAGATTTCTTCATGTTAGAACATCTTGTTCGACGTCATATTTTACTAAAATTTGGTCAAATCATAGAGCTTTCACTTCTTATCCGATTTTATTTAGATTGTTATTGTTATTCCTTTTATTGAGTTATTCCATTTTTTCATGAGGTTCATGTTTTATTTAATGGCCAAATAATATATTACCAAAATGGCTAATGTCGTGTTAGAGTGTATCAACTTTGTATAACTCAGAACCAACAAGTGTCAGTCTGAGCAGTTTATTTAACCTGTTACAACAGGTTTTCCTGTTAGTTAGAACATGCTACTGCACGTTAGCCTTGTTTAGAAAAACCTATTATGGTAGGTCATAAAGTTAGTTTTAACCTGCTAGTGCAGGTTAGTGCAATTGTTGTATAAAAAGGAAACTCAAGTGTAACTGAATTTATTCAATCAATAACAGAAAATAAAGTTTGTTACAATCATGAAAATCTCTCTCTCTTCACTTTCTAATATGGTATCAGTTTAGCTCTGGTTCAGATCTAGAACCTTCTAATGGCTGCGACTCTTACACTGGAAGGAACGTCGGCCTCCTCTGCGTAAGATCCATCGGTTTCTTCACCGATCACCTTTGCCTCCATTACTAATCCTCATCATCTCCAATTTTCGCTCAAGATTTCGTAAAAATTGGATGAAAAGAACTTTCACATATGGCGTCAATAGATAAAATCCTACATCAATGCGCATAACCTTACATAATTTGTAGTTTACGCTAAAATTCCTTTGCAGTTTATAGATGGTGGAGCTTGCGAAGCTGTCATCATCAATCCTAAGTATTCTCGCTGGCTACAGAAGGATCAGATGCTCCTTTTGTGGTTACAATCCATGTTGTCTAATGAAATTCTCTTGCAAGTGCTAGGCTGTTCTCACTCGCATCAACTTTGGGACCGCTTATTCAGTTATTTTCAGAAGCAAACTCATTCACGCACAAGGCAGTTACGTGTGGAACTGCGTGCCCTAACTCTTGATACCTATATAGTCCAAGAGTATCTACTCAAGGTACGCACCATTGTTGATGCTCTTACTTCCATTGGTGATCCCATACCTGCTTCACATCATATATATGTAACTCTTGAAGGTCTACCTTCAGAATTTGCTCACGTAGTGTCATTTATTGAGAGCGAATTTGGCTTAATGGACTTAGATGAAATGGAAATTCTGTTGTTAGCTCATGAGTGAATCTGAACAAATTCAAGAAATCCACTAGTTCTGATGTCATCTCCCTTAATCTTGCTCAAACTTTAGCTAGTATTAAACCTAGTTTAGAAGCTCAAGTTTCTAGTGTTGATTCTACACTAGCTTCAGTCTCTCCACAAGCTCCTGAGCAAGATTTCAATCAGTCTCGTGGTTTCAGAGGCACACGTGGTGGTAGATTTGGTAGAGGCAGAGGTAGAAATCCCAACTCTCACATCCAGTGTCAAGTGTGCTCAAAGCATGGTCACATTGCTCTCAACTGCTGGTACAAGTTTTATCTAAACTACCAGATTCCTCCTGCAACAGTCTCTTCATATAATCCTGAACAATGGTTGGCTTCACCCTATGGCTTCATTGACACTTCTCAGAATGTATGGACAAGACCTCTTCCATAACCAAGAAGTCCCTCAGCATTATCTCATGCTCCTAGTGCACTTGTTGCTAATTCAGCACCATCTACCTCAGGCTCATGGTTTCCTGACTCTGGAGCTTCATTTCATGTTACCAATGAGGCAAGAAATCTATATCAGATGACTCCTTATAAAGGTCCTGACTAGATCTTCATGGGAAATGGTCAAGGTATGCATATCCAATCTTGTGATTCAAATGTCTTTTCTTCACCACTTCAACCACACACATCACTTACTCTGCACAATCTCTTACTCATTCCTAATATCACTAAGAATCTACTTAGTGTGAGTCAATTATGTAAAAATAATAATGTGCATTTTATTTTTACTATTGACAAGTGTATTGTCTAATTATAGGTCTCTAAAGCTACTCTTTTTGAAGGCAGTGTTAGCAAGGATGGCCTCTATGAGTTTCCCTCCATCAAACTGACTGGTTCTGCTGTTCCACCTTCCACTATGTCTAGTCTTAGTTTGGATAAACACTGTAATTCTAGTATTAATTTAGTTGTTGGGGATTCTAGTACACCAAATAATTGGCATCTTAGATTTGGCCACCCTAATTCTCATGTATTGAAACTGGTTATGCAAGCTTGTAATGTTCCCTTTTCCAATAACGCTCTTGATGAACTTAGTTTATCTTGTTGTAAATGTAAAGCACACAAACTTCACCAGATTCAAACACTACATACACATCACCACTTGAACTTATTTTTAGTGATCTGTGGGGTCCGTCGACTCATGTTAGATGATGGCGCAGATCTAAAAGGGGGAAGGGGTTGAATAGATCCCTTTCTTAAAAACGAGTCGACACTACCAATAAAATGGTTTCAAAAAATTGTTTAATTTGCAGAAGCGGCCACGGAAAAAATACCGTCTATAACGAACGATTACTAGAAAACCGGATATGCGCCAAGCCTATGGAAATTGATAACGAGTAATGAGAATCACTACGCTAGTCACACTATCAATTGGGTTTAAATCACTACTTGGTATGACGAGTTCCAATGCCTTAAAATGCCAACAAAATAAATGGACAACACACAAGGATTTTTGGTTCAGACAATTTATTAAACACTTGGCGTGCGGAGCACTTCAAGTGAGTTCCGCTTTGAGTGAGTTGCTCTAGTTTCCTTGTACAATCAACGATTGTACTAGAGTCAAAATCAGTTTAGCACTTACTCAAAACAGTCCTAAATTTGATATAATTGTTTATACGAAAACCACACAAATATTAAGCAATGTAAAAGGCACAAGGATTTGTTGAGGCAGTTCCCCCACCGTCCTCGCTTCGGGGTACGTCTGCCCTCAATTCTAACAATAAAATTGAGCTCTTATAATATAAATTTAACTTGTTATAGAATCGTATATACAAGAATTGAATAGCAATCAAACAAACAAACACCCTTGTTGTTATAGAAGCTATCTCCTCTTGCCCCTTGATACGAGTCGAATCAAGTCCTTTGACATCTTGTGAAAGAACCTTCGATTACAAATCTATGTTTGAACAACCTTCCGTCTTCAAACCCTAGCTCGACTGATCTCAAACACTCGCGTGTCGAACCTGAACCTCTCCTTCACAATTCACAGATTACCGCTACTAGATCGACGAAACCCACCGCTCCTCGATCACCTTCACTTAGCTGAATATGTATTGAGAAGACTCGTCCAAAAAACCCCAAATTTAGAGAATCTCGGAGGACAAAACCCTAGAGGTTTTATTCAAGAAAAACCTGCCAATTCCTTAACCCGAACCAGATTACCCAATCAACGACTTCGAACGTTATCACTTCTAACAATCCATAATGCACAACAAAGATTATTGTGTGTGATTGTTGTGGTATGAAATGTAGAAGAAAAAGATGATGAGAACTTGAATTGACACCTCTTTAACTTTTCTTGTTTTTTTTTCTAATTGATTCAATTGATGAAATGAAAAGAGAAACTGAATATTTATACCAGATAAAACTACTATAACTGATAAAACCACCTTTTAAAAATAATAGACAGATAAAAAATTATGCAGCAAACCGCGAGCGGTCGACCCATGTAGAGGGCAGAGTCGACCTGAGCTAACCCGAGGAAAACAGACTATGCAAAACAAACAGCCATGCGTCGACCGAAACAAGACATGCGTCGACGCATAGCCTAAATTTTCTGATAAATTGAAATGCGAACAGTATGCGTCGACCGGTAGGTGGACCTTTCCTAACCCGAAGAAAATGCAAGTTTGAGACACCTAACATGAGTCGACCGAGCAGAGGTATGGTCGACTCAAAGACCTGTAATTTTTGAAAATTCATAATTTGAAGTTTTTTACTCTCTTAGATGATACCTATAACACACCAATGAGGTTTAAGTCGTATGACGCTTATTTTGACAACATTAAATGCAGTACTCTAGATATTTTGTGCAAGCAAATGAAACGTGAGAAATAAGGTATGCTTATGCATAATGGTGATAATGTCAAATATCAATTCTTCCATGCGGCTAAGTTTTTACATCATCGAAACACACATATCTAGTATATGAGGCTTTGCCCTCACATACTCCCCCTTTTTGATGATGGCAAAACACGTGGAACCTGTTTGTATGATATGCGGCATTATCCTCCCCCTTGCTTCATGCTTTCATCCTTACTTACTCATTTGCGTTAAATGCGACATCTTCACTTTTGATCTTTATGGTTCTACTAAACAACTTGACACTCTCTCCCCCTTTGACAACATCAAAAAGAAAGAAATTTTGATTAAGAAATGATTAAAAAATTACAGATGCTCATATCAAAACATGCACAACAGGATAAACATTAACAATAATCCACACATGACAAAGTTAATGATCAAGAAACAAAAGGATAAATAGCACAATATAACAACAAAACAAATAACAATTGTTGCTAGAAAATACACCCAAGTAATGACATATAAGTTCATAATGCAAGTCATTAACACAATAGAAATGTACTTAATACAAAGCAAAAGAACATGACAACATAAAAAAAATTATGAAATGCAATTATGCAAATGCATAGTCTTCAAGGTCTCCTCTCTCTGAAATGTTAGCCTCTCGCATGATACGGATATGGTGGAGGCAGTTGAGCCTCGGCTCTGTCAGTAAACTCCAAAATGGCCCGGTTCAAGGTATTAAAGCTATTGGTAAGGACTCGATGCTGACTTTCAGTTGATTCAACCAGAGCATCGAAACATTGATTGACATTAGAGGAGAATGTTTTGAAGTTTTCAGTATGCGTCTCAAATTGAGTCTGAAGTTGTGAGAGACGTTCATCCTGATCATTCATGAAGGCACGCTGTTCTAATTGCATATTCCTTATCATTTCGAGGAGTTCGGTAGAATGTTGTTGCGGGGGATTTGTGAAATGTGACGGCTCTTCATAGCCCCATTGTGGAGGGTCCTCATAGCCCCAATTTGGAGGCTCTTCATAAGCCCACTATGGAGTTTCCTGATACTCTGAATACTATGGAGGCTGATAGTTGTCGCGTAACGAAGTCCACCCGGTATTTTTACATTCGCCCCATCCTTGATTATTTCCATCATCTGTGGTAGGAGTGCGTTCAACCTAACTCACATTTATGTGATCGACAATTTCCATTGGTTGTCTATCGTATTTCTTATTTTGTTCTTCTTCTTCTTCTTCGTCCTCTTCATTTTCCTCATCACTCCCATTGGAGTCTTCCTACCAAGAGGAGGTTTCTTTAACAACGAATCGGTAACGATTTTCTTCTTTAATCCATAGATAACCCATCATTGTAAGAGTCTTTTGACAAAACTCTTGATCTAGTATGAGAGATGTATATGGAATTCCCGGAAGCGTAACTTTGGCATTATTTAAGATCTCTTGAATAACGGACTCATATGAAAGAGCGGTACCACGAACCGAGTCCCTAAGGGCATAAATCCTACTCGCAATATAATAAGGCCAGTCAATTTTGATCCTTTTCTTCAATATGTATATCAAATGAACTTTAGCCTGATCAACTCAAGAGAAACCACCTTTCTTAGGCCGCAATATGCGTGCCACAATCCATTGAAAATTTTATCCATAGGTTTCAATTTACCTGTAGTGGCGATTTTCAGAAATAAATCACTCGCCACAATGTCAGCTGCATACGAGTTCTTCAGCATTGAGTTCAAAGCTCCTTTGAACTCGTAGCTATTAAACGTGTGAGTGCCAGTAACCTCAATGTTAGGTTCATCAGACACAAAAGTCGTATCAAACAATTTTTGCCAAACAGCGTGTAATACCCCAAATTTTACCCTTATATTTAGTCAGTCATTTCGCATAGCATCTCATCTGTGCATCTGCTAACCACTATCAAGTCATGGAGGTATTTGTTTGCAGGATTGGTTCCAGGGGTATTTTGGTCATTTTACACTATTTTGGCTAATTCAGAAGAAAATCGGTCTTTAAGCCTCGAGGCGTTCAGAGCATGATACGTGGGACATTTGTCTACCATAGAAGTTGATTTCCTTCAAGGCATCAAGCTGGCTCGTTTTATTACTGGAAAATACCGGGAGTGTATCTAATGCTGGGTCGTTCATTTGTTCAGGGAGGAGTTTCGTTTCAATTAATAACGCGTCCTTTCGATATACATAACAGAGAGGATTTAGTTGAATTCATTTAGTTTTGATCAGGACTATGAAGAGAATAAGCAAAATGAATAAGAACTTAAGTACCTTTGAATGTCATTCGTGAGTATTCATAATTTATAATTAGAAATAAATTTAAATGTTTGTGGATTTTTATTCACGAATGTTTATAATTTGTAACTAAGAAATAAATATAAATAAATTCAGGTTTGTATGTTCATAGATATTTAAGAAGTAAATGAGTACTTTTTGAATTTTTATTTCATAAAGTATTTAATTTACAAAAGAGTGACTCAAATAAACTTTGAATTCTAATTCATGAATCATTGTTTGAGTTTACAAGGAATTACATTCACAAAGGAGTATCTCTACTCTAAAAAGTCCTAAGCCCTAAAAAAAAATTCTAAGTGTTCTTCGTGATGTCCCTCGATCTTCTCCGCAAATCTCCGATTAACCTGCACAAAGGGAAACAAAACAAAACAGAAGCAGGAAAGGGTTAGAAGTTTGTTTTCGACACTCTCAGAACAACGTCATCATCGAGTGCCGGGAGTGGCACAACCGAAGCTGCGTCCTACCCCCGTTACCAACCCGCGCCGTTGGCGTCAAATCAAGTGGTCATATGTTCTTATCATGCGGGACAACCGAGAGATAAAAGAGATAAAAGAAGCGGGACTGATTCGCTTTTGCCGCAATTGGATTTCCAAACTGATACAAAGGTAAATTTGGACTTAGACCCAGATGCCGGCAGGTCTGAGTCGTTTTGTTTTCGAAAGTTTCCAACACCTGAAATTCCACAACAGCATCAGTACAAAATTGGTAACAGAACTCAAAGCAAAACAGTTCATAAGCTGCATAAACAAAACAGCCACTGGTAATTGGAAATTCAAACTGAAAGTGCACAACCAAAACTGCATCAATTCTGAACTACATAAGTGAGTTCATGAAAACCAAGTCCCAAACATGAACAGAAAGTAAAGGCTGCTGCTAATCCTTAAAAAACAGGTTAGAAACCAACTGGATCACAAACTGCTACCAAGAGGCAGGCGAAACCATGTCCTTACCAGAAGAGTCAAGTTCAAACAGAACAGAAAAATGAAATACAAACCAAACTGCATCAAACACCAGATCAAACAAGCAGACAGCGTCAATTCAGAAAGCAAGTTCAGCAGAAAGACCAGAAACATGACAATTCAGTCAAACATCAAACCTAGGTTAAGATCCAAAGTTTGGACCATACCAGTCAAGCGAGGCGCGCATGAAAAGGACAAGGGCTCAGTCAGAGCATCATTGCCCTAAGATCACAGCTCCAAGATAAGTCACAAATTGTTTTGCAATCAAATGCAGTACCGAATATTGCAATCTCGTGACAGAAACCGCAAGGCGTAGTTCCGACGGTTCAGACCAAAGGGTCATCATCACCGCGTAACTTTCTCGGCAGTTTGGATTCGACCAAGGCCTTAGCATCAGTTCACTGAAAAAAGAAGAGGAAAAGTTAATTCACCGTGGAAAAAAACCGAAAGTACGGGACATGAGCTCATCGCAAACATCATAGCCCAACATAAGCTGAATTCAGGCTTGAAAGAATTAAGCTCGTGTGCAAGAGGACCAACTCCGATTACGAGAGAGAAGCAGAGTCCTGTTCAGAGACATAAGATGTCATCAGAAAGATCAGAGAAATTCATCAGAAAAAACAGGGCATCAGCAATCCATATCCAATTCAGTTATCAAACAAATCAAATGAAAATCCAGAAAATACAAGTCAATACTGGATATCCACAAATCCAAACGAATCCAGTTATCCAATTGAATCCAGATAAAATCAAAGCGAATCCAATCAGCATAAATCCGAAAAAGGAAAATCTCCAGTCAATCAGAGGATCTCCATTAGAAAATCAAATCAATTTGAGGCAAATCATATCTCAGTGGAAAATAACGCAAATCCAAGGCCCAAAAGAGAGTCAAATCAGAAATTATAAAAAGGGACAATCTCACCATGGTGAAACTCTAACGGACAAATCGCAAGCAAAACCATAGGCGGCGCGAACAAGAAAAAACGGCGAACAACAATCGCAAGCCAAACCCTAGCGGCCGCGATATCGAAGGAGGAAGAGCTTCGCTTAAAGCTGTCACGAACAGCCAGCAACGCCACCGTTCGACGACGAGCAAACCACTCTTGAGGCTCAGTTTCTCACATCATCGCCTCGAAGAAGATCACCATCATCGCTCCGTTTCTTACCGAAAGCCACCCACGGGATAAGACGTAAGCAAAAGTGACGCGGTATCATCATTGTTTAACAGATTTTGTGTTGATTTCAGGAGGAGATATCGAGGGAGAGACAAGAATACGAGAGATGGAGGCAAGGAAGAAGAAGAACGGCGCCGCGGAAAGGATTTTAGGGTTATGAAACCCTAAAAATCCTTTTGTTACAATTACCTCAACCGGGTTGGGTCCGGGAGTGATGACCGGCCCAACCCCTTTTATTTTTTTACTTTTTTTCTTTTTTTTATATAATTAATTAATTCAGCTTTATTAAACCTTTTTAAAAAACTAATACTAAAATTGTTTTTAATAAAATAATAATTAAACAACTTTTTTATATAAAAATTAAAAAAACCTTTTTATAATAACAAATAAAAACCATTTTTTTAAATGTATTAAATCCCTTTTTAGAAAATATAATAATTAGATTTAAATAGTTTTTAGGGTTGAGTTAAATTAATATTAAGAATTTCATTTTTAAATTGAAGGTTATATCACAAAATAAAACCACAAAAAGATGCATAATTTTATTTCGTCACCATCTGACAATTCTGCCCATTAACAGTGGTTGCTCGTTTTGCAGTTTATTGCGTTTACCGTTATTTATTTCATTTCAATGTCATTACTATATTGTAACTGCTCCTCTCATGTAACCTCGCGAACTTAACAATCGCTCTTTAAATTCTGCCTTTAAATTTCTGTTTGCATGGCTAAATTAGGACATTATTCTCTGTTTGCACAATTCAATTATCTCACACATTCATCAATTATTCTGTCACATTACACACATCCGAAGGTTAGGTCTAGCTTTTGGTCGCCGCGCCAATAGTCCTCAAACTTCAACCCTTACACCTTTTCAACCCTAAATTTTCATACATGTCTCGCCGCAGGCAGATTTACAATTTTACCCCTAGCATTAGGTCAAAGAGCCGCCGCGCTCATTTTAGGGTTTCCTGCCGCGGAATCCCTAATCTAATTTAACCCTAATTACAACTTAACAATTCAACGTAGAGATTTGGAGTTTCTACACTCCACGTAAGCGTGTCCTTAAGATGCGTTTATTCCCCTTGAGACCTTGACCACCGTCAAGAAGTCTCTAACCTCCCTTTTGAGGGGAACTACGATTACTCTGATTCCACTCCCGTAAGGATACGTAGGCACAAGATGCGATGTCTTGCCGAGTAAACTTAGAATTAACCCCTTAGGTCTCCTTTCTCACTTTTAATCCTTTGTACATATACCTTAAGCAAATAAATAACGCAAAAATAGTAAGCATTTGAACAAAAGGTTCCCGTAGAGTACTACGGAAGTTTAGGGTGCTAATACCTTCCCTAATCTTAACCAACCCCCGAATCCTAGAATCTCCCCGCGTTGTGTTTACAATGCAAAAATAGGTTTTCCCTCTTTTGACTTTTTCCTTCGGATAAATCAAAGAGCGGTTGTGAACTGAATTGCGATTCAAACTCATTAATAGTTTGTGATCCTATTTCCACCGCAACACAGCGGTATTGACACAAACCTTTGTGTTTCCTACCTTCGTGTGAAATTGAGAACCCGGAAACATACCATGAAGACACGTGTAGAAAATCTACACAAGGTCTTCATTGTATTTTGTATTACACTCCAGAAAGTTGTTAACCCCTTGAAAATCAAGAAGACTGATTACCTGAGGAATGTGCATTCCCTTAGCAAAGATTCGATGGTAGGCATGTTGCTTTACCACAGACCGTTTGCTGAAATTTTTGGCGAAGCTCTCGGCAAATTCAGGAGGGACCAATGATACGGCGGTCGCTAGAAGAGATGCAGAGGAGGAAAATCTTGTGGATCTTTTACCGAAAACTTTTCGGGTAGCCATGGTTTTTGCTTGCAAAGAGAAGAAGAGGAAATGGGTTGATGATGATTGCAAATATTGGAGAGAAGTCTTGAAGATGGAGAGAAGTTTAAGACTTTGACCCTTTTTATAATAGCTTCTAGGTTTTGGGAAAAGGAGAATAGTAGAGTAGCATGTGATGTAGGTGTCAAGTTTCTATGAAAATGTAATGATACACATTAATATGAGTCATAAAAGAGACTTTAAGAGGGAATTTTAAATGGTTTGCAAAAAAATTGAAACAATTTGCGTGATGCGTCGACCGCTCTTTCTATGCGTCGACGCATACTGTGTTCAAAATTATACGTTCAAAAAACAAAAAGGTATGCGTCGACCGGTAGGTCGACCTAAGCATACCCAAATAAACTTCAATTTTGGAGACATATTTGTGAGTCGACCGGGCCTTGTTTAGGTCGACTCATGCAGGTAAAACTAGTAAATATTGACATTTTTGATCATATGGGCATACATAAAGACATAGATAACCAGCCAGAACATATTTTAAGCATTCAAAAAGATAACATGCATATAAAACTACACATATGGAAAATGTAACACATAATCTGATGCATTTTGTGAACATGAGTATCGAGAGAGAGAGAGAGAGAGAGAGAGAGAGAGAGAGAGAGAGAGAGAGAGAGAGAGAGAGAGAGAGATAGTTGAGGAAAGATATTACCTCCATTCAAAACATAGCTAGATGAGCACACAAATATACTTTCAACATCTTCAATTTGTTAGATATCCAATAATCAAAGTACATATAAACATAGATAGATACAATATGCACAAAATTTAATTAACCACGATCTGAAATGTCGAGAATACCGAGTTCGCGTCAGATATGAAAGAAAGGCTTAGTAGCAAGAGGTTTTGTGATAATATCAACTAGTTGATTTTTAGTATCAACATGTTCAAAAACCACATCGCCTTTCTCCACATGATCCCTAAGGAAATGGTGTCAAATTTTGATATGCTTAGTTCGTGAACGTCTCACGGGATTCTTGGTAAGATTGATGGCACTCGTATTGTCATAAAAGATCGAAATACGCTCAAGTTTGAGATTAAAATCGAGCAATTGTTGCTTAAACCATAGGACTTGAGCGCAACAACTACCGGCGGCAACGTATTCCACTTCGGCGGTTGACAAAGCAATAGATATCTGCTTTTTGCTATGCCAACTTACCAAAGAGTTTGAAAATAAGTGACAAGTACCACTAGTACTTTTCCTATCCAATTTGCACCCGGCAAAATCAGAATCAGAGAATCCAACCAAGGAACAATCGTTTACCTTAGAATACCATAGCCCATACTTTGGAGTACCCAAAAGGTATCTAAGTACGCGCTTAACTGATTTTAGATGGGATTCTTTGGGAAAGGATTGATATCTAAAGCACATACATACACTAAACATAATATCGGGTCTAGAGGCGATAAGATAAAGAAGAGAGCCAATCATACCTCGATATCTTTTTACCTCTACATCCTTACCACTTTCATCTCGATGAGATTTGCACATGTCGGCATTGGTGTGTCAATGACTTTGGAGTTTGCCATGTCAAACCTCTTGAGAAGCTCAAGACAATATTTTGTTTGACTTACAAAGGTTCCTTCCTCGAGCTGCTTGATTTGTAACCCGAGAAAATATGTGAGCTCCCTCATCATACTCATCTCGAATTCACCATGCGTTAGGTTAGAAAACTCTCTTACGAGATTCATGTTAGTTGATCCGAATATAATGTCATCAACATAAATTTGCACCAAAATTAAGTGTTTTCCTTGACGCTTCATGAAGAGGGTTGTGTCAACCTTGCCTCTTGAATACCCTTGATCAAGTAGAAACTTGCTTAGATGCTCATGCCAAGCCCTAAGGGCTTGCTTGAGTCCATACAAGGCACATTTTAACTTGTATACGTGATCAGGATATTCATGAGACTCAAAACTGGAGGTTGGGCAACATAAACTTCTTCACTTATATAGCCATTAAGGAATTCCATTTTTACATCCATTTGAAATTGATAACACGAAATCGTATATATATTTTGATGCATAATTCAACTAAAGTTTAACCGTTTTCGATCCAATTTCGGGTTATTTCCGTGTTATTTGTCTGATGTTTTGCAGGTATTCAACGATCACGTCTAAACAAGGCAACATGAAGAAAAGAAGCAATCTCAGATGAAATATGGACGAAAAAGGAGTGAAAACATCATGAAAAGCGCAGAAGGCTGTTTTTGCTGATGTGACGACCGTCACAGCTCCATGACGAGCATCACACGGGTGACGACCGTCACACCTTGTGACGACCGTCATGCAGGCAAAAACGCCCCACTTCAATTTCACGTAACAAAAGCAGTTCCAATTCCCACAGAGTGGACCACTACTCCCTGAATTATCTGCCTCAAAGTCCATCATCTTCAATGATAACCGTTAGAATTCCACTTCTATAAAAGGGGAAGAAGGGGACCTCAGAAAGTGTGCTGCATTCATACAACGAAGTGCTGCCAAATTTATTTCCAGAGCATATTTTCCAGTTTTATATTCTTATTTGTTTCTCTTTACTTCTTCTGTATTCCATTTTCATTCTTCTGTAATTTCTACTTTTATTGTACGATCAATTTGGCATAAAGACCAGAATCCTGCCAACATCTGTGGAGGATCTGCCCAAAGGCAAATTGGAATATTTACAGGTTTCTCATTTCAATCGATTCCAGTTTTATTATAATGCAAATCATTATTTATTGTTTTTATTTATGTTTTATCTTTCCCAAATCCATGTCTAGCTAAACTTAGGTAATCGATATGTAGTAATAGTTCGAATGGGATTTGATAACGACTGGTTAAAAAACTTTCTTTTCAAAAGTAATTTATGGTCTGAGTGTTTAAAATTAATTTACTGAATAAACTTCGTCGCGAAAGCGAGAACTTATTTAAAAGTAGTTTTGCCACGAAGGTGGGAAATTAATTAAGATACGAACCAACAAGCGAAAGTTGCGGTAAGGTCAGATAGTAAACACTAGTCATTCTTTTTAATAACAGCGAAAGCACTTTAAAATGAATTAGAAATTAGAGATTTCCAAAAAGTAGTTTTGACCCCGAACGGGATACGAAAGTGTACGTTTGGCCCTTAGGATTACGATTAGCGTCAATAACCATCATGAGACGAGAGTCTTCAAATCACCATTTTCTGCTTAAATAACCTTTGAAAATTATTTCATACACCAGTAACTTGTCAAATCCCTGAAGAACACAATTACTACATATCGATTCAATCATTTATAATCTAAGTAGCATTCTTAATTCCCTATTAGTGACAATCTTATTCCCTTAAACATATTCTACCTAGATAAACATAGTAACTCCCGAGAACACTAGTTTGATTACGAGTCCCTGTGGGATCGATATCTATTATTACTACGCGATAGACTGTGCACTTGCAGTTAGGTTGTATTAGACATAGAAAGTCGCGATCAAGTTTTTGGCGCCGTTGCCGGGGACCCGTTTAGTCAATAGTGTAACCTTCTGTTACGCCGTATAGACTAGGTTAACAATTTTCATTTTTCCTTTACTAGTTCTGTCGATTGTATGCCAAGTAATCGCCCGCAAGGCGATATCGTAAAACCTTCAGTCGCAGAACTAGAGCGCTTCTTACATTTAAGAAGTCGAATCATTGAGTACCAACTCAAACAACTCAAACATAACACTCCCGAACCTCTCACTCCCATTCCCAAATCAGAAGAAGAAGAACCAACGATGGCTGAAGGACCTCCAAACAAACCGCTGAAGGCATACGCTACACCCTCTCAGATGGAGCCTAGAAGTAGCATTGCTGCCCCAGCTATTACCCGAAATGATTTTGAGCTGAAACCATCATTGCTGCCAGCTGTACAACAAAACCAATTCTCAGGAAACGCAACTGAGGATCCAAACGAACATCTAACGAAGTTTGTACAATACGCGGACACAGTGAAAGCAAATGGAGTAACTCCAGACGCGATAAGACTTCGTCTTTTCCCATTCTCTCTTAGAGACAGAGCGTGGACATGGTTACAATTGTTACCATCCAACTCCGTTACGACGTGGGAGCAATTGAAGAACGTCTTCTTAGCGAGATATTTTCCGCCAAGCAAAACTGCTATGCTTAGAGCTCAAATTAACAGATTTCGACAGAAAGATACAGAATCTCTTTACGAAGCATGGGAACGATTCAAAGATATGATAAGAACATGTTCTCACCACGGTCTAGAAGACTGGGTGACAATCCATACTTTCTATAATGGGCTTCTATACAATACTAGATTGACAATAGACACTGCCGCGGGCGGTGCACTTATGGATAAGCCATACGATGAAGCCTATCAATTAATCGAAAACATGTCACAAAACCATTGCCAATGGGGAGGTGAACGCACTCCAACAGAGAAAACCACAGCGAAAGGTGGGATGTACGAGATCAGCAGCCTTGAAAAGTTCAACGCTAAAGTAGATGCTCTAGCACAGAAGATTGATAGTCTGACCGTTAACCCCACTGCAACTGTCGCTGCAGTAACTCCAAATTGCGAGTTATGCGGAAGCACCACTCATAATGCGCCCGAATGCCCATTGCTAGCTGGAATCCCACCAGACCAGGTAAATTATGCTCAAGGAAATCCCTACGCAAATACCTACAACCCAGGTTGGCGAAATCATCCAAACTTTTCTTACAAAAGCGAAAATGCATTGCAAATGCCTACTGCTCCGCCAGGATATCAGAAACCAGTTGCTCAGAATGCACCTAGGAAATCAAACCTCGAATTGGTGATGGAAAAATTCATAGCTACTCAAGCTCAAACAAATAAAGAATTCCTGAATCAAAACATACACACTAGCGAGCAAATTAAACAGTTGACAGGAAAAGTAGACGCTTTAGCCACCCACAACAAAATGTTAGAAACACAGATATCACAAGTGGCTCAACAGCAAGCCTCTGCTGCCGCACCTGCTGGCACATTTCCTAGACAACCCGAACAGAATCCAAAAGGCCAAGCAAATGCTGTAATACTAAGAAGTGGAAAAGAATTGGACGAACCGATCGATCCGAGGACCGAAAACTCAGCCATGCAACAAAAACCAACTGAACAAGCAGAAAAGGAATCCGAGTTAGAGAAGAAGGAAGACAACGAGAAGGAGGATACCGCAAGTGAAAAAAGTCAAGCACCTCCAGCGCCATATAAACCACCTATTCCTTACCCTCAAAGACTAATAAACTCCAAAACTTCAGGACAGTTTAAGAAATTTGTAGAGCTCCTTAAACAACTGAATATTACTATTCCTTTTACAGAAGCGATAACTCAAATGCCGTCATACGCTAAATTTCTCAAAGAAATCCTGTCGAATAAGAGAAAGATCGAGGATACCGAAACAGTTACACTTACTGCAGAGTGTAGCGCTATTATTCAAAACCGCATGCCTCCTAAATTAAAAGACCCAGGTAGTTTCTCCATACCCTGCGTCATAGGAAAGTTCGTAATAGACAAAGCTCTATGCGATTTAGGAGCCAGTATCAGTGTTATACCCTTATCTATATGCAAAAAGCTGAATATGGGAGACCTCAGGCCAACCAAGATGTCCGTACAATTAGCTGACTGATCAGTAAAATACCCCGTCGGAATACTGGAAAACGTTCCAGTGCGCATAGGACAATTCTACATTCCAACCGACTTCATAATCATGGACATCAAGGAGGACACTGTAACCCCAATTATCCTAGGAAGACCGTTACTAGCTACAGCCGGAGCAATTATAGACGTGAAGAAAGGAAGGCTAACATTCGAAGTAGGGGAAGAAAAGATAGAGTTCATTCTCACCAAGTTCTTACAAGCACCAGCAATAGACGATACCTGCTATTTAGTAGACGAAATTGACGAATGCATAAGAGAACTTGAAAATGAAGAGACCACGTATTCAGAAATAATAAAGATTCAAATACCCGATATTTCTAAAGACGATGATTGGCGTAAACCGTATAAAGACGACAGCCTAAGTGAAAGCTTAACACTGACCCCAAACCATATGCCAGATCCGAAGAACCCATCTTTAGAACTTAAAACACTACCCAAAAACCTTAGATATGAATTTCTAGACGAAGAACTAAAAAGACCAGTGATAGTCAACGCCGACTTAGGACAACCAGAAACCGAAAAGCTATTAGAAGTCCTAAAGAAGTACCCCACCGCGTTAGGCTATAACATAAGCGATCTAAAAGGTATAAGCCCTTCGATCTGTATGCATCGAATTACAATAGAGGAAGACTCTAAAACCTCTCGAGAGCATCAGAGGAGACTGAACCCCATCCTGAGCACTGTAGTCAGAGATGAAGTAAAGAAATTGCTAGATGCAGGAATCATCTATCCGATCTCCGATAGTGAATGGGTCAGCCCAGTTCATGTCATACCGAAGAAAGGAGGAGTCACAGTAGTTAAAAATGAAAAAGGAGAATCAATAACAAAAAGAGTCGTGACTGGAAGCAGGATGTGCATTGATTATAGAAAGCTTAACAAGGCTACACGCAAAGATCACTTCCCGTTACCCTTCATAGACCAAATGTTGGAAAGATTAGCCAAACATTCATATTTCTGCTATCTAGATGGTTACTCAGGATTTTTCCAAATTCCCATCCATCCTGATGACCAAGAAAAGACTACATTCACCTGTCCTTATGGTACTTTTGCTTACCGCCGAATGCCGTTCGGACTCTGTAACGCTCCAGCAACCTTCCAAAGATGCATGATGGCAATCTTTGCAGATTTCATAGACAACATCATGGAAGTATTTATGGACGATTTCTCGGTATGTGGACAAAGTTTCGAAGGATGCCTACAAAACTTAGAAATGGTATTAGAACGTTGTGTAAAAGTAAACCTCGTCCTAAATTGGGAAAAATGCCATTTTATGGTCCGACAAGGAATAGTTCTAGGACATGTCATATCAGATAGAGGAATTGAAGTAGACAAAGCTAAAATAGAGATTATAAAAGATCTCCAACCTCCAAAATCCGTACGAGAAATACGGAGTTTTCTAGGACATGCCGGTTTCTATAGAAGATTTATAAAAGATTTTTCGAAAATCACAAAACCTCTGACCGGTCTGTTGATGAAAGATGTTGAGTTCGTCTTCGACGACGACTGTCTAAAAGCATTCGAAACATTGAAATCAGCCCTTATCACCGCACCAATCATGCAACCACCCGATTGGCGACTACCGTTCGAAATCATGTGCGATGCGAGTGATTATGCTGTAGGCGCAGTTCTAGGACAAAGGAAGGACAAGAAACTCCATGCCATCTACTATGCCAGTAGAACCTTAGATCCTGCCCAAATGAACTACGCTACCACAGAAAAGGAACTTCTAGCAGTTATATTTGCGCTTGACAAATTCCATTCTTACTTAGTAGGAGCAAAAATTATCATATACACAGACCACGCTGCCATAAGGTACCTAATAAGCAAAAAGGATGCCAAACCAAGACTATTGAGATGGATCCTGTTATTACAAGAGTTTGACTTAGAAATCAAAGATAAGAAAGGAACCGAGAACGTTGTTGCAGATCACTTATCCCGAATAGAAGGCATCAAACATGAACCAGTACCGATAAATGACGATTTCCCGTACGAACGTCTGATAGCCAAATTAGAAAGTGACACACCCAATTCAATCTCGGAAGATCCAGAATTCGAAAAAGCCGTAGAAGCCGTCTATGCCCAAGTCACATTACCTTGGTATGCTGACATCGTTAATTACCTCGCTGCGGGCGTGCTTCCACCGGATCTTACTTATCAGCAAAAGAAGAAATTCTTCCACGATATGAAACACTATTATTGGGACGAACCTCTACTCTTCAAGAGAGGGGCCGACAATATATATCGTCGCTGTGTCCCAGAGGAAAATAGAAAATATCATTTCCCAATGCCATTCAGCACCATACGGTGGTCATGCTAGTACATCCAAGACGTGCGCTAAGATTCTCCAAGCCGGCTTATTCTGGCCTAATCTCTGGAAAGACGTTCACATCGTTGTGCAAAAGTGCGATCGATGCCAACGAACTGGCAACATCTCACGACGCGATGAAATGCCTCAGAAAGGAATCTTAGAGGTAGAAATCTTCGACGTCTGGGGAATAGATTTCATGGGACCATTCCCACCTTCTTTTGGTAATAACTACATACTCGTCGCTGTCGATTACGTGTCTAAATGGATAGAAACCATAGCTGCTCCAACGAACGACGCACGAGTAGTAATCAAACTCTTCAAAAACACAATCTTTCCTAGATTCGGTGTACCAAGACTCGTCATTAGTGACGGCGGATCTCACTTCATATCGCGAATATTCGATAAACTTCTCTCTAAATATGGAGTCCGACACCGAGTAGCTACACCTTATCATTCGCAAACTAGCGGACAAGTAGAGGTCTCGAACAGAGAAATAAAACAGATATTGGAAAAGACTGTCGCTACCTCAAGGAAAGATTGGTCGTCAAAGCTACAAGAAGCTTTATGGGCTTATAGGACCGCTTTTAAGACACCAATAGGTACTACCCCCTACAAATTAGTTTACGGTAAATCCTGCCATCTCCCTGTAGAATTAGAGCATAAGGCCTTCTGGGCCATTAAGACACTCAACTTCAACTACACCGAGGCAGGAGAAAAGCGAATCTTGAACTTACACGAGTTGGAAGAACTTCGATTAGACGCTTACGAAAATGCCCGTATCTACAAAGAACAAACTAAAAAGTGGCATGATAAACGTTCAGTCAGGAAACAATTCAGTGTGGTAGACATCGTATTGCTATTTAATTCAAGATTAAAACTCTTCCCAGGTAAACTAAAATCTAGGTGGTCTGGACCTTATGAAGTGACTAAAGTACTTCAGAGTGGAGCTGTAGAAATTACCGATAAGATGAATGCACCATTTATCGTAAACGGGCAACGTCTAAAACATTATAATAAGAACGACAACAATCCTCAAGTCAGCAGTATAGCATTGCTTGAGCTTCCAGCTCAAACACCCGAATAGCTTCTCACCAAGTTATCGTCAGGCTTTAGACGTTAAAAACAGCGCTTACTGGGAGGCAACCCAATTTCCCTCGTTATTGTATTTCATTTTTCTTTAAAATTTTACTTTGAAAATCCAACAAAAATTCTAAACTTATAATTACTACTACTTTCTACTTTCGTTTGTTTTCATATTTTTATTTTTATTTTTATTTTTCTCTTTTGTCTTTTGTTTCTACCGCTTTTCGTCTTTAAAAATCCTAACTTCAATCTCCTGTTTTAAACTTTTCAGGATTTTTAAAGTCTTCAAAACATTCCTTCTGTTTTCTCCGAATTACCTGCGAGTATGGCCGAGTACGACTTCACAAAGGTTCACTTTAGAGGACTAGCTCAAAAGGCAAGATTTGCAGCACTAACCGAAAGAGAATTCTCCTTAACGCTGTATTATGATAAGGCTACCATGGATAAACTAGGAATCACGGATATCATTCAATACCTGTTCAATCAACTGGGTTGGGAGAACACTGCTCTGAAAACACGTTTTGCTACCTATAAGGATCTTACCTATGAATTCCTTAGTTCTTTCAAATACATACCCAACTATGGTTTTGGATCCAACACAGAGCTGATTACCTTCCGAATGTTTGGAATGGACCAAACCCATAGCCGGATGTCACTAGCCAACCTCCTAGGATTTCCTAGCGGACCGCATGTGTTCATCAGTGCAGAAGATGACGATATTGATTTTCAACTCGATCAATTCTGGGGTAGAATCACAGGCGACTATCACCCTGAACCAGACAGAATGTACAATGATGATATTCATAACCCAGCTTTCAGATACTTCCATAAGATACTAGCTCACACCTTGTTTGGGAAAGAAGAAAATATTACTACAGTATCTAAAGAGGAGTTATTCATCATGTTCTGTGCTTCTCAGGGACGTACAGTAAATGCAGTGCCTTTCATGATGAGATCTTTCAAACGCCTCACGCAGGAACCACAGACACCTATTCTTATAGGAGGCCTCGTGACAATGATTGCCCACGAGCTTGGCCTTAGATTCCACTTAAATGCAAGCACTCGTTTTGGCACCATCCGACCCATGAACATACAATTCTGCTTTAACAGGCGCATTTTAGGAACTATGGGACCTGGACCGTATGAGTACCTCATTAACGAAAAACCAGTACAGCTATTCACACTGCCTGATCATCTGAAGACAAGTATCCACAACAAGGACAACTGGCTCTATGAATTGGATCAGCCTATGGGACCTCCTTCACCACAGTCAACACCACAGAACTATATGTATGACAGTGACCACATCTCTGAGGCACACGACTATATGTATTATGAGGATGCTGTGTCCGAAGCTGAAGTAGACCCTACGACTCCTCCGCACTACAACACCTATCCTGAGCCTATCCCTGAGGAGACCACTGATAAAATGGATACCGTTTTACTCCGATTGGACGACGTTGATGCAGCTCTGACTAATGTAAAAGCTGACATCGCAGGCATGCACAACGAACTGGTAGGCTTCATGGATTTAGTCTGCGACCAACTCGACTACTACGCACGGAAATTCGATGAGTTGAAGACACGAAAAGACTAGATACTAGTTCTTAGCAATAGATTCAGTTTAGTTTAGTCTAGTTTAGTTTCGTTTAATCATTTGGATTTTTCGCATTGTTAGTTTTCTTTATGTACTACATACAATCATTACAATTTTATGTTATTTCAATTCTAGTTTTTATTCAATTATGTTATTTTCGCATTATTCGTTGTTTGTTGGCTGTTATATTACATTGTCGTATCAATACTAAGCCTTAAAGTCACTACGAGAACGCCCTCAGCAAAATTCTGCGTTCTGCAGATTTTGCTGCTGTGACGACCGTCACAGGATCCTGACGAGCGTCACGCGGGTGACAACTGATGCGTGTTTTTCGCAAGTGTACGAATCACGTCAAAGTAATATAAAAGATTATCGAATCCACATAGACCAAGTGTCAATCTATCGTACCTGTTGTTATGGTGTTTATCTAAGGCAACTATTTTTAAGGGTTTTAGTAAGGGTGCAATGGTAAATAAAATTATAATTTTAAATAATAAATAAAAGACAGGCTCAAATGTAATTCACGTAATCAATGATAATCCAGTACTTGTTAATGGAACTACTTATGGGCAATGTTTTCTCCTTTGAAAAGAACTAATTTAACAGGAACTGTCGCTTTCGCGTATTCAGAACCGAGTTGTACTCTCTAATCAACCCCTCCTATTGTCACGGATAAAAAGGTGCGTACTGCGTTAGAGTAGTAAACCTATTTTTAAGAAATATAGTTTCTTAACAAAGTTGAAAAGTATTTTAACCTGGACTTCTTAGCAAAAAGAGGTTCTTATGAACCAGACTCTAAATCTCATAACGCGTCCGAAAATCGTTTTAAAATCTCTTTTCTTTTTAATCTAAAAACTCCTAATGAACTATACAAAGCGCTTTTGGCTGTTTTTGAAATAGTTAAAAACAATTACTTGAATTGAAAGATAAAATAGCCCTTAGGTGTTTCCACGAACAATTATACTGATTACTGGTTTAATTACGATCCTTACATTCTAACCTTTATGGGATTAGTTAGACATGATAAAGTAAATATTCTTTTTATAGTTTTTCATATGAGTAATTTAAAGCGAGTGCGGGAAGTAAACAAAGTAAATGTGCGAGTGCGGGAAATAAACAACGTAAATGTGCGAGTGCGGGAAATAAACAACGTAAATGTGCGAGTGCGGGAAATAAACAACGTAAATGTGCGAGTGCGGGAAATAAACAAAGTAAAGGGCGAGAAAATAAATAAAAGTAAAGCAATGCGGAAAAATAAAATACTAACTGGAATTAAAATGGCGGCAGGATTAACTTCCTCCAGAGTGCTCCAAAACTCGAACCACAGACAGATTACAGACTCGATCACTCGATTGCAGAGGCACCCCGATGTGGAATGGCAACTGCTTTATAACTGATATATGCCTAGAGAATTCTAATTCTGGATGAAGAAAAACGAAAATCTAAGGTCCTATTTATAGGAAAAACTGAAAGCGCGAAATGACCGGGACGCCCCTCCACTAAAAAGTGGAGGTTGTGGATTTTTGCCTTGTGGCGCCCGCCACAGGGCCTATGGCGCCCGCCACGGTCCCTACAGGGGATGATGTAGTGGGGATCGTGGGTCTTGGAGGTTGAGGAGTGGTCTTGAGACGTGGCCACGTCATGGCTAACCCCATGGCGCCCGCCACAGTGGGTGCCGCAAGTGCAAAATGCTGAATTTCTAGGTTTTCGTCCGTTTTCACTCCTTTTTCGCTCCTTTTCCCGATTCAAGCTCCGATTATTATAAAAACCTGAAAACATAAGAAAACAAAGCAATAACAGAGCAAAACAACAATAAAAGCTAAGAATGCATGCGAAATCGGAGTCAGAAATACGGTGAATTTTAGTGTGATCAAATTCTCCCACACTTAAACCTTTGCTTGTCCTCAAGCAAACATTAAAGCTTAAGAAAATATGGTGTCAACACTTGTCTTTGGGCTAAGGGGATTCTAAGTTCAAGTCAGGATGCAGTGACAGATACTAACTAAGTGAACCAAGGGTACCATAGTAACACAAACACAAACTTCAATCCTATATTAACCACTCCATGTCATCCCACGATACCTAGGCCTATCTTCTCATCTTTTTGTGTCCTTTTCATTTAGGCGCAATCACATTAAGCCCGTTATCCGTACATGCTTCATAGTAGAGTGACCAGTTAGTGATTCTGATCCATAACATAAGGTTTCTGGCACATAAGCATGTGTAAACCTGTTTTTATTTCGCCTAAATGTAGCTGCGGGGGATCGGATCGTAATCCGCCCTACCAAGTTCAGTGCCAGATACCTCTGAACCAACTAACAATAGGTGACTTGCAATTTTTTTTCTTTTTGTGGCAAAAAAATTTTTCTTCTCTTTTTTCGGTTTAAATGACTTTGTGAGGGTCACCTATACCAGGGTTTGCCTTTTTTTTCTTCTTCTTCTTTTTTTTTATTAGCACTGGATCATTCACTTATATTCATCGGCCCCCTACGTAGAGTATGCTTAGGCCGGAGCTGATTGCTAAAATAAACTACTTAGGACAATTTTTGAATGATAGTAAAGGCCATGGTGGTGGGGTTTAGGAGTGATTCCTATATTCAAGAGGTCTATGGTGCTAAAATGGTTTTGATGTTTCAAAAAGTTGACCTAAGTCACCACATCCTAATCTAAACCTGTCTCAAAGCCCAAAAAACATGTGAAACAACATTGTTTTCTTTTTTTTTTTTTTTTAAATTTTCTGGTAAGGCTAAGGAAATGGGAAAAAATGAAGATGAACTAAAAAGACACTATACTGGTGACTCGTCAGACTCATGCATTATCTAAGAAAAATAAATTACTGAAAAGGGAAATAACTGAAAGGAAATTAACTAAAAAGGGGAAGAACAGAAAGTAATAAAATCCCCTCCCACACTTAAATCGAACATTGTCCCCAATGTTTCGAAATAAGATAAGGGGGGTAACCTGGAAAAAGACTACTGAGGAGGGGCACTGGTGCCTTCGCCGTCCTGATGTGATGGTCTGGAACGACGGGATCTACTACGATGCTGGTCCCTCCGGTCGAGTCTTGCTGATAAAGCAGCCTGAGCACTCCGGACCTCTCGAAGGTTACCCAAGATGGAACCCTGAGTAGCTTCTACAAGCTGGTAGTGTCGGCTGTTGAACTCTCTCTGACGGTTCTGCTCTAATGAAATAGCGTTCAAGGTACGGCAAACGTTGCTATAGGAACGATCCGAAACCAATCGCGATTGTTGCATGAAGCTCATATTGTCCGTCAGCTGTTGTGAAATAGTAGAGAGAAGGCCATCACGCCTTTCTTCTCTAGCTGTCATATCACGCCACATCTCCTCGGTGACAAAGAATCCAGGAGCAGTACCTGCAACAGGGTTAGAGGAAGATGGTGCAGTGTGTGACTGTGAAGGACGATGGGGGGACATGTGAGGGATGGGAGACTGCTCTCTCTGATCATACTCATCATCAGTGTCATGTGCCTCCCCATCGGGAATATTAGGAGGAAGTGGACCCAAAACACGTGGAGCATTAAGATCATAGGTCCAGTTCCTTTCATCACGTACATCAGTACGTCTACTGCATGGTAAAGCAACAGATGGGATAGCTACCCCATGAACCATCAACTCATAACCACCTTCTCTCCTTGTTCGGCACAATTTCATGTCTTTCAGAAATTTTAAATTAATTGTGCGAGGAGGTAGTGGTTCAAGTGTAGCTATCTCATCATTCAGGCCAAGAGCCCGAGCAATAGACGTAACAAGCCCTCCAAAAACAATCGGTCCTGTTTTATTAGTAAATAAAGTCATGTGGGCAAGCATAAACGGGACCGGATTGATGTGGGTTCTAGTGAGGCATCCTTGCAAAAATAGGAGTTCACGAGCATTAACCTTGTTTGGACTTTCCCGGCCAAAAATAGTACATGCCAAAAGAAGTCTAAAAACTCTTATGGCCGGGTTGTGAATGGTCGACGCAAGTATCCCTTCAAAAGAATTAATTGAAGTACTTGAAAGCCTTAGCCAGAAGGTAAATACCTCGGCCGACCATTCAGCATCCAAAGGTGCCTCACAAATCAAACCTTCCCTATGAGGGATTCCTAACAAACCTGCTAGCTCATTGGTACTGAATTCATATTCAATTCCAAACAGTCTAAAAATAGCAGTACCGACAGTGCTAGCAGTGTCAGGACTGACAGTGTATATCAAAGAACTCAAAAACTCAGTTGTCAGCCTCTCATAGGTAGGTTCCTGATTAATGAAAATATTATGCAAGCCTAGAAATTCTAATAAATTAAAAACACTATGATAAATACCCAAAGCATACAGACAGTTATCGTCGACGTACCTAGTCGAGAGGATTTCTCGACTTTGAAGCCTCTGAATAATTTTCCGTTGCCTTTCGCCCGGTCTTCCATCACGAAGAATAAATCCGTTGAACTCCATTGTTGAAAAGCTCCTTAGGTAGTGAAAATAGTAGAAAAGTGGTTTATGAGGGGAATGATAAAGTTTTGATTTTTTTGGTTTTTGATGGATGAAAATGGAAATGGATGTTGGATATGTTTTATGGATGGAGGGTATTTTGGAAACGGGGGAGCTTTAATGGGGTTCAAGGAGGATTTGGAAGGTTGGAAAAATGGGTTTTTGGTGAAGAAAGGGATGAAAATGGTGGAAATGGGGATTGAATCCCGTATTTGCTTGTTGATACGGTGTGGCGCCCGCCACAGGGCCTATGGCGCCCGCCACAAGGCCATTTCCTGGGCCTTGTGGTTTTGGATCCTCCTTTTGGGCCTTCCTTGCACCTTGGTCTTCCGGGGGGTCTGAATAGCATTTTCTTCTTCTTTTCAAGGCATTGGCTTGCATATTTTTGTCTTATATATTTTTTTTAGGGTAGTGCTGTCAGGGTGGAATGAGTCATGTGGTAGGTTTCTTATCCTGGCTTGATCCACGAATCTCAGCTATCTCCCTCCGAAGCTCGTCGATCGCCTGATGTAGAGCATCGGTCTCTGAGGCATGAGTGAGATCAGAAACCTGCATCTGTAACTCTAAGTTTGCCACTTCCTGCTTGAGCAGGGCAGTCTCCTTGCGGAGCTCATAAATCTGTGTTTGTAGGTCAGGTGGCTGCAGAGACATATTGTTAGACATAACAGTGATTCGGGGAGTAAGAGGTGTAGGAGTGTACTTAGCGGCGGGAGGCGATTTCGGCTCTTCGACAGTCTCTCCATAACCCTCTAGAGCATAACTCCAATTGGCAGGATCATGGACACTGGTCATCAGCGGATCTGGTAATGTAAAGTAGTGTATCGCTTCACCGTCGATCAGCAATCTAAACCTTTTGGGCTCAAAAGAAGCCCTCCTCATCAGTCCTCTATCAAGACAAAAATCAATATCCAGGGTGGTGTAGCGGCAGAAGGTCCTGAGGTGCAATAGCTTGCGAGACAAACCCAATGCAGTAGCAATCTGTGTAACAATCCCACCGACATGGATGATTCCTACTGATGATCTGGCAACACTAGCAAGGCCCTTCAGTAGAAAGTTGCCACAAGCAACAGGGCGAGACTGAGTCGCACAAAACAGTAGGAAAATCTCCTCTTCACTTAGCAGTGTCTCTGTATCTGGAAAACCTAGGAAAGAATGTGCTAGAATCATCTGGAAGTACCTCAATGCAGGGTTGTGGATTACCTGAGAAAACTGGGTAGAAGGATCTTGGCTCCCTCCGCCTGATATTTTAGTCCAAAACTTTTCCACTTCTCTGCTCATAAAATACCCCATCGGAGTCTCTGGAATAGCATCAGGAGTAGTCTGGAAACCTAGTAAATCACCAAACCCTTTGTGAGAGAATGAGTAGTCAATCCCGAACAACCTGAAAACAGCGAGTCCATCGGGTCCAGCCCAAGGGTCATGATGAAACGAGCTGAGGAACTCAAGAGTCAGGTTCCTATAAGTGTCGTTCCTGGCGTCAAACTGGTCCCACTGGAGTTGATGGCATAAAAATCTTACGCTTGGCTCTATCCCCAAGGCATCCATGCAGTCATGGTCAGGGTACCTGGTAGGAGCCATAGGGCGTCTCATGTGAACATAGTAACGCTCTCTCTGTGCATCATCTCTAAAGGCCACGTGCATGTCATCAGGGTTCTGCATTCTGTACAAGGTTAGCAAACAAGTCCTGAAAGCACATACAACATTCAATCGTGAGTCCTGACATAATAATAAAATAAACAAATTAAAATAAAGTAAAAATAAAAAGTACAAAAATAAGAAAAACCATGGGTTGCCTCCCATGCAGCGCTTGTTTAACGTCATTAGCTCGACGACCGATATTTAAACATCATTGGAAGGATATGGTGGATCACTCAGAGTATGACAGGTGTATGTTGTTGGAATGTCACCTCCTTCGTAGGGCTTCAACCTCTGTCCATTGACTATGAACGGTTTACATGTTTGGTTCTTGATTTCAATAGCACCGGATCTCAGGATCTTAGATACTTCGAAAGGGCCAGTCCATCTCGAACGGAGTTTACCTGGAAATAGTCGTAACCTAGAATCGAACAGGAGAACAGGATCGCCTATTTTGAAGTCTCTTCTTATGATTCTTTTGTCATGCCAAGCTTTTGTTCTTTCTTTGTATATGATGGCATTTTCGTAGGCAGATTGTCTGAGCTCTTCTAATTTGTGGATATCAAGGATACGTTTCTCACCAGCTGTCAAGTAATCCAAATTCAAAGTTTTGATGGCCCAATAGGCCTTATGCTCCAACTCAAATGGTAAGTGACATGATTTTCCATAGACCAGTTGATAAGGGGTTGTTCCTATAGGAGTTTTGAAAGCGGTTCTATAGGCCCATAATGCTTCTTGAAGTTTCTGCGACCAATCTTTTCTAGATATAGAGACAGTCTTCTCGAGGATTTGTTTTATCTCCCTATTAGATACTTCCACTTGTCCATTGGTCTGTGGGTGGTATGGTGTTGCTACTCTATGCTTAACTCCATACTTGCTTAAAAGTTTACCAAATATTCTCGATATGAAGTGTGATCCTCCATCACTTATGACTAAACGGGGTGTTCCAAACCTGGGAAATATATAATTCTTGAATAATTTGATGACTACTCTGGTGTCGTTTGTGGGTGCGGCGATAGCTTCAATCCATTTAGACACGTAGTCAACAGCTACTAATATGTACTGATTTCCAAAAGATGGTGGGAACGGTCCCATAAAGTCTATACCCCATACGTCGAAGAGTTCTACTTCTTGGATATTTCTTAACGGCATTTCATTACGTCTTGAAATATTTCCTGTGCGTTGGCATCTGTCACACTTGACAATGAAAGCATGGACATCACGCCACATAGTAGGCCAGAATAGGCCAGCTTGAAGAATCTTGGCGTAGGTCTTAGATGTGCTTGCATGTCCACCATAGGGTGCAGAGTGACAATGCTCAATTATATTATTTACCTCTTCTTCTGGAACACAACGGCGGAAAATGCCATCTTTACCTCTCTTGAAAAGAAATGGATCGTCCCAATAGAAGTTTCTCACATCACTATAGAACTTCTTCTTCTGGTGGTAGTTTAGATCAGGGGGTATGATGTCAGCGGCTAGGTAATTAACAAAATCTGCATACCAAGGTACATTGCTTATAGCTAAGGATTTATGAAATTGCTCATGAGGGTCTGGGTTATCATCTTCAATGGTTTCTAGTTGGGCTATCAGTCTATCGTAGGCAAAATCGTCATTTATGGGTACTGGATCAGGTTTCAGGTATTCTAGCCTAGATAGGTGATCAGCTACCACATTATCAGTGCCTTTCTTGTCACGGATATCCAAATCAAACTCTTGTAATAATAGAATCCATCGAAGTAACCTAGGCTTGGCATCCTTTTTGCTTAGTAAGTAACGAATGGCAGCATGGTCGGTGTAAACTATAATCTTGGCTCCTACTAGATAAGATCTAAATTTGTCTATTGCAAAAACTACAGCTAGGAGCTCCTTTTCGGTTGTTGCGTAGTTGAGCTGTGCAGCGTCTAGGGTTCTACTGGCATAATAAATCACATGTAACTTCTTATCTTTTCTCTGACCTAGAACGGCTCCAACAGCATAATCACTGGCGTCACACATTATCTCAAACGGTTCCGACCAATCAGGGGGTTTCATTATAGGTGCTGAAATCAGAGCTTGCTTCAGAAGATTAAATGCTTCAGTACATTTTTCATCGAAGATGAACTCAGCATCTTTCATTAAAAGACCAGTTAAGGGCTTTGTTATTTTGGAGAAATCCTTGATAAAACGTCGGTAAAATCCGGCATGTCCAAGAAAACTTCTTATCTCCCTGATAGTCTTCGGCGGTTTTAGATTCTCTATGACTTCTATTTTTGCTTTATCTACCTCTATACCTTTTTCGGAAACTATATGTCCTAAAACAATCCCTTCGGTGACCATGAAATGACATTTTTCCCAATTTAGCACAAGGTTTACCCCCACACATCTCTCCAGGATTTTCTCAAGGTTGACAAGACAATTTTTGAAATCTGACCCACAAACTGAGAAATCGTCCATAAATACTTCCATAATTCCATCTAAATAATCAGCAAAGATAGACATCATGCAGCGTTGGAAAGTTGCAGGAGCATTACAGAGTCCAAAAGGCATTCTTCTATAGGCAAAGGTTCCAACTGGGCATGTAAAGGTAGTTTTTTCTTGATCTTCGGGGTGAATAGGTATTTGGAAGAATCCTGAATATCCATCTAAATAACAAAAGTAAGAGTGTCTGGCTAGGCGCTCCAACATTTGGTCTATGAATGGTAATGGGAAATGGTCCTTCCTAGTTGCTTTATTTAATTTTCTATAATCTATGCACATACGCCAACCTCCATCAGTTCTTTTTGCTACAGGTTCGCCCTTCTCGTTTTGCTCGACTGTGATGCCTCCCTTTTTAGGTACTACATGCACAAGACTCACCCATTTACTGTCCGAGATCTGATATATTATACCTGCCTCTAGTAACTTAAGAACTTCAGTCTTAACTACAGTACTCATTATAGGATTTATTCTACGTTGGTGTTCTCTAGAAGGTTTTGAATCTTCTTCAAGCAAAATCCGATGCATGCATACGGATGGGCTTATTCCTTTTAGATCAGAGATCTTATATCCTAAGGCTGAGGGGTACCTACGTAAAACTTCTAATAATTGATCGGTTTCTTCTTGGTTTAAGGTAGCACTGACTATAACTGGACGGTTCATATCTTCATCAAGAAATTCATATCTCAGGTTTTTAGGCAGTTCCTTAAGTTTTACGGTCTGTTTTATAGGGCAAGGCATAGGATCTGGGGTTAGAGATAAACATTCGTGAAGGTTATCATCAATGTAGGGTGTTTTATAATTGTCATCTTCCAAAATAAGGGTTGATGGCAATTTTATAGATTCAGTTTCTTCTTCTTGTTCTAATTCCCTAATACATTCTTCGATGATATCTAAGGCATAACAAGAATCTCCTATCACAGGTGCCATAAGAAATTTTGACAATATAAATTCTATCTTCTGGCCACCTACCTCAAAAGTTAGTTTTCCCTTTTTAACATCTATTACGGCTCCAGCAGTCGATAAGAACGGTCTACCTAGGAGGATTGGTATGTCGTCATCTTCTTTAATGTCCATGACAACAAAATCAGTAGGTATAAACAGCTGGCCTATCCTAACAGGGACGTCTTCAAGTATGCCTATAGGGTATTTAACGGATCTATCGGCTAATTGAAGTGACATCTTAGTAGGTTGTAATTCTCCTAAGTTTAATCTCTCACAAACTGCTAAAGGCATTAAGCTCACACTAGCTCCTAAGTCTAGAAAAGCTTTTTCGATGACATGATTCCCCAAAACACAAGGAATGGAAAAATTTCCGGGATCTTTATCTTTCTTTGCTAACCTATTTTCGGAAATAGAATTACATTCCACGGGTTTCGGATCTTCGAGTCTACGTTTATTTGTAAGTATGTCTTTGAGAAACTTAGCATAAGAAGGTATTTGGGTGATGGCTTCTGTAAAGGGGATTTCTACGTGAAGTTTTTCTATAACCTTAACGAATTTTTGATATTGATTATCGATTTGGGTTTTCTTTAATCTTTGAGGGTAAGGTATTGGTGGTTTGTATGGCGGTGGCGGTACATAGGTTTTATTTTTAGGTTCTTCTCCTTTTTCTTGACTTTCCGGGGTTTCAGGCTTCTCTGGTTCCTTTTTCTCATTCCTCTCAGAAGTTTCGGGCTCACTTAGTCTAGGGTTTAAAGGTTCCTTATAAGCGGTTCCACTTTGTAGAGTAATGGCATTAGCTTGCCCTTTCGGGTTTTGTTGAGGTTGTCCAGGGAACTGTCCTCCAGGTGTAGTCTGTGGGGCTTGGTTTAACGCTACCTGAGAGATCTGGGTTTCAAGCATCTTATTATGAGTAATAATTTGATCAACCTTGGTTCCTAACTTGGTAATTAGTTCGTTAACATGGACGTTATGGTTCATGAACTCTTTGTTTTGTTGTTTTTGAGCAATGATAAAATCTTTTACAACTTCCTCAAAGCTCGGGCTAGGTGGTACAGGTTGATTTGTTCTAGGGGCTTGGTAACCTTGTTGTCTCGGAGGTGCGGTATTTTGGATAGGGTTATTATTTTTGTAGGAGAAGTTTGGGTGATTCCTCCATCCAGGGTTATATGTGTTTGAAAATGGGTTCCCTTGGGTATAGTTCACTTGCTCAGTGTTGGTTTCATTCAACAGATTGCATTCGGCGGATTGGTGTCCTTGCGTTCCACATATCTCACAATTCGGCGAAACTGCGGCAACAGTATTCGGAGTTGTACACATATGTTCGACTCTAAGGGCCAACGCGTCCATTTTAGCCTGCATCATGTCTATAGAGCTTAGCTCATGTATTCCTCCTTGGGCTTCCCTCTTTTCCACTGTCGCTCGTTCTACTCCCCATGATTGATGGTTTTGGGCCATATCCTCGATAAGGGCACTAGCTTCAGGGTAAGGTTTGTTCATCAGTGCGCCACCAGCGGCAGCGTCGATGGTCATTTTAGTGTTATAAAGAAGTCCATTATAGAAGGTTTGGATGATTAGCCAATTCTCTAGGCCATGGTGTGGGCATGCTCTTAATAGTTCTTTATATCTCTCCCAGGCTTCGAACAACGACTCTCCTTGGTGTTGGGTAAATCTAGTTATTAGGTTTCGAAGAAGAGCGGTCTTACTTGGGGGAAAATATCTAGCAAGGAAAACTTTTCTAAGGTCATCCCAAGTTGTTATTGAATTGGGTGGAAGGGAATCTAACCATGATAGAGCTTTATCTCTGAGGGAAAAGGGAAATAATCTTAAGCGTATTGCCTCAGGAGAAGCTCCATTGGTTTTAAAGGTGTCTGCTAACTGAAGAAAGTTTTTTAAATGTTGGTTTGGGTTATCAGTAGCGAGACCTGCGAATTGTCTCTGTTGCACTAATTGCAGCAGGGATGGCTTAAGTTCAAAATTATTGGCTGGGATAGCGGGGTTTACTATACTGGAACTAGGTTCCTCGTTTGATGGTTGGGCGAAGTCCTTAAGAGGTCTTCGATTTTGATCTTCGGCCATAGCTCTCCTATTCCTATGGAAAAATAAACGTGCGCGAGCGTAACGTTCAGGTTCAGCTAGAGGGTCTACTAAACTTCCGGCACTGCGAGTCTTTCGCATTGACCGGTGGGTAACAACCTTAGTCTAAACGGTATAACTACAGGGTAATGAAATTTGACGATATTGGTCCCCGGCAACGGCGCCAAAAACTTGATGCGTGTTTTTCGCAAGTGTACGAATCACGTCAAAGTAATATAAAAGATTATCGAATCCACAGAGACCAAGTGTCAATCTATCGTACCTGTTGTTATGGTGTTTATCTAAGGCAACTATTTTTAAGGGTTTTAGTAAGGGTGCAATGGTAAATAAAATTATAATTTTAAATAATAAATAAAAGACAGGCTCGAATGTAATTCACGTAATCAATGATAATCCAGTACTTGTTAATGGAACTACTTATGGGCAATGTTTTCTCCTTTGAAAAGAACTAATTTAACAGGAACTGTCGCTTTCGCGTATTCAGAACCGAGTTGTACTCTCTAATCAACCCCTCCTATTGTCACGGATAAAAAGGTGCGTACTGCGTTAGAGTAGTAAACCTATTTTTAAGAAATATAGTTTCTTAACAAAGTTGAAAAGTATTTTAACCTGGACTTCTTAGCAAAAAGAGGTTCTTATGAACCAGACTCTAAATCTCATAACGCGTCCGAAAATCGTTTTAAAATCTCTTTTCTTTTTAATCTAAAAACTCCTAATGAACTATACAAAGCGCTTTTGGCTGTTTTTGAAATAGTTAAAAACAATTACTTGAATTGAAAGATAAAATAGCCCTTAGGTGTTTCCACGAACAATTATACTGATTACTGGTTTAATTACGATCCTTACATTCTAACCTTTATGGGATTAGTTAGACATGATAAAGTAAATATTCTTTTTATAGTTTTTCATATGAGTAATTTAAAGCGAGTGCGGGAAGTAAACAAAGTAAATGTGCGAGTGCGGGAAATAAACAACGTAAATGTGCGAGTGCGGGAAATAAACAACGTAAATGTGCGAGTGCGGGAAATAAACAACGTAAATGTGCGAGTGCGGGAAATAAACAAAGTAAAGGGCGAGAAAATAAATAAAAGTAAAGCAATGCGGAAAAATAAAATACTAACTGGAATTAAAATGGCGGCAGGATTAACTTCCTCCAGAGTGCTCCAAAACTCGAACCACAGACAGATTACAGACTCGATCACTCGATTGCAGAGGCACCCCGATGTGGAATGGCAACTGCTTTATAACTGATATATGCCTAGAGAATTCTAATTCTGGATGAAGAAAAACGAAAATCTAAGGTCCTATTTATAGGAGAAACTGAAAGCGCGAAATGACCGGGACGCCCCTCCACTAAAAAGTGGAGGTTGTGGATTTTTGCCTTGTGGCGCCCGCCACAGGGCCTATGGCGCCCGCCACGGTCCCTACAGGGGATGATGTAGTGGGGATCGTGGGTCTTGGAGGTTGAGGAGTGGTCTTGAGACGTGGCCACGTCATGGCTAACCCCATGGCGCCCGCCACAGTGGGTGCCGCAAGTGCAAAATGCTGAATTTCTAGGTTTTCGTCCGTTTTCACTCCTTTTTCGCTCCTTTTCCCGATTCAAGCTCCGATTATTATAAAAACCTGAAAACATAAGAAAACAAAGCAATAACAGAGCAAAACAACAATAAAAGCTAAGAATGCATGCGAAATCGGAGTCAGAAATACGGTGAATTTTAGTGTGATCAACAACCGTCACACATACGTGACGACCGTCACGAATTCAAAAACTGCTATCTGATATAACAGGGTGCGTGTTCTCTCCCACTACCCCCATTACCACTTCCAATCATCAGAACTCCTACCCTACTACAAATTTTCGTCCTCCCCACATTGCACCATATATTTCAACTCCAATCTCAACTTTCAAACCATACTTCTGTCAGTTCTTCCCTCTCTGCAGAAAAACCCCAATCTTCAGAAACCTCTCAATCTTCCAACAATGGCAAGAAATGCAGAAACCCCAGATATCAGCAACATTATCTTCAGCGAAGGTGACTTAGGCGAGAGACAGCGAGCAAACTATATCGCATTCCATCAGAGGTTGCTCCAGCCGACTCATTATCCACACCTTCCATCGCTTACGGAGCTCGGACTCCTTGAAGGCGTAACCTGGATGCTTCAAAGAGCAGGCATCTGGAACCTCTGCACCAACCCACTACCAACATACGAACAACTCACGCTCGAGTTCTTGAGTTCGTTTACTTACGCAACATCCAGCGGCGACCTAAACCAACATTCTGGTGCCGCATGCTTCCGGATGTTCGGCACCAACTATCAGGTGAACCAAAATCAGATTGCCAGCATCCTACAGCTACCTCGCGGCGACAATGCTCACCGCCGCATCACCAATCAGTTCCAGCACGAAGCTTTCGCGCTGTGGTATCAGTTGACCGGCATCAATGCCGATGGTTGGGACTCTCTGCACGCCACACATATCCATAACCCAACCATCTGGTACTTTCACAGAGCGTTGAGCAACATAATCTTCGCCAGGGACAACAACCACAAGGTGAACTCGAAAGAGCTCTTCTTCCTCCATTGCGTCTTCAACAACGAGCCTGTCAACGCCGCTCCGTTTCTGCTGGCTCACATTCAGGCCAACTGCAACCGTGGCTCGATGCCATTCTACTTTGGCGGGATTGTCACTGCCATTGCACTTGGGCTGAACCTTGGCGACCGCCTCCAGCACCTCCATTCCATCCCCTCGTTGTTCCTTGACACCGACCACTGCAGAGCCTCTCATCTTATCCGCTCCAGAGCTGACGGCAAGTACCACCCGGTAGTGCGTGGCAAGATCGTCCGAAGCATCATCCTTCCGTCCCGCACCCGCACACACCCAGAGGATCGTACCAACTGGTTATTCGACCTCACTGCCCCTCCTGCTGTCGCTGTTCCTACTCAGGACCACACCCAAGGTTCTGACAATGAAATCCAAGCTGAGTTGGACAGGTCCGAGCAGCCAGAGGCATCGCAGCCTCCTCCTCCCGAAGGTACATCCTCTCGCCGCCGCCGCCATCACCCCATGCCAGACTACACAGAAGAGGACCTCCGCCGCTCCCTAGACCAGCAGGCACAGATACTCGCAATGCTGCAGCAGCAGAATCAGCGAGCTGACCAGTTCGAAGCTTGGCACCGGACTCAAATGCAACAACTTCAAACCGGCCAAGCTACTATCACTGAGAACCTGGCGAATCTGACTTTGCAGGTCGAAGGACTCCGGGACACCGTCTACCACACAGGAGCTATGAGTTATGAGGACCGAGTAGCCCTTGCCAGAGCCAGAGGACGCCAGCACGGACGTGACAGAGGCAGCGGACGTGATTAGTTTTCCATTTTTCCTTATTTGTTTACTATATTTCAGTTATTTGTACTTTCATTTCAGTTGTATCTCCCTCTCGCATGCTTCAAAAAATCAGTGGGGACACTGATTGAGATAGTGTGGGAGCGGAGCCTTTATTTCCATTCCACTGTACTTTGAATTTTCATAATTTCTATTTAAACACTTTCTATTTTTAGCAAATAAAGCTCGTATATATATACTCTTTCCGTTACGCAAACATTCCCCACATTATTCAACGTAAACAAAAACTTTCGTTCGTTCCTCAAAAGCAAAAGCACCACGAGAATGCACCCGAGTTCAAAACAAGTTTTGAAACTCCGAGGAAACGACAGTTCTAACAAAACCAGTACCGTCCTGACACCTTAGATCTCCGGTTTATGCGAGTCGGTTTCACTACCTACGCGTACCAAAGTCTCAAGTGTCTACGCAAACTCAACCCCAAGTAGTTTATACTAGCAGTCAGCACCATCCTAAAACACTTCTAAGCAAGCGACCGATGCAGATAAGTGTATGATCTCCAAAAAAAAACGAAAAATCATGAAAAGAGAGCTAAATAGCCCAAAAGTATAAGACACGTTTCCTTCTAAGTTAGGTGCTCCTCACCCGAGCATTTAGCCCAACGACACGAAAACTCATTGAAAAATCAATGACATAAGCCTATGATCAAATGAAGAAGATCAAAAACAGAAATGAGATCATATTCACTAACAGGTCGACTTGCCATGAAAGTGTACGGACAACGGGCTTAATGTGATTGCGCTAGAACAAACAGGGTGAACTTGCCGCGAGAACCTTGACACCAAGCTACAGTAGCATGACTGGGAACGATTTGCATAAAAAGGAGACCTCCGAAGACTTGTAGTCCAGTGTCTTCATGATACTCGTCTTGTTCCTACCAAGAATCCCGGTTTTTCCCAACTCTGCGAACGAAGAAGCTGCCTCGTGCTTGCCGACTTTTTCATGTTTTACTTGAGGACAAGCAAAGATTCAAGCTTAGGGGAGTTTGATAACACGAAATCGTACATATATTTTGATGCATAATTCAACTAAAGTTTAACCGTTTTCGATCCAATTTCGGGTTATTTCCGTGTTATTTGTCTGATGTTTTGCAGGTATTCAACGATCACGTCTAAACAAGGCAACATGAAGAAAAGAAGCAATCTCAGATGAAATATGGACGAAAAAGGAGTGAAAACATCATGAAAAGCGCAGAAGGCTGTTTTTGTTGATGTGACGACCGTCACAGCTCCATGACGAGCGTCACACGGGTGACGACCGTCATGCAGGCAAAAACGCCCCACTTCAATTTCACGTAACAAAAGCAGTTCCAATTCCCACAGAGTGGACCACTACTCCCTGAATTATCTGCCTCAAAGTCCATCATCTTCAATGATAACCGTTAGAATTCCACTTCTATAAAAGGGGAAAAAGGGGACCTCAGAAAGTGTGCTGCATTCATACAACGAAGTGCTGCCAAATTTATTTCCAGAGCATATTTTCCAGTTTTATATTCTTATTTGTTTCTCTTTACTTCTTCTGTATTCCATTTTCATTCTTCTGTAATTTCTACTTTTATTGTACGATCAATTTGGCATAAAGACCAGAATCCTGCCAACATCTGTGGAGGATCTTCCCAAAGGCAAATTGGAATATTTACAGGTTTCTCATTTCAATCGATTCCAGTTTTATTATAATGCAAATCATTATTTATTGTTTTTATTTATGTTTTATCTTTCCCAAATCCATGTCTAGCTAAACTTAGGTAATCGATATGTAGTAATAGTTCGAATGGGATTTGATAACGACTGGTTAAAAAACTTTCTTTTCAAAAGTAGTTTATGGTCTGAGTGTTTAAAATTAATTTACTGAATAAACTTCGTCGCGAAAGCGATAACTTATTTAAAAGTAGTTTTGCCACGAAAGTGGGAAATTAATTAAGATACGAACCAACAAGCAAAAGTTGCGGTAAGGTCAGATAGTAAACACTAGTCATTCTTTTTAATAACAGCGAAAGCACTTTAAAATGAATTAGAAATTAGAGATTTCCAAAACGTAGTTTTGACCCCGAACGGGATACGAAAGTGTATGTTTGGCCCTTAGGATTACGATTAGCGTCAATAACCATCGTGAGACGAGAGTCTTCAAATCACCATTTTCTGCTTAAATAACCTTTGAAAATTATTTCATACACCAGTAACTTGTCAAATCCCTGAAGAACACAATTACTACATATCGATTCAATCATTTATAATCTAAGTAGAATTCTTAATTCCCTATTAGTGACAATCTTATTCCCTTAAACATATTCTACCTAGCTAAACATAGTAACTCCCGAGAACACTAGTTTGATTACGAGTCCCTGTGGGATCGATATCTATTATTACTACGCGATAGACTATGCACTTGCAGTTAGGTTGTATTAGACATAGAAAGTCGCGATCAGAAATAGCTTAAAAAGTTTCGCACAAGCGAAGGCAAGTAAAAGGCGTATAGCCTCGATTCAGGAAACTGACGCATAAGTTTCCTCATAGTCGATGCCTTCCTCTTGGTTATACCCTTGCGCGACTAAACGCGCCTTGTTGCGAGTTATTACCCCGTTTTCGTCTAGTTTGTTCCTAAATACCCATCGGGTGCCAATTACTCGATGACCTCGCAGAGGAGGGGCAAGGTCCCAAACCTCATTTCTCTTGAACTGGTTAAGTTCATCTTTCATAGATAAGAACCAATGTTCATCGAGTAAGGATTCTTTCAGGTTTTTAGGTTCCTTCTAAGAAACGAAAGCGAAATGATAACAGAAATTACTTATCTTAGGATGAGTTGTCACCCCCTTTGATATATCACCGAGGATATTCTCGATGGGATGGTGTTTAGAAGACTTCCAAGCTGGAGGAAGATCATCTTTTTCAGACGGATGAACTACCTCAGTTTCTTCATGGCGGTCATCTTTTTCCTCCTCAATTTTGGCTAGGTCGGGTTGATCAATTCTCGGCTCAGCACTTTTGAGTATGTCTTCAGAAGATACACCTGCACCATGAACAACACTACCTTTTTCGACATTTCTCGGATAAGATTCATCAAATGTTACGTGTACAGACTCTTCAACAGTAAGTAATCTCTTATTGTATATTCTATAGGCCTTACTTGACTGAGAGTATCCGAGGAAGATACCTTTGTTGGCCTTGGAATCAAATTTACCTAAGCTTTCTTTCCCATTATTCAACACAAAACACTTACAACCGAAGACATGTAGGTGAGACACATTTGGCTTGTGACCTTTTAAAAGTTCATACGATGTTTTGTTTAGGATGGGGCAGATGAGCACCTTATTCAATACATAACATGTCGTACTTATGGCGTCAGCCCAGAAATACTTAGGTAATGCACTTTCATTGATCTTTGTTCTCCCTAACTCTATTAAAATACGATTTTTGCGCTCCACAACCCCGTTTTGTTAAGGGGTACAAGGAGCGGAGAAGTTGTGATCAATTCCGTGTTTATCACAATATTCCTCAAACAAATGATTCTCAAATTCACCTCCATGATCATTTCTAATTGCTACGATATTCGTGTTTAATTTGTTTTGAGAAAGCTTAGCAAAATTTTCAAAGGTTGCGAATGTATCACTCTTGCTAGCCAAGAAAATAGTCCAACAAAACCTAGAAAAGTCATCAACTATTACAAAATGTAATAGTTACCACCTAGGCTTTTAATTCTAGATGACCCAAAATAAATCCATATGAAGAAGCTCAAGAGGTCTCGTAGTTGAAATTATATTTTTAGATTTAAAAGAGATCCTCGTTTTCTTTCCATTTGGCAAGCATCATAAAGGTGATCCTTGGTGAACTTTATCTTGGGCAGACCTAGGACTAGATCTTTTGAAACTACTTTGTTTAGCAAGTCAAAGTTGACATGTGCTAGACGTATATGCCATAACCATGAGTCTTCACTCATTATTATGAAACATTTATCACTAGTCAAAGATGCTTCATTCAAATCCATCATATAGACATTGTTTACTCTTAGACCATTAAACACACTCTTCATTTCATCATTATGCACAATTTGACAACAATCTTTTGAAAACGATACATTGTATCCTTTGTCGCATGATTGGCTAATGCTAATGAGATTATGTTTAAGGCCCTCGACAAGCAATACATCAGAGATAGTAGTGGAAGAGGGATTATCTACACTATCGTTTCCATATATTTCACCACAGTTGTTGTCTCTATAGGTTACATATCACTTCTTCTTTGCCACGAAGTTGATGAAGAGAGATATGTCTCCTGTCATGTGTCTTAAGCAGACACTATCGAAAACCCAACTTCTCTCGGTGATCTCAAGACGTTGTACCTATGAAAAAACAATTAACAAAATTAGGTACCCAATGGCTTATTGGGTCCTAAGTTGTGAGTGACAAAACTGCGCATTTAGGCAATCATTGATAAATGCCTTTAGGAACCAAAAATCTCCTAAAACGACATTTGGCAATGGTGTGGCCTTTCTTGCAACAATAGAAACAAGAAAAATTAGCTTTTGAATTAATTTTGTTATCATAATCTCTTACAACATGTGTATATTTTTTATATGGATTAACCATACTCTTTCTAAAATTGGCTTTGTCGATGGCAAAAGTAATTTTAGGCTCTAGAGCCTTGTTAAGTTTAGTATTTAGGTTTCTAACATCATTTTGCCAATTGTAACAAGTATCACACCCAAAGTTAACAACTCTACTTCTTAGATCTTCACAAACTACTTTTGTACTTTCCACTATGGAAGCTTTTAGTGCCTCAAGTTTCTTTCAAGACTCACAAATCTTTTGCTTTAGGTCAGCAAATATTTGGTTATTTGAGGCAAGCCTTTTAAAGACTTCTTTTTCTTCACAATGCAAAAAGTATTAAAACCAGTTTGCAATTCAAAATGAGACATTTTAGAGGAGTTTTCATACTTGACATGTCGTACCTGTTTCTTTTTGCTCTTTTGATGGGCGAAAAGACAAAGATTTAAGGATTCATCTTTATCACTTGAGCTTTCATCCTCGGAGGAATCGCTATCGCTTTCCCAAGCTATATACACTATCCTTGGCTTAGATTGCTTCTTATGTGATCTACTTGTTTCCTTTTCTTTGCCCTTTTTGTTCAAGGGACAATCCGGTTTGTAGTGTTCGGTCTTTCCGCAAGTATAACATGACCCTCTTGTCTTGTTTCCCTTAGTGTCATCATTTCTAGAGTACCTTGATTGTTTCCAGAAGTTGACAATATTTTTCTCGGAGTGTTGGATGTCGTTCTTTTTGACATAGCAGTTTTAACGCTTTAGAAACAGCCTCATATCCTCACTCTTGTCATCATCTTTGCCATCACTCAAAGTGTAATCATTGTGCTCTTTAGTTTGGGACTTTGAGGAATAATTCTTAAGAGCAATAGACTTCTTAAGTATTTTTCATTTTCTCCTTTTTTTTTCCTTCTTTTCATATTGCTCTAGGCTTAGAAGCACTTGTTCGTGCTCTTGCAGCTTTCCAAATAATGTTGCAAGATCCAAAATTGTGAGGTCATTAGCTTCTTTGATGGTGGTTACCTTCGGTTTTCATTCCCTATTAAGACATCTCAAAATTTTGTTAGTAGCAACATCATTGGCAACTGGCCTACCTAGTGAGTGCAATCTATTGATAAGATGAGTGAATCTCTTTTGCATGTCCGTAATGGTTTCCCCTTGCTCCATGTGAAAGAGATCGAACTCTTGTGTTAGCATATTGATTCTCACTAGCTTAATATCATTGGTTCCCTCATAGGAAAATTGCAATGAGTCCCATGTAGCTTTTGCCATTATACAATGAGAAACCCTATAATATTCATCAACACTTAATAAGGAGATCAAAATATTTTTGGCTTTTTAATCGTAATTATATTTCTTCTCGTCATCATCAGCCCATTGTGCTTCAGGCTTAGGCACAATCATGTTATTCTCATCGGTCATAGTTATTACAATTGGACCGTTAAGAATAACATTCCACACCTTCCTATTAATGGAATTAATGTGTACCCGCATACAGTCTTTCCAGTAACTGTAATTTTCTCCATTAAAAATAGAAGCTCTATTAGGCCCCTTTAGATTCGTTATCCATTTTCTACTAAGTTATACTTGAAGCACGGATTAACCGGTGCAGCGCAGCATGCTGATACCACTTGTTAGACGATGGCGCGGATCTAGAAGGGGGGTTGAATAGATTTCTTGCTTAAAAAGGAGTCGGAGCTACCAATAAAATGGTTTTAAAAAATTGTTTAACTTGCGGAAGCGGCCGAGGAAACAATACCGTCTATAACGAATGGTTACTAGAAAACAGGATATGCGTCAAGCCTATGGAAATTGATAATGAGTAATGAGAATCACTATGCTAGTCACATTATCAATTGGATTTAGATCACTACTGGGTATGACTAGTTCCAATGCCTTAAAATGCCAACAAAATAAATGGACAGCTGTTGTGGTGAGAATAGGATATGAATCAATTAATTTGAATCGCAAATCTTTGATTCACAACCGGTCTTTAATTTATCCAAAGGAAACATCAAAGAAAGGAAAAAACTAATTTTGCATCGTAAACACAACGTGGGGAGAGATCTAGGTGCAGGGTTGGTTAAGCTTAGAGAAGGTGTTAGAACCTTAAACTTCTGTAGTACTCTACAGGAACCTTTTGTTTAAGTTTGCTATTTTACTTGATTATTTGCTTGAGGGTATATACTAAGGGTTAGAAGTTGAAAGAAAGACCCAAGAGTTAGTCCTAAGTTTACTTGCCAAGACTCGCATCTTGTGCATACGTATCCGAGGTAGGGGATGGAATCAGAGTAACCGTAGTTCCTCTCGAAAGGGAGGTTAGAAACTTCTTGAATGTGGTCAAGGTTTCAATGGGGAATAAGCGTTCTTAAGGAAGCGCTTACGTGGAGTACAACGAATCCTATCTCTATATTGAAATAGTTGAAAAGGGTAAAATAGGTATTCCACGGCAGGAAACCTAATACGGAGTGCGGCGACTCCTTAACCTAATGCTAGGGTAAAGGGTAATTTTGTCCATGGCGGGACGCCTAAAAATATGAGTACGGCGACTCGAATTCTCTAGGTTTGAAAGATGAATGACGTAAGAGTTAAGGACTATTGACGCAGTAGTCAAACGACTAGACCTATTCCTTCGGAGGAGTTTAACGGTAAATAATGTAATGCAAAATAATTAAGCGACAGTATGAAATATAGGAAAGTGCATGAGAACAAAAGCGACGATGGCCTCGCGTACATTACAACCATGAAACGAAATACGAAAAAATATTTAGTAACTGTAAAACTGAGAAATAATGTTAGGAGCGGAGTAGAGATTAAACGAAGATAAACGACGAGGTTCAATTTGAAACCAAAAGCGAGATTTTGACATATTTTTCAAGAAAGGGTTTTAAAGTTAATTGAAGACATGATAAAGAGAGTTTTAATTTCACAAGTTAAATTTTAGAGATTTTTATTTTAAGTGTTATAAATTGATTACAACAATTTGAGATTTTTAATTAGAAAAGAAAAATGTATCAATAAAATAATAGCTAAATTAAAGAATTATTAGATTTGTTAAAAAATGTTAACTTTAAAACTTATAATTTTTAGTCTTTGAATTGAGAATTGAAATTCCAAATAAAAATTTTAAATTACATTTTAAAAATAACTTTAATCTTAGTTTTACAAATTGGTGTTAATTTTAGTTTTTTTATTTAAAAATAAGTTTAATGTTAAGTTTAAAAAAATTGATTTTAATTTAAAGTTTCAAAGATAAGTTTTAAATTTAAGTTCTACAAATTGATCTTAATTTCAGTTTTAAAAAATTGATTTTTCCTAAGAATTGATGTTTTTTCAGAATTTAATAAACAAGGTAAACTATTAAAAATCCGAAATTAAATCACAACCAAATAAACAAGTTTGAAAGCCTTTCTCCCCCATCTTCCTCACGCGGCGGCAGCCATGGCTGTTGTTGTTGTAAAAAAAAAAATTTCTCTCTTCTCCTCACCTCCATCGCTTGGCCTCCTCTTTCTTCCTTTCCTGTACTAAACAAACAACAACTAAAATATTATGATGCAATTTTACGAATCTTGTGGCTGATTTTGTTGCGCTGTTGACGAATAGGGTTTTCGTTCTGACCAGTGATGAATCTATCCTCTGAGACCTCTGGGGTTTTGTTGCTCGTCGATCGTCCTCGTGACGGATGGTGATGGTGACGGCGCCGCAGATTTTCTCGTTCTTGATGATGAACTTTTCTTTCCTCTACTGATCCGAACTGATGAGCTTCCGTTCTTTCTTCTGATCAACTTTTAGCCCCCTTTCTTCTTTGATTTAGTTGTCCTTATATGGATAAACTTCTTTGATGATTTTTACTTGTTATTCTTGGGTCTGGGAATGTCGTTATGATTTTTAATGATGTTCTGATGGTTGGGAATTTTTCCAGGAAATCTTGTTTTGGCTTGGCGGAAACTTGCGATTTTCATGGACTTCTTTCAGGAAGTTTGTTTGATTCGTTTAAGATCCAGATGATTTTACGGATTTGTTGCGTTTTGCTTGCAATTTCCCAGGATGCTTCGTTTCATGAAGTTTGTTGGATCTGTTTAGTTGCAGGAATTTTTTGGGAAAGTTGTTTGTGACCTGTTTGAATAAAAAAAAATCATTTTTAGAATAAGTGTTTTTTCCAAAAGCACTTTTTCTCTCCTGGACTAAATTAAACAGATGCTGTCGGGTGGGTGTCGGGGTCGGAAAAATAAAAATTCGGGAGCTGGCAACGTCTTTGTCGTTGTTGCCCTCTCGACGTAGACGATGATGAATTCTAACTGAGGGTATTAGAACCGATCAAAAACCATTTATATTGATTATAACCACTGAAAAAGTTTTTTCTCTGTTGTCGGTTTTTTTTGCAGGTTCGGAAAAAAGTCGAGGAGGAAGATTGGCACGAAGACAATATTAGAAAAACTATCACTTTTTAGAATTTAGGAATTAAATTGTAATTGTAATTGTACATTGTAATAAAAAATAGAATTTAAATAAATAAATTCGATTCTTCCTTAATAAACAAAAATTATTTCTCCGATAAATTTCTCCAAATAAATTCATCCAGTTAAACTCAACCGAATAAATTCATTTAATCAAGTTTATCGGACTAAATTCAACTAACTAAGTTCCTCCAAATAAGTTTGTCCGATTAAGTTCACCTGATTAAATTCGCCCAACTAAGTTCATCTGCTTAAGTTCATACAAATAAATTCATCGGATTTAATTTACCCGACTAAATCCATCCGATTAAATTCATTCGCTTAAAATTCACCTGATTAAATTCAAACGACTGACTTCATCTGATTAAACTCATCCAAATAAATTCTCCCAAGTAAACTCATCCAATTAAAATTATCTGATTAGGCTTTAACATTTCAAATTCTGAATTCAAAAATTAATCATTTTGCACGATTTAAATCCGACGTAACTGCTGAGTTCGAATAAATCCTTTTGCAACTTAATTTGTATCCGATAATAAAATCGGTGAATATGGCCTTGCACGGATAAGCAGAGAAATTCAATTAAACGGAGAAACGAACTGTCTTCCGCATTGAAAATTCAAATAGCATCTCGAATGATTTAACTCGGAAACCTGATAAGTTCGACTGATAATCATGACCAAACCAATAGATGTTCATTATAAATTCAACACAAACCAAAATTCCACTGTTTTCTTCAAAACCGACTGGTAGGTAGCAGAAAGCAGGAAAACGTATGTCTGTCAGAATAAATTCCGCACACGGTGTGATTTTCCTGCAAAAACCAACAGACTGGGAATACCGATTAGCGGTTAGATAAAATGCAATGCAAAATGAAATGGGATGCCAGATGAACCTGATAATCTAAGGGTAAAATTTGGGGTATGACAACAACACACAAGGATTTTGGTTCAGACAATTATCAAACACTTGGCGTGTAGAGCACTTCAAGTGAGTTCCGTTTTGAGTGAGTTTCTCTAGTTTCCTTGTACAATCAACGATTGTACTAGAGCCAAAATGAGTTTAGCACTTACTCAAAACAGTCCTAAATTTGATATAATTGTTTGTATGAAAACCACACAAATATTAAGCAATGTAAAAGCGTAATGTAAAAGGCACAAGGATTTGTTGAGGCAGTTCCCCCGCCGTCCTCGCTTCGGGTACGTCTGCCCTCAACTCTAACAATAGAATTGAGCTCTTATAATATAAATTTAACCTGTTGTAGAATCGTATATATAAAAATTGAATAACAATCAAACAAACAAACACCCTTGTTGTTGTAGAAGCTATCTCCTCTTGCCCCTTGATTCGAGTCGAATCAAGTCCTTCGACAACTTGTGAATGAACCTCCGATTACAACTCTATGTTTGAACAATCTTCTGTCTTCAAATCCCAGCCTGGCTAATCTCAAACACTCGTGTGTTGAACCCGGACCTCTCCTTCATAATTCACAGATTACCGCTACTAGATCGACAGAACCCACCGCTCCTCAATCACCTTTACTCAGCTGAATATGTGTTGAGAAGACTCGTGCAAAACCCCTCAAATTCAGAGAATCTCGGAGGAAAAAACCCTAAAGGTTTTATTCAAGAAAAACCTGCCAATTCCTCAACCCGAACCGGATTACCCAATCAACGGCTTCGAACGTTATCACTTCTAAAAATCCATAATGCACAATAAAGATTATTGTGTGTGATTGTTGTTGTATGAAATGTAGAAGATGAAGATGATGAGAACTTGAATTGACACCTCTTTCACTTTTCTTGTTTTTTTCCAATTGATTCAATTGATGAAATGAAAAGAGCAACTGAATATTTATACCAGAAATAACTGTTATAACTGATAAAACCACCTTTCAAAAATAATAGACAGATAAAAAATTATGCAGCAAACAATGAGCGGTTGATCCATGTAGAGGGCAGGGTCGACCTGAGCTAACCCGTGGAAAATAGACTATGCAAAATGTCGCTACTGCGAAAATCGGCGCCGGCTTGACAGGAGAGTCGCCACCGTGCGTTATTTATCCCTCAGAGCGGGAAAGGAAACGCTCGAAGTAAACCTCGCAAAGACGGGAAAAGGTATGGTCATCGCAACCAAAACCTGGATTCGGGAGTCGGTTACGCAAGGGGAAGGTATTAGCACCCCTCACGTCCATCGTACTCGATGGGATCCACGCTTGGTGTTTATAGGTAAAAGGGTGTGTTATCTATCTACGCTAATGGCTGGTCTGAAAAGAAAATAAAAGGACAGGACTCGACAGAACATACGGTGTTCTGGGCCTACGTATTCCCTCGTGCAATGGGAAAGTCAGAGTCAACGTAGTTCGACTTCCTACGTCTAAACGGGGGAAAGGTTGCTCGCCAGGACATCGCGTCCTGTGCCTACGTACTTTCATCTGGAATGAAAGATCAGAGCAAACGTAGTTCGGCTAACTACGGGTAAACAGGGGCTCTCACACAGCAGTGAGACAACAAACTGGTCCTAAGGCTCTGGAACCTACAAATACGATCTGGTCTCAAATGCACTCGGGCAAGAGAAAGGGATAACAATCAGTCGTTAGCGGGGAAGTCTCGATCGCACAGCCGCGAGAGAACTAAAGGTTAGTCGTTAGTGTGCTCGCTAGGATATCGCACCCTATGCCTACATATCTTCGTCTGGAACGAAGAATCAGAGCAGCTGTAGTTCAGCTAACTACGGATCAAGCTACTCAAAAGCTCCTACAGAAAGGAAAGGGAAACCCTAGAACTATAGCTTAGAAACAGGGGAATCTACCTACTGCTATCACCTGGTTGACCGTCTTAATGTCTATCATGACAACTCCGCAGCGGAGAAGTCAGAGCTCCTAAGGGATCATGGCAACTGGACTGAACTACAAACAAGAAACTGCAACGTAAAGGAATGCTGAAAATATGCATGAATGCAATGACTAAACAAACAAGGCGCGAAGGCCGCAAACCACAGAGGCAAGGGAGCTCAGCTCTACCGAATACCAACAAGCAAAGCCACGCAATAACAAACAAGTAGAAGGAGGACCACCTCAACTTCTCATGCACACAAAGTCTACTTCTAAGATGCACCTATTCAGCTCTATCTAGATGAATACCTAAGTCTAATGCACCATAACATCACACAAGTCAAACAATCCAAAGAGACTAACCCTGAGCAGGGCCTCTATCTATAAAACAAGAAACTACTCCTGGGCAAGGCCCCTAACAAACCTGAAATAAGCTCCTAGTCTATCTCTCCAACAAAACTCTATACAATACCCTAAGCAGGGATCTAAGCAACAATCTAAACAAAACCCTAAGCAAGAGGAATCAATCCCAGTCTCCAAGCTTCAGAACAAGCTTACCAGAGAAAGGAAGCTAAGCAGACAAGCTCATAGTGCCTTCCTCAGGAAAGTACCAGGAGGTTACTACTCAGGAGTCATATCCTATGCGGCTCGACAACTGTGATCAGTTTACATCCCTCCTCAGGAGAGATTAAACTCACATGAAGGCTCCGGCATCACGGGATACTTGAGAAAAACCTATATGCACTAGGGGAACTAAGTGAACAGACTCATAGGACCTTCCTCAGGAAAGTACTAGGAGGCTGACACTTAGGAATCGTATCCTACGTGGCTCAACAACTGTGATCAGTTTACATTCCTCCTCAGGAGAAATTAAACTCACAAGTTGGCTCCGACATCACTGGATACTTAAGAAATCCTAGATAAACTAATGGAACTAAGTGAATAGACCCATAGGACCTTCCTCAGGAAAGTACTAGGAGACTTCCACTTAGGAATCGTATCCCATGTGGCTCAACGATAGGTGATCAGTTTATATTCCTCCTCAGGAGAAATTAAACTCACAAGTCGGCTCCGACATCATTGGATACTTACGAAAGAGGCGAGAAGAAAGAATGAAAGTCATTCATAGTGCCTTCCTCAGGAAAGTACCGTAAACTCCCTTCAAACTTCAGGATCTCGAACCTCACAAACAGACAACAAGCTCCTAGACTAAGCCTCAATCCACTGCATCCTTGCAAGCTCCAACAGGACCTCAATCAGCTCCCACCTTCAAGAAGAAACCACAGGCCAACAAACCTCAAGGAACTATCTCTGAAGTTCAACCACAGTTGAACTTCAAAGTCAGAAGTCATCAAGACTTCTCCTATCTTCAGGCTCAGACAAATCATATCAGAACATCCTATAAAAATCTATCAAAAATCTAATGGGAGACCTACATGGCTCTAGGATAACATACTGAAAAATCAGAACAAAATTCAACACCAGATGAAAGAACTAAAATCAGCAACACAGACATGTCCACAAACCAGTTTATTCAATGTCAATAACAGTGAAAAAAATGCAATTACAATGAAAATGCATGATTAAGCTAATGTTTTTATGCTATAAAATTCTACACTGAATTACGAGTCTACAGAAAAAAGAACGGAATTATTTGACTAAATCTACCATTTTTTATGAATTTTCTAATGATATGCATGCATTGAAAATATTAAAAAGAAATCAATTAATTGGAAAATATGCAAAAAATAACAAACAAAAATAAAATGCCATTTTTATTTTTATTTACTTTTCTTAACATTTTCATGATGCAATGGTAGGAAAAAGAATTATATAAAAAAAACAATTATTTACATTTATTTATGATGAAAATAAAAGAAATTGAAATAAAATTGAAATAAAGCTGGGGGGTTCAAACAGCAGGTTACTCTAGTTATTATGCATTGGGCCCTACAGGTGGGGGGTGCCAACAGCAACAGGCGTAAGGCCCAATTTTAATATCCAGAAAAAAACAAAAAAGACCTGGACTGAGCGCAGGGGGGTGCAGCGCTAGCCATTTCTCAGTTGTTATCATTGCTGGGCTTGGACGAGGGGGTGCCGTTAGCAATTTGGGGCCTAAAGCCCACACCAATTACTCTGTCTCTCATACGCTAAGGGGGGTGGAGAAGCAATTGGGGTATAGTGATCAGCAACTGCGCTTGGGCCTAGCCCAATGTCCAAACCCTAGTCCAATACGAGCCCTAACAAACAAAACCTAATCTCCTCACAACGTTCTGGTACTGTTCACACTTCTAAACCCTAGCCGTTTCATCATCTTCTTCCTCTATCTCTCACGCTCTCTGCAACAAACTCATACCACACTCTGAAGCCCTCGTATCCCTCTCAAGAAACCTCAATCCACCATCAAACACATTATCAAGATTACTCTCAAATCCCAGCATCAAACAACAAACCACGCACCAAATCCATTCCTAAAAAACCCTAACCTCTCTATAGATCATTGAAAGCAACGCACTCTAAAGAGGGACACGCAAGGAGTTTCAGAAAGGCATACCTGGGTTAATGCGAGTGGAACAAGGGATCTATGAAGATCTATTATATATCAGGCGCGCGTTGTTGAAGGAGGTTGTTGACGCTATGATGAAGTTCTGAGTAATTTCTGGAAGAAATTGTATGGAGGCTTGAGCGACTTCAGGAAAGATGATGAATATTCAACGTTCTGGAAAGATCTTTGGACGAGGATTGTTGGCGCTCTGGAGAAGATTGATGAAGGTCTGGATATTGATGATGTTCTGGAAAGATCTTGAAGATTGAACTTAGTTTGAAGTTTCTGAGATGTTCTTACTTGAAGGATGAATGAATGTCTGAGCGGATCCTGGAAATATTGATGAAGATTGTTGCAGAACGATGAAGGTTGTTGGTTTCTGGAATATTGTTGTATGAAGGTTGATGATTCCGGCGAGGGTTGATCTTTCCGGCGAGGAGAAGATGAAGGTGAAGGAGGAGATCTGGGGAGAAAGAAGAAGATATGAGGATTCTGGAGATTTTGGTGGTTCAGGTGGGTTGGACGGTGGTCGACGGTTGCCGGCGGTGTTATCGCCGGATTTGCATGCCCGGCGAGGGAGTTTCCGGTGAGGAGGTGAGGGGAGCTGGGAGGTGGACGCGTGTCACCGTCGGTGGAGGGAGCTGGTGCATGCGTGCCACGTGTGGTGGCGTGAAGAGAGAGGGAGAGATAGTGGGGGACAGGTGGGGCCGTTCTGAGTGTGTGGCGTGATTACAGTGAAACGCGTGGGGCCGTTCTTTTGCAGACACGTGTCTGCTTTTATACCACTGAAAATGCCAGAACTCTCTAGAAGCTCCTGGACGAAATGGACCTTTTTTGCTGGACTTTTTGGACATGCTGAGTCATTTTTCTGGACTTGCTGATTGAGAATTGGGCTTTAACAAAAAACGCCTCTGGGCCCATACGAGACTGAATGGAAAAAACTGTAAAAAACTGCATAAAAACAATTAACTGAATTTGATTAATGCCTAATTGCCACTAATTAATCTAATTAAATCTAAAACATGATTAACCTAATTAATTCTATATTATCCTAATTAAACTCTAAAAAGTCAATTAAGCTAATTAACTCTAAAATTCTACTAATCTAATTAAACTCTAAAAAATGATTAATAGTCTAATTAACTCTAAAAAATCTAATTTTCTATTAAAAATCTAATATTATTTAATATCTATTAATAAAAGAAAAACTATATTATTTTCTATATTATCTAAAAAACACTTAAACCTATTTTAAAATCTATAGAAAATTCTAAAAATGATTTGAAAAACAATTAACCCTATTTAACAAACCTATAAAATTCTAAACTATTATTATCTATTAGTAATAAAAGAAAAACTATATTCCCCTTTTTCTTTATTATTCTAAAAACTATTTAAAAATTTATTTATATTCTAAAAAACATATTTAAATTCCAGAAAAATCTATAAAGCCTGTTAAAAATTCACAAAAACCTATTAAACCCTAAAAATGCAGATGAATGCAAATGACCGCCATAAAAGAGCGCACGAGACCAGATCGAATCGAACAGAGAGCCCCGGGCATCAGAATATCCTCAAAATCACTGTGCAAGCTAAAAATCACCGAGGAGCGCACAATTTCCCGAAAATAAAACCCTGATAATCTGGACTGGGTCTGCCATATCTGATAGACAAAAATCAAGCTGTAAACTCTGATATCCCCTGCTTGTGCACAAAAATCATACATCTGAGCCGTGAATATGAAATTAAACCATGAGTCAGATAGGAGAATCAGTTGGTCAAATTTTAGGGTGCAACAGCTGCCCCTATTCAAGCGACTTGGACCTGAAGGGTTTGAAGAGCGCTCAGCCTTTAAACATTCAGAGGTACGAGACGGTTGAATACAAATAAAACCCGAAAATTTGCCAACCGCGAGCATATACTGTAAGCTGCTTGGAGAATAAAGTCCAGAAAACTAAGTCCAGTCATTGCGGCACCAAACTGATCAATCATCTGATAAAGAACTCCTGATTTGAATACCCGTTGCTTGTGATACCCCATATAACAAACCCTGAGGGTTGCAACAAAATACCTGATCCTTTCACATTGCCTACTGATAAGCAGGAAGAGAAATATACTCACATCGCCCAAGGATGGACGGGAAGACACCCTGATTGAATACTCACCCTGTCTAACGATAAACGGAAAAACAACATTAATCTCCCAATTCACATCGTCCAAAGATAGACGGGAAGGAATAATCTCCAAATTCACATCGTCTACTGATAGACGGGAAGAAATACTCTCCACATTCAAATCGTCTACTGATAGACGGGAAGAAATTCTCAATCTCTATACTCACATCGTCTAAGGATAGACGGGATCATCCTGATTGATGACACAAAACAACTCACATCGTCTAAGGATAGACGGAAACAAAGCCTGATCGCATACTCACATCGTCTAAGGATAGACGGGAAGAAATAATTCTCCATATTCACATCGTCTACTGATAGACAGAAAGAAACAATCTCCAAATTCACATCGTCTAAGGATAGACGGGATCATCCTGATCGATGAACAAATCAATTCACATCGTCTAAGGGTAGACGGGATCATCCTGATTGATGAAACAAATCAATATTCACATCGTCTAAGGGTAGACGGCATCATCCTGATTGATGAAACAAATCGATATTCACATCGTCTAAGGGTAGACGGGATCGTCTTGATTAATGAACAAATCAATGTTCACATCGTCTAAGGGTAGACGGCATCATCCTGATTGATGAAACAAATCGATATTCACATCGTCTAAGGGTAGACGGGATCGTCTTGATTAATGAACAAATCACTTCACATCGTCTAAGGATAGACGGCATCAAATTCTTAGTCTCCATACTCACATCGTCTAAGGATAGACGGAATCATCCTGATTGATGAAACGAACCAATACACATCGTCTAAGAGTAGACGGGATCATCCTGACTGATGAACAAATCAATTCACATCGTCTAAGGATAGGCGGAAAGACACCATAACGCAATTCAACACCATCCTTCGAATTTCAGAATCCCTCTGTCTACGGAAATTGATGGGAAGATCAACATCTTTGAAGGGGCCACATCGTCAGTATGGACTGGCGGGAAGAAAACCACCTTTTAAAGAATCATGTCGTCAATAAGAATCGACAATCACGAAAACTGAACATTCTTCGAAGAGCCCCGACATCAATAAGGATTGATGGTCAGAAAAGTCCCTCTGGAACGTCATCATATCCAATAACCAGAAATAGAACCAATATCCAAAATCGTTTTGAAACCCCTCAACAACCAAGGATAGCCGGAGAAGACTCGCTGGGGAAACACCTCATCATATGTATGATCTGGCAATAAGAAACCCGCTGGACGGTAGCTCGAAACTTCACATCGTCTGCTGACAGACGGAAAGGAAAGCCATTTGCTATAGAAACTCTATTTTGAACCTTATTGAAAATCAACCCAAAACTTCACATCGTCTACTGATAGACGGTAAGGGAAGCATATCCTGGGGAAACCCCTTCTTGAAGCCTTACTGCGACCACCCGCAACTTCACATCGTCTATGGATAGACGGAAAGAAAACCACATTCGCACTCAAGACGTCTAATGATAGACGGAGAAGTCCATTCATTGGAGGAACACATCGTCAATATGAATTGACGGGAAGAAAAGTCTGTCGATATCAGATGACTGCTTAATCAAAGCACAACTATCATAAGATCTGATACAAATAATCTGCTGAACTGTCTGAATACTGTTGCTGGATAGATGCCCCTGAACTGATCACAGAGTAATTCACGCGCCATATGAGGCTGATAGAAAACCTAACTTATGCTTCGTATGCCTATGCAAATGCTTTAGTCTTTCTACAGCGTAATGCTCCATTTGGGATGGAAATGCTACGCATTCTGGAAATGTCATGCAGGTATGATGCAAATATGATGCATGCAATATGCTAACGCAGGCTCGAGCTGCCGGAGAGAGCTGGGTACAGAACCACTTAAGCAAAATAAATGCTGAAGGCGAGGCCAACTCTGCTGGGGATAAACTGGATATCACTGAATTATCCCAGCAAAATAAATGCTGGGAGAGTGAAATCAACTCTGCTGGGGATATTGGGAACTTAACCGAACACCTCGACGAAGTAATACCCTGCTGGGGAATCTAGCTCCGTTGTGAAATAGCAGACATGCCGAATATGATTAGACTTCTCTGGGGATAGCTTATCCATGCCAATGGCGAATTAGTCTTTGCTGGAAAAAATGGAGGGAGCCCTCCTGCGTGCTGACGACGCTCGGATCTGGAAATTGATGCTCCAACGCGGATGGGCTTCATAGTAATCGCAAACATGGATTTGAGCTCTTAAGCTATCTTACTGGGTCAGGCACAACTGACGCTGGAAAATATTCTTTCTGAATACACAGCCTTTTAGTGAAGAGTCTAGGGATAGTGACATGACTTTCCGCATTCATCTCGCTCTCGAAAATCGACTGCATCCGCTCGAATAACTCTGAATGACCCTGTAGGTACGGAGAACAACAATCCTTTCACCTCTGATATGCCCCATCCTACATGACATCTGTGGGGATAGTCCCTGAAAGGAAACCTGCAAATCTGTTCCTTGATGGTTCTGATATAACATGCCTCAGCGTTCTGATCTTCCAAGAGATACTTCACCTTGAATGCTTCTCGAGTAACTTCTGCGCGCTTAAGATGGTCTGCCCCTGACTGCAATGACCTTGCCCCGATTATCTGATTCAGAGTCGTGCCCTTGACTACGACGTATTCGCCTGAATCTCAACCTGATTGCCCCAGAGTAACTGACTTCGAAAAGCTGACCTGACTGGGGATCACAATAAAGTTTGCCCCTGCTCTCGGAACATTCGGGCGTTCTACATTCTATCTTGACCATACTTTCCATTGTAGGAAGCTTTTCTGCTGTCAAGCGCTCACTCGCAAGTAAAACAAGTTGTTATGCATAAAAGATGTATTAATGCAACACATATGACAGCTTTGACATCCAATCTGTTCACTGGGAAAGGAAAAAACAGTTTATAGCATATAATGCACAAAACATTTATCAATATTAGTACCAACGTGGTAAGAGGAACCTTTTTAAGAGTCAGAATCGACGCGACCTTTACCGGAGTATGCTTTCGAAACAACCTGCTTCAATTAGGACTTTTGAAGGTTGTAACGTGGTCCGGTTCATGGTTTTGAAAGGAAAGGATAAAGGCTCAAAGTTTGCTTTAACCCACCCATTCTCCTTGATGTTCTCCGATCCTATGTTCAGCTAATTTGACCTTAGCGCTCACCTCTCAGAGGTTGAAAGATAGGAGTGATAGTTCGAGAAACTTTTGGATTTTGGAGTGACAGCCACTCATTTTTCGTCTTTGACACTTGTGGTCACGCGACTCGTATTTCCATCGAGGATTTTTCTTTGGATCCTTTTCATCTTTTTTCTTTTCATATCCCTAACTTTTGCCTGGACTGACTCCTTTTGAGTTTCTTTTGATTTTTTTTTTAAGTCCAGCGGGATGCCCTCATTTTTGCCTAAGTCATTTGGTTTTTTTTTGAATTTTTCTTGACTTAGCGGGCTTTTGATTCTCTTTTTTTCGTTTTTCTTTTGAACAAGTCGTGTGACACTGGTTGCCTGACTTTTTGGGGAGTGATGTGGTTGTCCCACTCTTGATTGAACCATTGTGGTCTTTTAGGCACGACCTCTAGGGACGTGATTGATCCTTGAACGGACACTCCTTTTGCAATTTGGACGCTCGGTCAAATTAGCTAGCACCTACCCTGCCCCAGGTTATGATTGAGGGTTTTTCATTCACAGAAAGAAACTCCTACTACAAGGCTCAAAGGGGTTGACAAGGGATTATCTTCCTTATATCTCCGGTGTTTAGAGATTTGAAACAATGCCTGTACATCATCAGCAGGTTTTATTTCAAAAGCATACAATATCGGTAGTTGCATGTCGGTCATTTTCGTCATCCTCCCCAAATTCTTCTTAACCAAACGTTGGACATTTGCATAAACAGTTAGTGAACACGACTGGATTCAATCAAAACATGCATATTTATTTCATTATCATCAATTTGAAATGAAAACAACAAGTTTTACAAGCAAGATTACAAATTCAAACAGGAAAGCAACTACAAATGTAAAGAAATGACAAGCTAAAACAAAGAAAATATGCTAGCTTCCGAGAACCGGGCTTTTGCGTCTGCCCTGCTGCTGAACCAGCTATCTTTATTAGAGACACTTCGCTGTTGTCTTGATCTGCTTTCAACGACCCAACCAAATTATAGAGCTCTTCCTCTTTCATTCAGATGATTTGGGGACCTCCCGGTCCGAAGCTGATTGCTGCACTATCAAGCAAATCCTGCACTTTGTGCTTAAATGCTTTACAGTTCTCAACCGTATGGCCTGGTGCCCCGGTGTGGAACTCACAAGTAGCGTTGACATCGTACCCCGGTGGTGGTGGTCCCGTTAAGGGAGCCAATGTCCTTTTATGAACCAATTGGAGCTGAAGCAACGTCTGCAGAAGCTGTGCGTACGGTATAGGAGGAGTTTCCAAATGACGGCTTGCCAAAGGACCTTGATTCTGACCTCTTTTATACCCCCGATTATTCTGTTGCTGGGGCTGCTGCTGCCGGTATCGGGTTGACCCTTGAGCACCCTTCAGATCGAATGCAACATCGGTTTCTTGATCTTCAATGTATTGATTAACGCTCTCCTTATGCTCAGCCATTTTCTTTCTCAGATCTGCCCCAGGAATAGGCAACAGTTGTGGGCCTGGAGATTCTGACACCATGGATTCCAGGATACGCTTCTGACCCACTGCAGCTTTGGAAACATCTGTCATCTTAGCATCGACTGAGACAGGAGCAATATGCACAGCTACGCCGCCCGGCGTGAATTCAATATCGTGCGAGTCAATCAGGTCTTGAACATTGTGCTTGAAAGCATGACAACCCTCGATGTCATGTCCGAATGCCCCGGAATGAAATTCACATTGCTTACTGGCATCGTACCCTTGAGGAAACGCTTTCGTTGGTGGTGTCAACGTTCTCTTCTCAACCAGATTAAACCTCAATAAGATCTGCAAGAGCTCAGCATAGGTCATAGGTGGTGCCTCAAATATTCTCCTTGGCCTTCCTTCCTGGATCTTCTGCTGAGCCGGATGTATCCTCTGTTGCTGCTGCTCAGGTTCCACTTGCACAGGTGGCGCGAGCTTCTTCATTGCGGCTTCAAATAGCTGATCGTCTTCTTTCCTAAGCACATTCTTGACAACCTCCATGAGCAAGCTCATTTGGGTCTTCAGCTGACTGTTTTCCTCTTTGAGAATCTTCTGCTCCAGACGCATCTCTTGCATGTCTTTCATCATCTGCCCCAGCTGGCTTCGGACTTCAGTCAATTCAATCTGATTCTGTTCCATATCTCTGAAGGAGTTCCTGCAATAAACTGGATGATGAGGAAATGAGGCCCACGGTTCTGATATACCTGCTAAATGATAATGCAGCGTAGAAAGCAAACACATATTCATAACGAGACAAAGAGAAACTCAAGCTATAAGCACACAGACGAACATCTCCCACACATGTACAACCAACAAAATCAGCAGGTAAGCACAAATGAGTATGAATATAACGACCCCAGCCAACAATCCTGGTGGTGGTCGACAAATACTGATGCACAAAAAGCTAAACGGATTAAGCAGAGAAAACAGATGCGGCATCCGGCGCGAAAACCTCTAGAAATTTCTCCCATACAACTGAACTTTCTGATTGACAGTCTTCAGAGCACACACTTCCTGTGGAGTCTTCCATGACATTAACTGACGAACCCCCACAACTGGAAGATGGAAAATCATTAATCTGAACAAAACCCTGAGGCGTGACGCAAACATGGCTAGAGTCTAACAGACCTTGAACCTGGCTTCTAAGCACCTTACAATCATTGGTGGAATGCCCCTGTGCCCCAACATGGTACTCACAGCGGGCGCTGGCATCAAAACCTGGAGGATACGATGGAATCACCGGCTTAGTCTCTTTCGGCACTATCAATCCACTTCTGACCAGATCTGGCAACAACTGACTGTACGACACTGGTAGTTGAGTAAACTGCCTTTCAGGCTTCCTTGGTCTTCGTGGAGCATGCTGACGCGATCGGCGATAGGATGATCGTTGACTTGAAGTGTCTGAAAACTGATCCTGAGATGCTAGAGATTCTGAGGTAGCGTCATCTCCTTCCCACTCTTCTTGAGAACTGACAACTGACTCAATCTTATTAACTGGGACGTAAGGAACACCTCGAAACTTTCCACTCCTGAGTCCTCGCTCAACAATCTCTCCCAGCCTCATCAGGCCCACAAAGCTTGTGCAACTGAACAATTTGTCAAAATAATGGCCTTTCAGAGTACCCAAGAAGATGTCAACCAGTTCTCTTTCCGGAAGCGGTGGTTGAACACTAGCAGACAATTCTTTCCATCTTCGCAAATATGCTCTGAACGATTCATTCTCTGCTTGAGCTAGTTCTTGCAGATCTACGAGACTAGGAGTCAAATCCAAGTTGTAATCGTACTGCTTCATGAAAGCTCTGGCTAAATCCACCCACGATCGAATCTGATTACTCTCTAATTGCACATACCATCTCAATGATGCCCCAGTCAGGCTATACTGGAAGCAATGGATCATCAATTTGTCATTTCGCACAAACGAAGTCATCCTTCGACAGAACGTCATCAAATGCAGCTTTGGACAGCTATCTCCTGTGTATTTTTCAAATTCCGGCACTTTGAACTTGTATGGCAACACCAGGTCAGGAACCAAACACATGGCCACAGCATCCAGGTTAACGGCATCTTTCGCTTCCAAGGCTTTCATTTGCTCTTCCAACACTCGGAGTCTTCTACCATCGTCAAGAGCTCTTGGGTCTACCATCCCGGTCACTGGAATATCTCTCCGGTAATTCATCACAGGGAAAGCAACATATTGATTGTTAACAGGAGGATAGTGTTCATTTCGGGCAAGGAACTGCTCATGTCGATCTCAGTTCTCATCCGTAGGCTGTACAACTTGGTCTGCAGTAAGATTGTCCGCTTGCGGGAAGCCTTCCATAGAATCATACTGATGATTGGACGCCACAGTAAACCCTGCCTGGGTGTCAGGAACCTGGAAATTGCCTTCAGACATAGTTGCCAATTGCCTGTAACCGACTATGCTGCTTGATTCTGCTCAAATCTGCTTCAGCCTCTTGGTCGTCTTCAATACTCCACTCTTGTCTCAAACAAATCCCCGAGAATCACCTTCTGGTGAAAACAAAGGCTGGATAAGTGCTCTGACCTGCTAAATGCTATGCAATATGATTTATGCAAACAGAAATACAAAAAATACTAACGTGCATGTGTGCATTGGAGATATTTTCCCTCCAATTCCAGTGTCAGTGGTAGCAAGACGAGATAACCCATAAAGACAATATTTGGAAAAACCCTCATATATTGATTAGAATAACAGTCTTGTCAAGAAGTTACATAACTATGCTCCATACAGCTGATATGACAGAGAGGATCCCAGCCAACATGCCTGGTGGTGATCTCAACATACAGAATACAAGAGAGAAATCAAATACGGGTACAGTTGCGGAAGTCCTCGACCATCTTCTTTGTCTCTGCATGATCTGGTTGATAAATCAAACCTTCTATCAGTCGATCCCTCTTCCTGACTGTCCCCTGGATGTCTCTGACAAAGTCTTCCCAAGCCTTGTCATTGGCACCGCCCCCAGGTTTGGGTCTCTTGGCATCTGCTCTATGCTGGAAATCTTCCAAATTCTTCATGGCATCTGTCAACTTGCGCTCGGTCTCGTATCGGCGACAGGCTTCTTCTTCAAGCTCTTCGTTCTTCACCTTGACCTGTTCTTCTAACTGAGCAATCTGTGTCTTCAGCCCTTCTTCTCGCTCCTTGCGCTTGGTCATAGTGAGATCCCAGTGTTCTCTGAACTTGGCTAGCTTTGTGTAGGCCCTTTCCAGCTCTTGCTTCTTAGTGGCCAACACACTACTAACTGAGTCGACATCTAACTCCAGACGCTTCTTGGTTTCGGTCAATTCCAATAACGTAGTCTTTAGATGTTTCAGAGTTTCAGCCTGTTGCTTAGAAACATATCCTGTCTCAATCTTATCATGCCGAAGCTGGGCATTCTCCTGCTCTAAAGCCTCTTTAGCCCTGGCTAGCTCTTCTTTCTCCGCCCTCAGCTGCTTGTAAACCTGAATGTCCACAGTGGTAGGCTCTTCTACCGGAGGAGGATGCAATGGCTGAACCGCTGGATACGGCATAAGGAACTTCACAGCTCGCTCACGAATCCATTCTACATATGGGCTAGGACCTCTGTTGCACCCCAAAATTTGACCAACATTTATTCATTCATGGAATGTTTGAAAGTTGATACCTTCATCAGAAAGTTCAAGAGATCTTCAGAGGAAGTGTTTTGAAACCAGGGTTGTGTGCTTCACAGTTTGAAAGTTGTGGGTGCTCCTCAGATGATTCTGAGACTTGGAGAATGAACTTGATGTTTTGAGAAAGCCTATGAGATGTCTTGATAGCCATCATGAAGCCCAGAGAGGTCATTGAGCAAGAATTCAGAAGATTCAACCATGAATGGTAGAATTAGGGTTTTGACTGGGTCAACCCTAGACCAGCTGAAGATTTGGAGAAGGTTGAGACTTAATCCAAGGGCCATGAGATCATGGAATGATGTATAGAGATGTTATAAATATGATTCCTAGACCAACTCATCATGATTGAGGAGTTTGAGAAGTTTTGAGTTAGGGTTTCTGAGGATTGTCAGTGGAAAAACCCTAATTTGATCCCTATCTTCCAGGCAGTTTTAGCACTAGATGTGTTTGATATCTCATCTTACCCATAACATGAATGTTGTAGAGCTTGTTCTTAGCTTTAATTTGAGTGGTGGAAGTCCTTGATAGGAGTTACAGAGCTCAAGTCATGGTTTTGACAAATTACAGGTCAGCAGAGGTGTGTGAATCTGGGTCCTTGAAAGTCACCCAACTTGCAGACAACTTTTGCCCTAGTAGGATGATTCCTATGACTTCTTGGTCAACATGAATGTTGAAGAGCATCTTCTTAGCTTTAATTTGAGTGGTAGAAGTCCTTGATTGGATTTGTGGAACTCAACTTATGGTTTGAACAAGGCAGGGGTATTTTGGTCATTTGTCAGTTATAGGTCATTTTAACCAATGCCTAAAACTCCTATTTCCAAGCCTCAAATGGAAAAATTCAAAACATGAAAGTTGCTCAAAATGTGATTTTAAGTCTAGAAAGAAGGTCACAAATTGTTGAAAAGGCTCATAGCACAAGATTCCTTGATTGGTCAAAAATGAACTAAAAATGACTTATAACTTTGAAAAGTTGAAATTGAAAAGTGTTTTGGGAGATCTACAAATCCAAAATAGGTCATCCAATATATCATTTTGATTGGAAAAAACATTTTGAGAAGATTGGTTTAAGTAGAATTTTCATTTGAGGCTTAAAAGATGAGGTTCCTTTGGAAATTTGTCACTTAAGAAAGAAGGCAATGTTGGAAAACTTAACATAAGGCAATTACAAGGCATGTGAGCTTCCTTACCATTTCATATTATCATGTGGTGAGATTTTAAAAGGTGTGTAAGTTGGTTAGAGGTGATATATCATGAGATAACCAATATGGCATAACATGAGATTTTAAGGAAACTTCCATCACATTCTAGATGATTCTAGAAACTTCCATTGATTGTTATAAAAGGAATGCATCAAGGAGTGTTAGAGGTTGGTGATAGAGAGCATTTTCAGAAGGGAGAGAAAGAGAAAGATTGCCATTGAAGAGCTTTCTTCAATTTCAAGCAACCTTGGATTTCATCCTCTACAAGTGTTCCCCTTCCAAACTCGTGCATACAGAATCATCTAGAGCAAGAGGAGAGCAAGATCCAAGCCTCACAAGATCAAGATCCAAGAGATTCTTCATCATCCATCACATTTTGCTCAAGGTGCATTTTGCTTCCACTTGCTTAATTTAAGTAGATTCGTGTAGATTCATTAGCATAATCTTGATCTAGGATGTTAGGAGATTAGTTTAGATAACTTTGGGGCTGTTTAGAGACAATTTAGTGCAGGTGCTTGAATCTTGATGGGCATAGAACTCCATGGTTAGGGCGTTAGAAGCTTAGGTATTTGGTTCAGAATTATCACCATTAGATGTAGAGTAGATCCATATAGGTTTTAGTGAGAATTGTGAGAAAAAGTTTCAGACCATTTCCATGGATGCAAGAGGTTGCAGCTCGCGGTTTTAAGGATAGAGTGAGTTTCAACACGATCCAGTAGTGTACATGTGTAGAGGGAGAAATTCTAAGCAGTTTTCATCTTTATATCGTGTGATTTCGTTGAGTATGGAAGGAGAACCGCATGGTGGAAGTATGGGTGAACATGGTAGTTTAATGGAGATAAAACCCTAAGCTTCATGTCAATTTGGAGAAGAGATAATCTCCACCGTCCAAAAGCATATTGACCATGGACTTTGAGAATGATCTCACGGCTGAGATCAAAAGCTGAGTTTGGTGAGGCTTTCCCTCCCCCCTTAAGCGCTGCGTTTCATTTAAGTGGGGGGAGTGGGCCTTTGCTTTTCGCGCCCCCTTGTAGCGAGGCCCAGCCAGAGCACGTTGAAGGTGCTGCTATTTGCACCGCATTGGTTCCTTTTGTTTTTTATTTTTAATTCAATTCTGAAGTGTACCTGGGCTCAACGCGTATGCTACGCGCACCCCCACCCTTGAAGCCCAATTGGAATAACCCTAGCGCGCGTTGCTTAATACACCCCCACCCCTTTAGTTCATTTTATTTCTTTTTAATTTTCTTTTAATGTTTTCTGTTTTGAATAATGCATTAAAAATAGTTAAAAAATGATTTTTAATTTCTTCTTTTTTCTATGATTAGATTAAGATGAGTAGAGAATTATAAAAATAAAATTGAGATTTCATTTTTAGGTTTAATATTTTTAGTAGATTTTTCAATTAAATAGCTTTTTAATTGGTTCATTTTGATATTTGATTTTGTAGGAATTGTTTTAGTACTTTCCATTAATCTTTTTTACCCATTCCTTTTTGTGCAATTAGATGGTTAGTCATGCTTCCCCATAGGATTTTTTCTAGATTTTTTAGAATTAATCTTGGTTAGTTTAATTAGGGTTGACTTTGGTTAGTCTAATTAGGGTTTAGAATTGTGCATAGGTGATGATTCCTTTCTTTGATTGAGTTTTATCTTGATTTTTAGGTAGAAACCTTTGTAGATGTTAGGGGTAAGTGTTGAGGACCCTTATGAATATTTGTTAAATTTTTCCCCATTAGTTTAGTATTTTTAGGTATTATCTGAAGATTGCCTGATGATTTGGTTTGTTCAGTGGTTTATCTGTTCATCTGTGGGGTTCTTTCTGAGGAATTTGATGAAGGGCTTGTGTTGCCTTGAGGATATTGTTGGAGAGCATCATGAGGAGAAGCCTGTAGATCAAGATGCAGAGACCCAGAGCTTGTCTCATCTCCTGTCTGTGAGGTTTGAGAGCCTGAAGTTTGAGGAAAGTTCATGGTACTTTCCTGAGGAAGGCACTATGAATGACTTTCATTCTTCCTTCTCACCTCGTTCTTAAGTATCCAATGATGTTGGAGCCAACTTGTGAGTTTAATTTCTCCTGAGGAGGAATGTAAACTGATCACATGTTGTTGAGCCACATGGGATACAACTCCTAAGTGGAAGCCTCCTAGTACTTTCCTGAGGAAGGTCCTATGGGTCTATTCACTTAGTTCCACTAGTTGATCTAGGATTTCTCAAGTATCCAATGATGTAGGAGCCAACTTGTGAGTTTAATTTCTCCTGAGGAGGAATGTAAACTGATCACATGTTGTTGAGCCACATGGGATACAACTCCTAAGTGGAAGCCTCCTAGTACTTTCCTGAGGAAGGTCCTATGAGTCTATTCACCTAGTCCCACTAGCTTAAATAGGATTTCTAAATATCCAGTGATGTTGGAGCCTGCTTGTGAGTTTAATCTCTCCTGAGGAGGGATGTAAACTGATCACAGTGGTTGAGCCACCTAGGGTATGACTCCTGAGTATACACCTCCTAGTGTTCTCCTGAGGAAGACACTATGAGCTTGCTTGCTTAGCTCCCTTTCTTTGGTAAGCTTATTCTGAAGCTTGAAGACTGGGAATGATTTCTCCTGCCTAGGGTCCTGCTTGAGAGTTTTGCTTAGATTTGTTTAGATCCTGTGATTAGGGTTAGGTTAGAGAATAGATGATTCTTTCTCATGTGTGTTTTGTTTGCCTGATGGCACTTCATTTCCTTTATCTGTATGATTGCAGTTTACTGTCATTGCTTGATAGCATGGTGATTATTTTCAGTATGATTACTGTTATTACATGACTGGCTTGAGGTTGAGATGAGCTTGTGGAGGCTGAAACCCCACACACATTTCCTCCCTCACTTGCATTGCATGCATTTTACTGTTTAAACTGATGTTTTTGTCTGTATTCTATGTATCATTGACATGATCCCTTAGGACTCTCATGTCCTCTGATGAGGATTTGATGATAGACTTTTAGGTTGAAACCTATGCATGACAACATCTAGGAGTTCCCTGTTCAAACCTCAACCATAGGATGAATCCATGGCATGATAACAATAGGACTTGATAGTCTCCCTCCTAGTTGAGCCATTTTAACCCGTAGTTAGCCGAACTACGTTTGCTCTGATCTTTCACACCAAATGAAAGTACGTAGGCATAGGATGCGATATCCTAGCGAGCAACCTTCCCCCCATAACCCGTAGTTAGCCGAACTACGTTGACTCTGATTTCTCATTCTTTGATGAGAATACGTAGGCATAAAGCGCGACGCTTTGCCGAGTCATTTTTCTTTTCTTTTTTCAGCCAGCCTTGATAGGTAGATAGATTATAACCAACCCGTCCAAGTAAACAAACAAGCGAGGATCCCGTCGAGTACGACGGACGTGAGGGGTGCTAATACCTTCCCCTTGCGTAACCGACTCCCGAACCCAGACAATGGTTGCGATGACCTTGTCTTACCCTTTTTCGTCAGGTTTTTCCGATCGTTTCCTTTCCCGCTCTGAGGGATAAATAACGAAAGGTGGCGACTCTTCTGTCATGCCGGCACCTTATTTTTCGCGCAAGCGACCAGCTGGCGACTCTGCTGGGGAACGAACCCAGAATCTCTGGTTCTCCGGTTCCCTACGCGAGTCAATCCTATCGTTTGTGTGTTTGCTTGTTGGGTTGCGTTTATTTATCGCATTTTTACTTCCCGCACTTTACTTCCCGCATTTTATTTCCCGCATTTTATTTCCAGTTTGATATGATTATCTGTGCTGCTGTGGGAGAGGGATGTTACTGTGAGTGAAAAGCCGGACCCGGGCTTGAGTACACACCTAGATATAGTTGCGGAGAAGTAGTAGACGAACCTGTCTGCTGAGCAGGCACAGTTCCCTACGAAAATCTGCGCTCAGACGAGATTCTTGCAGAGGTGCTCCTTTCCGGTCCTGAGGATCTGAGGGGAGTCCAGACGTGAGGATTGTCGACTCTGGGGACCGATCATTTGGAAGTCAGCTAAGAGAGGCCTCTTCATGACTTGACGATGCCACTCCTTCTGGGAATCGTATTGTCACTCGTGAAAGTCTGTGACGCTGACGACCGCATAGGATGCCGTACCTTTGTCCGTGGATTAGGTCCATCATACCTGTGAGTGGGTTGGGATATTGCAGGAAACTTTGACCTTCAGACCACCTGGTTTTCTTGACAGTAAATCAGTTATGTTGGGTTCTCAGTTGCAGAGATGTTCTTGATAGAGCAAGGGTTTGATCAGAAGATCTTATCATCGGGTGTTCGTCTGTTCCCGATGGAGCAGGGTTTGATCAGAGGATTTTATCATCAGGTGTTTGTCTGTTCTTGATAGAGCAGGCTTTGATCAGTGTATTATTATCAGAAGTTTGTTCTGGATGGAGCAGATTTTTGAGTGAGGTCTGAAGATCTCGTCAGCAGTTGTTGTTTGTTCTTGATAGGGCAGATTTTGAGTGGGGTCTGAAGATCTCATCAACAGCTGTGCATTTGTTCTTGAGGGGGCAGATTTTTGATTTGGGGTCTGAAGACTTCATCAGCGGACGCTTTCTGATCATACATCCCGGGTCCTTATTATCAGGCACTTATGCTTGTCAGAGCAGAATTTTGATCTCGATCCTATCAGATGGTTATTCTCAGCCGATCAGATCAGTGGTTTTACACCGGGGTTTCCTCCTCATCAGTGACTGTTGACACCGAATCTCCACAGCAGCCTTGGATATATTGTTGCATGCCTGCATTTTGCATTAGCTTGCATAATCATTCCATTAGCGTGTGTCTGTGAGGTTGCTGTCTCCATGATTGGGCCTAGATTCTTCTCCTTATTATTACCAGCAGGTGACAGGATCGGGGGAAATCTCTCAAGCACACAGACTCACGCATGCATTTGCATGAAGCATTCTTGCATGACATACATTCTGATGCTTTTCCTAACCTTTAATCTTGACAGGTTTTTCAGGTACTCAGGTTCCGAGCTGCTTTCAGGATTGATCAAAGATTCATCCACCGTTACTCGACTCGCGCCAATCAAACGAGAATCATGGACCAGGTACAATCAGATGTTCAGGAGCTTCGTGAAAGGATGGATCGTTTTATGGAGTTGATGCAAGTAGTTGCGAACGGGCAAGAGCAACTTCGTACTTTGGTTCAACCTCTCATCTCCAGGGTTGACAGCAATGGAATTCTTCACGGCGGGGCCGTACCCACTCCTCCTCCTCAAGTGGATACTCCTCAGAACGTTGTTCCTGCTGCCGGGGGCAACGGTAGTGCTAACGGCAATCTTATGAATAATCTCGGACTTAATGCGGCGGGCGCCGTCAATGGTGGTTTGGGAGCCAATGTTAATGTTGGTGCAGGAAATATGGTGGTGCCTCAACCGTGGCTGGAGGACCATCAGGACGACATTTTCTCTCAGAGAGGTGTAGAGGCTGAGTTGACTGCTGAAGCTAGACTCAGGTTCAAGGCACTGGAAGATAAAATGAGAGATATAGAAAATCAGAATACATTGGGCGTTGACATGTCCAAACTTGGGCTGATTGCTGACTTTAAAGTACCTCACAAGTTTAAGGTGCCTATCTTTGAGAAGTATAGAGGCACTACTTGTCCCCGTGTTCATCTCCGATCATATTACAGAAAGATGTCCGCTTACTCTGATGATGAGAAGTTGCTGATGCACTTCTTTCAGGATAGTCTTTCTGGCCCATCGCTTGAATGGTATATGGGTTTGGAACCCGCTGCTGTGCGAACGTGGAAAGATCTCGCTGAAGCGTTTGTTCTCCACTATCAGTATAATAGCGACTTGGCTCCCAACCGAGTTCAGCTCCAGAATCTCTCGCAGCGGAGCAACGAAAGCTTCAAGGAGTACGCCCAGAGGTGGCGTGAATTGGCTGCTCGGGTTCAACCGCCGATGGTTGAGCGTGAGTTGGTACAGATGTTCGTGGCTACTCTTCCCGGAGTCTATTATGAGAAGTTGGTTAGTGGCATGTCCGGGACATTCTCGGCCCTCATCACTTTGGGCGAGCATGTTGAAAATGGTATAAAGATCGGCAAGATTCAAGGCGAATCATCCTCATCTGGAGGAGCCAGCAAGAAACCTTACACTGGCAAGCGTCGGGAGGGCGATGCCAGTGCTGTCTCTAATGCTAGGAGAAAGGGCAAGGGCCCTCAGTCTCAGATCGCTAGCATAAACATCCCAGCTGCTCCCCCTCAGCCGCAGCAGCAGCCTCAGCAACAGAATAATCCGGGATATAAGAAATATCAGCATCGGGGTCCCCTGGCAAACCGTCATTTGGAAACTCCTCCTATGTCGTATGCCCAGCTTCTGCAGACATTGCTTCAGCTCCAACTGGTTCAGAAAAGGACGCTAGCTCCCTTGACAGGGGCACCACCACCCGGGTACGATGCTAATGCTACATGTGAATTTCATTCTGGGGCACCTGGCCATACAGTTGAGAACTGCAAAGCTTTTAAGCATAAGGTCCAGGACATGATTGACGCCAAGATAATAAATTTTTCTGACAACGTGCCCAACGTCACCAAGAATCCCATGCCTCACCACAGGGGGGGCGGAGTAAATGCTATTATCTCTGAAGAGAATTCAGACCTGCTGACTGATGTCAGAGAGTTGAAGACGCCGTTGGTTTTTGTTAAAGCTAAGCTGCTGAAGAAAGGTTTCTTTCCCGGATGTGGGGAATTTTGTATGGAATGTGCTGCACTTCCTGACGGGTGTGAGCAGTTGAGTGAAGGTATCCAGAGTCTGATGACCGAGGGTATTTTGCAGTTTAGTCGAAGCGTTGAGAATGCGTCGGGAGAAGTCGTGCTGAAGCAGGCGGACGAAGTTGCTACTATCACCATTCCTCGCCACCCTATCACCATTTCTGCACCTCGTCCTCCTACTATTACCATCACCAGGGCTGGACCAATCCCTTTCGAGAGTACCAATGCCGTGCCATGGCATTACGGCGCTGAAGTGTATTGTAATGGCCAGAAGGTAGAGATTGAGCCGCCCAGATCGACTGCGCAGAGTCTTGCTGAGGCCAGTGGTATCACCAGAAGTGGCAGAGTGTTCGCACCGGCAGATGTTGCGGCAGAGAAGGTAGTCAGGGCTGATGCTGCTGATAAGGGCAAAGGTAAAGCTGTTGAGGAGGTTCCTGCGGGGGCAGAAAAAGACTTGTTGGTTAAAGACGCCGAAGAGTTCATGCGGCTGATCAGGAAAAGTGACTACAAGATTGTAGATCATCTTCACCAGACTCCGTCAAAGATCTCAATTCTCAACCTGTTGCTGTGTTCTGAAGCACACCGCAACGCATTGCTGAAAGTATTGAATGCTGCATACGTGCCGCAGGAGATATCCGTTAATCAACTTGAGGAAGTAGTAGCCCATGTCAACGCTGGTAATGGGCTGGGTTTTACAGATTTGGAGCTGACGCCCAAGGGAAGAGATCACAACCATGCCTTGCACATCTCGATAGAGTGCAGGGGCACGATTATGTCACATGTCCTAGTAGATACGGGCTCCTCGCTGAATGTGCTTCCGAAGAAAGCACTAATGAAGTTGGATACCCGGGGACTGCTGTGCACGCCCAGTGATCTGGTCGTAAAGGCTTTTGACGGAACCAAACGCCACGTCTTTGGAGAATTGACCCTGCCAATTCAGGTTGGACCAGAGACGTTTAATGCAGTGTTCTATATTATGGATATCATGCCCGCCTACAGTTGCCTCTTAGGTCGGCCGTGGATTCATTCTGCTGGTGCCGTAACGTCTACGTTGCATCAGAAGCTTAAATATGCTGTTGGGGGCAGCATAGTGACAGTTTGCGGAGAGGAGGACATCATGGTAAGCCACCTATCGTCCTTCAAGTATGTCGAAATGGATGGCGAGATCCATGAGACTCTTTGCCAGGCGTTTGAGACCGTCAAGGTGAAGGAGGTAGCTCCCCTTGTTGCAGAGAAGCAGGAGGTGAACCTCTCTTCGTTTAAGGAAGCTAGAGCAGTTGTCGAAGCTGGTTCTACCCCAGGTTGGGGGCACGTCTTGGATATACCATTCAAACAGGATAAGTTTGGATTGGGATATTCTCCTGAAGCTGAAGCTTCAACTTCTTCTGGTAGCTCATCTCGTGGAAAGGGGCCGATCCTATTCACCAAAGGAGGGGTAATATTCGAAAGTGTCAACGCAGCGTCGGAGGACAGCGGAGACAGTGACTGTGATCTCGATGCCTGGATTCAACCGAGCAAACCAGGCGAGCGCCTTCACAACTGGACCATCAAGGAGATTATCGAGCTGACAAGTGAAGAGTAATGATTTGCTTTTTACAATCTTTTGTACAACCCTATGTCCTGCCCGGGGCATAGTGGTTTTACTGTCAGGGCCTTGTTGGATTATGTGTATACATTTTATCAATAAATAAAAAGGCGTTTTCTTCGTAATCAAATGTTGTGTTCTCTGTTATTCATATTTTATGTTTGTTTTGAAAAACAGCAAAATGGCAACGAGGTTCGTGCAAACCTGCATATTCCTGCTTTAAACTTAACCCTTGTTATTGCAGGATCCACGTAACAGACGACATCGACTCTGGACCCTCTACGGCTCACTACGACTTTGGTTGCCCGATCTATCAAGCCGAGGATGAGATTGATGAAGACGAAGACCTTCCGGAGGAATTGGCCCGCTTGTTGAAACAAGAGGAGAAGGTTATTCTGCCTCATGAAGAGGAGATTGAGATCGTAAATCTAGGTTCTGAGGAGCTTATCAGGAATGTCAGAGTCGGGGCTGCGCTGCAGAACGATGTCAAGCATAGACTGGTCGAGATGCTTCGAGAGTATAGTGACGTCTTTGCTTGGTCGTATGAGGATATGCCCGGACTTGACACTGATATCGTGGTTCATCGCTTGCCGTTGCGAGAAGATTGCCCTCCGGTCAAGCAGAAGCTCAGGAGGACGAGACCAGACATGGCTGTAAAAATCAAAGAAGAAGTCCAGAAGCAGTTGGACGCAGGATTTCTAGCCGTTACCACTTACCCTCCGTGGGTCGCCAACATAGTGCCTGTACCGAAGAAGGACGGCAAGGTACGTATGTGCGTCGATTATCGGGACTTGAATAGGGCGAGCCCTAAGGATGATTTCCCGTTGCCTCATATCGATGTGTTGGTCGACAATACAGCCCAGTTTTCCGTGTTTTCGTTCATGGATGGCTTCTCCGGTTACAATCAGATTAAGATGGCGCCGGAGGACATGGAGAAAACAACGTTTATTACCCCCTGGGGCACGTTTTGCTACAAGGTAATGCCCTTCGGTCTGAAGAACGCAGGGGCCACTTACCAGCGAGCAATGGTAACTTTGTTTCATGATATGATTCATCATGAGATCGAGGTCTATGTTGATGACATGATTGCGAAGTCCCAAACGGAGGAAGAGCATCTGGTCAATTTGCTGAAGCTGTTTGAAAGGCTTAGGAAGTTCAAGCTGAGGCTGAATCCTAACAAGTGCACTTTCGGAGTGCGATCCGGAAAGTTATTGGGGTTTATCGTTAGTGAACGAGGTATCGAAGTTGATCCTGCAAAAATAAAAGCTATCCAAGAAATGCCAGCGCCGAGAACGGAAAAAGAAGTTCGTGGTTTCTTGGGCCGAATAAACTACATTGCGAGGTTTATCTCCCAGCTCACGGCCACTTGTGAACCGATGTTCAAGTTGTTAAAGAAAAATCAGGCGATTACTTGGAATGAAGACTGCCAGAAGGCATTCGATAAGATAAAGCAGTATCTTCAAGAACCTCCGATCTTGATACCCCCAGTGGCTGGACGGCCATTAATCATGTACTTGACAGTTCTTGAGAATAGTATGGGGTGTGTTCTCGGTCAGCACGACGAGACGGGCAGAAAGGAGCATGCCATTTATTATTTGAGTAAAAAGTTCACTGAGTGTGAATCTCGATACTCGATGCTGGAGAAGACGTGTTGTGCACTAGCTTGGGCTGCCAAACGTCTACGACAGTATATGCTCAATCACACCACTATGCTGATTTCGAAGATGGATCCGATCAAGTACGTCTTCGAGAAGCAGGCTCTTTCGGGTAGGATTGCCAGATGGCAAATGGTGTTAACAGAATATGATATTCAGTACGTCTCTCAGAAAGCCATCAAGGGAAGCGTATTGTCTGATTACCTTGCCGAACAGCCAATCGAAGACTATCAGCCGATGAAGTTCGAGTTCCCTGATGAGGACATTATGTTTCTTAAGGCGAAGGATTGCGAAGAGCCATTGCCCGACGAGGGGCCAGATAGGAAGTCTCAGTGGAAGTTGATATTCGACGGAGCAGTCAATTCCTATGGAAGTGGTATCGGGGCTATCATCACGACTCCTCACGGATCCCACATCCCGTTTACTGCGAGACTGACGTTTCCAGTTACCAACAACGAAGCCGAGTACGAAGCATGTATTATGGGTCTAGAAGAGGCAATTGATTTGAGAATCAAGAATCTAGACATATATGGTGACTCAGCGCTTGTAATCAATCAGATCAAAGGGGAGTGGGAAACTCGTCAACCGAATCTAGTGCCGTACATGAATTACGCCAGAAGGCTGCTTCCGTTCTTCGACCGAGTAGAACTTCATCATGTACCCCGAGCTGAAAATCAAATGGCTGATGCTTTAGCCACGTTGGCTTCTATGTATAAGGTCAATCTTTGGAATGAAGCTCCAAGCATTGTTCTTTCGCGTCTTGACAGACCAGCATATGTGTTCGCAATCGAGGATGCCACTGACGGCAAGCCATGGTTCCACGATATTCAGACCTTCCTTATGACTAAGGAGTATCCCGCGGGTGCGTCAACCCAGGATAAGAAGACTCTGAGGAGGCTATCTGGAAACTTTTACCTCAATCCTGATGGAGTGCTGTATAGAAGAAACCACGATCTCGTGCTACTCAGATGTGTAGATGAGAAAGAGGCCAGTATGCTCATGGAGGAAGTCCATGAGGGCACATTTGGTACGCACGCCGGCGGGCATGCCATGACGAGAAAGATCCTGAGAGCAGGATATTACTGGGTGACTATGGAGTCGGATTGCTTCAGATTCGCGAAGAAATGTCACAAATGCCAGATTTATGCTGATAAAATTCATGTGCCGCCGTGCCCATTGAATGTCATGTCCTCCCCTTGGCCGTTCTCCATGTGGGGCATCGACATGATAGGCAAGATCGAGCCCACCGCATCTAATGGTCATCGTTTCATTCTGGTAGCTATCGACTACTTCACCAAGTGGGTGGAGGCAGCCTCGTACGCTAATGTGACCAAGCAGGTGGTAGCTAAGTTCATAAAGAGGGACATCATCTGTCGCTATGGAATTCCCGAGCGAATCATTACTGACAATGGTTCGAATTTGAATAATAAGATGATGAAGGAGCTGTGCCAGAGCTTCAAGATTGAACACCACAACTCATCTCCTTATCGGCCGAAGATGAATGGCGCTGTTGAAGCGGCCAACAAGAACATCAAGAAGATTGTTCAGAAGATGGTTGTGACGTATAAAGATTGGCACGAGATGCTGCCGTTTGCCTTACACGGTTATCGTACGACGGTGCGTACGTCGACCGGGGCAACTCCTTTCTCCTTGGTGTACGGTATGGAAGCTGTCCTACCGCTAGAAGTGGAGATTCCCTCTTTGCGGGTTTTGGTTGATGTGAAACTTGATGAGGCAGAATGGGTGACGAATCGCCTGAACCAGCTCAGCCTGATGGACGAGAAGAGGCTAGCATCGATTGCATTTGGTCGCCTGTACCAAAGCCGAATGAAGAAAGCTTATGATAAGAAGGTGCGTCCTCGAAGCTTTCAGACGGGTGATCTCGTCCTGAAGAAGATTCTTCCGCCACATTCCGATCACCGGGGCAAGTGGACTCCGAATTACGAAGGGCCGTATGTCGTCAGCAAGGTCTTCTCAGGAGGGGCTTTGTTGTTATCCACGATGGATGGTGAAGATTTTGCATCCCCGGTGAACGCGGACGCAGTTAAAAAATACTTTGCTTGAAAGCGACCCGCTGGACAAAAAAGAGAGAGTCCAGGCAAAAAAGGGGCATCCCGGCGAACCAAAAACAGAATAAAAGGTTCGGGCAAAAATTAGGGATATATTGAAAAAATGTACACCCGCGAAGTCGAAAACCTACACTGGGCGGCTTCGGCAAAAAGGGGTATCCCGGTGAACTGAAAACCCGAAAGGGCGGTTCACGCAAAAGTTAGGGATTTAGATAAGCAAATGACTGCGTTCCGCGTATGGACTTTCATTGTTTAGTGGTTCGGAAGACCAGAGGGCCGTGTATCTGAATCAATCTCTTCCAAAGCTGAAGCATCGGAAAAGTATCGAAGTCGAGTGGGTCTTAGAGGGATCAACTCATGGTGTTCGTCTACGCCTCGATTGCCGACATTTGTATATACTGATGTATATTTATGTTTTTTTTTTTTTTTTTTTTGCGCGGCTTCCTCATTTCAGGAGCTTGCCTCTGTTGTAAAACATTTTTGCCCATTCAGGGGTTCACCATCAATAAAATGCCCATTATTCAGCAATTCTACTTGTCTGTTTTGCATTTATCTGTTTTGTTTGCGAATGATAACGCCGATGTGTTTTTTTGATAAAATGCGCATACATAAACTTGCGGGCCTAAGCCCATTGATTGTTGAAACAATTAACTAACTGGACATTGTCGCGAGATAATAACCCTGATAGGCCCCTTTGAGGAGGGTATCTTGTCTGTTTGTTTGTGTCGTTGCAGGCATAGCACCCGTCAGAAGATGTGTCGTGCGTATCCCCGAAGCAGGATGAGTCCTCCTTCTTCAGCAGAGTTCAGTGATCTCTCCTCCGCGGAATCAGAATCAGATAGTGAGCATTGATATGTCTTCCCCAGGTAGAGGTGATTCTCTTCCCCAAGCAGACGCGTCCTGAAGGAATGCCAACTCATCAAGCTGAGTCAAGCACCGAAGAATGATTGAGTACCATAGCTCGTCTTTCCCCAGCACCGGGTCACAAGTGCAGAGTTCATAGAAGTGTTCGGGAGCTGAAGCTCGTGTTTTCCCCAGTAAAGTCGCCGAAGCAGGACTCTTCCCCAGCACCGGGTCACAAGTGCAGGTTTCGCAGGAGGTTGTTCGTATGCCGAAGGATGCAGCAACTGATGGTGCCAGACTGAAGTCTCCAGCGGAATTGAGATTCCCCGCCAGAGCCAGGCTCTCTCCTGGAGGCCGATGACTCCCTCTTCCCCAGTAGAGTGTTGGAACAGCTGATGTTGTATTCTCCGGCAGAGTTATACTCTCCCCCGAAGTCAAATGATTCTTTCTTCCCCAGCAGAATTGAAATTCCCCATCAGAGTCGTACTCTTCAGTGAAGTAGAATGATTTCTCTCCCCGGCTGAGTCCGCAGAAAAGCAGAATCCTTGGAAGTTGATCAGATCATGATCAATTCTCCCCAGCAGAGCATGGGGCGGCTGATGCTGCATTTCCCCAGAGTCGCACTCTTTCCAGCGAAGCAGAATGATTTCTCCCTCCTCAGCCGAGTCTGCAGATGTCCAAGGGATCCGAATCCTTGGAAGTGGATCAGATCATGATTGGTTTTTCCCCAGTGGAGTGTTGAACAGCTGAAGTTGGTTCCCCACGGAATGGTTATCCCCAGAAGAGTAGCCGAGATGGCCACGCAGTTCATTCTAGCGATTGATATCAGCAGATCCAAGTTCTCGTAGAGCTTCGTCCCCTGCAGCAGTCAGCTGAAGTTGTTCCCCTGCAGCAGTTCGCGGAAGATTGATTCCCTAGACAGAGCCTAATTGATGTTGGCGTGTTTACATTCTCCTCAGCAGGACGATTCCTCCATCTGAGCGACTCTTTCTCCTTGACAGGAGGATTCCCCCTTCGGCATTTATTTTGCTGACGGGATCGCATTATTGTGCATGATTGCACGTCATTGTGCACGATTGCATAACATTGAGCACGATTGCATAGCATTAAGCATGAGTGCATGGCATTGAGCGTGATTGCATAGCAGAAGCATATGCATCATAAGCATGATCTAGGTCATTATTATTCTTGTTGTACAGGTGTACTACCGAAAGACCGGTTGCTCAGGACGATTCTTGAAGTTCTCCCCAGCAAGGTCATTTTCTTAGATGATTCTGAAGACCCCGGTGATCCCCGCAGTCGCTCGCTCAAGATGATTTTTGAGATCCTCAGCGAAGTCAGTTCAAGACGATCCTCGAATCCCTCAGCAGGGCCATTTGCTTAAGACAATTCTCAAGACCTCAGTACAGCTTCCCGAGTGGTTCGCCTAGTATGATACTTGAGTTCCCCAATAGCACCTCCAGCAGGAGTTGCCTAGGAAGATTCCTGGAATTCCCAACAGAATGTTTGCTCCAGAAAGGTTATTAGTTCAGGACGATTCTTGAAGATGCCCGACGGATCTGTTTGTTCAAGATGATTCTTGAAGTCCAGAGTAGCATGATATGTATGCTCCAACAACGATGTCTAATCTGAAGGTGGATTTCGTAAGCGCCAGAGGGCGATATCAGAAGGTTCCGGTGAGCCAGATTTCCGTGTGGATGAAGCAACGGGTGGCTGAAGACAAGGTTCCAGGGTTGTAGATACAACAGAGTGATTCGTGTGAGTCTGAAGACCAAGTCAGTTATCCTGAGGTGATGATTGATTGCGATCAAGTGGATAGTTTCTTCTGACTGAAGTCAAAGATGTTTCTCCAGCTGAAGCGGAGTTTTGCCTGTAGGCAAAGTGTTTGAATCCCCGTGGAGTCATGAATGGCTCAGGATACCATTTCTCTGACTAAAGTCACAGATTTCTTATGCTGAAGCAAAGGTGCCTGAAGGCAAGGTTATCCCCCAAGGTCGTGAAGGACCTAGGATTCATTATTCGGGCTGAAGGCCGAAGTATATCCCTGACTGAAGTCTCGGATGCTCTATAGCAGAGGCGGAGTTGCCTGAAGACAGATCCATGTATCCTTGAAGGCCAAGGATCATTTTCTTCAGACTGAAGTCGAAGGATACCTCCTGCAGAGTTGCCATCCTTGGAGGCCAAGGATGCTTATCTTCAGAAGTACTTGAAGATCTTTTCTAGCTGAAGCTGGAAGTGGCCAGGGGCCAGGGTTTCATCTATCTTCATAAGTGCTTGAAGATCTTTTCTAGCTGAAGCTAGAGGCGGCCAGGGGCCAGGGTTTCATATGTCTTTAATGTTGAAGTTCTACGGCAGGCAGTGTGCAGCAGTATTCCGATGTTCGTTATGGTTCTGAGGGTGAACCCCAGATCAAAGTGTGATCGGTTAAGTCTCTCATTCCCAGCGGAGTAGCTTCAAATACGCAAGTATACCTTTTGTTCCAGGGGTGAACCCCAGGTCAGAGTTGTTCAGTGTTGTATTTTCTCCAGCGGCAACGCGGGGTATTTTGTTTAGATCCGACGGCGAGGTCAGATTATGTTTGTTTCCGGCAGCAAGGTTGGATGTTTGTTTGACGGCAATATCAGACTCCTTTAAATCCCCAACAGAGATGATGTTTGAACGACGGCGATGTCGAGTGTCTCTCAGATTATGTTTGTTTCCGGCGGCGATGTCAGATCAGTATTTCTCCAGCTAGTTGTTGAGCGGCTAGTGTTGCAGTATTCAAAGATTTGTTCCCCGCAGAGTACCGTGTGCTTGTGCAGTTGGCAAATTTTCGGGTTTACCGATATTCAACCGTCTCGTACCTTGATTGGTTGAGAGCCGTTCGCTTCTCACCCAGTCAGGTCCAAGCCGTTTGAATAGGGGCAGCTGTTGCACCCCAAAATTTGACCAACATTTATTCATTCATGGAATGTTTGAAAGTTGATACCTTCATCAGAAAGTTCAAGAGATCTTCAGAGGAAGTGTTTTGAAACCAGGGTTGTGTGCTTCACAGTTTGAAAGTTGTGGGTGCTCCTCAGATGATTCTGAGACTTGGAGAATGAACTTGATGTTTTGAGAAAGCCTATGAGATGTCTTGATAGCCATCATGAAGCCCAGAGAGGTCATTGAGCAAGAATTCAGAAGATTCAACCATGAATGGTAGAATTAGGGTTTTGACTGGGTCAACCCTAGACCAGCTGAAGATTTGGAGAAGGTTGAGACTTAATCCAAGGGCCATGAGATCATGGAATGATGTATAGAGATGTTATAAATATGATTCCTAGACCAACTCATCATGATTGAGGAGTTTGAGAAGTTTTGAGTTAGGGTTTCTGAGGATTGTCAGTGGAAAAACCCTAATTTGATCCCTATCTTCCAGGCAGTTTTAGCACTAGATGTGTTTGATATCTCATCTTACCCATAACATGAATGTTGTAGAGCTTGTTCTTAGCTTTAATTTGAGTGGTGGAAGTCCTTGATAGGAGTTACAGAGCTCAAGTCATGGTTTTGACAAATTACAGGTCAGCAGAGGTGTGTGAATCTGGGTCCTTGAAAGTCACCCAACTTGCAGACAACTTTTGCCCTAGTAGGATGATTCCTATGACTTCTTGGTCAACATGAATGTTGAAGAGCATCTTCTTAGCTTTAATTTGAGTGGTAGAAGTCCTTGATTGGATTTGTGGAACTCAACTTATGGTTTGAACAAGGCAGGGGTATTTTGGTCATTTGTCAGTTATAGGTCATTTTAACCAATGCCTAAAACTCCTATTTCCAAGCCTCAAATGGAAAAATTCAAAACATGAAAGTTGCTCAAAATGTGATTTTAAGTCTAGAAAGAAGGTCACAAATTGTTGAAAAGGCTCATAGCACAAGATTCCTTGATTGGTCAAAAATGAACTAAAAATGACTTATAACTTTGAAAAGTTGAAATTGAAAAGTGTTTTGGGAGATCTACAAATCCAAAATAGGTCATCCAATATATCATTTTGATTGGAAAAAACATTTTGAGAAGATTGGTTTAAGTAGAATTTTCATTTGAGGCTTAAAAGATGAGGTTCCTTTGGAAATTTGTCACTTAAGAAAGAAGGCAATGTTGGAAAACTTAACATAAGGCAATTACAAGGCATGTGAGCTTCCTTACCATTTCATATTATCATGTGGTGAGATTTTAAAAGGTGTGTAAGTTGGTTAGAGGTGATATATCATGAGATAACCAATATGGCATAACATGAGATTTTAAGGAAACTTCCATCACATTCTAGATGATTCTAGAAACTTCCATTGATTGTTATAAAAGGAATGCATCAAGGAGTGTTAGAGGTTGGTGATAGAGAGCATTTTCAGAAGGGAGAGAAAGAGAAAGATTGCCATTGAAGAGCTTTCTTCAATTTCAAGCAACCTTGGATTTCATCCTCTACAAGTGTTCCCCTTCCAAACTCGTGCATACAGAATCATCTAGAGCAAGAGGAGAGCAAGATCCAAGCCTCACAAGATCAAGATCCAAGAGATTCTTCATCATCCATCACATTTTGCTCAAGGTGCATTTTGCTTCCACTTGCTTAATTTAAGTAGATTCGTGTAGATTCATTAGCATAATCTTGATCTAGGATGTTAGGAGATTAGTTTAGATAACTTTGGGGCTGTTTAGAGACAATTTAGTGCAGGTGCTTGAATCTTGATGGGCATAGAACTCCATGGTTAGGGCGTTAGAAGCTTAGGTATTTGGTTCAGAATTATCACCATTAGATGTAGAGTAGATCCATATAGGTTTTAGTGAGAATTGTGAGAAAAAGTTTCAGACCATTTCCATGGATGCAAGAGGTTGCAGCTCGCGGTTTTAAGGATAGAGTGAGTTTCAACACGATCCAGTAGTGTACATGTGTAGAGGGAGAAATTCTAAGCAGTTTTCATCTTTATATCGTGTGATTTCGTTGAGTATGGAAGGAGAACCGCATGGTGGAAGTATGGGTGAACATGGTAGTTTAATGGAGATAAAACCCTAAGCTTCATGTCAATTTGGAGAAGAGATAATCTCCACCGTCCAAAAGCATATTGACCATGGACTTTGAGAATGATCTCACGGCTGAGATCAAAAGCTGAGTTTGGTGAGGCTTTCCCTCCCCCCTTAAGCGCTGCGTTTCATTTAAGTGGGGGGAGTGGGCCTTTGCTTTTCGCGCCCCCTTGTAGCGAGGCCCAGCCAGAGCACGTTGAAGGTGCTGCTATTTGCACCGCATTGGTTCCTTTTGTTTTTTATTTTTAATTCAATTCTGAAGTGTACCTGGGCTCAACGCGTATGCTACGCGCACCCCCACCCTTGAAGCCCAATTGGAATAACCCTAGCGCGCGTTGCTTAATACACCCCCACCCCTTTAGTTCATTTTATTTCTTTTTAATTTTCTTTTAATGTTTTCTGTTTTGAATAATGCATTAAAAATAGTTAAAAAATGATTTTTAATTTCTTCTTTTTTCTATGATTAGATTAAGATGAGTAGAGAATTATAAAAATAAAATTGAGATTTCATTTTTAGGTTTAATATTTTTAGTAGATTTTTCAATTAAATAGCTTTTTAATTGGTTCATTTTGATATTTGATTTTGTAGGAATTGTTTTAGTACTTTCCATTAATCTTTTTTACCCATTCCTTTTTGTGCAATTAGATGGTTAGTCATGCTTCCCCATAGGATTTTTTCTAGATTTTTTAGAATTAATCTTGGTTAGTTTAATTAGGGTTGACTTTGGTTAGTCTAATTAGGGTTTAGAATTGTGCATAGGTGATGATTCCTTTCTTTGATTGAGTTTTATCTTGATTTTTAGGTAGAAACCTTTGTAGATGTTAGGGGTAAGTGTTGAGGACCCTTATGAATATTTGTTAAATTTTTCCCCATTAGTTTAGTATTTTTAGGTATTATCTGAAGATTGCCTGATGATTTGGTTTGTTCAGTGGTTTATCTGTTCATCTGTGGGGTTCTTTCTGAGGAATTTGATGAAGGGCTTGTGTTGCCTTGAGGATATTGTTGGAGAGCATCATGAGGAGAAGCCTGTAGATCAAGATGCAGAGACCCAGAGCTTGTCTCATCTCCTGTCTGTGAGGTTTGAGAGCCTGAAGTTTGAGGGAAGTTCATGGTACTTTCCTGAGGAAGGCACTATGAATGACTTTCATTCTTCCTTCTCACCTCGTTCTTAAGTATCCAATGATGTTGGAGCCAACTTGTGAGTTTAATTTCTCCTGAGGAGGAATGTAAACTGATCACATGTTGTTGAGCCACATGGGATACAACTCCTAAGTGGAAGCCTCCTAGTACTTTCCTGAGGAAGGTCCTATGGGTCTATTCACTTAGTTCCACTAGTTGATCTAGGATTTCTCAAGTATCCAATGATGTAGGAGCCAACTTGTGAGTTTAATTTCTCCTGAGGAGGAATGTAAACTGATCACATGTTGTTGAGCCACATGGGATACAACTCCTAAGTGGAAGCCTCCTAGTACTTTCCTGAGGAAGGTCCTATGAGTCTATTCACCTAGTCCCACTAGCTTAAATAGGATTTCTAAATATCCAGTGATGTTGGAGCCTGCTTGTGAGTTTAATCTCTCCTGAGGAGGGATGTAAACTGATCACAGTGGTTGAGCCACCTAGGGTATGACTCCTGAGTATACACCTCCTAGTGTTCTCCTGAGGAAGACACTATGAGCTTGCTTGCTTAGCTCCCTTTCTTTGGTAAGCTTATTCTGAAGCTTGAAGACTGGGAATGATTTCTCCTGCCTAGGGTCCTGCTTGAGAGTTTTGCTTAGATTTGTTTAGATCCTGTGATTAGGGTTAGGTTAGAGAATAGATGATTCTTTCTCATGTGTGTTTTGTTTGCCTGATGGCACTTCATTTCCTTTATCTGTATGATTGCAGTTTACTGTCATTGCTTGATAGCATGGTGATTATTTTCAGTATGATTACTGTTATTACATGACTGGCTTGAGGTTGAGATGAGCTTGTGGAGGCTGAAACCCCACACACATTTCCTCCCTCACTTGCATTGCATGCATTTTACTGTTTAAACTGATGTTTTTGTCTGTATTCTATGTATCATTGACATGATCCCTTAGGACTCTCATGTCCTCTGATGAGGATTTGATGATAGACTTTTAGGTTGAAACCTATGCATGACAACATCTAGGAGTTCCCTGTTCAAACCTCAACCATAGGATGAATCCATGGCATGATAACAATAGGACTTGATAGTCTCCCTCCTAGTTGAGCCATTTTAACCCGTAGTTAGCCGAACTACGTTTGCTCTGATCTTTCACACCAAATGAAAGTACGTAGGCATAGGATGCGATATCCTAGCGAGCAACCTTCCCCCCATAACCCGTAGTTAGCCGAACTACGTTGACTCTGATTTCTCATTCTTTGATGAGAATACGTAGGCATAAAGCGCGACGCTTTGCCGAGTCATTTTTCTTTTCTTTTTTCAGCCAGCCTTGATAGGTAGATAGATTATAACCAACCCGTCCAAGTAAACAAACAAGCGAGGATCCCGTCGAGTACGACGGACGTGAGGGGTGCTAATACCTTCCCCTTGCGTAACCGACTCCCGAACCCAGACAATGGTTGCGATGACCTTGTCTTACCCTTTTTCGTCAGGTTTTTCCGATCGTTTCCTTTCCCGCTCTGAGGGATAAATAACGAAAGGTGGCGACTCTTCTGTCATGCCGGCACCTTATTTTTCGCGCAAGCGACCAACCTCGAGTATCCCCTCTGCTACCTGAAAGCTTCCCTCTCTTGTGCAAGTTTTTCCAGGCTTTCTCAAGTTTGGTCAGCATCTCCTTCCCAATTGCCCCAGTGAGATACAGAGATTCCTGTATCTCCTCGGGCTTTGGCACTCCTTGAGGTATATACCCAAATTGCTTGATCAATAAGGAAGGGTTATAGTTGACACAACCTTTCCTTCCTATTAACGGAACGTTCGGGAATCCTTCGCCTTTGAGTATGACTTCAGCTCCAAATACTTCTTTAATGACCCATACCACGTTCTCAGCAGTTAATCCCATTAAGCGCTCGGGCCATCCTAGAGAATTGATAGAGGTGACAAAAGGGCCTGACTTAGGCATATGACTGGTGAACCACCTGCATAGGAGAGGTACACAGCAAGACACATTCCTTCCTCGTCGCTTTTCATTCTGATAGTGACTTGAATGGTGGATATCTCCCAGCAAAGTAGGAACTGGGTTTCCCGCAGCCAAAATATAGAAGGCATCAGAATCAACAAAATCAGGAATGTTCGGGAATAACACGATGCCATACACACATACAGCAAGGATAACGTCAAAAACACCCCAGCTACCCTTCTGGGCATATTCTCGAGCCTTCTCCACTAAGACATCCAACGGAAATCCCCATACATCTCCTCTTCTGATCATCTTCCCAGACAGCTCAGCCTCTTTCAAGCACAGGATGGTAGAAAGCTCAGCCAGCTTAGGCTCAGCGTCCGTACGATAAAAAGGCATCTGCTCACGGATCGGTATATCCAGAAGTGCAGAGTACTCCTCCAGGGTAGGAGCCAAGACGAAGTCGGGAAATACAAAACACCTGAGCTCCGCGTCGTAGAACTGTAACAGAGTATAGATGCCGCTGGTCTCGTAGGCAGATGGCTGATAAACGTAGGTCAGAATCCTCCCATATCTCTTTCTGAAGTCACCCATTCCCCTCTTCTTAGCAATAGCAATCAACTCTAACAATAGACTGATATTCGGCGACGGAAACTTATAGGGCAATACTCTCTTCAGGTTTTCCATGTCTTGCTAGGAACAAACACCAGAACTGGAAGGGAAAATATGTACCTGCAATACACACACGTTAGTTGAATGCAGATGGTAATGCAATGATGCAATATGATAAATAATGCAATCTGCGAACATAGGGGCTATGCTGTAGCCTGAAGAGGAATATCTCTGTGATCAAGAACAGAAAACCAACACGGTCACCAGAACCTCATGCCACTAAATATCATCTGATACTCAAAATATCAATCCCCTGGTGAGAAAACCATCTAAACCTCTGTATCTGACGAGAATACCATCTGATAATAGCCTCAACCTCAGATAAGAAACCCATCTGACCCAGACAACACACCTGGAGATGAATCAAGAACACCATCTGACAAAGGTACTGAATCATGGTTTCTGAAGGCCAGTTTTCCTGCAATAACCCGGTCCCTCTCACAGGTAGGATAAACCTAATCCACGGACAAAGGTACGGCATCCTATGCGGTTATCAGCGTCACAGACTTTCATGAATGACGATACGATTCCCAGAAGGAGTGGCATCATCAAGTCATGAAGAGGCCTCACTTAGCTGACTTCCAAATGATCGGTCCCCAGAGTCGACAACCCTCACGTCTGGACTCCCCTCAGATCCTCAGGACCGGAAAGGAGCACCTCTGCAAGAATCTCGTCTGAGCGCAGATTTTCGTAGGGAACTGTGCCTGCTCAGCAGACAGGTTCGTCTACTACTTCTCCGCAACTATATCTAGGTGTGTACTCAAGCCCAGGTCCGGCTTTTCACTCACAGTAACCTCCCTCTGCCCACAGCAATAATCATAATAATATAATGCTGGAAAATAAATGCAGACAGGTAAAGGTACAGAATAGTAAAGTGCAGAAAAGTAAAACACAATATGCACAACACCCAACCAATAAACATCCAAGCGCTAGGATTGACTCGCGTAGGGGATGGGAAACGGTCCCAGCATAAGGGATGGGAAAAGTCCCTAGATGCTATAGTCCCCAACAGAGTCGCCAGCTGTCGCTACTGCGAAAATCGGCGCCGGCTTGACAGGAGAGTCGCCACCGTGCGTTATTTATCCCTCAGAGCGGGAAAGGAAACCCTCGAAGTAAACCTCGCAAAGACGGGAAAAGGTATGGTCATCGCAACCAAAACCTGGATTCGGGAGTCGGTTACGCAAGGGGAAGGTATTAGCACCCCTCACGTCCATCGTACTCGATGGGATCCACGCTTGGTGTTTATAGGTAAAAGGGTGTGTTATCTATCTACGCTAATGGCTGGTCTGAAAAGAAAATAAAAGGACAGGACTCGACAGAACATACGGTGTTCTGGGCCTACGTATTCCCTCGTGCAATGGGAAAGTCAGAGTCAACGTAGTTCGACTTCCTACGTCTAAACGGGGGAAAGGTTGCTTGCCAGGACATCGCGTCCTGTGCCTACGTACTTTCATCTGGAATGAAAGATCAGAGCAAACGTAGTTCGGCTAACTACGGGTAAACAGGGGCTCTCACACAGCAGTGAGACAACAAACTGGTCCTAAGGCTCTGGAACCTACAAATACGATCTGGTCTCAAATGCACTCGGGCAAGAGAAAGGGATAACAATCAGTCGTTAGCGGGGAAGTCTCGATCGCACAGCCGCGAGAGAACTAAAGGTTAGTCGTTAGTGTGCTCGCTAGGATATCGCACCCTATGCCTACATATCTTCGTCTGGAACGAAGAATCAGAGCAGCTGTAGTTCAGCTAACTACGGATCAAGCTACTCAAAAGCTCCTACAGAAAGGAAAGGGAAACCCTAGAACTATAGCTGAGAAACAGGGGAATCTACCTACTGCTATCACCTGGTTGACCGTCTTAATGTCTATCATGACAACTCCGCAGCGGAGAAGTCAGAGCTCCTAAGGGATCATGGCAACTGGACTGAACTACAAACAAGAAACTGCAACGTAAAGGAATGCTGAAAATATGCATGAATGCAATGACTAAACAAACAAGGCGCGAAGGCCGCAAACCACAGAGGCAAGGGAGCTCAGCTCTACCGAATACCAACAAGCAAAGCCACGCAATAACAAACAAGTAGAAGGAGGACCACCTCAACTTCTCATGCACACAAAGTCTACTTCTAAGATGCACCTATTCAGCTCTATCTAGATGAATACCTAAGTCTAATGCACCATAACATCACACAAGTCAAACAATCCAAAGAGACTAACCCTGAGCAGGGCCTCTATCTATAAAACAAGAAACTACTCCTGGGCAAGGCCCCTAACAAACCTGAAATAAGCTCCTAGTCTATCTCTCCAACAAAACTCTATACAATACCCTAAGCAGGGATCTAAGCAACAATCTAAACAAAACCCTAAGCAAGAGGAATCAATCCCAGTCTCCAAGCTTCAGAACAAGCTTACCAGAGAAAGGAAGCTAAGCAGACAAGCTCATAGTGCCTTCCTCAGGAAAGTACCAGGAGGTTACTACTCAGGAGTCATATCCTATGCGGCTCGACAACTGTGATCAGTTTACATCCCTCCTCAGGAGAGATTAAACTCACATGAAGGCTCCGGCATCACGGGATACTTGAGAAAAACCTATATGCACTAGGGGAACTAAGTGAACAGACTCATAGGACCTTCCTCAGGAAAGTACTAGGAGGCTGACACTTAGGAATCGTATCCTACGTGGCTCAACAACTGTGATCAGTTTACATTCCTCCTCAGGAGAAATTAAACTCACAAGTTGGCTCCGACATCACTGGATACTTAAGAAATCCTAGATAAACTAATGGAACTAAGTGAATAGACCCATAGGACCTTCCTCAGGAAAGTACTAGGAGACTTCCACTTAGGAATCGTATCCCATGTGGCTCAACGATAGGTGATCAGTTTATATTCCTCCTCAGGAGAAATTAAACTCACAAGTCGGCTCCGACATCATTGGATACTTACGAAAGAGGCGAGAAGAAAGAATGAAAGTCATTCATAGTGCCTTCCTCAGGAAAGTACCGTAAACTCCCTTCAAACTTCAGGATCTCGAACCTCACAAACAGACAACAAGCTCCTAGACTAAGCCTCAATCCACTGCATCCTTGCAAGCTCCAACAGGACCTCAATCAGCTCCCACCTTCAAGAAGAAACCACAGGCCAACAAACCTCAAGGAACTATCTCTGAAGTTCAACCACAGTTGAACTTCAAAGTCAGAAGTCATCAAGACTTCTCCTATCTTCAGGCTCAGACAAATCATATCAGAACATCCTATAAAAATCTATCAAAAATCTAATGGGAGACCTACATGGCTCTAGGATAACATACTGAAAAATCAGAACAAAATTCAACACCAGATGAAAGAACTAAAATCAGCAACACAGACATGTCCACAAACCAGTTTATTCAATGTCAATAACAGTGAAAAAAATGCAATTACAATGAAAATGCATGATTAAGCTAATGTTTTTATGCTATAAAATTCTACACTGAATTACGAGTCTACAGAAAAAAGAACGGAATTATTTGACTAAATCTACCATTTTTTATGAATTTTCTAATGATATGCATGCATTGAAAATATTAAAAAGAAATCAATTAATTGGAAAATATGCAAAAAATAACAAACAAAAATAAAATGCCATTTTTATTTTTATTTACTTTTCTTAACATTTTCATGATGCAATGGTAGGAAAAAGAATTATATAAAAAAAACAATTATTTACATTTATTTATGATGAAAATAAAAGAAATTGAAATAAAATTGAAATAAAGCTGGGGGGTTCAAACAGCAGGTTACTCTAGTTATTATGCATTGGGCCCTACAGGTGGGGGGTGCCAACAGCAACAGGCGTAAGGCCCAATTTTAATATCCAGAAAAAAACAAAAAAGACCTGGACTGAGCGCAGGGGGGTGCAGCGCTAGCCATTTCTCAGTTGTTATCATTGCTGGGCTTGGACGAGGGGGTGCCGTTAGCAATTTGGGGCCTAAAGCCCACACCAATTACTCTGTCTCTCATACGCTAAGGGGGGTGGAGAAGCAATTGGGGTATAGTGATCAGCAACTGCGCTTGGGCCTAGCCCAATGTCCAAACCCTAGTCCAATACGAGCCCTAACAAACAAAACCTAATCTCCTCACAACGTTCTGGTACTGTTCACACTTCTAAACCCTAGCCGTTTCATCATCTTCTTCCTCTATCTCTCACGCTCTCTGCAACAAACTCATACCACACTCTGAAGCCCTCGTATCCCTCTCAAGAAACCTCAATCCACCATCAAACACATTATCAAGATTACTCTCAAATCCCAGCATCAAACAACAAACCACGCACCAAATCCATTCCTAAAAAACCCTAACCTCTCTATAGATCATTGAAAGCAACGCACTCTAAAGAGGGACACGCAAGGAGTTTCAGAAAGGCATACCTGGGTTAATGCGAGTGGAACAAGGGATCTATGAAGATCTATTATATATCAGGCGCGCGTTGTTGAAGGAGGTTGTTGACGCTATGATGAAGTTCTGAGTAATTTCTGGAAGAAATTGTATGGAGGCTTGAGCGACTTCAGGAAAGATGATGAATATTCAACGTTCTGGAAAGATCTTTGGACGAGGATTGTTGGCGCTCTGGAGAAGATTGATGAAGGTCTGGATATTGATGATGTTCTGGAAAGATCTTGAAGATTGAACTTAGTTTGAAGTTTCTGAGATGTTCTTACTTGAAGGATGAATGAATGTCTGAGTGGATCCTGGAAATATTGATGAAGATTGTTGCAGAACGATGAAGGTTGTTGGTTTCTGGAATATTGTTGTATGAAGGTTGATGATTCCGGCGAGGGTTGATCTTTCCGGCGAGGAGAAGATGAAGGTGAAGGAGGAGATCTGGGGAGAAAGAAGAAGATATGAGGATTCTGGAGATTTTGGTGGTTCAGGTGGGTTGGACGGTGGTCGACGGTTGCCGGCGGTGTTATCGCCGGATTTGCATGCCCGGCGAGGGAGTTTCCGGTGAGGAGGTGAGGGGAGCTGGGAGGTGGACGCGTGTCACCGTCGGTGGAGGGAGCTGGTGCATGCGTGCCACGTGTGGTGGCGTGAAGAGAGAGGGAGAGATAGTGGGGGACAGGTGGGGCCGTTCTGAGTGTGTGGCGTGATTACAGTGAAACGCGTGGGGCCGTTCTTTTGCAGACACGTGTCTGCTTTTATACCACTGAAAATGCCAGAACTCTCTAGAAGCTCCTGGACGAAATGGACCTTTTTTGCTGGACTTTTTGGACATGCTGAGTCATTTTTCTGGACTTGCTGATTGAGAATTGGGCTTTAACAAAAAACGCCTCTGGGCCCATACGAGACTGAATGGAAAAAACTGTAAAAAACTGCATAAAAACAATTAACTGAATTTGATTAATGCCTAATTGCCACTAATTAATCTAATTAAATCTAAAACATGATTAACCTAATTAATTCTATATTATCCTAATTAAACTCTAAAAAGTCAATTAAGCTAATTAACTCTAAAATTCTACTAATCTAATTAAACTCTAAAAAATGATTAATAGTCTAATTAACTCTAAAAAATCTAATTTTCTATTAAAAATCTAATATTATTTAATATCTATTAATAAAAGAAAAACTATATTATTTTCTATATTATCTAAAAAACACTTAAACCTATTTTAAAATCTATAGAAAATTCTAAAAATGATTTGAAAAACAATTAACCCTATTTAACAAACCTATAAAATTCTAAACTATTATTATCTATTAGTAATAAAAGAAAAACTATATTCCCCTTTTTCTTTATTATTCTAAAAACTATTTAAAAATTTATTTATATTCTAAAAAACATATTTAAATTCCTGAAAAATCTATAAAGCCTGTTAAAAATTCACAAAAACCTATTAAACCCTAAAAATGCAGATGAATGCAAATGACCGCCATAAAAGAGCGCACGAGACCAGATCGAATCGAACAGAGAGCCCCGGGCATCAGAATATCCTCAAAATCACTGTGCAAGCTAAAAATCACCGAGGAGCGCACAATTTCCCGAAAATAAAACCCTGATAATCTGGACTGGGTCTGCCATATCTGATAGACAAAAATCAAGCTGTAAACTCTGATATCCCCTGCTTGTGCACAAAAATCATACATCTGAGCCGTGAATATGAAATTAAACCATGAGTCAGATAGGAGAATCAGTTGGTCAAATTTTAGGGTGCAACACAAAACAAACAGCCATGCGTCGACCGGAACAAGACATGCATCGACGCATAGCTTGAATTTTCTGGTTTCACGTATTATATCTCCTTTATTGATGCTTACTCCAAGTTTACTTGGATTTATTTTCTAAAAACTAAAGCTGAAGCATTTACTATTTTTCAACAATTTAAGAAATTGGTGGAACTTCAATTTGGTTGCCCTATTAAGGCTCTCCAGTCAGATTGGGGTGGTGAATTCAGGCTTTCTCTCAATTTATCAAAGAGAATGGCATTGTTCATAGGCTTATTTGTCCTCATACACACCATCGAAATGGTGTAGTTGAGAGAAAGCATAGGCATATAGTGGATATGGGACTTACTTTTCTAATTCAAGCTTCACTTCTACTCACCTATTAGGATTATGCTTTCTCAACCTTTGTCTATCTCATTAACAGGCTTACCTCTTTCTCCATTCAATTTCAAATTCCTTATTCCCTGATATACAAATCTCATCCTGATTACAACTTCTTAAGAGTGTTTGGATGTGCCTGTTTTCCACTGCTCATGCCATATAATAGTCACAAGTTGGACTTAAGGTCCCAAGAGTGTGTGTTTCTTGGTTATTCCTCTTCTCATAAAGGGTATTGACATCTTGCCTCCACTAGAAAAATGTACATCTCTAAGGATGTTCTCTTCAATGAATTCACGTTCCCCTTTCCTGAATTGTTTCCTTCCTCTACTTCATCTGCTCCTTCCACCAAAAGTGTCACACTTTCACCCCTACTTGTTATCTATGATATTATTTCCACTTCCATTGTTCTTCCTCCCAGTCCTACTGCTTCTTATTCAAGTCTTGTTACTTAGTGCCTTGAGTCCACTGATACCAAGGGCACTTTTCCACACTCAATTTAATCTACTCCATCTCAATCCTCTAATACTTCATCTAGTTCTCAGGCTCCCACTTCAAACCAAGTCACTCCCAATAATTCTTCATCAGAATTTTCTTCTTCTACCTCATAGACTAGTACCTCTTCATCCTCCACTTCTTCTACTGCCAGACCTTCTATTCCATCTAAAGTTGTTCCAGTACCTCAATCCCATAATTCTCATCATACGCAAACCAGGGCTAAATCTAGTTTTGCTCAACCCAGATTGAACCCCAAACTACTATTGGCTACCACAAAACCCAAGAGTGTCAAGTCTTCTCTTGCTAATGCTAATTGGAAAGCAGCTATGTAAGCTGAGTACAATGCCCTCATTCACAACAACACCTAGACCCTTGTTCCCCTTCCACCCCAGAAGAATGTCATTGGATGCAAATGGGTGTTTAGGGTTAAATAAAATCTAGATGGTACAATAAATAAGTATAAAGCTAGGCTGGTAGCAAAGGGGTTCTATCAAAGGTAACAATTTTATTTTACAGAGACCTTTTCCCTTATGGATAAACTAGTCACTATCAGGCTTATTTTATCCATTGCTCTTACTCGCAAATGGCCTATTCAACAATTAGATGTCAACAATGCCTTTCTCAATGACATTCTTAATGAAGAAGTTTATATAGAGCAGCCTAAGGGGTTTGAAAGTGATAATTCAACCTTAGTTTGCAAGCTCAACAAGGCCCTTTATAGCCTGAAACAATCCCCTGGGCAGTGGTTTGATAGGCTGCAATCTACTTTAATCCAGCTCAAATTTAAACCTAGTAAGTGCGATCCTTCCCTCTTCACTTATTTTGTTGGAGGTCACACCATCTACATGTTAGTCTATGTGGATGATATTATCATCATAGGTGATCCTGCCTCACTCATTAACACCACCATCTTCAAACCAAACTCAAGTTTCTCTCTTAAACAACTTGGCTCCCTTGACTACTTCTTAGGGATTGAGGTCAATCAACCTAATTTAATTCCTTACTTCTCACTTAGTCCAAATATATCAATGACCTCTTAGTGAAAACTAACATGTTGGAGGCCTATCCTGTTCAAACTCCCATGCAGTCCTCTTGTAAACTCACTAGAATTGGTGCCTCAGCTATGCTTGATCCTTCACTTTACAGGTCTGTGGTTGGCACCCTGCAGTATGCAACTCTTACCAGGCCTGATATAGCTTATGTTGTCAACAAGGTGTGTCAATTTATGTCTCATCCTCTAGAGCCTCATTGGGTTGTTGTTAAGAGAATTCTCAGATATCTCAATGGCACTATTGGTCACGGGATCTTGATTTCAGCTCTCTCTCCATCCTCTCAACCCTCTCTACAGGTCTATTGTGATACATACTTGACTACTGATCTTGATGGCTGTAAGTGCTCTTGATTGGCTACATTTTGTGGCAAAACATTATAGTATGTATGTATGTCATGTCTGATGTTAGTGCATACATAATATGGACTGTGCAGGGTAAGTTTACTTAGCTGTTTGAAAGTTAAGTTGGATGTCATACCGGATGTCATGACTTTGGTCGTATGACATCAAGCGAGCAAGTTAGTTTTCTAGCAGCTGAAAATCAAGAGATTAATTAGAAGCTAAAAGCTGGAAGTCGGGAAACATTTTAGAAGCCCTAAGTGCACTAAAATGTCTCTGAATTAAATTGTAAGTATGCAGTTTCTCTGATGTAGGGTTTCAGCATGGGCAAACCTAAAAACTGTATTAAAGCCTAAGGACCAGCAGCTGCTATAAATAACAGAGGATGTAATCCTAAAAACGCAGCTCTTACAGATATAGAAGATTATCAAGTGTGCAGTAAGACTCCTTGTGAATGAAGTAGTTCTGCTCTTCACGTTTTCAATTGTGTCTTAGGAATACTTGTTGTCCAAGCAATTTGCTTCTGCATAATTGCATTGGTTAGGTAGTTTCTAAGCTGGTGTAACACTCAAAGCTGTGAAGCAAGAATGGTGTGTTCTTGATCAAAGCTGTGAAGCACGATCAAGGTGTATATTTTGAAGTGTGTCTTCAAATTTATTATGTAATTTTAACTGATATCACTGTTGTGTGATTGAAGGGAATAAGTGGGTATACTCAGGTCTAGAGTGTCTCTAGGTTGAAGTGTCATTGGGTAGGGATTAAGTGAGGAGTGTAAACTAGAGGTTTAACTCTGAATTGATACTACTAATAGTGAGTTTCCTCCTTGGCTTGGTAGCCCCCAGATGTAAGTGTTGTTGACACTGAACTGGGTAAACCATTACTGTGTTTTTACTGCTTTCCGTTAACTGCTAAATTAGTTGTTGAATAGCCTATGTCATTGTGGATGTCATAACTTCAGTCATAACATCCATCTGTGTATGCGTAGAATTTTAATTGGCATTAGAGCAAGCACCCTTCCTGTTTAATTCTGGGTGAGATCTAGGGAAGAAAATTCTAACACTATGGACAAAGACATAGGATTCACCAATAGACCACCAATTCTGGATGGGTCAAAGTATGACTACTGGAAGCCAAGGATGATTGCATTCTTGAAGTCTATAGACTACAAGGCTTGGAGAGCTGTAAATTCAGGATGGGAACATCCAGTGAAAACAGACAAGGATGGAGCTTTAGTGATGATTCCTGAAGAGGAATGGAATTAAGAACAAGAGGCACTGGCACTTGGCAACTCTAAAGCCTTGAATGCTTTATTCAATGGCATAGATAAAAACATCTTCAGGCTGGTACACCATTGTGAACTAGCAAAGGAAGTTTAGGACACCCTAAAAACTACTCATGAGGGAACCTCAAAAGTAAAAATGTCTAGACTACAAATGTTGACTACAAACTTTGAGAGTCTAAAGATGAAGGAAGATGAGACAATTCATGAGTTTTACATGAATGTACTTGAACTTGCAAACAACTCAGGAGCTTTGGGGGAAAAATGTCTGAAGAAAAACTGGTGAGAAAGATTCTCAGGTCCCTGCCTAGAAGGTTTGCAATGAAGGTCACTGCCATTGAAGAAGCCCAAGACATATGCCACATGAAGGTGGATGAACACATTGGTTCTCTCCAAACCTTTGAGATGGGAATGAGTGATCAGGCAGTGGAGAAAAAGAACAAAAGTATAGCTCTTGTTTTAAGCACTGCAGAAGAGGCAGAATGAGAAGATGGGGGAAAAGAATAAAATTTGTCATAAGCAATAGCATTGCTTGGAAGACAATTTAATAAACTGATTAAAAGGATAGATCAGAAATCAAAGCCCTATGCCAAGAACAGTCCCTCTAACATTGGCAAAGATAAAGCTGAAGACAAAGCTAGCCAAAACAAAAGAGTCCAATGTCATGAGTGTGAGGGATATGGACATGTTCGAAGGGAATGTTCCACATACCTCAAAAAGAAGGGAAAAAGCCTAATTGTCACTTAGTCTGATGAAGACTCAGAAAGTGAATCAGAAGGAGAGTCTTCCAAACATGTCATTGCTTTCAACAGTGTGTGCATAACTGATGGTGACTCAAGTGAAGAAGAGATGACATTTGAGGAGCTTGCAGCCTTATATCAAAAGCTTCACGTCAGAAGTACAGATATGTACAAGCAAGGAGAGCAACAGAAGAAGCTCATAATAAGCTTAGAGGCTGAAAAGACAGAGCAGCTGGCAACAATAGAATCGCTCAAAGGAGAGGTCAGCCTGTTGAAGTCTAATTTAGACCAAATGTGCAAGTCCATAAGGATGCTTAATCCTGGAACTGACACCCTAGAAGAGATTCTTCAGAGTGGTCAGAATGCAGAAAATAGGTCTGGGCTGCGATTTGTTGATAGAAAAAATCATGTGCTGAAACTTAAGAAATTACAACCTGAGATTCAGAAGTTAAAAAGGATGTCACGACCAATGTCACAACATCCAGCACACTGAAACTGGAACCAAGTCAAGAGACAATTCCAGGGGTATAGGTGTTACTAGTGTGGTAAGCTTGGCCATATTAAAGTTGTGTGTTTCTGGCTGTATGGATTTCCTAGCCAAAGAAAAACCAAACAGGGCACTCAGGGCAAGAGGCAGCATCATGCCAAACCCAAGAAGGAGGTGCCTAACAAGTAAAAATAATGGGTTGTCAAGACTGTTGAACTAGCAGCTCACACTTCCCTGAGAATGCCAACCAAAGAGGATTGGTACTTTGACAGTGGTAGTTTAAGACATATGACTGGAATTGAGGATAACTTGATAAAACTCAAACCTCATTCATCAAGTCATGTAACCTTTGGTGATGGAGCTAGAGGAAAAATCACAAGTGTTGGTCAACTTGACAGTTCTAAAGCACCAGAGTTGAGGGATGTCTTGCTGGTTAAGGGACTGACTGTTAACCTAATAAGTATAAGTCAACTATGTGATCAAGGTTTAAAGTCCACTTTTCCAAGGATATGTGTATGGTTGTCAATGATGAAGGCAAGGAAGTAATGAGGGGAAATAGATCCAAGAATAATTGTTACCTGTGGGAGCCCAGAAGTAACAGAACTGGATTGATCAATGAAGAAAAGGAGGATCCAATTTGGGTAAATAAAAGCAGACACCAACAAAGGATGAGGAAGACCATAGTCAAGAAATCCGGAAGAGTAACTCCAAAGTGTCTGCTAGATGGGAGAACAGGATATGGTGAATATGAGGGTGATAGGCAAGCCCAGAAGGGATACCCAAAGATTGACCATCAAGGAAAGCTAGATAGGCTATATTGGAATCTGAAGGAGTCCATGGAAGCTAACTTGCATACAGAAAGCAATGTCACTCTAGGTGTCATGACCTTGTTCTGTGACATCAAGAGTACAATCCTAACAACCGTTGTTGAAGTCCAAGGAGACATGTTCAGGGGTAACTTGGGTAAATGGCAACAGGGCTGTGCAAAACCTAATGATACTGACATGGGTGCAAGAAGGGTCAAGGATCATCAATTTATAAAGTCTCTACAAAAATTAAGGTCTTTTAGTAATGATGAGTTGTAGCAATTAACAATAACAATAAGAGGGAATTACTTGGTGAAATTAAATTATTTAATACCAAATCAAAAAGGTAATTTTCCTCCTATTCGGAAACCACACCCCATTGCCACATATACAACACACCCCTATTATTTGTGGTACCATCACAAACCATTCAGCTTCCAGGCCGCTTCAACCAAGCAAAGAAAATTCTTTTGTTCTCAACCAACGTCTCCAACAATGTCACAACAATTAAAATCATCCTCATCCAAACACATGTCCAACAAAGCTGCGGAGTCAAACCCTAACGAGGTGTTAGAAGTATCCCCATTGCGCATGGTAACACTGGACAGATTATTGATGAATGAACCTAGAAAACCCCATGCAAGAAGGTCAAAAGACTGTGTCTCAGGTCAAGCTCCTTCTTCTGCTGCATCTGATGATCTCAATAATGCAGAAGTTAAACGAACCCATCTTGCCATTGTGAAAATGGTCTCCAGCACACTCAACATACCCACGTCTTCTAGTATGAAGGGGTCTGATCCTAAACTGCATGATCAACCCAATGTCACAACATTGAAGGACCTTGCACCAGAAGGGAAGAACAGGGGTGAAGAGGCGAAACAAATGGGTGAAAGTATGCAAGGCACCAAAGATCCTGAAGTGGTGGACCTAGACAACTATTCTGATAATAATCTCATAGCCAAACTCAATCCAGGCATAGCCAAAAGGCTGATGACACGAAAAGGGAAAAAGGTAGCTGATCAAATTTCCCCCAAGAAGAAGGATGGTGAGAAGACTACTGAGCAAGAAACTTCCACAAAGAAGGCTGGAACAAAGAGGACTCAGGTTGGACCGCCTAAAGGCTGGAGCAAAGTTGTCACAAAGAAGAAAAAGGCTAAATCCAATTCAGAATCAGAGACAGACTGTGATGTTGCTGTTGATGTCACTAACATCCAAACCAAGAAAAAGCCTTCTACAAGCAAACTGGCTGCAAGTATTCCTAAAGTACCAATTGATAACATTTCATTTCACTATCCATCAAGTGTTAACAGATGGAAATACGTTTATCACAAGAGGTTGGCCCTAGTGAGAGAGCTTGCTCAGAATGCTCTTGAAAACAAGGAAATCATGGCCGTCATCAGTGATGCTGGCTTGGTGAAAACTGTGAATCAGTTCTCCCAATGCTATGAAACATTGGTGAAAGAATTCATAGTCAATCTTTCAGGTGAATGTGCTAACAGGAAATCCAGTGAGTTTGGCAAAGTATTTGTGAGAGGTAAATGTATTAATTTTTCAGCAACTATCATCAACAAGTACTTGGGGAGACCTCGTGAAGGCCTGAATGAACTAAAAAGTCTCTGACCATCAAGTATGCCAAGAAATAACTGCCAAACAGGTCAAGAAGTGGTCGTCCAAAGGGAAGCTTGTAGCAAGCAAACTAAGTGTTAAATATGATATGATTCAAAAAATTGGTGCTGCAAATTGGGTGCCCACTAATCATAAGACAACAGTGGCAACCATTCTTAGAAGGTTCATGTATGCTGTAGGAACTACGGCTAACCTCAATTATGGAACATACATTCATGAACAAACCATGAAGCATGCTAGCAGCTACAATATTAAGGGTCCTATTGCTTTTCCCTCTCTCATTTGTGGGATCATCTGTGATCAACATCCCAACATCCTCAGGGAAAATGATGTTGCAAACAAGAGAGAAACCGCATTGTCATTTCATCATAAGCTGTTTCAGGGGACTCATGTTCCTGACATTGTTATGACATCAGCTGAGACATCCAAGGGATCATCAAAATCAAGAAAAGATGAAGTAATTTCAATGTTGAAGGAAACTTGCAAGGAACTAGATGCTAGAAAGAAAAATCTTGAAGCATTAATCAGAACCCTTGAGAAAAATGAGGAGTCTGAATTCACTGATGAAGAGAGAGATGGTAATGGTTCGGGTGATAATGACAAGGAAGCAGCTGATGATTGTTCTGAGGAAGCCAGTGGTGAAAATGAGGAAACAGGTAAGGACAGGTGTGAGGAAACCAGTGCTGAAGATACTGCAGAGGATAGGTCCAACTCTGATGAAGAAGAGTAAAAGTGAGTGTTAGAGATGCCTAGCTCAGGTTGCTGATTTGCTGAGCTGATAAGGCTGCGTGCTGACTGCTTGATAAGTGTGAGATCTCTTGTAAGACTTGTGTGATAATTTGAATTTGACATGCTCAGCATGAGCAGTGTGTATATTTTGTCCCCAAAAATTTTGTTACAATTTCTAATCTATACTAAGTTTTAGTTGGATGTTAATTTGTGGCTAAAAAGGGGAGAGAGTGTTGAGTGATTATAACAAGCAGGTGGAAGAACAGGTAAAGCATATGTGATATCTCAGGTGCTGCAGATGATATGTTGTAACATGTGATGGTCAAAATACTGCAGGTATGACAACAAGATGATGTTGTTGTGTGGATTCCTAGAATGTTAGAATGCTAGAACTGCTGCAGGTGTGACAACAGCTGATGCTGTAATTCTATTTTTTTTTTTGTGTTCCTAGTAGGAGTAGGAATGATAGACCTGTTGTGTATGTATGCTGAAGTTGTGCTGAAATGGCTAGCATGTGTGAGTTTCTGATTGTTTGCTAGAACTAATTAGGAGTGTATGTTCAATTGTGTGTATCTGCAAGGTGTTAGCAGATTGTGTGTGTATCTGCAAGGTGTTAGCAGATTGTGTGTGTATCTGCAATGCGGTAGCAGATTGAGTGTGGTGCATCCCTTCAGGGGGAGTAGCATTGGTTAGTCCACAGGAAGGTGAGACTACAAAAATCTAGGCTAACAGGTAAGAGTGTTAGGCTTAGAAATGTCTGTGACTTCAGAATGGTATTTTGGATGTCTGGACATCCAAAACAAGCTGGATGTTGTTAGGTAACTGCAGGATATGCAGGTTGGGAACTCAGCTGATAAGATCATCAGTTTGAGGGGGGAGTAACCAAGCAAGTTACTCAAAGTAATGGTACATCTGTAATGGCAACTAACAGATGTTTGTGTGAGCAGGTTGATTCTGAGAAGCTGAGAGCTGACAGAGTGTGTGCATCTAGTAAAATTCCTGCATGACAGGTCATATGTTAAGTCTTCTTCTGTGTATAAATCTCTGGTTTAAGAACAGAGGTTTTTAGCCAAAAATTTGCCAAAGCGGGAGTTTGTAAGTGCTCTTGATTGCTGCATTTTGTGGCAAAACATTATAGTATGTATGTATGTCATGTCTGATGTTAGTGAATACATAATGTGGACTGTGCAGGGTAAGTTTACTTAGTTGTTTGAAAGTTAAGTTGGATGCCATATCGGATGTCATGACTTTGGTCGTATAACATCAAGCGAGCAAGTTAGTTTTCTGGCAGCTGGAAATCAGGAGATTAATTAGCAGCTCAAAGATGGAAGTCAGGAAACATTTTAGAAGCCCTAAGCGCACTAAAATGTCTCTGAATTAAATTGTAAGTATGCAGTTTCTCCGATGTAGGGTTTCAGCATGGGCAAACCTAAAAACTGCATAAAAGCCCAAGGACCAACAGCTGCTATAAATAACAGAGGATGCAATCCTAAAAACGCAGCTCTTACAGATATAGAAGATTAGCAAGTGTGAAGTAAGAGTCCTTATGAGTGAAGCAGTTATGCTCTTCACGTTTTCAATTGTGTATTAGGAATACTTGTTGTCCAAGCAATTTGCTTCTGCATAATTGCATTGGTTAGGTAGTTTCTAAGCTGGTGTAACACTCAAAGCTGTGAAACAAAAGTGGTGTGTTCTTGATCAAAGTTGTGAAGCACGATCAAGGTGTGTATTTTGAAGTGTGTCTTCAAATTTATTCTATAATTGCAACTGATATCACTGTTGTGTGATTGAGGGGAGTGAGTGGGTATACTCGGGTCTAGATTGTCTCTAGGTTGAAGTGTCATTGGGTAGGGATTAAGTGAGGAGTGTAAACTGGAGGTTTAACTCTGAATTGATACTACTGATAGTGAATTTCCTCCTTGGCTTGGTAGCCCCCAGATGTAAGTGTTGTTGACACTGAACTGGGTAAACAATTACTGTGTTTTTACTGTTTCCTTTAATTGCTAAATTAGTTGTTGAATAGCCTATGTCATTGTGGATGTCATAACTCCAGTCATAACATCCATCTGTGTGTGCGTAGAATTTCAATGACAAAAGAAGTACATCAGGAGCTGCCATTTATTTTGGTGTTAATCTCATCTCTTGGTGGTCTAAGAAACAGCCTATGATGGCTAGATCTAGCACAAAAGATGAGTATAGAAGTCTTGCTCAAGCCACTGTTGATCTTCTATGGCTGCAGACCTTACTCAAGGAGCTATTCATCTCAACCAAAACTCCTTTGGTCCTTTGTGATAATCAATCTGCAGTATTACTGCCACACAATCCTATACTTTACTCCAGAATAAAACACATGGAAATTGATATGTTTTTTGTCCGGGAGAAAGTCATGTCCAAGCAGATGTTCATCACTCATATTCCAGGCACTAACCAGTGGGAAGATACACTTCATAAAACCTCTTCCCTCTACAAGGTTTTTTGAGCTTAAGCACAAACTCAACGTGAGAGACTCCCATTGAGTTTGTGGAGGGGGAGGGGGTATTAGAATGTAACAACATTGTATAAATCATAAATGACAAGTGTCAATCTGAGTAGTTTGTTTAACCTGTTACAACAGGTTTTCTGTTAGTTAGAAACTGCTACTGCAGGTTAGCCTTGTTTAGCAAAACTTGTTATGGCAGGTCATAGAGTTAGTTTTAACCTGCTAGTGCAGGTCAGTGCAATTGTTGTATAAAAAGAAAACTCAAGTGTAACCGAATTCATTCAATCAATAACATAAAATAAAGTTTGTTACAATCATGAAACTCTCTCTTCACTTTCTGTTATGCCAGAAGAATAAAAGGATACAACAGGCACGAGAAATTTCAAACCATCGAGACATTAAGAAAATAGCAAACAAGTCGAACTGAATAAAAAGAAAACCAACAAAAAAAAACCACTACAAATAGCCACAATCAAAACAACAAATAAAAAAAATAAAAAAAAATCTCTTCTCCAACTCCCACAACGAACCACTATCCAAAACATGACAAAACAAAAGTCAGACAACAAAATCAAAAAAAATAAAAAACAAATTAGAGCCTCAAGAAAACACCAATAAACAACATAGATAAGGGGGACAAACTAGAAATCCATATGTGCTATTAAGTCAAAGACATAATAGGATTCTAAAATAAATTAAAGAAAGATAGAGAATTCAACTGAGTTTTATGATAAACTCAACCGGTTTCATGATGATCATGTCATCGATAGAGTCGTGACTTGTCACTATTTTCTCTAACGAAAAGTTATGGGAGATAGTAAATTGATGGGTAGTAATATGATTTTAATTTCTTAAAGATAGGTAGTTTTAAAATATTGATAGGATTTAGATTTTCTCAATATATCTGATCCATGGTTTTTTCTATAAATTTTGAATTTATTTAGTTTAATTATAATATTTTTTAAAAATTACTTAAATCTAGGATGTATAACATTTTTTAAAAAGAATATTTAATCAGTTTTTATTCTTCTAATCCTAATCGTATGTCCTAAAAAACTGAACTACTATGAAAATTAGGTCCTACGCTTATTTGGACGAATAAAACCATATATAAGCCGAATAAAAAACTAAAATTCTTTTTATTTTTGATAAAAAAATATTTAAATTAATAGTTTATCTTTCTAATCGAAATAATACATACACATTGGGTGTTTGCAGTGTAGTTTGTACTAGATTTGAGATAAAAATTTAAATGATCATAATATAATTTTATTTGTGATTTGATTTTGTAAATTGATTGAAAATTTGATTCGGTTCAATATATTTTTTATTAAAATTAAAAAATATTAAAAAAATACTATTAAAGAATTTGATATAATATATAATATATAGTATATTAAAAATTAATATTATAAAATGTGATTTAAACTAAATTAACAGAGTATTAAAAAAAAGTTAATTAATAAACTAACGCACTATATCATACTAATAAAATAAATAAATATAAAAATACATACATTTTGATCGTGTTTGGATTGATTTTAGAAAAGTATTTTAATATTCATTTAAAGCAAGGTTGTTATATTTTGTTATTTTTTTAAGCAAGGTTGTTATGTTTTTCCGCACCAAAGCGGATTTCAATTGAATAGCTAACCCATTTTTCGTCTGATTCTGTTTCTTTTAATTAGTATCATCTTGTTATCTATAAAGACTTGACTACTAATTTTGTTATTAGTTAATGTGTAAGCTGAGCTCAATTGCTGCTTCACGTACAATCTTTTCAATGAATTTAAAGCTCCAAAGATATAATATCTCTGGTAGAAAAGATTTTATCGGAAATTTACCTGTTCACATTCTTCTCCATATTCTTTCTTTAATGCCTACTAAAGATGTTGTCGCAACCTCCATATTATCCAAATGGTGGAAGTACTTGTGGATGGATTTATTTGCGTTTAACTTTGCAATTTATCGCAACCAAAATGAAACTGGAATTTACAATTCAACAAATCATGTCTTGGATCTTGTTGATAGATTACTACAAAGATCTAATAGTCGTGCAATTAGTCTCAGCATTGCGATGCATGGTAATGGAGTTACAGTTGATCCAGCCAAATTCCACCGTTTTTTATCTGATGCAAAGATGCACAAAGTGGAAGAACTCAATATTTCTCTAAACTTAAAGTCTAAACCATTTATATTACCACAAAGTTTCTCAACTTGTGCGTCATTTAATAATTTACATTTAGAATTTGAGTGTGTTCTTAATGTTCCGAGTTGTATTTGTTTTTCTAATTTGAAGACGTTAAATATTTCATCGGTTACATTTTCAAAGGATGATCCTGTTCAAAAACTTCTCTCTGGATGTGTTGTCCTCCAAGAATTAATCATGTGTGGTTGTGGTTGGATCAACATAAAGCATATCAATATTGCAATGCCAACATTAAGAGAATTAAGCATGGACTTCAACTATCCAAGTGATGATGAGCTATTCGGTTCTAAAATTGAGATTGATGCGGTGAATCTTTTATCTTTCAGATGCTTAGGCTTTTTAACCGTTGAAGTTTGCCTCGTTAACCTAGCCTCTATAGTTGATGCATATATTGATCTTGAGATTTACTTTCCATTAAACCAACCATATATTGCTGCTCATGAAATTAAACTATTGACTGGACTTCATCAGGTCAAATCTCTCCGGCTATCAAATGATACTCTCCAGGTGTGTATCAATGTCTTTTAACTATGCGTTTATTAAAATTATTGTATTTTTTCTTCTTTGTCACCTAACATTGATTTTTTTTATCGCAGTGTCTTTTCATTGCAGAAGATAATTTCTATGCTCTTCCTTCATTCTATAATTTGAAACGTCTTGATATGAATTTCGGAACGGTTACTGGTTATACAAGTGCATTTCTAATGGATTTTCTCAAAAAGACTCCGAAACTTGAAGCACTTGAGATTCCTAATGTAAGTTTATATATCTTGTTTCAATGCTTGTTTTAAGGCGGGTTAATTAGAAGTATTATTTTTGTTCATTGACTTGTTATTGATATATATTTAGGGATTTCATCCAAACACTTGCATGCATGGTGAAGACTGGATAATGACTTCAGTGCCTTGGTGTTTTAAAACTTGTCTCAATTCATTTTGCTTCTCTAATTTTGATGGAGATGAAGCTGAAATCCAATTACTGAAGTTTATATCAGAAAATGCTCCACTTTTAAAAGATATTTGTATACACGGTTCAAACAATTTCCAGGCCGATTTGAAGAAGCAGACTGATATTTGTGACCAATTGAAATCTATGGGTCTAGAAAATTGGACCATAACGCGAGTACGTGAGTAAATGTGAAGTCCTGAAAGATATGTGCATCAGTAGATTTCGTTTCAGTTAGCAGTGGTTTCAAAGTACAGAGTTCTAGTTGATCTTCTCATAGTGGAGAGTTGGGGAATTGTCAAGACTTGTTTTGTTCTTCTATTTTCGACGTATCCATTTTAGTGCTCCTGCAAGGGCTTTGTGTGGTTTTTGGTTATTTTAGTCAAATTCTTAAGTACGGGTAAATAGAAATAAAATATTAATTTTTTGGTTTTTAATATTTAATAGAAATAAATTTAAAATATTAATTTTTAAAAATAAAATATATAAAAAAATTGACATAATATTAAATGTGATTGTTTCATTAGATGAAGATATCATGATTTAAATACATTCAAGGGTCTCAGAGTGTTAAACTTTTTATTTATTTTTCTTTGTTTTTAAGGTGTGATTTTATTTATATAAATATATTTTTCTTTTAAAAAAGTTATGTATAGATGTGAATCCATCATTTTTTCATGACATTTTATATTTGTAAATTAAGATTGAATTTACATGTTAATTTATTCCAACACTAATTTTGTTTTTAAGAATAAATTTCACTTTATATTAATATACTTTTGTGAATTAGTTTTTTTTTTCTATAAGCTAAATATTATCTTCATGAAGAATACTTGAGAGTATTTCAAATCAACAAATACTTGAGAGTATTTCAATATTGAGTTCTATCAAAATGAAAGAATCCAACCCCAATAAATTACAACTCCATTACAGAAAATCAGTAGGTTGTTAACTCTAATTATAAGAAGATCTATTGTTAGTTTCTAAAGTCAATCAACACTATGAATTGAGGATATTTTTGTGGACTGAGGATATTTTTGTGGACTATATCTTCTATATTATCAAAATTATTATTGAAAATAATTTGTTTTCTAAATTTCGTCGTGAAAATTGATGAACAACCACTAATCTTACATATCGATAAAGATTTGTTTTATTTGCAGAATTAACCATACAAATTTTAGGACATATGCTAATTGATCTTAAACAAAGTTTAAAAAGACAATGAACACTTCGATAGAGTTCATGATAAAATAACTTATTTCAAGTGTAAACGGAATTGAACACGAAGGAGTAAAATCGAAGTACTGGTAAACGACGATAAAGATAATAACTTGCATAAAGAAAGGATAAATTCTTAATGAAAAAGATTTATTAAATTGCATTGAAATGTAAAGATGGTGTTTCATCAACATACATTCTTACAAACTCGTTTCTCTACACACAGGTACTTGGAGTATACTGAAGAATTTGTATACAATTGAGCACACTCAAATCCTACACTAAGGCTTGCTATTTATAATAATCGAAAATAATTTCTATTAACAGCTAGCAAACAAAATCAAGACAAATGTCGCTCTGCATGTCTTCGATTCCTAGAAGCGCTCCACATGTCTTCTTTGAGGAATGGATAAGAACAAACTTTTCCTCCTTTTTTTGAATTCAAATCTTCATGTCGAAATGCCTTTAGTAGCACCTCAGTCGAATCAAATCTTCCAACCACTAAAAAATATTTTTAAGCCCGTAGAATAGTTTCTCCTGGCAGAAGGACGCCTTCGACTCATATTCCAAAAATATGGATCCGACCGAAGTATGCAGATTTCTTCAGAAACTCTATTACCCTCTTCTAAATCAATTTAGGCGTCGAAGTTTAGAGCCAACAAATTGCCCCCCAAAAATGTCATTTTCGACATCACTGAAGAAAAATACATTTTTTGATAATGCCATTTGACGCCTCAAACGACCTTTGCATGCTTTTGGCGTCTCTTACTATTCCGAAAAACTCGTGACGTCATTATCATCATGATGATTTCTGAAACATCTCATCAAAGTACGCCACAATCTCCAGCCATCATCATGTTTCCTAGACCCTAGGAAATCATGCGCTAGGCATTAACTGCCCACGTTCCATCAAACGGCCCTGATGGAACACGTGTCCCACGAGCTTATAAATTTCTCCAAACATAACCATTTTACCTTTTACGCTTCCAAAAATCTCCAAACATTTTCTTCTCTCTGCATTTTCCAAACTTCCAAAAAAATACCCAGATTTTCCTCAAACCTTAACAATGACATCTTTAACCACCAACGTTAAAGATTCCAAGAAAATCCACAAATTAAAAGACTTGAAGAGTGTAACACCCCCTTTCTATATCCTCAAATAATCATATAAATCATTTAGGCACATATTGAAAATTTCATCAGAGTATTATTAAAACACAGTATAAAAGAGGTGTGTCACATTATACATAAAATTAACACATATACAACACCTGCTCATAAGAAGATATGCAACAACGGGTAAACTTGCAACAAAGGAACTTAGTCCTTACACCTACATCTCAATATTTAGAATAAAAGCGGAAAATCTAAATATTGAATAATCACCGAACATATATATACATATATACATCATCCACCATGATTCAATATCATCAAACATGTTTACATAAACATTCGTCATCAAGATACATATGCAATGTATCAGAAAAGAATCATATACAATCCTAACTACCCGGTGCTACATATCAAAGTCGATCGACCAAAAAGAATGAAGCCACACTTCACAAAAAGAACTCCAGCAACCTACTCTGTAATGCCTCATAGAGCATCATAAATCAGCAGAAAGGTGAGAATTATTATCATAATAAAAATGCATATAATCATATATGTATATACACAAGTATAGAATACACATATTCCACATTTCTCACCACAATTCATCATGTACATCACAACATATATATATATATATATATATATATATATATATATATATATATATATATATATATATATATATATATATATATATATATATATATATATATATATATATATATATATATATATATATATATATATATATATATATATATATATATATATATATATATATATATATATATATATATATATATATAACAAATATGGATAATCAACGAGCATATTCATCATGCACACATTCATAATTCTCATCATTTCACATGAACATACACATATTATGTTTATTTCACCAATGCATCATATAAAAATGATATATGCAAATCATAGAGGCCAACTCGCTACTCTATGAAAATGCAATGCGGTACCGACTCAATCACCTCAAGTTCACTCAGGAACTTATTGGAACCATCGCTCGTTACCAAGGTAACTCCCCGTCGGGCATACGATGTTCACCCATTGCTCACACCCCACATGGGAACACAATCCGATTGCTCACACCCTACACGGGCGCACAATCGTTCTGCAGATTCTACTCAGAATCAATTGTAAACCCTCGCTCATACCCCACATGGGCACACGATGCTAATGGATTGCTCACACCCCACATGGGCACACAACCATTCCGCATATTCTCCTAGGAATCAATCAACACAAGAATGTACATCATGATGCTTCACATGCAAAATGACTCCATGCACTTCTTAAAATGCATACATATTCACAATGTATCATGCATTTATCATATTCAATCGCATACTATCAATATGCATTCATCACAATATATATATATATATATATATATATATATATATATATATATATATATATATATATATATATATATATATATATATATATATATATAGATATATACATATATATATATATATATATATATATATATATATATATATATATATATATATCGTACATACTCAATATGCATTCACGATATCATGCCAAACGGCGACAACTTCATCAAAATCAACATGCATTTTTAATCAATTTAAATAATGCATACATTTGCCAAACGACCACGATTCACAATCTAGGATTCACGTCATACGGCTACCCACAGCATATCAAACAACAACACACAAACTACTCATTTAAGAAGAGGTCGATCGCAACCGAACCACGGAATCAATACATAATGAATCAAAAGAAAAAGATGTGTTGTCATGCTCGCTGGCTTGCTTGCATAGCGAGCTCCTAGCGAACACTCGCTACCTGTTCGCTTAGCGAACCTACTCGCGAAGGAGGCTTCTGAGCTACTGGAATTGCTCGCTACATTCTCGCTGGGAATTCACCTAGAGAACTCCTCGCTACTCCACTCGCTTAGCGAACACGCTAACGAACCATGATTTTGGCTTCTAGAGTGATTCACTACCCTCTCGCTGAGCCTCGCTTAGCGAACGTTCGCTACCCTGCTCGCCTAGCGAATGTGCTAGCGAGCGTCTGCGAACTCCAAAATTATCACATGTCCAAAATCATCAAATCCTCACAAAATCACCCGATTCAAAACCTACAAGTTCCAGTAGTCTTAGTCCAACAATACTCGACTAAACTACGCCATTAATTCCAGAATCTAACCGTTAAAACCTCGATTTCTATCGATTAATCCATTTCTGGCCTAGAATGGAAAATGTAGAAAAACAACCAACAAATCCAAACCAACACATACATAATCATACACATTAATAAGATGATAAGATTTCACACCCTTACCTAATTAATCGAAAGTTAGAAGTTGTTCTTGATGATTTCCAAGTTTTTCCTCTCTTTCTCCTCTTCCTATTTCTTTCTCTCCTTTTCCCTTCTTTTCTTACTATACTTTCATTTTTCTCTCCACTTTCTCTTTACTATCTTTCTACTCTAATTCTTTCCATTATTTTCTCTCAAAACATCTACTAACTCATTTTCTCACAAAATATCTAATCTCCCTATTAATCAAGAAATATCTCAAACACTTCCCACTTAAATTCCCAAAATCTCTCCAAACAATAAAATATCACAATAGCACACCAATTCCACAATTAAAAATAATAAACACTTAATAAAATACAAGACTCAACAAAATTGGGAAAATCAGAATCGGGGCGTTACAAAGAAGATTTCTCAGCTTCTTCCCTTTGACACATTATCAATGCCAATGATGATGGGAAACCAACAACTCATCCCTAAACCATTTGAAGAAGAAAAGAGGAAGATATATGAATCTCAGGTACTCATTCCCGTAACTGTTTCTGGTAAAAAACATGCATTATGCGGTCCTTTACCCTTTCTTAGTTTTGATCACAATAAATCTAGGGAATTTTTCCCCTCTTATCATAAATCAAAACCCATAGGGCAGGCCAACCAATCTAGGGTTGAGAAAACTTCTTCTGATGCGATAGTATTGAACAATATAGATTTAAGGTATATGAAAAATATCTTTAGAGTTTTTAGAGCAACCCCGTCCTTCAAAGATTCTAATGATTACATGATTTGGCTAGCAAAAATAGAGAAAGTTAAATCTCAAACTTGGAAAAACCTGGGAATCTACGACCTGATTATGCTGTCGAAAATAAGTCTTGATTACTCTTCGACCATGCTAGTTTCCTCTTTGTACTTCTGGGACAACACCCACTACACTTTCCATCTCCCTTGTGGGATGATGACTCCCACACTCTTTAATATAGTTGCTATCACAGGGCTCAAACCCACTGGAAACACCTATGACCCCGGCCTAGAATCTGATAACTACATAGGTTTTTCATATGCTAAAGCCATATATTCTTACTTCATAGTACACTACTTCGACAAAACAACTAATAATGTTTCTGATCGAGAACACAGATTTTTTGACTGTATGGCTATCTCATTGTGTCTTCTACTCAAAGTTCCTCCAAGTAGCTAGGAGATACTTAACTCTGTCCACTCAAATTCACAAAGGCCGTGATATCTGCCTAAGCAAAATGATCTTAGGGAATCTCTATGATTCTCTAAGTGAAGAAGTGACTCAACTTAAAGACTTGGGAGAAAAATGGAACCTTTTACTGTCTGGTCCCTTCTGGCTGTTACAACTTTGGCTAAATGCCTCTTTAGAAGCCAGTCTCCCCAATAAAAATCCAATCAATGAAACTGTTGAAGACATCAAGAATAGAAGAGTCGAAGGGAGTCGCTTGGTCTAGCTCACTCCCAACGAAGAAGGACACTCCCTCAGGCCAACCTTCTCGAGTTATGTTATGATGTTTGTCAAGCGTCATTAGTTCACATCGAACATGGCTTCATTTGCTGCAAGGAAGTATGGTCCTAAGTGGTTTACAAGACCTTTCCCAGCCCCAACTAAGGCTCAAGAAGCAGAATCTTTGAAAATTTGGGAGGCTTTTCTGGTTCCAACGTTGCTAAACCTTTGACTAAATATGTCGATGTCTCAAGTGGCTATGGTTGCTTACCAACCAAGACTAGTGGCTTGACAATTTGGGTTGGTCCAAGCTCTTCTCAAGTGCCTCTTCAAAAAGAAAGGTGCCCTTCTGCTTCATCATGTGAAGTACACTGAAGAAATTAATTTGACGCAACTTGCCCGCTACACCAATAAAGCTCAACTCATCCCCACTGGTTTTGAACCGTGTTTCCTTTGCACCCCAGAGTTCAGCAACTGGTGGTCAACATATTATGCAGAGGATTTATTTGATGTCCCTTCCTTTACTCAACTTATTAACCAGGCTTTCCTTTATGTGCAAGAGAAGGCCATAAAAGGTATTTCAACATACATCAAATAAATCCAAGAATTTCAGAAGTAATTTGAAGCTGTTTGCAAGTGTTCTTGATTGGCTACATTTTGTGGCAAATCATATTAGTATGTATGCAAGTAATGACTGATATTAGAGCATACTAATTATGGAATGTGCATGGCAAGTTTACTTAGCTATTTTAATAGTTAAGTTGGATGTCACAGCTGGATGTCACAGCATGCATCGTATGACATCAAGCGCAGAGTTTGTTTTTCTGATGGCTGAAAATCAGGAGAAGAACTAGATGCTCAAGCTGGGAATCAGGAAACATTTTAGAAGCTTTAAGAGTACTAAAATGTCCCTGATTAAATGAGGCAGGCGTGCAGAATTATTGAAGGCTAGGTTTAGCATTAAAACCTAGAAAAAGCGCCAAGGCCCAAGGATTATGCACATACTATAAAAGCAGAAGGAGGAATCCTTAAAGTGCAGCTCTTACATAATTTGAAGACCAGCAATGTGTGAGTAAGAGTCCATTGTGAATGAAGTGGTTTGCACTTCACGTTTCCATTGTGTCTTAGGAATTCTTGTAATTCGAGCAATTAAGCTTTTGCATAATTGTCTTGATTAGGTAGGTCCTAGGCTGTTTTAACACTCAAAGCTGTGAAGCAAGAGTGATGTGTTCTTGATCCAAGCTGTGAAATAAAGATCAAGGTGTTGTGTTTTGAAGTGGTTCTTCAAAACTGTTTTGCAATTGTAACTATTATCACTGGTTTGTGATAGTAGGGGAGTGAGTGGGTATACTCAGGTCTAGAGTGTCTTTAGGCTGAAGTGTCATTGGGTAGTGATTAAGTGAGGAGTGTAAACTGGAGGTTTAACTCTGAATTGATACTGCTAATAGTGAATTTCCTCCCAGGCTTGGTAGACCCCAGATGTAAGTGTTGTTGACACTGAACTGGGTGAACAATTGCTATGTGTTATTTACTACTTATATTTACTGCAAATATTTTGTCAAGTGTTCCATGTTACAGCTGATGTTATAACATCAGGTATAACATCAAGTCTGTGTGCAAGCAGAATTTCAATTGGCATCAGAGCGGGCACCCTGCCTGTTTAAATCTGGGTGAGATCTAGGGAAAGATAAACTCTGCTAATGGACAAGGACATATGGTTCACAAATAGACTACCAATTCTGGATGGATATAATTATGACTATTGGAGACCAATAATGATTGCATTTTTGAGGTCAATAGACATCAAGGCATGGAGGGTTGTGAACTCAGGATGGGAACATCCAAGGACAACTGACAAAGATGGAGCTTCAGTACTGATCCCTGAAGAGGACTGGAATAAAGAGCAAGAGGCTCTAGCTCTTGGGAATTCTAAAGCCTTGAATGCCTAATTCAATGGCATAGATAAGAATATTTTCAGGTTAGTACACCATTGTGAACTAGTAAAAGAGGTTTGGGATACTCTCAGGACTACTCATGAGGGAACCTCCAAAGTGAAAATGTCTAGACTTCAAATGCTAACCACTAAATTTGAAGGACTGAAGATGAAAGAGGATGAAACAATTCATGAATTCTACATGAATGTGCTAGAGATTGCAAACAGTTCAGGAGCCTTAGGTGAGAAGATGTCTGAAGAGAAGCTGGTAAGAAAAATTCTCAGATCCCTACCTAAGAGGTTTGCAATGAAAGTGACTGCCATTGAGGAAGCTCAAGATGTATGTCACATGAAGGTAGAAGAACTCATTGCTTCCCTTCAAACCTTTGAGATGAGACTAAATGACCAAGCAGTGGAGAAAAAGAACAAAAGCATTGCTCTTGTTTCTAGCACTGCAGAGAAGGCAGAAGAGAAAATTGGGGAAAAGGAAGAGGATTTGTCAGAGGCAATAGCATTGCTTGGGAAACAATTCAGCAAACTGATCAAAAGGATAGATTAGAAATCAAAATCCTATGACAAAAGCAGATCCTCTGACAGTGGCAAGGAGAAAGCTGAAGACACCACTGGCCCAAGCAAAGGAATACAATGTCATGAATGTGAAGGATATAGTCATGTGAGAAGAGAATGCCCCACATACCTCAAGAAAAAGGGGAAGAGTCTAACTGTCTCTTGGTCTGATGAAGAATCAGAAAGTGAGTCAGATAGTGAGGCAGCAAAGAATGTGACTATTCTCAACAGTGTGTGCATCTCTGATGATGACTTAAGTGAAGAAGACATGACATTTGAGGAGCTTGCAAACTCATATCAGAAACTACACACCAAACATTCTGATATGTTCAAGCAGGGAGAGCTGCAGAAAAAACTCATCAAAGAGTTGGAATCTGAAAAGAAGGAGCACCTTAGCATTATAGAATCACTTGAAAGTGAGGTCAGTATTCTAAAATCCAGTTTGGACCAAATGTCCAAAAATATAAGGATACTCAATCCTGGAATTGACACTCTAGAGGATATCTTTCAAAGTGGTCAGAACCTACAAGATAGATCTGGACTGGGGTTTAATGAAAAACAAAACCCTGTGCTAAAACTCAAGAAGCTACAGCCTAGGATTCAGAAGCTAAAGAGGATGTCACAACCGATGTTACAACATCCACCCCACAAAAATTGGAACCAAGTCAAGAGACAGTTCCAAGGGCATAGGTGCTATCATTGTAGTAAACTTGGTCATATTATGGCTGTATGCTTCTGGCTGCATGGATTTCCTAGCCAAAAAGTTGCTAACCAGGGTAAATATGGGAAGAAGCAACATCATATCAAACATGGACAAAGGATGCATTATTATCAAAGAAAGCATCAGCAGAATAGCAACCAGTACTGGAGGAAGCATCAAGCCAAGCTAAGGAAGAAGGAAGTGCATAAATAGCAAGTTCAATGGGCTGTAAAGACTGTGGCTTTAACAACTAACACTTTCCTAAAAGTACCAACTAAAGAGGATTGGTATTTTGACAGTGGTTGCTCCAGACATATGACTGGAATTAAGGAGTATTTGACAAATCTCAAACCTTACTCTTCAAGTCATGTGACCTTTGGAGGAGGAGCTAAAGGAGAAATTACAGGGGTTGGACAACTAAACAACAACAATAATCCAAGTCTGATAGATGTATTGCTGGTTGATGGATTGAATGTGAATCTCATAAGCATAAGTCAATTATGTGATTAAGGTTTGAAAGTGCATTTCTCAGAAGGTATGTGCATGGTTGTTAACAATGAAGGCAAGGAGATCATGAGAGGGCAAAGATCCAAGAATCATTGCTACATATGGGAGGCTAGAAGTAACCAAACAGAGTTGATAAATGGAAAAGAGCAGTCTAGGATGATTAAGAACAGAAATCAACAAAAGGTAAGTAAGATCACAGTCAAGGAATCTGGAAAGCTCGTCCCAAAAGGCTTGCTAGGTGAGAGACCAAGACAGAGAAGACTCTCAATGAGTGTTCAACAAGGTAAGATAGATAAGTTGTACTGGAAACTAATGAAGTCCATGGAAGCTAATAGGCAAAAAGAAAGAGATGTCACTCTAGATGTTATGACATTATTCTGTGACGTCTAAGGCTTCACTAAAATGGGTGCTGCTAAGAGGGAAAGAAAACTATCAGGGGTAGAATATGTAATGGAATAGTCAAGTGACAAGGCTATGAAGAAGATGCTGACAAAGGCTCAAGGGCTATCAAGGAATCTGAACAACAAGCAACTCTGAACCTGAACCTAATGAAGTCCTAGAGATAGTGCCCCTAAACATGATGACTCCAGAAGGAGTGTTGGTAAGAAGACCCAGCAAGTTACATGCAATAAAACCTAGAATTCCTGACGTGTCCCAAGGTCCCCCTACTACGGAATCAAGGATTCTAGAGAACGAGGAAGCCAAACAAAGGCATCTCAAGATAGTAGGAATGGTGGCCAAGGCTCTGAACATACCTACAAAGGAATCTGAACCAATATCTCTTGAACAAGAAAATGTCATGCAGGATGTTACAACATCCATAAATCCTTCATCAGGAGACAGGGTCAAAGGAAAGAAGGGGCAAACCACTGATGGGTGCTCTCAGAAAACCAAAAGGGCTGAAGTAGTTGACTTGGAAGACTACTCTGATAATGATCCCATTGTCAAGATGAATCTAGGAATAGCCAAGAGGCTAATGACACGAAAAGGAAAAGGGGTAGCTGATCAGAATTCCCCCAAACAAAAGGAGACTGAGAAAGGTGTTGAAGCAGAAACCTCTCCAAAGAAGAAGGGTACAAAAAGACCTAAGTATGGACCTCCTAAGGGCTGAAGTGGTGTGGTGATCAAAAAGAAAAAGGTTGAATCCAGGTCAGAATCAGACTCTGATTCTGATGTTGCTGTGGATGTCACTGACATTCAAAATAAACCAAAACCTCCCACAAGTAAGCTGGCTGCAAGCATACCCGAGGTTCCTATTGACAACATTTCTTTCCACCTTCCTTCTAGTGCAAACAGATGGAAGTATGTCTATCACAAAAGGCTAGCTGTTGAAAGAGAGCTTGATAAGAATGTGCTTGAAAATAAGGAGGTTATGACACTGATCAGCAAGGCTGGATTGATTAAAACTGTGACTCAGCTGCCTCAGTGCTATGAAATGCCAGGAATTCATGGTTAATCTGGCAGGAGAAAGTGGTAACAAACAGTCAAGTGAATACGGGAAGGTATATGTCAGAGGGAAATGTGTGAAGTTTACAGCTGCAACTATCAACAAATACTTGGGAAGAGCAAATGAAGGGATGACTGAAGTCCAAGCTTCAAACCATCAAGTGTGCCAGGAAATCACAGCTAAGCAGGTCAGAAAGTGGCCCTCCAAAGGAGAGCTTGTATCCAACATACTCAGTGTTAAGTATGCTATGTTTCATAAGATTGGGGCTGCAAACTGGGTGCCAACAAACCACAAGACCACTGTGGCTATCATTCTTGGAAGGTTTCTATATGTTGTAGGGACTAAAGCTCAGCTAAACTATGGGGCATACATCCACGAGCAAACTATGAAGCAGGCTGGCAACTATAGTGTCAAAGGTCCAATTGCTTTTCCCTCCCTCATATGTGGGATAATCTGTGCTCAACACCCCAACATACTCAAGAAAAATGATGTAGTCTGCAAAAGAGAGACACCATTGTCCTTCAGCTACAAGCTGTTTCAAGGATCCCACGTGCCTGACATTGCTGTCCCCATAGAGGAAACCTCCAAAAGAACCTCAAGCTCTAGCAGAACGGAGATGATTGCTATGATTAAAGACACATGCAAAGAGCTGGATGCAAGAAAGGTGAAGCTGGAGAACTTGCTCAGAACTCTTGAGCAAGAGGAGGAGACACAGGATGATGCAGACCAGGACATGGATGAATCAGAAAATGAAGGGAAATCAGCTGAAGAACAGTATGAGGAGAGCAGTGGGAAAGGAGAGTCAGAAGCTGAGGATGAGACAGAAGAACAAGGCTCCTCAGAAGGCATGGAGAGCTATGGATGAGAGATAAATATGTGAAAGTACAGGTCCTGCAGATAGCATCTAATGTTGTGATATTGAATGCATATGTGCAATGCACATGTGTTGGTCAGGCAGGTGGAAGAGCAGATGAAGGTTGAGCATGTTGGCTCACTGTGTTTGCATTGAATGACTGTGATAGTGTGTGTTAGAACTGTTGCAAGTTCTGATTTGTGGTATGTATGGAAATCCTGCTATATGTATGTGCTAGCATATGTAGATTTGCTGAATTCTAATTATTGGCTAGAACTAATTAGGATTGTATGCTAGACGTGTGTGTATCTGCCAGGATGAGCAGATTGTGTGTGTATCTGCAAGTGGAGCAGATTGTGAGTGTAGTGCATCCCTGCAGGGGGAGTAGCATGTGATCAGTCCACAAGTAAGTGAGACTGCTGAAGGCTGAGCTAACAAGAGAGTGTTAGGCTTAGTAATGTGTAAAAACTCAGGATGTCATTCCGGATGTTGTAACATTCAAACAGGCTGGATGTTGATAAATGACTGCAGATTATGCAGGGTATTGCCTCAACTGATAGGTACATTGGTTTGAGGGGGAGTAACCAAGTAAAGTGCTCAAGTTGTAACTGTTGTAGATGCAGGATTATGTAACTGATATGTGCATCAGTTTGAGGGGGAGTAACTCAGAAAGTTACTCCGATTGTGTAACATCTGTATGTCGCTACTGCGAAAATCAGGTGCCGGCACAACAGAAGAGTCGCCACCTTTCGTTTTTTATCCCTCGAGCGGGAAAGGAAACGAACAGGGTAAACCTCGCGAAAACGGGACAAGACCGGTCATCGCAACCAAATCTAAGGGTTCGGGAGTCGGTTACGCAAGGGGAAGGTATTAGCACCCCTCACGTCCATCGTACTCGATGGGATCCACGCTTGTTCGTTGTCGGGACGGATTGTTAATCTGATCTACCTATCAAGGCTGGCTTAAAACAAAACAAAACTAAAGAAAAAGAGGACTCGACAAAGCATCGTGCTTTGGGCCTACGTATTCTCATCAGAGAAAATCAGAGTCGACGTAGTTCGGCTAACTACGGGTTAAAGTGGAAGGTGGCTCGCCAAGACGTCGCATCTTGTGCCTACGTATTCTCCTCAGAGAAATCAGAGCTAACGTAGTTCGGGACAAAACGGAACACAGGTTGTTCAGACAGTTTTTACCCGAGTAGGGTTAAACAGCATTTCTAGCAGTTAGGGACGAAGCCTGTTTGCGGTGGCGCTGAAGTTTAACGAAACTCTTTTCTTCAGAAAAGTCTTCATTAATTTGCTGACCTCAAAGGGAAAATGATTTTCAGTCTGTTTTCAATCTTTTACGCAAGAAGTGTCTTTTACTGCGTTTGCAATTCCTGTTTACTATGTCTTAAACTGTTTGTAGATGAGAAGAGAACGCAACTAAGTATTCATCCTAAGGTCGTGTTTTGAAACTGGGAACTCCTAGAAGTTATAATGCAAAGGCTTCAGCCTAAAAGTCTATCATCACTCTCTCATCAGAGAGAAGTGAGAACCTAAGGGGAACCATGTCAATGGTGAACAAACAGAGAGTAAAATAAACAGTAAAATAATCAACAGTAAAGATGCATGCCGTGCAACAGTACAAGCGAGGCAAGGGAGTCACGCTTTACCTCGAACCTAATCAAACAACAAGCAAAGGAAGACTAGCTTACACTCAAGCCTATGAGGAATGCTTTCAAGCAAACAAACAATACAGCAAAAGAAAAGCAAATACAGAGACTCTACTTCAGCAGCTCCAAGTTATCTTCAACTGTAGACTCCACCTTCAGGCTTTGTCTTCAACAGCAAGTTTCAACTTGCTTCTTCAATGGCTTTGACTGTAGCTAACACAAGTATCAACTTGTATCTTCACCTCTCTAGGCTTCAACATCCTCCTCAAGCTTCAACTTGATCCTCACAAAGTCTTCAGACTCAAACAAACTTCAAGGAAAGCTATCCTCTTCAGAGCTTCAGCTCCTATCTTTAATGCAAGGGAAATCTTCAAGCAAACTCTTCAATCATCTTCAATCCAAGGCAACATCTTCAAAAGAGAAATTAATTAACTGGATAAGCTGGAATGTTAAACTGCTTATTGACAACCAAAGGAAGTCTATAAGGGTTCAACATTGTGAAAGACAAGTTCCCTCAAAGTTCTACTTCTAAGGTAAAGCCACTTATCCCTCCAAAGGAGGGAGGTGAATAACATGGAAGGACTTTTAGTCATAGGGAGGAATGGAGGTGAATGATACCTTCCATGTTTAAGAAAGAAATCATTCTAAGTCTAAAACTCTTCCTATGTCCTATTTCCTAAAGCTCCTCAACAAACACCTTCAAGGCCAAGCAACCTCAAGCTCCAAGCTCCTTCTTCATTCTTCAATCTTCTTCCATGCTTCCACAAACCAAGGCCAAGCCCAATAAACAAAAAGGAAAGCCCAAAACCAAAGCAACAAAAGCAAAAGCCCACAATGGCCACACCAAACAAACACACTATTTACAAAAATCAATTAAAATAGTAGTATATTAGATAAAATCCTGAAATTAATTCTAAAGGGACCTATGTATCTACCCTACATACCCTATATTTCTCAGAACTTAATTCAAGCTAAAAACCCAAAATCTAAGTGTTATTATGCACCTATGTCAAGGTTAAACCTAATTCTAAGCACCCGAAAGTTCCTTATTCAAAACTAATCAAAATTAAATCACAAAAATGTGAAATAAATCCAGGGGGAACCTAATATCCTAATCTAACTGATACAAAAGGAAATGCACCGAAATTCAAAGGGAAATGGCTAAACAAAATTCAGAAAGTACATGTATCCAAATAAAAATGAGTAAAACCAATTAAAAGTAAAAATATACCAAAAATAGAAAAAAGACATGAAGTGCTAATATTATTCTTTTATAATTTTCTTGAAACTTTAAGGAGAATGAGGGAAAAAATCCCATGCAAAAATAATGTGTTTTCCATTTATTATGATTTTTCAAAGAATTAAAAGAAATATGTGAAATATGATAAAAATGAAATAAAATGCAAAGTGCGTGTGGGGAATAACAATAAAATGTAGTGTAATATTCAGATGGGCCCAGAAAGGGGGTGGGAAAAGAAAATGCGCTAAGCCCATGTATCAATCAGAAAATCAATATAAAAAATAGAAAGAAATTGAGAAACACGCGGTGAGAATAGCAAGCAAGTCTAGTACAATATCTATTGGGCTCATGAAATGGGGTGTGGATAACAATGTAAATCACTTAAGCCCAACCTCAAGACTTAATGAAACGGTTCGTTTTGGTGCTCAGAACTCTCTCCTTCACAAACGTTAAACAAATCATAGCCACTGGATCGTGTTCTTAGTCAATGGTCCACATGTGATCCAAGGGTGGTAAGGTTGTCTTCAACCTTCAGACTGGTTTGGAGGGAAAGATACCATGGAAACAGAATTTGAACACTCATCTTCTCCAAACTCGGGTTCCATCAAATCTCAATCAAAAATCACAATTTAAAACTCTAATCAACTCATAATTTCACCCTGAATCTAACCCTAATCTCCAAATTCATTGAAATAACCTCTAGCTCAAAACACGATCAAGAACTCAGAAGAAGCTCATGATTCAAATCTCACCCTTCTCAAAATTAATTGGTTCATTCTACTCACCATCTCACCCTGAGTAATTCCCACTATCACACTCATGTTCTAACTCAAGAAACAAGAAGATACACCTCAAAACAGAAATCATACCATCTCAATAATTGTCACTAAACTCTTTCAATTGCTATCTAAAAGCTCCTCCTAACCACCTATAATGATTCTAAACTAACAAACCATATTGAAACTACTTAAATTAAGCTGGAGATTGAAAAGTACATACCTGTGAAATCTTGATGAACAGATGTAGCAAATCTTCAAATCAAGCCTTCAAACCTTTCAGACACGATCAATGAGATATATTCTTGCTTCTGTATGCAAAAAATCTGGTTGAAACCTCTTGCATCAAGGAACCCGATAGTGAGTTGCAGGTTGAAAAATTCAGATGCACTCTCTCCAATCTTCAATGTTCTTGCTCTCAATTCACTCTGGAATCACTCAGTAACATGAATGGAAGTTGTTGGGATCAAAATCTTGGATTGAAATGCACTCAATTGATGTAACCGAATTCAGTTGCAACATGGAAATTTTCAAAGCTCACTCTCTCTTTTTCCTCTCAATCCTCACCAACCTTCACCAACCTTGACTTGGATCACTTCTGATCAATATATAGGTTGTGTCTGAACCTTCTAGACACTTCTGGAATCATCCAATGAGAGAATGAATTTCTCATGTCATGAACTTCTCATATCATGCCATGTATACATCAGTTCATGCTTAAGCTGCTACAGCTCCTTGTTCTGAGTTCAATTTGTCACTAGAGGAGATTTTGGATGTGTTAGCATAGCTTACCACCTTGCATTTTGATCCTTTATTTGTTTGGCATGTGTAACTTAAGCCTTAAGTAACAAATGACAACTCCAAGATTCTGACCTCAAATGGAAAAAGTGACGATTCCATTGTCTCTAAAATGATATTTCCATTCAAAATGATAGTTCACATGAGTTGTTTTGGCCATGGAATGGAAAATCCTCAAAATTGGTCACTTTAATGTACTTAAATTCTTCTTTATTTGGCCATTTTTGCAAGTTTGAGCTACAAGCATTTCCAAGCTCTTATGACCACTAATTTGGACTCAAAACATCATTTTGAGAAAGTTTGATGTTGGACAAAATTCCATTTGAAGCTTGCAAATTGGAGTTATGGGCACATGATTGAAATGACCTATAATCTCACTTTCCCAAAATACCCCTGGCTTGTCAAGATCATAACTTGAGCTTCACAAATCAGAATGAGGTGTTATATACCTTTTTGGAAAGCTAAGATCATGAGGAACAACTTTCATGTTCACCAAAAATACATTTGAATCCTTCTTGGAGGGCAAAAGTTGCTTGGAAGTCAAGTAAATTTCACAGACAAATTTTAGTGTCCTCAGATGACCTGTAACTTGTAAGGACCATAACTTGAGTTCCACAAATCTTCTTGAAGACTTCTACCACTCAAATTAAAGGTATTGAGATGCTCTACAAGTATCATGACCATCTCAAGGTGAGATGAGGCTTGTATTTCATCTTATCTTCTCTTGAAGTTAGCATCAAACTAGGGGATTTTACACTGTCAAGCATAGCAACCCTAGCTCTTAAACTTCTCAAACTCCTCAATCATGAGTAGTTAACCTTGGAATCATCCATAAGGCATCTTAAGGCATCAATCCATGGTCACATGGCCTTGTGGGTAGGTCTCAACCTTCCTCAAATTCATCTGTTGACTTAGGGTTGACCAGTCAAACCCTAATTCCACCACTCATGGCAAAACTTCTCAATCTTCATTCAATGACTTGTCTAGGCCTCATGATGGCTTTCAAGACATCCCATGAGCTCTAGCAAGGCTTCAAAATCATATTCATGGCTTCAGAATCATCTGAATAGCTCCCATAACTTTCAAGCTAGGAGGCTCACCAACTTTGCAATCAACCCTATCTCTGAGGATCTTCTTATTCAACTGAGGAGGATATCAACCTTCACACACTTCAATAAAATTCTCCAAGAGGTTCTCAAACCTTCCATTAGCTCTCAAAAGATGATCACACCCTTTGATCCCTGCACACATATCAATGTAATGCATATGCTAGTGTATGAATGAATGCAATGAAACATGAACCAAGTATCAACAAGGTTAGGAAAATTTTGGGGTGCAACAGCTGCCCCTATTCAAACGGCTTGGGCCCGACTGGTTTTCAAACAAGCGAGGCGAAAGACGGTTGAATACAAACAAACCCTGAAATTTGCCACTCGCGGAAACAAACTCCTAATTCTGATAACTGCACTGATAAATACCCGCGGTACTTTGCTGGGGATGAGTGGCTTAACCGAGCACTCTCCTATCTGGGGATCTTCCTCCGAAAACGATAACATCATATTGACTCATAGCATCCTTTGGTCATTCATGACCTTATGTGGATATGTAAACTTTCCTTCAGGCAACTCCGCCTCCGCCGGAGAACATCTTCAGATTCATCTGAAGAAGGAATCCTTGGCCTTCCAAGATATATGAAACTCTGCCCGTAGGCCACTCCAGATCCGCTGGAGAAAATCTTCAAGTTCTTCTGAAGATAAGCATCCTTGTCCTTCAAGGATACAAACTTTTTCCATTAGGCGCCCTGCGTCAGCTGGGGAACGTCTTCAAATTCATCTGAAGAAGGAATACTAGTCTGGTTATCTACCATAGCCCTTGGTCCTCTACACTCAGTCGGGAAAACCCATAAGTTGTGCGATCACGAATCCAGGACAACTGCTCTCGCTGTCGGGCGCTCTGCACCAGCCGGAGAAATGGCCATCAAGTTGAAACTTCTCAATAATCGGTACTCACCTTAGGAGGACCGATTCGGTCGTCAGATCGCCGCGGGTCAACTTGCATACTGAAGCTAAAACTACAAACTTCTGATATTGTCTTCAGACAAACATTGAACCATCAATGGGGAACCTGAATCCACAAGAACTTTCCGATATCGCCTTCAGGCGTTCACGAAGTCAACCTTCGTGTCTGACCTTACCGTCAGGGCAACATATCTCGCTGCTATTCTCTTGACATCCTTGTCGAACCACCGCTAAATAAAAGCGAGCACCGGATTACCATCAGGTTAATACTCTGTCGGGGAGGAAGGAAGGGTTTACCCGAACAACCCTGCAGACTTCGCTGGGGAATAACGAGAAAGTTCACTCACACGTTTCCTGGAGAATTCAACTGGGGAGCAGAGGTACTTCTGCTAAAGAAAAAGGTAACCATCTGGTTCATGTTTCATATGCACATGTTTGAAAATGAATGGCGTAATGCTCCGTGCGACACGGAAATGCTACGCTTTTGGTAGATGCTATGCAATCATGCAAAGAAATGCTCCAGCAAAATAAATGCTAGGAAGAGGCATCATCCTCTCGGGGGAGAGTAACCACTCTGCTGAGGAAAAGAGTACCCTTCTGAGGAGCTACAACCTATGCCAATCTCAATTGGACTTTACCTGGGGATGACGGACTCCTCCGGGGAAACACAGCACATCAGGCTGACCAACACACTACCCTCTGCTATACTCTGCGTGGGGAAGAAGATAAATGCCTTGAGCGGCTCTCTGAGTTATACTCCTCTGGGGGAATAGCCTTCAGGCTGAGAAACAATCATGTCGATAAGTTTTCAAACTTGTGGGGAAACAAACTTCAGCTTGCTGAACAATCTTTTAAAATCTGCCTAGGGAAACACCCTTCATTTGCCAGGCGTGGCTATACTTTGTCGGGGAAATGCCATTCATCTACCAGGAATGGCTACACTCTGTTGGAGATATCAATCTTGACTTGCAGAGGATAACTCTTGCATACGTCTTCACGGAGATTGACCCTTCTGGGCAACACTGGTTGGACTATCAAGTCTGACGCATACTCGTGTGTCAATACTGTCGGGGACCTCAATCCTTAGCTACTCATTGCACGAATCTGGGGATATGCCGATCCTATCAAGGATACACTAGCGACTGTTTCGGGTGAATGTCGTAAGAGTAATTCACTTTACCTTTTGCCCCGGAATGCGGGTATCCTGGACCCTGGGGGATGCATTTCTGATTTAACGACCTTCAAATAAGTAAGACTTCCGCGCTCTTGGGGTGAGTTGCCCCAGCCTCGAAGTGACTTTGCCCCTGACGGGCTGACCTGTGGAGAAGCATCTTTAGCTGCGAGAGATTCATCGAATCTCGACTTAACTGTCTCAGTTTAAACATCCTTCGGAGAGTTGACTCCCACGATATAGTCATTTGATGTCTTGCTCCGGTTCACCGGAATACTCAGGCGTTCTACATCTGATCCTGACCAAACTTTCCATTGCGGAAACTTCCCTGTCATCATGCGCTTACTCGCAAGTAAAACAAATTGTTCTGCATAAAAGACATATTAAGTGCAATATATATGACAGTTTTGACAATCCAACCAGTTCGTTGGAAAAATTTTGTGACATATAATGAATCAATCAATTATCAACATGTCAATATCAATACAACACAGTAAGAGGAATCCACTCGGGGAGTCAGTTTCGATGCGATCTTTGTCAAAGCATGCTTTCGAAACAAACCTGTTTCAGTTAGGACTTTTTCAGGTTGTAACGTGGTTAGATTCACGGTTAACAAGAAAGGATATAGGCTCAAGATTCATTTTAACCCACCCACTCTTCGTGATGTTCTCCAATCCTACGTTCAGCTAATTCGACATGAGCGTTCACCTTCTCGAAGGTTGAATGATAGGAGTGATGGTTCAGGGCATCACACGCTCTAGGAGTGGCAGTCGCTCACTTTTGCGTCTTTGGACGCCTCGGGTCACACGACTTTGTTCTTGCTTGAGGATTTTCAAATCCTTCTCATTTTTTCAACTTTCCCTTTTTTAACTTTTGCTCAAACCTTCTGGTTCGCCGGGATGCCCCATTTTTGCCTAAGTCGCTTGTTCTCAAGTTTCGACTTAGCAGGCTTTTTTTCTTTTCATTATTTGCGTTTGAACAAATCGTGTGACACAGGCTTGTCTGACTTGTTAAAAGGATTTTGACCGCTTCACTCGTTAGTCGGCAAGATTTAACCATTGTGGTTTTTTAGGCACGACCTATATAGTTGTGATTTACCCTCGAATGGGAACACTCCTTTGTTATTTGAACGCTAGGCCAAATTAACTGACACCTACCCATCCCCGGGTTTTAGATTGGGGTTTTTTTTCAAAAGAAACTCCTACTACTAGGCTCAAAGGGGTTATCAAGGGATTCTTCCTTATATCTCCACTGTTTATGAATTGAAACAATGCCTGTACATCGTCAACAGGTTTTTTTTCAAAAGCACGCCATCGGCAGCTTATGCATCATGGATTTCATCATCCTCCCCGGATTCTACTTGAGCAAGTGTTTGAAATAAATGAAAATCCAAAAGTGAACACGACTGGATTTATTCAAAACATGCATATTTATTTCATTATCAATGTCAATTGAAAAACAACAAGTTCTACAAACGAAATTTACATTCAAACAAGAAAGAAATCACAAATGCAAAGAGAATGAGCAAGATAAACGAAAATTGCCAGTTTCCCAGAACCGGGCTTTTACAATGATTTGCTGTGGGGAATCAACCCTCGAAGTCTTCAGACTCGATCAGCAAAGCAGTGTACAACCAACTTCCCTCTTGGGAACGATATGTACCTTCTATTCATCAGATATTGCACTCGGGCTTGGAAATCTTCGCAATCATCAGTTGCGTGTCCCTCGGATCCTGCGTGATACTCACACTGAACATTGGGATCGTACCCCGGGGGGTAGGGTTCTGACTTGGGCTTGAGAGCCTTAGGCTCCACCAAAGAGCTCTCAATCAGACATGGCAGAATCTGGCTGAGTGGCACTGGAACATGGTGAAGGGGAGCATTCCTTCTTTCCGGGCTGTTGCGAGGCCTCTTTTGATTCTGGTGCTGGTAGTTTTTCGCCACGGAGCAAGAGGTTATTGATTCTGAACAATCTCTAGAGACGGGTTCTCCACTACTGCAGACTCTCCTTGTTCAGGTGCTTGCATCCTTAAGCTTGACCCACGTAGAAACTGTGGGCGATGTGATTCAGTCACCAAGGGTCGCGGAACATACTCAAGACTTTTCTCAGCTTCAGGCAAGGGAGTGGAATCATCCACCTCTGCTGCAGGATATGGGATAAACTTTCCCAATGCTCTCATGCCGCCTGGCATGAATCTAATTGTCTTTGAGTCAATGAGGTCTTGAACCTTATTCTTGAAAGCCTTACATGTCTCAACATGGTGCCCCGGTGCTCCTGAGTGGAAATCGCAATGTGCACTGAGATCAAAGTCTGGTGGTGGCATGTCACTCAATGGATCCAAATTCCGAAGCTTGAGAACATGGTGCTGGACCAACAGTGGCAATAGCTGGGCGTAATCCACGGGTATCGGATCAAGAGCTCTATCAAGCAGCTTCTTCTTTTGACTGGGTCCTCTAGGGTTACTCTGAGACGCCTGGCGCGGCTGTTGACGGGACAGGTCTTGAGCTTCAAGCTGTGTAGATGATCTCTGAGGCCCACTGGGCTTCAGCACAGGTGTCAGTGACAGAAACGGAGAAGGCACTTTGGTTTCAACCTCGGGCACTTGACCACTCTCTTTTTTTAGCATACCTCTCACCACTCCCATGATGAAGCTCAGCTGATTCTGCAGCTGCTGATTCTCTTCTCTGAGTACTTGTTGGTCCAGGCGTACTGCTTGTATGTCATTCATGACCTGCCCCAACTGGCCTTGGATTTTTCCCAACTCAGCTTGTACCTGCTCCATTAGTCTGAGTTGCCCAATCCTGAGTCAAACCTGCAAACACAGGGGTTAGAAAACAAGCCCAGGTTCCTGCCATGCAAATGGTTTATGCAAATGCAACATGTGTCTGTGCATTAGGGAGATCACCCCCGATTCTAGAGCCAAAGTGCCAGTGTAGTGCGGTGACGATATGACTGGATCCATTCATGGAAGAAAATATCTCATATATTGCTCGAGACTCTAGAATCAGGGCACAAACTGCACCTGCAGCACAGACACCTGTTAATGGAGTGCAAGGATGAGTATGCGACAATGCAATATGCAATCATGCAACATGCAAATATGTGGCAGAGATCAAGAGCTTCATTGCTGAGAAGCCCAATCCACAATATCTGTCTCAACAGACCCACAATACTGCTCAAACTTGGTCTCACCAGACCCACAATACTGCTCAAGACCATCCACAATGCTCCAACCTGGTCTCCAACATACCCAATAATACTGTCCTCAAATACCAACCACTGAATCTCAATCAAGAAAACCGGTAATCTGGAGGTCAAGTTACCTGCACACTCAAACCCCTCTCACAGGTAGGTATCCTAATAACTGACACAAGGTATGGCATCCTATGCGGTCGTCGGCGTCACAGACTTTCAAGACTGATGATACGATACCCAGAAGGTGTGGCATCATCATGTCCTGAAGAGGCCTCACTTAGCCAACTTCCAATTGATCGGTCCCCGGAGTCGACAATCCAACTAACCAACAACCCACTCAACCCAAAGGGTTGAACTGGAAGTCAACCAGAAGAACCTCGTCCGAGCGTGAATTTCGTGGGACACTAGTACATGCAAAGCATGCACGCGCCCACTACTTTCCACTCTAATTCTAGGTGCACTCAAGCCCAGGTCCGGCTTATCTCTCACTCAAAGATCCCCCTCCCCACAACACAACAATAACAATAATAATATAATGCTGAAAGTAAATGCGGGAAAATAAAGACAGAAATGTAAATCCATACAAAGTCCACGACGGGAAAACAAGCGCTAGGATTGACTCTCTTAAGGGACGTTGGACCCCACATGCATAAGGAACTATCGCGTCCCCAGCAGAGTCGCCAGCTGTCGCTACTGCGAAAATCAGGTGCCGGCACAACAGAAGAGTCGCCACCTTTCGTTATTTATCCCTCGAGCGGGAAAGGAAGCGAACAGGGTAAACCTCGCAAAAACGGGACAAGACCGGTCATCGCAACCAAATCTAAGGGTTCGGGAGTCGGTTACGCAAGGGGAAGGTATTAGCACCCCTCACGTCCATCGTACTCGATGGGATCCACGCTTGTTCGTTGTCGGGACGGATTATTAATCTGATCTACCTATCAAGGCTGGCTTAAAACAAAACAAAACTAAAGAAAAAGAGGACTCGACAAAGCATCGCGCTTTGGGCCTACGTATTCTCATCAGAGAAAATCAGAGTTGACGTAGTTCGGCTAACTACGGGTTAAAGTGGAAGGTGGCTCTCCAAGACGTCGCATCTTGTGCCTACGTATTCTCGTCAGAGAAATCAGAGCTAACGTAGTTCGGGACAAAACGGAACACAGGTTGTTCAAACAGTTTTTACCCGAGTAGGGTTAAACAGCAGTTCTAGCAGTTAGGGACGAAGCCTGTTTGCGGTGGCGCTGAAGTTTAACGAAACTCTTTTCTTCAGAAAAGTCTTCGTTAATTTGCTGACCCCAAAGGGAAAATGATTTTCAGTCTGTTTTCAATCTTTTACGCAAGAAGTGTCTTTTACTGCGTTTGCAATTCCTGTTTACTGTGTCTTAAACTGTTTGTAGATGAGAAGAGAACGCAACTAAGGATTCATCCTAAGGTCGTGTTTTGAAACCGGGAACTCCTAGAAGTTATCATGCAAAGGCTTCAGCCTAAAAGTCTATCATCACTCTCTCATCAGAGAGAAGTGAGAACCTAAGGGGAACCATGTCAATGGTGAACAAACAGACAGTAAAATAAACAGTAAAATAATCAATAGTAAAGATGCATGCCGTGCAACAGTACAAGCGAGGCAAGGGAGTCACGCTCTACCTCGAACCTAATCAAACAACAGGAAAAGGAAGACTAGCTTCCACTCAAGCCTATGAGGAATGCTTTCAAGCAAACAAACAATACAGCAAAAGAAAAGCAAATACAGAGACTCTACTTCAGCAGCTCCAAGCTATCTTCAACTGTAGACTCCACCTTCAGGCTTTGTCTTCAACAACAAGTTTCAACTTGCTTCTTCAATGGCTTTGACTGTAGCTAACACAAGTATCAACTTGTATCTTCACCTCTCTAGGCTTCAACATCCTCCTCAAGCTTCAACTTGATCCTCACAAAGTCTTCAGACTCAAACAAACTTCAAGGAAAGCTATCCTCTTCAGAGCTTCAGCTCCTATCTTTAATGAAAGGGAAATCTTCAAGCAAACTCTTCAATCATCTTCAATCCAAGGCAACATCTTCAAAATAGAAATTAATTAACTGGATAAGCTGTAATGTTAAACTGCTTATTGACAACCAAAGGAAGTCTATAAGGGTTCAACATTGTGAAAGACAAGTTCCCTCAAAGTTCTACTTCCAAGGTAAAGCCACTTATCCCTCCAAAGGAGGGAGGTGAATACCATGGAAGGACTTTTAGTCATAGGGAGGAATGGAGGTGAATGATACCTTCCATGTTTAAGAAAGAAATCATTCTAAGTCTAAAACTCTTCCTATGTCCTATTTCCTAAAGCTCCTCAACAAACACCTTCAAGGCCAAGCAACCTCAAGCTCCAAGCTCCTTCTTCATTCTTTAATCTTCTTCCATGCTTCCACAAACCAAGGCCAAGCCCAATAAACAAAAAGGAAAGCCTAAAACCAAAGCAACAAAAGCAAAAGCCCACAATGGCCACACCAAACAAACACACTATTTACAAAAATCAATTAAAATAGTAGTATATTAGATAAAATCCTGAAATTAATTCTAAAGGGACCTATGTATCTACCCTACATACCCTATATTTCCCAGAACTTAATTCAAGCTAAAAACCCAAAATCTAAGTGTTATTATGCACCTATGTCAAGGTTAAACCTAATTCTAAGCACCCTAAAGTTCCTTATTTAAAACTAATCAAAATTAAATCACAAAAATGTGAAACAAATCCAGGAGGAACCTAATATCCTAATCTAACTGATACAAAAGGAAATGCACCGAAATTCAAAGGGAAATGGCTAAACAAAATTCAGAAAGTACATGTATCCAAATAAAAATGAGTAAAACCAATTAAAAGTAAAAATATACCAAAAATAGAAAAAAGGCATGAAGTGCTAATATTATTCTTTTATAATTTTCTTGAAACTTTAAGGAGAATGAGGGAAAAATCCCATGCAAAAATAATGTGTTTTCCATTTATTATGATTTTTCAAAGAATTAAAAGAAATATGTGAAATATGATAAAAATGAAATAAAATGCAAAGTGCGTGTGGGGAATAGCACTAAAATGTAGTGTAATGTTCAGATGGGCCCAGAAAGGGGGTGGGAAAAGAAAATGCGCTAAGCCCATGTATCAATCAGAAAATCAATATAAAAAATAGAAAGAAATTGAGAAACACGCGGTGAGAATAGCAAGCAAATCTAGTACAATATCTATTAGGCTCATGAAATGGGGTGTGGATAACAATGTACATCACTTAAGCCCAACCTCAGGACTTAATGAAACGGTTCGTTTTGGTGCTCAGAACTCTCTCCTTCACAAACGTTAAACAAATCATAGCCACTGGATCGTGTTCTTAGTCAATGGTCCACATGTGATCCAAGGGTGGTAAGGTTGTCTTCAACCTTCAGACTGGTTTGGAGGGAAAGATACCATGGAGACAGAATTTGAACACTCATCTTCTCCAAACTCGGGTTCCATCAAATCTCAATCAAAAATCACAATTTAAAACTCTAATCAACTCAGAATTTCACCCTGAATCTAACCCTAATCTCCAAATTCATTGAAATAACCTCTAGCTCAAAACACGATCAAGAACTCAGAAGAAGCTCATGATTCAAATCTCACCCTTCTCAAAATTAATTGGTTCATTCTACTCACTATCTCACCCTGAGTAATTCCCACTATCATACTCATGTTCTAACTCAAGAAACAAGAAGATACACCTCAAAACAGAAATCGTGCCATCTCAATAATTGTCACTAAACTCTCTCAATTGATATCTAAAAGCTCCTCCTAACCACCTATAATGATTCTAAACTAACAAACCCTATTGAAACTACTTAAATTAAGCTAGAGATTGAAAAGTACATACCTGTGAAATCTTGATGAACAGATGTAGCAAATCTTCAAATCAAGCCTTCAAACCTTCCAGACACGATCAATGAGATATATTCTTGCTTCTGTATGCAAAAAATCTGGTTGAAACCTCTTGGATCAAGGAACCCGATAGTGAGTTGCAGGTTGAAAAATTCAGATGCACTCTCTCCAATCTTCAATGTTCTTGCTCTCAATTCACTCTGGAATCACTCAGTAACATGAATGGAAGTTGTTGGGATCAAAATCTTGGATTGAAATGCACTCAATTGATGTAACCGAATTCAGTTGCAACATGGAAATTTTCAAAGCTCACTCTCTCTTTTTCCTCTCAATCCTCACCAACCTTCACCAACCTTGACTTGGATCACTTCTGATCAATATATAGGTTGTGTCTGAACCTTCTAGACACTTCTGGAATCATCCAATGAGATAATGAATTTCTCATGTCATGAACTTCTCATATCATGCCATGTATACATCAGTTCATGCTTAAGCTGCTACAGCTCTTTGTTCTGAAATCAATTTGTCACTAGAGGAGATTTTGGATGTGTTAGCATAGCTTACCACCTTGCATTTTGATCCTTTATTTGTTTGGCATGTTTAACTTAAGCCTTAAGTAACAAATGACAACTCCAAGATTCTGACCTCAAATGGAAAAAGTGACAATGCCATTGTCTCTAAAATGATATTTCCATTCAAAATGATAGGTCACATGAGTTGTTTTGGCCATGGAATGGAAAATCCCCAAAATTGGTCACTTTAATGTACTTAAATTCTTCTTTATTTGGCCATTTTTGCAAGTTTGAGCTACAAGCATTTCCAAGCTTTCATGACCACTTATTTGGACTCAAAACATCATTTTGAGCAAGTTTGATGTTCGACAAGATTCCATTTGAAGCTTGCAAGTTGGAGTTATGGGCACATGATTGAAATGACCTATAATCTCACTTTCCCAAAATACCTCTGGCTTGTCAAGATCATAACATGAGCTTCACAAATCAGAATGAGGTGTTCTATACCTTTTTGGAAAGCTAAGATCATGAGGAACAACTTTCATGTTCACCAAAAATCCATTTGAATCCTTCTTTGAGGGCAAAAGTTGCTTGGAAGTCAAGTAACTTTCACAGACAAATTTTAGTGTCCTCAGATGACCTGTAACTTGCAAGGACCATAACTTGAGTTCCACAAATCTTCTTGAAGACTTCTACCACTCAAATTAAAGGTATTGATATGCTCTACAAGTCTCATGACCATCTCAAGGTGATATGAGGATTGTATTTCATCTTATCTTCTCTTGAAGTTAGCATCAAACTAGGGGATTTTACACTGTCAAGCATAGCAACCCTATCTCTTAAACTTCTCAAACTCCTCAATCATGAGTAGTTAACCTTGGAATCATCCATAAGGCATCTTAAGGCATCAATCCATGGTCACATGGACTTGTGGGTAGGTCTCAACCTTCCTCAAATTCATCTGTTGACTTAGGGTTGACCAGTCAAACCCTAATTCCACCACTCATGGCAAAACTTCTCAATCTTCATTCAATGACTTGTCTAGGCCTCATGATGGCTTTCAAGACATCCCATGAGCTCTAGCAAGGCTTCAAAATCATATTCATGGCTTCAGAATCATCTGAATAGCTCCCATAACTTTCAAGCTATGAGGCTCACCAACTTTGCAATCAACCTTATCTCTGAGGATCTTCTTATTCAACTGAGGAGGATATCAACCTTCACACACTTCAATAACATTCTCCAAGAGGTTCTCAAACCTTCCATTAGCTCTCAAAAGATGATCACACCCCTTGATCCCTGCACACATATCAATGTAATGCATATGCTAGTGTATGAATGAATGCAATGAAACATGAACCAAGTATCAACAAGGTTAGGCAAATTTTGGGGTGCAACACTGTAGTGATAACTAGCAGATGTATGTGAGCAGTTTGAGCTAGTGAGCTGAGAGCTTACTGAGTGTGAATCCAACAACTTGCCTGCAGGATAGGTAAAGTTTAAGTCTTCTGCTGTGTGTAAATCTCTAGTTTCAGACCAAGGGGTTTTAGCCAAAATTTTGCCAAAGGGAGAGTTTGTAAGTGCTCTTGATTGGCTACATTTTGTGGCAAATCATATTAGTATGTATGCAGGTAATGACTGATATTAGAGCATACTAATTATGGAATGTGCAGGGTAAGTTTACTTAGCTATTTTAATAGTTAAGTCGGATGTCACAACTGGATGTCACCGCATGCATCGTATGACATCAAGCGTAGAGTTTGTTTTTCTGATGGCTGGAAATCAGGAGAAGAACCAGATGCTCAAGCTGGGAATCAGGAAACATTTTAGAAGCTTTTAGAGTACTAAAATGTCCCTGATTAAATGAGGCAGGCGTGCAGAATTATTGAAGGCTAGGTTTAGCATTAAAACCTAGAAAAAGTGCCCAGGCCCAAGGATTATGCACCTGCTATAAAAGCAGAAGGAGGAATCCTTAAAGTGCAGCTCTTACATAATTTGAAGACTAGCAGTGTGTGAGTAAGAGTCCATTGTGAGTGAAGTGGTTTGCACTTCACGTTTCCACTGTGTCTTAGGAATTCTTGTAATTCGAGCAATTAAGCTTTTGCATAATTGTCTTGATTAGGTAGGTCCTAGGCTGTTTTAACACTCAAAGCTGTGAAGCAAGAGTGATGTGTTCTTGATCCAAACTGTGAAGTAAAGATCAAGGTGTTGTGTTTTGAAGTGGTTCTTCAAAACTATTTTGCAAGTGTAACTGTTATCACTGGTTTGTGATAGTAGGGGAGTGAGTGGGTATACTTAGTTCTAGAGTGTCTTTAGGCTGAAGTGTCATTGTGTAGTGATTAAGTGAGGAGTGTAAACTGGAGGTTTAACTCTGAATTGATACTGCTAATAGTGAATTTCCTCCCTGGCTTGGTAGCCCCCAGATGTAAGTGTTGTTGACACTGAACTGGGTGAACAATTGATGTGTGTTATTTACTGCTTATATTTACTACAAATATTCTGTCAAGTGTTCCATGTTACAGCTGATGTTATAACATCAGGTATAACATCAAGTCTGTGTGCAAGTAGAATTTCACTGTTTATCGACCAGATGATCTTAGTCAAACCATCTGCGAGGCAACTGTTACACTAAGAGAAAGGTTTTTAAATAAAATGGAGAATTTGCAACTCCCTTCATTCGTTCCTTCTAGGGAAAGATACACAATGGCTTTCAACAAGTTCCCTCTCAAATTTCCTTTGTTCCTCCTGCCAACTGCTGACTTTGGAGTGGTCATTACCCCTCTATTTTCAGACTGGTTTATTTGTAGGGATTCTTTAAAAATCTTTCGTCAATACTCTAGACCGAAAGCTCAGTGAGTGGTTGCGACTAAGCATACTTTAGACAGTTTCAAAGGGCCTCTTTATATCGGTATCGAAGATGTTCACATCGAATCCGAAATATATGAAGTTGTGGAATAGGATTTTTATCATCTTACTTGTAGTATTTTGTTTAAATTTCAACTGTCAAGGTTGCACCCAAGAAGAAGCAGATCAAAGAAAAGATAGAAGAGAGCAATCAAGTTACTAAGGTAAATTTTCTTACTCATTTTTCTGAATAATCTCATATTGCCTAATACTTCACATCTTCTCTCCTCAGGGCTCTCGAAGACCACCCCCACCCCAAAGAAGCAAAAATCAAAGGGAGCTTCTAGCCAAATTATAACTGAAGCCTTAAAAGAAGGAGAAAGCAGGTAAAAATAACTTAAGCCTTCAATCAACTGAAATCAAAGCCTGGCAAGCTCTCGACGAAAGCCTTCCCCGCTTGCAATGTAGTGCAGATTGAGAGTAACAACTCCAGTCATGGGGCTGATGAACCCAAGGTAAATTATTCGCCTATAACCTTGTAATTTTCTTCACCATTTTATCCCTCTAATTCTTTTACTTTTCTGTTCTTAGGTTACCACTGACATCAGAGGACAATCCATGGTGCAATAAATTATTCCAACAACCAGCAGTGATCCTAGCTATCATCCAACAACTCTTTCTGGGGCTTCTGTGAAAGGCTCCACCAAAGGACCTGAGGAAGGAATCTAATCCACAGGTACTCCTAAGAAGACACCATTCATTCCTGCAGTTGAATTTCCTCATGTCGAGCTAGCCATTTCAAAAGAAGACTTGATCGAAAGAAAAATTGTTGATCTCTCAAGGGACATTGTGATGTCCAATATAGAACAACTTACTGAAGGTAATCTTGAGGAGCAACAAGGCGAAGATGTCAAGTCTGTTGAAGAAGAAGAAGAAGAAGAAGAAAAAGAAGAAGAAGAAGACGAAGAAGAAGAAGAAGAAGAAGAAAATGAAGAAAAGAATGAAGAAGAGGAAAAGGGAGAGCAATCTGCGCCTGATGCAGAAATTTAAGTGGAGGTTTGTAGCACCCCAAAATTTTCCTCTCTGTTTCTTAGTTTGCTGGCTTATGTTTCTTTGCATTTTACATCTCTTCATATGATATCATCGGCTCTCGAGACATGGGATCAAGGAGTTTTCATGGCTCAAGGTTCCCTTTTTGTTGCAGAGGTTTAAGCAGTGACCATCAAAGGCTCTGACATTTATTTTGCCCAGCGATCAAGCAATCGGTTTTATTTTTTTCAGCAGGTTATTTTCAGCTCAAGAGACGGTGTACATGCTATCTCAAGCATTCTCACAATCTGAAATTCTAGTATCAGATATTAGATGTCGAAGACGATGTTCACGATACAAATATTTGTTCAATAAGAACAAAGAAAAACAAATAACAACTGTAAAGAGACACAACAATTGTTAACCCAGTTTAGTGAAAACACACCTACATCTGAGGGCTACCAAGCCATGAAGGAAATCCACTAAGTAGAATTAGTTTGAAGATATATAATAGACTCTCTCTAGTTTACCATCTTCTCACCTAATCTCTACCCTTGCAATTTCTATCTAGGACACACCTAGATAAGAGACACTTTTCACTCCCCTTCAATCACATCAGTGATATAAATCAACAGAATAAGAAGACTTTAGAAGACACTCTTCAAAGTCACAACTTGATTTTGCTTAAAAGCTTCAATCAAGTACAATACAATCTTGCTTATAAGCTTTGAGTGAACAATTTACAATTAACAACTTAGTCCAATTCACATATTAAAACAATGAGTGAATGACTCACAAAACTAAAACACACGAAGGCTAAACCTTAAACAAATGCATACATTTTTTAATCATAGCTTCTCTAATCTTCAAGCTAGGGTTTACTCCTCCTTAAATAGTAATGTAGTACGGACTTGGGTTGTGGCAAAAGTAACAGCAGATATGAGAAGATTTCAATCCTCAAAATTTGCATCAATGAAAATAGATTTGATTTGATCAATCAGATCTAATCAAATCATTCTTTCAATATTTAACAAAATCTTCTGAGAAAAACTTCAAACAAATCAAATATGATCCATAATAAGTGCATCATAAACGCCTTTGTAAATCACATAAATCCTAGCAGATTTTACACTAGAATAGTGCAACAAGTTTGCATAGAAGGAACAGTCATACAAACACATTCATACAGAATGTTTTGTCCATAAGTGTCAGGACATCATGTTTGACATCATGAGATAAGTCCTGCTATAACATACAAAGCAACCTATAGAACCTGACATACAAATGTCACGACATCTTGTAGGACATCATGTGATGACACCTAGTTTTACCAAAATGCCTGCCAATCAAGAACTAACACAATCATAATATTCAAGGGCGAGTTTCAGAGGCTTAACAGAGCTTAGAATAGGTGACAACAGGTGATTATACAGGATTCCCTCCATTTGGCGCCAAAATTGGCATTTTTTGAATAGGGTAACTGATTACCTAATATTGAGTAATCGGTTACTTCAAGCGAAATTGTCCAAGAAATTTGAATTTTCAGCATGTGCAATTTCCCAATCATTTTCAATCATTTATTTCACATGATCATCATTTGAAGGATCTAGAATTGCTTTACTTTTCACCATTTCCCTCCAAATTTCAAACACTCCATTCCTAATTCCACTCCTGATTTCTCTCAACTTTTTCACTCCCAAAACCTCCATTAAAGCTCTTCACTTGAATTCATTGATTCTTCATTAGAATCCTTGAATTCTAGAGCTAAACCTCTATCGTTCATTTCCATTATCTTCAATTCATCATTCAATTTTCATTTGGTTTTGGATTTGAATTTGGAAGCTAGACTGGAAGTGCTTTTTGAATCATTTTTGCTTGATCTTGCTTGTTCTTCATTTCTACCATAAGGAAGCTCTTGGGATCTTGAAGAATCTCTGGGTTTCTTGCTTGGATATACTAACTTCAAGTTAATCAACACTCACCAAAGCAAATCTCAGCTTTGAAGGTTGGTAATTCTAGGTCTAATTATGTTTTGAGCTTATTTGAATAATCACAATGTAGATCCATGGTTTTTACTACTTATTGATCCATTTTGATAATTTGGATCTTGGTGATTTATTATTTCATTGCTTGATTGTATTTACATGATGGTTGATCACTGATTCTTGATGATAAATTCGTGCTGAATTGATAACATGTTCATATGACTGATTGGATAAGCTGTTGGATGCTGAAAAAATGGTTTTTAAAGTTGTTTTTCTATTTCTGGTTCAGTGGTAACCGGTTACCTTATATAGGGTAACTGATTACTCAGTACAAATTTCAAGTCCAGGATGTTTTTTTTAATAAGGTAACCGGTTACCTGATATTGAGTAACTAGTTACCACTGAGCAGAATGCCGTTTTTTTGCATTTTTCTTGCTTGTTTGGGCTCCTTTTCACGTGTAAACTTCATGGATTGATATGATGCATTATGTGGATTATTTTTGACATATTTCATCATTCTCGAATGTTTGATCTCGATTCTTCAACGCGTAAATTTTGGTTTCCGTTTGAATGCATAACATGTTAACGTTGCTTCATTGATGAATGATCATATCGCTTAGCTTGCTTATAGCAAGATTAATTTATTATAATTGATGATTATGTTGTTGGATATTGTGATGTATGTTTGTACTTGTTTCCGATACTGCTTGTCGCACGGTTGTTGGATTTCTCGATCGTTCATTTGATTTAGAAAAAACATGTTGATCTTAATGATTCTTGTTGATGCATTGTTGTTGATCGGTCATGTGTGATTGTTGAAGCATGTCCATTGTTGCATGATATCTATCCATGATTGGTGTTTGTTCATGCTTAATTGCATTCAAGCTTGCTTGCTGCCTGCTTTTCACAGCTGTTCTTTTTCTGAACTTCCATGTTATCTTTGCCTTGCTTGCTTGCTGCATGCCTTTTACACTTGCTTTTGTGCTAAAATGTGTGTTGTTATAGGCTGTCTTGTGTGTATGCTAGATTTTATTGTTGTTTTATGTTGGAGGCGCTGTTGTAGCTGCTGTTTTAGCCTTGTTTTCTTGTTTTTTCTTTGTCTTTGCATGCTCTCATAGGTTGATTTTTCCAATTTGATTTCCGATTAAATTTGGAGTAGGATAAACATTAGGAGTTTAATCCATGCATGATAACAAGTAGGTGTCGCTACTGCGAAAATCGACGCCGGCTGAACAGAAGAGTCGCCACCGTGCGTTATTTATCCCAACGGAGGGAAAGGAAACGCTCGAAGTAAACCTACCGCAAAGACGGGAAAGGAATGGTCATCACAACCAAATCCTGGATTCGGGAGTCGGTTACGCAAGGGGAAGGTATTAGCACCCCTCACGTCCGTCGTACTCGAAGGGATCCACGCTTGTTTTCTGGTACGGATTGTTATTTCTATCTAAACTAAGGGTTAAGGGTTAAAAAGAAAGAAAGGGACTCGGCAAAGTATCGCACTTTATGCCTACGTATTCCCGTCTGGAACGGGAAATCAGAGTCAACGTAGTTCGCCTACCTACGGGAAAGGAGGGGAAGGTTGCTCGCTAGGATATCGCATCCTATGCCTACGTACTTTCATACAGCATGAAAGATCAGAGCAAACGTAGTTCGGGCCACGTACGACACAAGTCTGTTTTGATTGCTTTTATCTCCTTCTGAAAAAGGGTTTTTCTGATTACTGGTCCAAGCGGACGAAAATGACGTTTTGATGAGTTCCCATTCTTTTACGGAAGAAGTGTCTTTTATTGTGTTTGAAATCTTATTGTGTTTTTCTGTTTGTTTTGAGAAAGAAGAGACAGAACTCTAACCTATGGTTGAAAAGGGAATCAAACTAACCTAATGTTATCATGCATGGGTTAAGACCTAATGTCTATCATGTTCCTCTCTTGCACAGAGAGAAACAGAGATCCTAAGGGAATAGACGGAAACAGAAACAATAGCAAATATACAATAAAGCAGTAAAATGCATGGATGCATCAATACAAGCGAGGCAAGGGAGTCCCACTCAACCTCGAACCTAGAAAACAACAGGCAAAAGCGAACAAAATTCGCTTTCAACCTAACAGATTAAATGGCAAACAATACAGTCAGGGAAATTCAAACAATACATCAAAAATTATAAACAGCAAAAATAAACAGCAAAAGCAGTCTTCATCAACATCTGTCTTCAAGTCATCTTCAACCATCTACAAGCTTCAAGCAAGCATCAGTCTTCATCTTCACAGCCTTCAAGCAAGGTCTCTATCTTCAATCTTTCAATGGCTTTTCTTCAAGTCTCACTCTCCAAGATGAGCAGCAGTCAACAAGATGAATTGGATGTTAAGCAGTCAGTTGCCTACCAAGGGTGGCCTACTGACTGTTAACATGATACAGACAGTTTTCTCTCAAAAGTTCTATCTTTTAAATACATTCACTAATCCTTCCAAAGGAAGGAGGTGGATATTTAAAAGAGACTTTGAATCATAGAGAAAGAATGGAGGTAAACAAGACCTTCCATGTTTGTGAATCAAGTTGCTATTCTAGAGCTCTACCTAGCTCCTAGACCCTATAACCTTCAACAGCTGCCAGCAAGATATACTCCTCATCAACTCTGGAAATTGATCTTCATTCTTTTAGTCTTCAATGGGCTTCATCAGCAAAGTCTTCAACTCAAACCCAAGCCCCAAGCAGGCCCAATACCCCACACAGTCAAATAATAACCCTAGAGAGGGCACACCACACAATCAATCAAATACAGACAATATACTAATAGTAATAATAGAATAGGGGAAGTCTAATATTTTCTAAGGAATCTATCACTTACCCATAATACCCCTATAGTCCCATCATTTAATTTGTCCTAAAGAAAACCCAAAAGAAATTTGTTTTGCATACCTAATGTTATATTCACAACCCTAAATGATTAGCCTAATGTTTTCTAACTAAACTACCTAAGATAAATCCTAAAAAATTGGTATAAAAATCAAGAGGGCACCTAATATATGTATCTAGTTATACTAAAAAAAATTAGCCTAAAAAGATTATGGGACATACCTAAAAGAAATTCTACAAAAACTATATACAAACTATATCTATTTAAAAACAATTAAAATGTAAAATATAAGCAAAAATAGAAAAAATAGCTAAACTATTATTTTTTAATCATTTTAATTTTCTTCAAGTCAATTCTAAACTATTGCAAAAAATCTCATGTCAAAATTCTTATTTTTTGATTTATTATGGATTTTATAAAATTGCAAAACAAAATGAATTAAAATAAAAATGAAATAGAAGCCAGGGGGTGCAAGCAGCAAGGGCGCCCAGTTCAATTGTCACATGGGCTCAGCATCCAGGGGTGCGCATAACAAATGTTTAGGCCCAGACCAACACAAAAATTAAATCAGAGAATCAAGAGAAAAATAAAACGCGCGTGGTGTAAATAGCAGGACAATTCAGTTCAATTCGTGTGGGCCTTGATATTGGGGGTGTGAAGAGAAAGTCATTAAATTAAAGCCCAAACTAACTATTAATGAAACGTTGAGTTTCATTAAACTCAGCTTCCCTCCATTTCCCAATTAAATGTGAGCCGTTGGATCATCTTGCCAGTCAACCAAGTCTCCACAATCCAACGTGCCTAACTTCATCTTCTCCATTAGTCTAGGGTTTGCAGGAAAAAAAAAGCCATGAACACAGCATCAAGCACACTCTCTTCTCCTCACTCGTGCAGCCTCATTTCAACATCAATTCCAAAAATGTAAAAATCAAAATCACTCTAAATTTGTCCCTGATCAAGCCTATGGTATCAGCATCAATTAATATCCACTCTAGCATGAAACACGATCACTACCTCAGAATTACTCAGAATTTTCATCATCACCAATTCATGATCTAAGTACACTAAACTCTTCATGGCCTTGCACTGATCAATAATCACTAACAATTCAAGATTCTAACAGCCTAATCACCAAGTTCTAGGTCTCAACAGAATTTGTGCTCCAATGTCAAACTTCACCAAATTCAATCAAAATCTCCAGAAATGCTCATCTAACCACCTAGATCATTCTTATCCTAACCAATCTACATCATGCTAACTAAATCAAGCTAATTCGAAGAGATCACTAACCTGGTAGAAATCTGAAAACAGATAGATGAACTCTTGGATTTACAGCTAGCAATGCTCTGGACTTGATCAATGGCTATGGATCTTGATTCTGTATGCACTTGTTCTTGCTCAAAGGCTTTGGATTCTTGTAACTAACTCTTTTTGCAATTTGAATGATGAACTTGCAGCACACGATTATGACTTCAATACACTCAGATCTTACTTGGGATGTGATCAATGATGATCATGGAGCATGGTAGGATCAAGAACTTTGAAGAATGATGAAGAATTGAGAGAATTTGGATGAATTTGCAAAAATGCAAGAGAGAATGAAACTATGTGCTTTGGATCAAAATGAAGTGCAACCCTACATTGAATGAGCTCTAGGGTTTATATAGATGCCCATGGAATCATCTAGAAATTGCTGGAAGTTCCTTGTACACAAATCCCTTGTGATTTGGCATATGTTACTTTAATCATAAGCAAGCCATGATAACTCTCCAATTTTGAACTAAACTCAAAAATCCACTATTGCCAATGGTCTCAAAACATTATTTCCAATCAAAATGACCTATAATTTCATCCCATTTGGACATGTTATGAAGAATTCCCAAAAAATGGCTATTTAATGACTTAAATCATGCCTTAATTAGGTCATTTTTTGCAAATATGAGCTACACCCATTTTCAAACCTCCATGACCACTTTTGTAGACTCAAAACATCATTTGGAACAACTTTGATGTTGTGAAGTTTTTCATTTGAAGCTTCCTTGTATGAGTTTTAGGCATATGCTTGAAATGACCTGTAATTTCCAAATGACCAAAATACCCTTTTCTTGCCAAAGTCATAAGTAGAGTTCCACAAATCAGATGAAGGCATACCATACCTTTATCGAAAGCTAAGATTATGAGGAACAACTTTCATGTTGGCCATAAATCCATTTGAAAGCTCCTTGAGGGGTAAAAGTTGCTTGGAAGTCAAGTAACTTTCACAGACAAAATTTCAGATGCCTCTAATGACCTGTAACTTGCAAGGACCATAACTTGAGTTCTATAAATCTCCTTGATGTCTTCCATCACTCAAATTAAAGGTATTGAGATCCTATACAAGTTTCATGTTGGCCAAGGATCCATTTGAATCTTTAATTTTGAATTATCTTACTTGGAAGTTTGACCTAAACCAGGGGATTTTACACAGAAACCCTAATTTAGAAACTCCTCTTCTTCTTGATTCCTCTTGATTTCTCCTTGGCACAACACCACATCCATATTTACATGTCAAATGATGAACCCCACATATTTCAAATAGACCTTGATGCCTTTCAATCAAGCATTTGACCTAGGGTTGACCTAAGGTTGACCCAGATGAAACCCTAGTTGACTGTCTTCAACTGCAACTCTTGTGATCACATCAATGACTTGTCTCACTTTAAAAATGACCCTATAGGTCCTCCATGATGTCTATATACCCTCCATGCTCAATTCACAGCTCACAACTTCTTTGATGATCTTCAAATACACTCAAGATAGGAGAGAGATCCACTGCTTGATCCACTGACTTCTTAGATTTCAATTTCTTTCTGATGACTTGGATAGGCTTGAATTTGAATAAGAACCTCTTAATAGGCTCATAGAGATAAGAATAGTACTTGGTCCCTTGTTGGATGACTTGTTATGCTATGCTATGCAAATGATTAGACTATGTACATGACTTCTTATGCAAATGCTAATGCAATTGAAACATAAACCAAGTGAAGTAGGTTGAGCAAATTTTAAGGTGCAACAGCTGCCCCTATTCAAGCGACTTGGACCCGACTGGGTGAAGCGCGAACGACCTTCAAACGGTCGAGTTACGAGACGGTTGAATACTAAGAACCCGGAAATTTGCCAACCGCTGAAATAAACTACACGACTGTTTGGGGAATATTATCTACAAGTCTGATTTCGTCATTATCTTGTCAATACTTGAATAACCTGGACGACTTCACTGGGGAAGTACTTCTGTCAACACAACATGACCTTGCCAACGATACAGGAAAATCCCTCTGTCACCATTACAGAAAAATAACACCGTCATCACTCCGCCACCACTGCGGGAAGATAATTTGGAAAAATAACAACACCGCCATCGCTACGGGTACTACTTTATCATTACTACAGGAAATGACTCCGCCACCACTGCGGGAAATAACTCTGTCACCACTACGGGAAAATAACTCCGCCACCACTGCGGGAAATAATCTGAAGAGATAACAACACCGCCATCGCTACGGGTACTAACTCCGTCACCACTACGGGAAAATAACTCCGTCACCACTACGGGAAAATAATCTGAAGAAATAACAACAACGCCATCGCTACGGGTACTAACTCCGTCACCACTACGGGAAAATAATCTGAAAACAATAACAACACCGCCATCGCTACGGGTACTAACTCCGTCACCACTAAGGGAAAATAACACCGTCACCAATACGGGAAATAACTCCGCCACCACTGCGGGAAATAACTTCGTCACCACTACGGGAAAATGACTCCGCCACCACTGCGGGAAAATAACTCCGCCACCACTACGGGAAAATAACTCCGCCACCACTGCGGGAAATAACTCCGTCACCACTACGGGAAATAATCTGAAGAAATAACAACACCGCCATCGCTACGGGTACTAACTCCGTCACCACTACGGGAAAATAACTCCGCCACCACTGCGGGAAACAACTCCGTCACCACTACGGGAAATAACTCCGCCACCACTGCGGGAAAATAACTCTGATACAACTTTTCTGCCTATCTTTGCAGCAGCTAGCTCTATCAATCATATGGGTAACACAATCTGAGTCTAATCTTCCAATTTTCAGTGCTGACATGGCAGCAAATCTGAGAAGGACTCTACTGGGGATTTTCTGAATCCACACTGCCAGACAACCTCCAAAAGTCGATTCACGAAATCTTTTGATATTGTTATAACAACGATCTTGAAGAAATACTCCGCTGGAGGGGTAAGAGAAACTTAAACAAGCAACTCTGTAGGGAATAATGCCACAATTGACATTATCATTACATGTCTCACGCTGATATCTTGAATGTTTGGCAATTAATTTGAGCAAGAGCTCTCTCCACCTGCATGGGAAACAATACTTGAAAATAAACGGTTACCCAACCTAGTTTATGCATATGTTTGACAATGGCGTAATGCTCCATTCGACATGGAAATGCTACGCGTTTTTATTTGGTAGATGCAAATATGACACTATATGCCAATGCAAATGCAGACTCGAACTGCTGGGATACAGAAACCGCTTCAGCAAAATAAATGCTGAAGATAATGCCAATTCCTCTGGGGTAACCAGGTGTTACATAATTGTTCCAGCAAAATAAATGCTGGAGAAGTGAAGCCAACTTCGCTGAGAATAACTGAATGCGCCAATCATGATTGGACTTCTGTCAGGGACAGCTTACCCGTGCCAATGAAAATTGGACTTTTACTAGGGAGTGAACGGGTATCACATGGTATTCCGGAAAAATAAATGTCAGGACACACAACCAACTCTGTCGGGGAGAGTTTTAATCTTCGAGTTCCACTGGGAGGAAAGAAAACACTTGCTGAAAAAGAGAGAACTCCGCTGGGACGAAACGACTCTCTTGGGGAAAATCAACTGTCTCCGTCGGGGGGGGGGGAGAGTAAATGACCCTACTGGGAAGGGAATCTCTACTAGGAAGAGTAGACTGTCTGGGTACAGCTCACAAGTTGGAAATGTTAATCTTCTGAGGCTAAACCACTCTGCTCGGGATGGGGGATCCTTTTGGGGGACACCACACTGTCTGAATACAGCCTTCGATCTTGGAATCGTCAATTCTGCTGAGGATAAACGACCTTGCTAGAGAATGTCCTTCGGATAAGCTGTGACTAGCTGGGGAATTTGATCCTTCTTCAGTAAGGAACATTGTCATCTCAAAAGCGCGACCTGCGTGGGGATCGAGTCTTTCGTTACGAGCTTCTGGTCAGTACTGCAATCTTTTGATCGTCCACTTCATACGGCTACGAACCCTGCAACACCACAAGCAAAACAAGACAAGTCTATGCAACCAAATCTATTCAGGTTAGTGTTAGTGACATTATTTTCAGCTAACTCAAAGTTTTAGCAATTATTGGCAAGGGCCAGCGATGTTATACACTTGCTAGTTTTATTAAACCTGGCGTTTGTCATGTACAAAACAATAAAGAACCAGCATCAAATACTGAATAACATGTTTTATTGATTGGGCCCCTAAATGGGCGGAGTTTTGTACACGGGATGTAACTCCTGAAAAGAGGAAGCTACGCACAACAAATATACAAGTATGTATAAGAAGCATAAAATATAATGACAAATCAAATTTGCACACATGTCGGCAACGGGATGCAGACGAACATCATGAACTGATCCTCCTATGACTCGCCTGACTCTAGTGCTTTCCCGGTATTCACACTTCCGAAGAGATTGTATCTGATAATCGACCCCTCAGGTATATTCTCCCGCACCAATGCTCACTGCAGTATCAAATTCGGACCGCAGTCATTTGCTTTTCAAATCCCTAACTTTTGCGTGAACCGCCCTTTACGGGTTTTCAGTTCACCGGGATACCCTTTTTTGCCGAAGCCGCCCAGTGTAGGTTTTCAACTTCGCGGGTGTACATTTTTTTTCAATTTTATCCCTAAATTTTGCCCGAACCTTTCATTCTGTTTTTGGTTCTCCAGGATGCCCCATTTTTGCCTGGACTCTCCTTTTTTGTCCAGCGGGTCAATTTCAAGCAAAGTATTTTTTAACTGCGTCCGAATTCACAGGCGACGAAAAGTCTTCACCGTCCATGGTGGACAACAACAAGGCTCCTCCTGAAAAGACTTTTCTGACAACGTATGGCCCTTCGTAGTTGGGGGTCCACTTGCCCCTGTGATCTGCCTGTGGCGGGAGAATCCTTTTCAGCATAAGGTCGCCCGTCTGAAAGCTCCGAGGATGTATCTTCTTATCATATGCTTTCTTCATTCGGCTCTGGTACAAACGACCGTATGCTAGAGAAGTTAACCTCTTCTCATCCATTAAACTCAGTTGATTCAACCTGTCTTTCACCCATTCTGCCTCGTCTAGTTGGACATCTCGTAATACTCTCAGCGAAGGAATCTCAACTTCCAGTGGTAACACTGCTTCCATTCCATATACCAACGAGAACGGGGTTGCCCCGGTTGATGTGCGTACCGTCGTACGATAACCGTGCAAAGCAAAAGGTAGCATCTCGTGCCAATCCTTATAGGTCACCACCATCTTCTGAACAATCTTCTTTATATTCTTATTGGCCGCTTCAACAGCGCCATTCATCTTGGGTCGATAAGGGGAGGAGTTGTGATGCTCGATCTTAAAATTCTGACACAGCTCCTTCATCATTTTGTTATTCAGGTTTGAACCATTGTCGGTGATTATCCGCTCGGGGATTCCATATCTGCAAATGATATCTCTCTTGATGAATCTGGCTACCACCTGTTTGGTCACATTTGCATAAGATGCCGCTTCCACCCACTTGGTGAAATAATCGATTGCTACTAGAATGAACCGATGTCCGTTAGAAGTCGTCGGCTCGATCTTTCCAATCATATCGATTCCCCACATCGAGAATGACCATGGCGATGACATCACATTCAGAGGACTCGGAGGCACATGGATTTTATCTGCATAGACTTGGCACTTATGACACCTCTTCGCAAACTTGAAACAATCAGTTTCCATAGTCAGCCAGTAATAACCTGCCCGCAGCAGCTTCCTCGTCATAGCATGCCCACCAGCATGTGTACCAAATGTACCCTCATGTATTTCCTCCATGAGCAGTTTCGCCTCTTTTTCGTCTACACAACGCAGTAGCACCAAGTCGTGATTTCTTCTGTATAAGACACCGTCCGGATTCAGATAGAAATTACCCGCCAATCTCCTGAGAGTCTTCTGATCGTGACTGGATGCCCCAGTCGGATACTCTTTATTTTTCAGGAAATTAAGGATATCAAAATACCACGGTTTATCATCAGATGCTTCGTCAATGGCAAACACGAAGGCAGGTCTGTCAAGCCGAGAGATAACAATTCGGGGAGCCTCATTCCAGAAGTTGACTTTGTACATAGAAGACAAAGTGGCCAGGGCGTCGGCCATTTGATTCTCTGCTCGCGGCACATGATGCAATTCAACCTTGTCAAAGAAAGGCAACAATCTCCTCGCGTAATTCATGTACGGTATCAAATTGGGCTGACGTGTCTCCCATTCTCCTTTTATTTGATTCACCACCAGAGCTGAGTCTCCGTATACATCCAGATTTTTGATTCGCAAATCAATGTCTTCTTCAAGCCCCATAATACAAGCTTCGTATTCGGCTTCATTATTGGTAACTGGAAAGGTCAATCGAGCAGTAAACCGGATGTGCGACCCGTGTGGAGTAGTGATGATTGCCCCTATTCCGCTACCGTAGGCATTTACAGCTCCGTCAAAGATCAACTTCCATTTGGAACCCAATTCTGGTCCTTCGTCTGGCAACGGTTCTTCACAATCTTTCATCTTTAGGTACATGATATCCTCGTCAGGAAAATCAAACCTCATCGATTGGTAATCCTCAATAGGCTGCTCTGCCAAGTACTCGGATAATACGCTCCCCTTTATAGCCTTCTGCGAGACATACTGGATGTCATATTCGGTCAAAACCATCCGCCAACAGGCAATTCTCCCCGATAATGCCTGCTTTTCGAATACATATTTGATAGGATCCATCTTCGAGATGAGCATGGTTGTATGATTCAGCATGTATTGCCTCAAACGCTTGGCGGCCCAGGCTAGCGCGCAACACGTTTTTTCGAGAATTGAATATCGAGATTCACATTCCGTAAACTTCTTACTCAAGTAGTATATTGCATGCTCTTTTCTTCCTGTCTCGTCGTGTTGACCGAGGACACAACCCATACTTCCCTCAAGAACTGTCAAATACATAATCAAGGGTCTCCCTGCCATTGGGGGTATCAAAATAGGAGGCTCCTGCAAATACTGCTTTATTTTATCAAACACCTTTTGACAATTTTCATTCCATGTTACAGCCTGGTCTTTTTTCAACAGTTTGAATAACGGCTCACACGTAGCTGTCAGGTGAGATATGAACCGAGCGATGTAGTTCAACCTCCCTAAAAACCCGCGCACCTCTTTTTCTATTTTAGGCATCGGCATCTCTTGTATTGCTTTTATTTTTGCAGGATCAACCTCTATTCCTTTTTCGCTCACGATAAACCCCAGCAGTTTACCCGATCTCACCCCGAAGGTGCACTTGTTAGGGTTCAGTCTCAGCCTGAACTTCCTAAGCCTTTTGAATAACTTCAGCAGATTCACCAAATGCTCTTCCTCCGTCTGGGATTTGGCAATCATATCATCGACATAAACCTCGATCTCCTTATGCATCATATCATGAAAAAGAGTTGTCATTGCACGCTGATACGTTGCCCCAGCATTCTTTAGTCCGAAGGGCATCACTTTGTAACAAAATGTTCCCCAAGGTGTTATGAAAGTAGTCTTCTCCATGTCTTCTGGCGCCATTTTAATCTGATTATAGCCCGAGAAGCCATCCATGAAGGAGAATACGGAGAATTGAGCAGTGTTGTCAACCAGCACATCGATGTGAGGAAGCGGAAAATCATCTTTCGAGCTCGCTTTATTCAAATCACGGTAATCTACGCACATTCTCACTTTACCGTCTTTCTTTGGCACTGGTACAATATTAGCGACCCATGAGGGATATTTTGTAACAGCTAGGAAACCAGCATCCCACTGATTTTGAACCTCCTCCTTAATTTTCACTGCCATATCAGGTCTAGTTCTGCGAAGCTTCTGCTTGACCGGTGGGCATTCTTCTTTTAACGGCAGGCGGTGCACAACCATATCTGTATCAAGCCCAGGCATGTCTTCGTACGACCAAGCGAACACATCACTGTACTCTCTGAGCATTTCAACCAGTCTTCGCTTGACGTCGCTCTGCAGCGCGGCTCCTATACGGATGTTCTTTTCAACCCCTTCCGACCCCAGGTTAATAATTTCGATGACCTCCTCATGAGGCAGAATGACTCGTTCTTCTTGCTTTACCAACCAAGACAATTCTTCGGGAACGTCGCCATCTTCAACAATCTCTTCTTCGGCCTGAAATACCGGGTGCTCAAAGTCGAGACGAGTCATAGGCGGTTCAATGATGTCATCTGAAAATGTTATCCTGCAAAAGGAATGATTAAATGCTTCAAAATGCGTATAAAGCGAATAACCACGTTGCCATTTTATTGTAAAACACAAAACAGGAAAAACAGAGATCGCAATATTTGTACATGAAAAAACGCCTTTTATTTAATGATTAAACAACGCAACGTACATAACAGCACAGCCCTAAGCAAAATCACGATGCCCCGGGTAAGACACCGGATTGTTCAACAATTAAGAAAACAAAGTATTACTGTTTGTGAGTCACAGGAACAATCTCCTGAATAGACCAATTGCATAATCCTTGTCTTGGCACGCTCGGCTGAATCCAGGCGTCCATGTCGCAGTCGCTGTCTCCTTCTTTGGAATCTGAAACAGCGTTGATGGCCTCGTGACACACTCCACTAGTTGTGATTGTTATCGGTCCTCTGAAACGGGGTGCCCCAGCAGCAGGTGTTGATGACGACGGTTGATATCCCAGCCCAAATCGGTCCATCTTCACGGGAATATCCAGCACCTTGCCCCAGCCTTTTGTCTCACCAGTCTCCACTAGAGCTTGAGCTTCCTTGTATGACGAGACGGCCACCTCTGACGCTTTACTCGGCCCGGGACCTTTGTCTTTGATGCGCAACCCTTCAAAGGCTTGACAGGGTGTTTCATGAATCTCGCCGTCGACTTCTACATACTTGAATGATGACAGATGGCTAACCAATATATCTTCTTCTCCACAGACCGTGACCACACTGTCCCCTACCATGTATTTCAGCTTTTGGTGCAAGATAGATGTGACTGCCCCAGCACCATGGATCCAGGGTCGTCCGAGAAGGCAGCTGTATGCTGGCTGGATGTCCATAATATAAAATTCAGTTCCGAAAACCTCCGACCCCACCTGTAGAGGTAACGTTATGGATCCAAATACTGTTCTTCGTGTACCATCAAATGCCCTGACCACCAAGTCACTAGGCGTACACAGGATTCCTCTGACGTCCAGTTTCATCATCGCTTTCTTAGGCAGCACGTTTAAGGAAGATCCGGTATCTACCAGTACATGAGACATGACTGAGCCCCTACACTCAACTGAGACGTGCAACGCCATGTTATGCTCTCTCCCCTTCGGGGTCAAATCAAAGTCTGTAAATCCCAAGCTATGGCCTGCGTCCACATGCGCCAACACCCCCTCCAGCTGATTCACGGAAACATCTTGGGGTACGAAGGACGTATCCAGAACTTTCAACAATGCATTTCTGTGAGCTTCGGAACACAATAGCAACGACAGTATGGATATCTTTGACGGCGTCTGTTGAAGGTGCTCAACAATCTTATAATCGCTCTTACGAATAAGGCGCATGAACTCTTCTACATCCTTCAACGACGTTTCTTTTTCGTTCCTCTGCACAGGGACATCTTCATTCATCTTTCCTTTTCCTTTTGCCAGTCGTTCGGCCTCTACCTCAGGTGATATAAAGATTCTCCCACTTCTTGTCATCCCTCCGGTACCTACGACGTTGTCTACAACCTCAACTGGCTACTTACTAACATCAATTTTCACCCCATCACAGTATGCTTCCAACCCATAGGTCCAGGGGTCTGCCTTAGTGCTCTCATAAAGGATTGGTCCTGCCTTGGTGATAGTGATCAGCGGTCGCCGGGCTGGCGCCGTTATAGTTATCGTTTTTCGGGGAATCGTCACAGTAGCTACATCACTTTGCTTGTCTGCTAATACCTCTGCAGGTTCCTCAGCTGCTGTTCTGTCGAATTGCAATGTGCCTCCATCTATCAAAGTCTGGATACCCTTCTTCAATTCATCACAACCCCCAGCTTGGGTCCAACACTCTAAACAATACTCGTCGCAGCCTGGATACACACCTCCTTGCAATAACCTTCTCTTTATCTCGCACAACGGTGTCTTGAGGTCATCAACACTCATAATCAAGTTCAAACCCTCCTCGGTTAAAATAGCGTTTGCCCCATGGTTGGGCATGGGCTTTTGTACTATGTTCGGACCTGCCTGTCCAAAATTGATAGCCTTACTATCCAATAGATCCTGCACCACATGCTTGAACGCGTGGCAACCCTCTATATCGTGGCCAGGAGCCCCAGAGTGGAATTCACAGTGCTTGCTTGCGTCAAAGCTGTACGGAGGAGTGCCCGTTACTGGCGCCATAGTTCTCTTTTCCACCAAGTTCAAACCCAGTAACGTCTGTAGCAATTCTGCATACGTTGAAGGAGGCGTTTCAAACACCCTCCTTGGTTTGCCCCCTGGATTCTGCGCTGGGCAGGATGTACCCCCTGTTCTGGCTGCCGTTGCTGTTGTTGTATTGGTTGTTGCTGAAATGGAATAGTAACACTTGCCACCTGTTGCGGCTGATTGTACTGGTTTCGACCTCTGCCCCGGCCTCGGCCTCGGCCCCTAAACACTGCACTTGCATCACCTTGACGGTGCCCACCGAAAGCCCTTCTGTTACTGCCAGCTGAAGTGGATTCCTCAGCTTGGAATCTTCCCTGTTTAATGTTGCTTTCAATCTTCTCTCCCATCAGGATTAAGTCTGAGAAACTGCCTAAGGACGTGTGAAACAGCTTGTCATAAAACATACCGGTAAATGTTCCTATGAACATATCATTCATTTCTTTGTCCTCCAAAGGAGGATGAACTCGAGCAGCCATGTCGCGCCATCTCTGCGCATACTCTTTGAAGCTCTCGCCCTTCTTCTGGGACAACCCCTGCAATTGGACCCGGTTGGGTGCCAAGTCGCTGTTGTACTTATAGTGAGCCACAAACGCTTCAGCCAGCTGCTTCCATGTCTTTATCTGAGTTGGTTCCAATCCCATATACCATTCAAGGGAAGGACCAGACAAGCTATCTTGAAAGAAATGCATCAGCATCCTCTCATCGTTTGAATACGCCGACATCCTTCTGTAGTATGACCGCACATGCACCTTTGGACAGGTGTCCCCCTTATATTTGTCGAATGTGGGAGCTTTGAATTTTATTGGTACCCTCAGGCCAGGCACCAGACCCATTGTAGTCATATCTAAGCCAACAGCGCTTTGATTCACGACCCCCTTCATCTGCTCCTTGAGCATCTTGATTCTCTGAGAGTCATCCATAGGACCTTCGAAACCTCCACCGGAGAAAGCATCCTCTTGCTGATCTTCTAGCCAATTACCGTTCCCAGTTCCGTATCCATCGTACCCGTTGTTACGGCCAACTCTAGTCTGATTCATTACAGGGCCTCGCCCCCTGTTACCATAACCCGGAGCGACTCCTGCAGGTCCAAAAGCCATTAACCCAGCGCCATTTCCATTTCCGAATCCGCCATAACCCTGATTAGTCATACCAAATTCGTCCTGTCCGAAGCCTTGAGCGTTGAAGACGTACTTCCCAGCATGATCAAACCCCTGGTCATTAAAGCCAAATCCATTATTACCGAAGCCATTACCTCCCATATTATCACCCAGGTTGACATCTCCGAGCCCAACGTTGTTGACGACAGTCTCGTTACCAATTCCAACGTTACTGTTCCCGGCGGCAGCGCCGTTGTTCACATTGACAGCAGGTATGTTTACCACAGGTGGAGCTACCGGTGTGGGGGTACCATCCCCGTGAATAGTGTCAACTCGCACAGAATTATGGTCTTCATTTCCGTGCCCAACATTTCTTACCAACAAAGGCTGCACCAACGCTTGCAAATTCTCCTGGCCTTTCGCAATGGTCTCCATTGTCTGCATGAATAGCTCCAGCTTCTCACGCATGTCCTGCATTTCATTCTGCATCTGATCCATAATTCTTCAGCAGTTGGTACGAGTGGAGTATCGGTGCGGGCGCTGACTTTCAATCCTGAAAAGACCTGGTACAGTGCAGGAAATGAGATACAGTTCAATAATCACCTGTAATGCAATATGAATGTGAATGCAATGCAATATGTGTCTGTGCATTAGGGAATATCATTCCCCGATTCTAGTGCGAATGTGCCAGTGTGGTGACAGTGACAACAATACGAAGATCGAAGCCGAACCATAGAAAACACCTCATATATTGCAGAGAAATCCATTAAGCCAAGAATACCATATCAATGCGTACAATAAGAGGGCATGACCTCAACCAACAATCCTGGTGATGGTCAGCGCTATGCAAATAAAGCATACACATTAATACACGAAATGGTCAAGTACTCCCATATGCCTGGTACTCCTTGTTGCACCCCAAAATTTGCCCTCACAATACAAGACTTTGTGTTCTAAGAAGGTTCACAAGGTTCACAAGTTCTCCAACAACTTGCATAACCTTTCCAAGTCCCACAGTGCTTTCAATACCTTTCATGAGGTTCATGAAGCCCATAGGTTGCTTCTTGAAGGTTCACAAGGTTCACAAACTTCTCAACATCTACAAGACCTTTCATGAGGTTCATGAAGTCCATAGGTTGCTTCTTGAAGGTTCACAAGGTTCACAAAATTCACAATTGGTCAGAAGAGTTGACAATTCCCTCAGACAATGCACCTCCTAAGCAGTGCATCCAAAACTAGGGTTTTGACTTTAATCAGGCTAAATGGACTTCCAAGACTTCAAGTGAGCTTCATAACATCTTATATGTGTATAAGAACCCCCATGTCAAGTTTCAAGACTTTTCTCAAAAGTTTGCTCAGTCAGATGATCAGATAAGTCAAAAGCAGTCAATGCAGTTAAAAGGTCAAACTGAGGTCAACTGTGGTCAAACCAAAGTCAAACTTCATGATTTTTTTTGCCAACATCAAAGAGAGGTTGGGTGAGAAATATTATCATAATAACTGTAATACCCCAAATTTTGCCCTAAGATTTGTCGTCGCATTTCATTGCATTTAATCAATTACTAACAAATTTGTGTAGTCGTTTGACTTTTTGCAGGTAAATATCATATGGCATGCATTTTTTTTCTAAAAAGTAAAAATGGCACAATTGGCAGGAGGACATGTGTAAGGAGTTATGAGTGTGAGAGGTTGAGAGTTCGAATCTCACCTTTGTCATTTTTTTTGTTTTTTATTATTTTTACTCTAAATTTTTCTATCTTTCATTAAAAAAAATAACAAAAATAGTTTTTTATTATTATTTAATTATTATTTTCGTATTTTAATTAAATCATTTTTTAAAATATTATTTTTTTTCACTTTTTTCTAAATTATTCATAAAAATATCCAAAAAATCATAAAATAAAAAATATTGAAAAAAATTTTGTTCTTTTTATAATATTTTTTATTTTAGGAATCAATAGGATTATTAGTTTTTATTTTAAGTTTATTTTAATTATTTTAAATTATTTAAATTTTATTTTTTCTTAACTAATTATTTAGTTTGGGCTTTAAAATGGGCTTTAGGGACATTATTGACAATTTGGTGTTAACCCTAATTTGTTCCCTATATATACATGTGTTGCCTTGTTGGAAAAAAGGGGGAGATTGAAAAAAACCTAAGAGGAGTGAGTGCCGTTTGCCGTTATTTAGTTTTCTTCTTCATCCATTACTATTGTTTCTTTTTCTTCATCGTTTACCGTTATTTCTTTTCCTTCATCTATTACTGTTGTTTCTTTTTCTTCATCTTTTACCGTTATTTCTTTTTCTTCATCTATTACCGTTATTTCTTTTTCTTTATCTATTACTGTTACGTTTATATATATATAATTTTTAAATTGTTAGAGTTTATATATATAAGATTTTTGATCGAATTATGTCGATACGATGTTTGCACATTTGTGTGCATGACGCGTGACATTTGTGTTAGTTCGATCTGGTTGCGATGATTGCATTTTTGTGTGAGCAATAATACTATTTTTTGCTTAATTTCTTTTTCTTTGCGATAAATTTTGTTTCGTCCGATTTAGATCTGGTTGCGATGAGCGCATTTCTGCGTTAGCAACATTGTTGGGTTATTTGGCACATTTAAAATTCATTATTGCTTTATTATTATTATTATTATTATTATTATTATTATTATTATTATTATTATTATTATTATCATTATTTATTATTATTATCATTATTATCATTATTATTACCATTATTATTATTATTGTTATCATTAATTTATTAAAATTTGTTATAATATAAAAATCTGTTTTTTAAAATAAATAACATTAACATCTTTTCCAAATTAATATGAAAACCTATTATTTTTAAGAAAAACTTTTTTTAGATAAATTTAAAATAATAACTAAAATCTTTTTTTTAAAAATAATAACTAGAACCGTTATTTATTTTATTTTATTATTGTTCAATTCAAATTTCATTATCATATTGTATCTGCTCCTCTCATGTAACCTCGCGAACTTAACAATCGCTCTTTAAATTCTGCCTTTAAATTTCTGCTTGCATGGTTTAAATTATGACATTATCTCTCTGTTTGCATGATTCAATTATCTCACGCGTTTACTATTATTTCTGTCACATTACACTCATCCGAAGGTTAGGTCTAGCTTTTGGTCGCCGCGCCAATAGTCCTCAACTTCAAACCTTTTCACCTTACAAACCCTAAATTTTCATACATGTCTCGCCATGGACAAAATTACAATTTTACCCCTAGCATTAGGTCAAAGAGCCGCCGCGCTCATTTTAGGGTTTCCCGCCGCGGAATCCCTAACCTAACCCTAATTACAACTTAACATTTCAACGTAGAAATTTGGAGTTCCTACACTCCGCGTAAGCGTGTCCTTAAGGCGCGTTTATTCCCCTTGAGACCTTGACCACTGTCAAGAGATCTCTAGCCTCCCTTTTGAGGGGAACTACGATTACTCTGATTCCACTCCCGTAAGGATACGTAGGCACAAGATGCGATGTCTTGCCGAGTAAACTTAGAATTAACCCCCTTTATTATTTATTATTGCTTATTTATATTTCATTTATCTTTGCTATTTAATTATTTTGCTTATTATTTTGTAATTGTTTCTTGGATGTAAAGTTGTTTAATTATTTAATTATTATTATGGTTAGTAATTAGGGAGTGTAATAACATGTATGTAATATTAAAATAAATTTAGATCATTTTAATATAAGATAATTAAATTAAACATTTCACACACGTAAGTCGATTTTAATCGCCGTCTCACTTCCTAAGGATATCCCTCAAGTTGCCTATGAATATTGGTTAAGTGGGGTGTATAAAGCAAGTCCCTCAAAAAGAAAATCATCAAAGTCCCTTATGGTTGCCTTTACGAATCGAGTCCCTTTCGAAAAATGATGATAGTCCCTCCAGTTTGCTTATTACACCCCACAATGGCCTTCAAAAATCCAATTGTCCCTCACATGTCCCTTAACATCCAAAGTAAGGACTACCTACTCCATTATAGTAGGGATAGTCTTACTAAGGAAAGGATAAAGAATAAGAAAGACCTTAAAACATTAGGGTAGGCTATTCCTAGATACTTGCTCACTTCAAAACTTTTTCACACTTAAACCAATTTCCAACAAAATTTTCAAACAAGTTTTTTTCACATCCATACACGGATTATTATTAAACTATTCTGAAATTTTTTGCTATTCACACACTACACTTTCAAAACAATTCAAAAGTGAGCTTAAGTACCTAAGAGCCCATGGATAACCATGGATGAAAAGGGTGCTAACACCTTCCCTTTTCATAACCTACCCCCCGGACCCAAAATATTCTCTAAGGTCTTTCCTGTTCTTTTATAACCTTTCCTTATGGATAAAATAAAAGTCGGTGGCGACTCTTGCTATCCGCAACATTGTTTAAAGTCAGTTCTCCCACCGTGTTACAGAACTGGCGACTCTGCTGGGGATCTATTTAAGAGGGGTACCCTTAGGAATTAAGATCACTTTAAATTGTTTGCCTTGTTTGCTTTATTATTATATTGTTGGGGTGCTCTTATGTGTGAAAGGTCCTAACCCGGATCTAGTGTACCTTAGGTAAATGGCAATAGACCAAGGAAACTGTACGACGTATATCGATACGGTTGATCTGGTGGCCATAGTTAGTGCGACTTCTTGGCTGGTGCTTATATTCCTTAATTCAAGTTGAGGATAATATTGAGGCTGCCATATGTTGTCAATGCACTAACTGACTTTTAGAACCCTAGTTAACTCATCTTGGCCTTTAGAAAGTAGTGAGGTAACCGGCTTTGGTGCAGACTGAAGTTGGTTGACACTCGATACTACGCTCATTGAGATCTTAAACTTGGAGGGTTTTGGTTGGCAAGTAAGTTGCCTTCTGAACAACCACCCTTGTGAAGGATCAATGATATTGAGATCCCTTAGAACCTGGTTACTTTTGTAGGACAGGATGAACCATCTAACTTCAGGGGAGGGTACTTGCCTTTGAACCTCATGCAAGCCTTTAAACCTAGGGCTATGGTGTGACTTGTTTGTGTGTGCCACATGTTTGTGATTGAGCATGACATCATGACATCATCATGCATCATAAGCATATCATTTTCCCTAACCATTTCAAGGACCAAAGGATTTATCTTTGTTCTTTGTTGCAGGTCATGGCTTCTGCTCGTAGAAACACCATCAGGATCAACTTTGTAGGGATACCTGCTAAGCTCAAGGAGTTGGTTTCCCTAGTGCCTGATCATTCCCAGTTCAACAAGAGACATGGTCACTTATTGGACCTAGTTACTTCAGGGTTCAGTGAAGACATGATGAGTGTGCTGTTTCAGTTCTTTGACCCTAAGCACCATTGCTTTACATTTCCTGATTATCAGCTGGTTCCAACCATGGAGGAGTTCTCTAAACTTCTGGCTATACCTGTTCTTGATCAGAAGCCATTCACAGGCTTAGAGAAGGAGCTTAAACCAGAAGTTATTGCTGCAGCTCTACATCTGAAGAAGTCGGACATTGTTCTAGAGACGAGAAGTGGAGTTAAAGGTATTCTTGCCAAGGTATTAGTGGATAAAGCTCAAATGTTCTTGAAGGCTATGAGCTACGATGCTTTTGAGGAGATCTTAGCCTTATTGATTTATGGCTTAGTGTTGTTCCCCAATCCTGATCAGTTCATAGACGTTCATACCATCAACATATTCCTGAGTCACAATCCAGTGCCTACCTTACTTGGAGACATCCTACATTCTCTTCACACCCGTACTACAAGGGCAAGAGGAACTTTGATGTGCTGCATACCTTTACTTTCTAGGTGGTTTATTTCTCACCTTCCTCGCTCAGTAATGAAGAATGAGCAAGGGTTCAGATGGTCCAAGAGGATCATGTCACTTTCTCACTCAGACATCCATTGGTGCTCCAGATCTATGGAGAATGTCACCATCATTGACCGTTGTGGGGAGTTTCCTAATGTGCCACTTCTGGGCATAAGAGGAGGCATCACCTATAACCCATCTCTAGCTTTACGACAGTTTGGTTACGCCCGGAGCGATGGTCCACATGACATGTTGATTCAGGGCATTGTGTTTGACTACGACAACGATCTTCAGGGTTACCGTCAGAGATTCATACGAGCTTGGGGAAAGGTAAACAGGATTGACAGCAAGACACTGGAGCCTAAGTACACCATTCCTATGGAGGCTTATCTCAGATGGGTACGATTTCGTGCTCAGACACTCATGATGCCATATCCTGCCATCCTACCAGTTACCATGGAACCTGTTGCTGAAGGAGACACAGCTTATACCATCCTTCACCCAGACATGCCTACTGATATGGAAGACTTGCAGAGATCATGGATCCAACTGAAAGAGCAAAGGGATACTTTCGAGGCTCATTACAAAGCAAGCCAAGCAAGGATCTTAGAGCTAACAAAGCTACTTCATGAGGAACGAAACCTCAACTCATACCTCAACACAAAGAGGAAACGTCCATGGGAGACTTAAAACCCCATCTTTTGCACTTATTTCGTTTTCATTTTTTGTAAGCCTAAGAGGCAAAACAAGTTATTACTAATAAAAAGTTACTTTCTTGTTTGTTTAAGCAAATTTAAATCCTGCGGTCCTTGAAAACATTGCATATGCATTCCCATATCATTGCATCACAGGTTTATAATTGTGCACAGGTTTCTCATCTTCTCGCTGTTTATTTCAGCAATGGCTCTTGAACAATCAGTTAAGGATCTCCAGGCACAGAATGCACAGTTCCAAGAGCTGATCCTGAACCTATCCAAGGGGCAGGATGAATTGAAGGCACTACTGGCCAAGAAGACTAAGAAGGCTAGAAGGTCTGCTGGGTTGCTCAACATGGGAAGAAGGTTCAAAGGTCCTGTCAGGACCAAGGAACAGGTTGAAGACTATGAATCTGAAGAATCTGAGCAGGAGAGAGGCAGTCTCCACAACACTATGGGGGACTCTGATTCTGAGGCTAACTACTACCATGAGCCTAACGAAGACAAATTCAAGATGCTGGTGGATAGAATGGATGCTATGGAATTACAGAAATCATCTGGGCTGGATTTTGAGGATTTGAGTTTGATATCTGGGGTTGTGATACCCATTGGTTTCAAAGTTCCTACATTTGTTGTCTATGATGGGGTCTCTTGTCCCAAATTGCATCTGAGGTCTTATGTCAGAAGAATTCAACCCCACACTGCTGATAAAAAGTTGTGGATCCATTTCTTTCAAGAGAGTTTATCTGGAGCTCAGTTAGAGTGGTATTATCAGTTGGAGAGTGTCAACATCAGAGATTGGAATGACCTTGCTGAAGCTTTCTACAAGCAGTATCAATACAATGCTGACTTAGCCCCCACTCGCATGCAGCTTCAAAGCATGTCTATGGGTGCCAAAGAAAGCTTTAAGGAGTATGCTCAGAAGTGGAGAGACTTAGCTGGAAGAGTTCAACCCCCTTTGACTGATAGGGAGTTGGTTGATATGTTCATGTGTACGCTGAATGGTCCGTTTTACAGTCATCTCATTGGAAGCTCATCATCTGGCTTCACTGAGTTTATCATGACAGGAGAGCGAGTAGAGAATGGTATCAAGAGTGGTAAGATCCAAGTGGGCACTTCTTCATCAGGTGCTGCAAAGAAGCCTCCCACTGGGAAGAAAGAATCTAATGCTGTGTATGGTCAGCCTGATCGTAACAGAAGGCATCAGTCTGTTAGTGCAGTTCATATTTCAAAACCAACTCCTGTAACAACAGAGCAGCCTCAAGGCAACCAACAGAGGGTTAGAAGACAGTTCACGAAGATCAACATGTCAATGGCTCAGGCATTGCAACACTTGTTGAAGGCTGAACTTATTACCCTGAGGGAGGCTCCTCAGAATCCCAATGTTACCTCTCCCAAGTACAATCCCAATGCACGATGTGCATATCATTCAAACTGTCCAGGACATGATACTAATAACTGCTGGGTCTTGAAGAACAAAATTCAGGATATGATTGATGCTGGAGAAATTGAGTTTGATCCACCAGGTACTCCAAATGTGATTACAGCTCCAATGCCGAATCATGAGAAGACTGTCAACGCCATTGATGAAGATATTGATGAAGATCTGCATGTCTATTCAGTTATGGAGTTGAGCACACCATTGTCTGTTATCAAAAAGAGGTTAGTACAAGCTGGGATCTTTCCAGGTTGTCATGAAGATTGTCTATATTGTACCTATAAGCCGGATAGTTGCTTCATTTTGAGAGATGGGATTCAACGTCTCATGGATAAATATACTATAGTGTTTGAAAGAAGACCAGCATCTGTAGAAAGTATGGTGGATCATCTGACTCAGGGTAAGAAGATTGAAGAGGTTGACATGGTTGACAAAGTGCCACTAAGAATCACTTCAAAGGGTCCCATTAAAATCACTCATCAGGGCCCAATCAAGATTACTGCTGAAGGTCCTGTGAAAGTTGTTGCTGAAGCCAGAGTAGCTCCTCTGATCATTACCACTCCTGGTCCTATTCCTTATACATCTGACAAAGCTGTGCCTTGGCACTATGGGTTTGATGTTTACATCCATGGTGTCAAGCAGGAGCCTTTACCTGATATGCCTGTTGACATTGATAATATTGCTGGATCTAGCAAGATCACTCGTAGTGGAAGAGTCTTCTCTCCTCCAGTTGCTTCTAAGAGTGCGGTTACTCCTGCTGTTACTTCCACCACTGATGCTCGGGGCAAGGGTCCTGTTATTGAGCCTGTATCTACTAATGTGCCAGCTGCTGATGACCTCTCTAAGCAGATGGAAGAAGTATTGAAAATCATTCGCAAGAGTGATTATGATATTGTTGATCAGCTGGGGCATACTCCCTCAAAGATTTCTATGCTCTCCCTGTTATTATGTTCTGAGGCTCATGCCAAGTCATTGATCAAGTTTCTAAAGATGGCTCATGTACCCAGTGCAATTTCTATGGACCAGTTTGAGAATTGTGTTGCGCACCTGACCTATGACAACGGGTTAGGATTTTCTGATGCTGACTTGACCCCTGCCAAGAGGGATCATAACAGGGCCCTGCATATTTCAATTGAATGCAGGGGCACTACCCTGTCTCATATGCTGATAGACAATGGTTCCTCTCTGAATGTGTTGCCTAAGGAAGTCCTGAACAAGCTGAGTCCTGAAGATACGGTATTGAAGCCCAGTAATATTGTGGTAAAGGCTTTTGATGGTTCTAGAAGAGTAGTGCATGGGGAAATTGATCTTCCAATCAAGGTTGGCTCTCAGGTGTTCACTGCTACATTCTATGTGATGGATATTCGTCCTTCGTACTCATGTCTGCTTGGTCGTCCCTGGATCCATGGGGCAGGTGCTGTGACCTCCACATTACATCAAAAGTTGAGATATCCGGTGAATGGAAAAGTTGTTACTGTCTTTGGAGAGGAAGAATACTTTGTCAGCCATGTAAACACTTTCAAGTATCTGGAAGTAGAAGGTGAATACATTGAAACTCCATGTCAGTCATTTGAAGTGGTTCCCTGGGCTGTTAAGGATTGTGTGACTCCTCCTGCTATGAAGAAGGTTCCTGTGGTCATCAGAAACCCTCCAACAATGGCAATGGCCTCCCTCAATGATGCAAAAGCTATGGTGGAAGAAGGTGGTTGTACTATTTGGGGTCAGCTTCCTGATATTCCATACAAGTCTGACAAGTTTGGTTTGGGTTTCACTGCAGAGTCCCAGAAGGCTGTTCGTCGTGCTCGTGCTGTTCGTATCACCAATCAAGGGGTTATCAATGCTGTGGGAGATCAAGATGAAGACCACAACTTGGAGGCATGGATTTTTCCTACTGTGGGTGCTGGACTCAATAATTGGAAAGCTGAAGATGTTATCCCTATCTCCTTTAGTCAGGAGTAAATACTATTACTGTGTTATGTTTTTTAAATTTGGAACAATTAAAACTTTCAAGCCATGTGCCTTACCCGGGGCACAATGGTGTGCTTGTTACGGGTCATCATTTCATTTGCATACTTCATTCAATAAAATCAGTGGACGTTTCGTTTTCGTAAATATTGTGTTCCTTGTCTTTCTTTTTCTTTTATTTTCGATTTATCAGCTATGTGTTCTTACACACACCCACGTCACTAAAATGCAGATCCTCATCCACTCTGGATCCAGTTGATAACAGTTCTACTATTGCCAATTACAATTTCGAGAATCCGATCTATCAAACTGAAGACGGAAACGAGGACGATTGTGAAATACCTGTAGAGCTTGCTAGGTTGTTACAACAGGAAGAGAAAGCTATACAGCCACATGAAGAGCCAGTCGAAGTTGTGAATCTGGGAACTGAAGAAAACAGAAAAGAGGTCAAGATAGGGGCTGATTTAGAGGACAGTGTCAAGAGCAGGTTGATTCAGATGCTACGCGACTATGTGGAGATCTTTGCTTGGTCTTATGAAGATATGCCAGGGTTGGATACAGACATTGTGGTTCACCGTTTGCCAGTGAAAGAAGATTGTCGTCCAAAGAAGCAGAAGGTTCGTCGTATGCGTCCTGAAATGTCAGAAAAGATCAAAGCAGAGGTAATGAAACAGTTCAATGCAGGGTTCTTGGCCGTAACTTCTTATCCTCATTGGGTTGCAAATGTGGTACCAGTTCCTAAGAAAGATGGTAAGGTATGTATGTGTGTAGACTACAGAGATCTGAACAAGGCTAGCCCTAAAGATGACTTTCCACTTCCTCATATTGATATTCTGGTAGACAACACTGCTCAGCATAAGGTATTCTCTTTTATGGATGGTTTCTCTGGTTACAATCAAATCAAGATGGCACCTGAAGATATGGAGAAGACTACATTTGTGACACAGTGGGGCACCTTTTGCTATAAGGTAATGCCATTTGGTTTGAAGAATGCAGGGGCAACATATCAGCGTGCTATGGTGGCTTTGTTTCATGATATGATTCATCATGAGATAGAGGTATATGTGGATGATATGATAGCCAGGTCTCAGAATGAAGAACAACATCTTGATCATCTGCACAAGTTGTTTGAGAGGTTGAAGAAATACAGGTTGAGATTAAATCCAAACAAGTGTACTTTTGGAGTTAGATCTGGAAAGCTCCTGGGTTTCATTGTCAGTGGAAAAGGTATTGAAGTGGATCCTGCAAAAGTGAAAGCTATACGAGAGATGCCAGCTCCCCGTACTGAGAAGGAAGTTAGAGGTTTCTTGGGACGATTGAACTACATTGCAAGATTTATTTCCCAATTAACTACCATCTGTGAGCCAATCTTCAAGTTGTTGAAGAAAGATCAGGTGATGGAATGGAATGATGAGTGCCAGACTGCCTTTGATGAAATCAAGAGATATTTGCTAGAACCTCCAATTTTAATGCCACCAGTTGATGGAAGACCCTTGATTATGTATTTAACAGTATTAGACAACTCAATGGGGTGTGTATTGGGGCAACATGACGAGTCTGGTCGAAAAGAGCAGGCAATATACTACCTTAGCAAAAAGTTTACCGACTATGAAACAAGATACTCACTGCTCGAGAAAACTTGCTGCGCTTTGGCATGGGCTGCTCGCCGACTAAGACAGTATATGTTGACCCATACTACCTTGTTGATTTCGAAGATGGATCCAATCAAGTACATATTTGAGAAACCTGCTCTCTCCGGAAGAATTGCAAGATGGCAAATGATCTTGACGGAATATGATATACAGTATACTACTCAGAAGGCCATTAAGGGGAGTGTTGTTGCTGATCATTTGGCTCATCAAGCAGTAGATGATTACCAGTCAATGAATTTTGAGTTCCCTGATGAAGACATTATGTCTGTTACCAAAGAACCTGGACAATATGACGGACCTGAACAAGGATCCCGATGGACTATGGTTTTTGATGGTGCCTCCAATGCACATGGTAATGGTGTTGGTGTTGTGATTAGTTCCCCTGAAGGTTGTCATACCCCGATTACTGCCAGACTTTGTTTCTATTGTACCAATAACATGGCTGAGTATGAGGCATGTATCATGGGTATGCAAGTTGCTATTGATATGAAGATTCAGTTCCTTGAGAATTATGAAGGATGCAGGCTTGGATGAAGATGAGTGGATTCAGACTCGACTTGACCAGATAAATTTGATTGATGAGAAAAGGTTAGCAGCAGTTTGTCATGGCCAGATGTACCAGAAACGGATGATCAAAGCTTTTAACAAGAAGGTTAAGCCAAAGGTATATCAGGCTGGTGACTTGGTAATCAAGCGTATCATATTACCACAGGGTGATCCTAGGGGCAAGTGGACTCCAACATATGAGGGACCATTTGTAGTCAAGACAGTGTTCTCAGGAGGTGCCATGATACTGACTACAATGGATGGTGAAGACTTCCCACAACCTGTAAACGCAGACATAGTTAAAAAATACTACGCATAAAAAGAGACCCGCTAGGTTGACAGGCCTAGGCAAAAATAAGGGCATCCCGGCAAACCAAAAGGGTTTGGGCAAAAATTAGGGATATATATATAAAAAGATGTACACCCGGCAAGTCGAAAACCTGAAAAGGCGGCTTGGGCAAAAAAGGGTATCCCGGTGGATTGAAAACCTGAAAGGGCAATCCAGGCAAAAGTTAGAGATTAAAGCGTATGACTATGTCTCGTTTGGATCACTCATGAAACTGCAACCAGTTGTACTACTTACTCAAGCTCAAACAGATAAAGCTCAATCCAATCGTTTCCGTCTCAACAGCAAGAAGATGAGATACTTGAGTGGCAATAGTAGAATTGAAACTCAATAGGATTATTTCCCACATAGCTGATTCTTTTTGTAAAACTTCATGACAAAATTCTCTTACTAGGGTTTATGTCTCCTTATACAAACTTACCCGTGTATGGGTCACTTTTGATATAAATAAATTCCATCTTTTGAATCCAGATTTACTTTTACCCTATTTACATAAGCGAAACGTCCATTGGTTGTGTTTGAATGTATGTATGCCTTTGAATATGATTGATGTTTACCAGAAATGCATGTATGCTGTTAATATGATTGATGTTTACCAGAAATGCATGAAAATGCAGTAATAGTATTTACTAAGGACGAACGAGGGAAAGATTTCAACGAAGCTTCGCCGGTTCATCTTTACAAGACAGTTACAAACCATCAGTAGGACTAATCCATTTTCACAAAATCTAATCTCCCCTGGAATTTATATCCATCTCTTTTATCCTCATACGGATATACGGGAAATTACTTTCCAATAAGGGCACGATGAACGAAGACGGGATGTTATACTTATCCTACTATCAAACGAAAACGAAGGTTATCTATACCTTGTTATCCCCAACAACGGGAGGTTATCTATACCTTGTTATTCCCAGCAGACGGAGGGTTATATATTCTTCAACAACGAATCGGGATTTATTTTCCTTGGCCAGCAGTTGTTATACAAGGATATCCAGACACTTCCAGCAGTGTCATATCATACATACATCATACCATAACATATATATCTATAGTACATTACCTAAGTGCATCATGTCATACATGCATACATAAAGCATAAACTAATGTTGTTATACAGAATGCTACCTTGTTTTCAGGTTAATTATCCAACAAACAAGCTTATGATCTTTGGGACTGCTTTATTGTAACCTCAGGGTTACTTTATCCTCCTGATGAGCTTCTTATTACTTTGGGACTGCTTTATTGTAACCTCAGGGTTATTTTATCCTCCTGATAGCCTCTCATGACTTCAAGACTGCTTTAGAGCTACTGATTACTCTATCCTCCTGAAATCATCCTATTACTTCAAGACTGCTTTAGAGCTATTCATTGCTCTATCCTCATGAGGTCATATTACTACTTCAAGACTGCTTTAGAGCTATTCATTGCTCTATCCTCCTGAAGCCATCTAATTATTTCAAGACTGCTTTAGAGCTATTCATTGCTCTATCCTCCTGAAGCCATCTAATTATTTCAAGACTGCTTTAGAGTTATCCATTGCTCTATCCTCCTGAAATTACATTATTATTTCAAGACTGCTTTAGAGCTATCCATTGCTCTATCCTCCTGAAATCATTACTTCAAGACTGCTTTAGAGCTATTGATTGCTCTATCCTCCTGAAGACATATCACATTATTACTTCAAGACTGCTTTAGAGCTATTGATTGCTCTATCCTCCTGAAGACATATCACATTATTATTTCAAGACTGCTTTAGAGCCATTCATTGTTCTATCCTCCTGAAATCATATCATTGCTTCAAGACTGCTTTAGGGTTATCACTATTGATTGCTCTATCCTCATGAAGACATGCTGCTACATCATTATTATTCCAGACTCCTGACAGCTTTCATCATACACCCATATTTTGAACTGCTCCCCCCCTAGTGGCATCTTTAAGCCCACTCAATCATATTCAACTAGCCATCTGTACCACTCTAATGCACTGGTGAGTGCAAATTTTTGGGCTTTTGTGTTCAATCCCCTTCAACCTTCCAGGTTACGACTGGCAAATATACCAATCTAACCCCTCAGGTTTCAGAAAATTGAACAGGGGCAGCTGTTGCACCCCAAAATTTGCCCTCACAATACAAGACTTTGTGTTCTAAGAAGGTTCACAAGGTTCACAAGTTCTCCAACAACTTGCATAACCTTTCCAAGTCCCACAGTGCTTTCAATACCTTTCATGAGGTTCATGAAGCCCATAGGTTGCTTCTTGAAGGTTCACAAGGTTCACAAACTTCTCAACATCTACAAGACCTTTCATGAGGTTCATGAAGTCCATAGGTTGCTTCTTGAAGGTTCACAAGGTTCACAAAATTCACAATTGGTCAGAAGAGTTGACAATTCCCTCAGACAATGCACCTCCTAAGCAGTGCATCCAAAACTAGGGTTTTGACTTTAATCAGGCTAAATGGACTTCCAAGACTTCAAGTGAGCTTCATAACATCTTATATGTGTATAAGAACCCCCATGTCAAGTTTCAAGACTTTTCTCAAAAGTTTGCTCAGTCAGATGATCAGATAAGTCAAAAGCAGTCAATGCAGTTAAAAGGTCAAACTGAGGTCAACTGTGGTCAAACCAAAGTCAAACTTCATGATTTTTTTTTGCCAACATCAAAGAGAGGTTGGGTGAGAAATATTATCATAATAACTGTAATACCCCAAATTTTGCCCTAAGATTTGTCGTCGCATTTCATTGCATTTAATCAATTACTAACAAATTTGTGTAGTCGTTTGACTTTTTGCAGGTAAATATCATATGGCATGCATTTTTTTTCTAAAAAGTAAAAATGGCACAATTGGCAGGAGGACATGTGTAAGGAGTTATGAGTGTGAGAGGTTGAGAGTTCGAATCTCACCTTTGTCATTTTTTTTGTTTTTTATTATTTTTACTCTAAATTTTTCTATCTTTCATTAAAAAAAATAACAAAAATAGTTTTTTATTATTATTTAATTATTATTTTCGTATTTTAATTAAATCATTTTTTAAAATATTATTTTTTTCACTTTTTTCTAAATTATTCATAAAAATATCCAAAAAATCATAAAATAAAAAATATTGAAAAAAATTTTGTTCTTTTTATAATATTTTTTATTTTAGGAATCAATAGGATTATTAGTTTTTATTTTAAGTTTATTTTAATTATTTTAAATTATTTAAATTTTATTTTTTCTTAACTAATTATTTAGTTTGGGCTTTAAAATGGGCTTTAGGGACATTATTGACAATTTGGTGTTAACCCTAATTTGTTCCCTATATATACATGTGTTGCCTTGTTGGAAAAAAGGGGGAGATTGAAAAAAACCTATGAGGAGTGAGTGCCGTTTGCCGTTATTTAGTTTTCTTCTTCATCCATTACTATTGTTTCTTTTTCTTCATCGTTTACCGTTATTTCTTTTCCTTCATCTATTACTGTTGTTTCTTTTTCTTCATCTTTTACCGTTATTTCTTTTTCTTCATCTATTACCGTTATTTCTTTTTCTTTATCTATTACTGTTACGTTTATATATATATAATTTTTAAATTGTTAGAGTTTATATATATAAGATTTTTGATCGAATTATGTCGATACGATGTTTGCACATTTGTGTGCATGACGCGTGACATTTGTGTTAGTTCGATCTGGTTGCGATGATTGCATTTTTGTGTGAGCAATAATACTATTTTTTGCTTAATTTCTTTTTCTTTGCGATAAATTTTGTTTCGTCCGATTTAGATCTGGTTGCGATGAGCGCATTTCTGCGTTAGCAACATTGTTGGGTTATTTGGCACATTTAAAATTCATTATTGCTTTATTATTATTATTATTATTATTATTATTATTATTATTATTATTATTATTATTATTATCATTATTTATTATTATTATTATCATTATTATCATTATTATTACCATTATTATTATTATTGTTATCATTAATTTATTAAAATTTATTATAATATAAAAATCTATTTTTTAAAATAAATAACATTAACATCTTTTCCAAATTAATATGAAAACCTATTATTTTTAAGAAAAACTTTTTTTAGATAAATTTAAAATAATAACTAAAATCTTTTTTTTAAAAATAATAACTAGAACCGTTATTTATTTTATTTTATTATTGTTCAATTCAAATTTCATTATCATATTGTATCTGCTCCTCTCATGTAACCTCGCGAACTTAACAATCGCTCTTTAAATTCTGCCTTTAAATTTCTGCTTGCATGGTTTAAATTATGACATTATCTCTCTGTTTGCATGATTCAATTATCTCACGCGTTTACTATTATTTCTGTCACATTACACTCATCCGAAGGTTAGGTCTAGCTTTTGGTCGCCGCGCCAATAGTCCTCAACTTCAAACCTTTTCACCTTACAAACCCTAAATTTTCATACATGTCTCGCCATGGACAAAATTACAATTTTACCCCTAGCATTAGGTCAAAGAGCCGCCGCGCTCATTTTAGGGTTTCCCGCCGCGGAATCCCTAACCTAACCCTAATTACAACTTAACATTTCAACGTAGAAATTTGGAGTTCCTACACTCCGCGTAAGCGTGTCCTTAAGGCGCGTTTATTCCCCTTGAGACCTTGACCACTGTCAAGAGATCTCTAGCCTCCCTTTTGAGGGGAACTACGATTACTCTGATTCCACTCCCGTAAGGATACGTAGGCACAAGATGCGATGTCTTGCCAAGTAAACTTAGAATTAACCCCCTTTATTATTTATTATTGCTTATTTATATTTCATTTATCTTTGCTATTTAATTATTTTGCTTATTATTTTGTAATTGTTTCTTGGATGTAAAGTTGTTTAATTATTTAATTATTATTATGGTTAGTAATTAGGGAGTGTAATAACATGTATGTAATATTAAAATAAATTTAGATCATTTTAATATAAGATAATTAAATTAAACATTTCACACACGTAAGTCGATTTTAATCGCCGTCTCACTTCCTAAGGATATCCCTCAAGTTGCCTATGAATATTGGTTAAGTGGGGTGTATAAAGCAAGTCCCTCAAAAAGAAAATCATCAAAGTCCCTTATGGTTGCCTTTACGAATCGAGTCCCTTTCGAAAAATGATGATAATCCCTCCAGTTTGCTTATTACACCCCACAATGGCCTTCAAAAATCCAATTGTCCCTCACATGTCCCTTAACATCCAAAGTAAGGACTACCTACTCCATTATAGTAGGGATAGTCTTACTAAGGAAAGGATAAAGAATAAGAAAGACCTTAAAACATTAGGGTAGGCTATTCCTAGATACTTGCTCACTTCAAAACTTTTTCACACTTAAACCAATTTCCAACAAAATTTTCAAACAAGTTTTTTTCACATCCATACACGGATTATTATTAAACTATTTTGAAATTTTTTGCTATTCACACACTACACTTTCAAAACAATTCAAAAGTGAGCTTAAGTACCTAAGAGCCCATGGATAACCATGGATGAAAAGGGTGCTAACACCTTCCCTTTTCATAACCTACCCCCCGGACCCAAAATATTCTCTAAGGTCTTTCCTGTTCTTTTATAACCTTTCCTTATGGATAAAATAAAAGTCGGTGGCGACTCTTGCTATCCGCAACATTGTTTAAAGTCAGTTCTCCCACCGTGTTACACTCCTCTAGTAACTTCTTAGTCTCTGGATGACTTGGTCGGGTAAGCAGACCCTCAACAAGTAGATCTCTTCGCTTGAGAACACGTCGCAAATCACCAGCGGATTCCTCCCATGCCCCTTCTCCGAAGCGATCCTCTAGCTTCCGTGTCTGAGACACAGCCTCTTTCTTGCCTTCGATGGCCTTGTTCAATGCATTCTGGAGACTATATCTTGCCATTACCTCTTCTTCATACTTCTTAGTGCTAGCCTTCAACTATTCTTCAAGTTCAGAAATTTGCTGCTTCAATTTGTCTTCCCTCTTTTTGTTGTTGGTTAGCGTAGCATTCCACGTCTTGTTACAAGAAGAGATTTCCCGGTGGGCGGCATCGAGTGCTTTCTTTTTGGATTCCAACATATCATGAGAGCTTCTGAATTCTTTCCCCAGGCGTTCACGCTTCTTTTTCTCTTCAGTCAATTCAGCACCTAGCCTGTTTACTAACTCAATCTGCTGTTGGAAAGAATGCACAGCCTTGTTCTTCTCACTACGCATCTGAGCCAGTTCCTTTTCTAACCCTTCATTGATCTTCGTCAAGGCTTCTTTTTCTTTTACAACTCGCTCGTAGACCTCCATAGTAACAGTGGTTGGTTCTTCCACCAGAATATGAACAGGGACTGGTGCAGCTGGAAATGGCATCAGCAACTGTTTTGCCCTCTCTTGGATCCAAACTTTGTATGGTACATAAGCCTGACAATCATTCTTCCCCAACAATGGTTTCCCTCTTCTGTTGATACGCATCCAAGCGTGCTGAAGCTTAGCTAGTAACTCTCCATTCAAATCACCGGTGAAGTACAGAGATTCCTGTACTTCTTCCTCCTTAGGTGGGTTCTTCAACGCGTATCCAAACTGGCGAACGAACAGAGATGGGTTATAATTGATGCACCCTTTTCTTCCTATCAAAGGAACATTAGGATACCCAGAACAACTGAAAATGAGCTCAGACCCCAACAAGTCTCGGTCAAACCACTCGATGTCTTCAGAAGATAGTCTCATCAGGCGCTCTGGCCAGTCAGCTGTAGTTGCACTATCTACAAAAGGTCCCCTTAGGGGGAGGTGGCTCTTAAACCACATGTTCAATAGCGGCGCACAACAGTAAACAGTCTTTCCTCTTCTATTTTCGTTTTTGTAGTGCAATGAATGATAGAGATCTCCAATCAAAGTGGGTACCGGGTTGCCAGCAGCAAACAGATGAAAAGCGTCCAAGTCCACAAAATTGGGTAAGTTGGGAAACATCACTATTCCGTAGATGCACAGAGCCAAGATAGCATTAAAGACTATCCAGCACCCGCTCTTGGCGTACTCTTGAGCTTTGCCAACCAGAAAATCGAGGGAGAAACCTGGAACCCCAAGCCAAGAAGTCACTAATAGTTCAGAAGCGTTCATGTGCAAGGCCTTAGCTAAGTCCTCCAGCTGGGGCTTAGCGTCACGATGGATGAAAGGAACCTTATTTTGCACCGGCAGCTCGATAAACTCTGTGTATTCTTCCATGGTAGGCCCCAAAATAAAGTCAGCAAACGTGAAACATCTCAATGCAGGGTCATAGAATTGCATCAATGTGTACAACCCATTCATCTCAACAGCAGTTGGCTTGCAGACCAGTCTCAACAATCTTCCATGACTCATCCTGAAACTTCTCCTAACCTCCTCATCAGCAAGGGACATCAGACCAAGTAGGGGAGTAATGTCAGGTGTAGGTAACTTGTACGCAACTGTCTTTCTCAAATCAGCCATGATCAATAAGCAGAAGTCCGGGCACTAGAATCGGGGAATATGCAAATGCACCTGCAGCACAGACACACGTTAATAAAATGCACATGATAATGGTTATGCGAGCAATGCAATGCAAATAGATGCAACAGGGACCAAATGCCATGGCTGAGAAGCCTGAACCAAATCATAAGTCTCAGATAGACCCTCCAGAATTCCTCAAACCCTGGTCTTAGACAGACCCAATACAAAGCTCCAACACTGGTCTCTGATAGACCCCATAACATAACTCTGACTGGTCTCTGACAGACGCCATATCATAACTCCAACTGGTCTCTGATAGACCTCTCAACTGTCCATAAATACCCAGGATCTCAGATCAAGAAACAAACCGGTATCTGAAGGTCTAGTTACCTGCATAGCCCCAAACCCTCTCACAGGTAGGTGTCCTAGTAACTGACAACGGTATGGCATCCTATGCGGTCGTCGGTGTCACAGACTTTCAGGGTTGATGATACGATTCCCAGAAGGAGTGGCATCATCAAATCCTGAAGAGGCCTCACTTAGCCAACTTCCAAATGATCGGTTCCCGGAGTCGACAATCCAACTAACCAACAACCCCTTCGACCCAAAGGGTAGAAAAAGAATTCAACTAGAAGAACCTCGTCCGAGTGTAGATTTTGTGGGACACTAATGCAAGCAAAGCCGGCACGCGCCCACTACTTTCTACTCTAATTCTAAGTGCATTCAAGCCCAGGTCCGGCTTATCTCTCAATCATAGAATCACCCGTCACAGCCCCAATACAGCAATAATAACAATAATATAATGCTGAAAGTAAATGACAAAAAAGTAAATCCATACAAAATCCTCGACGGGAAAACAAGCGCTAGGATTGACTCGCTTAAGGGACCGTTGGAGTCCCCAGCAGAGTCGCCAGCTGTCGCTACTGCGAAAATCGGCGCCGGCTCCCCAGCAGAGTCGCCAGCTGTCGCTACTGCGAAAATCGGCGCCGGCTGAACAGAAGAGTCGCCACCGTGCGTTATTTATCCCAAAGGAGGGGAAAGGAAACACTCGAGGTAAACCTACCGCAAAACGGGGAAAGGAATGGTCATCGCAACCAAATCCTGGATTCGGGAGTCGGTTACGCAAGGGGAAGGTATTAGCACCCCTCACGTCCGTCGTACTCGACGGGATCCACGCTTGTTTTCTGGTACGGATTATTATTTCTATCTAAACTAAGGGTTAAGGGTTAAAAAGAAAGAAAGGGACTCGGCAAAGTATCGCACTTTATGCCTACGTATTCCCGTCTGGAACGGGAAATCAGAGTCAACGTAGTTCGCCTACCTACGGGAAAGGAGGGGAAGGTTGCTCGCTAGGATATCGCATCCTATGCCTACGTACTTTCATACAGCATGAAAGATCAGAGCAAACGTAGTTCGGGCCACGTACGACACAAGTCTGTTTTGATTGCTTTTATCTCCTTCTGAAAAAGGGTTTTTCTGATTACTGGTCCAAGCGGACGAAAATGACGTTTTGATGAGTTCCCATTCTTTTACGGAAGAAGTGTCTTTTATTGTGTTTGAAATCTTATTGTGTTTTTCTGTTTGTTTTGAGAAAGAAGAGACAGAACTCTAACCTATGGTTGAAAAGGGAATCAAACTAACCTAATGTTATCATGCATGGGTTAAGACCTAATGTCTATCATGTTCCTCTCTTGCACAGAGAGAAACAGAGATCCTAAGGGAATAGACGGAAACAGAAACAATAGCAAATATACAATAAAGCAGTAAAATGCATGGATGCATCAATACAAGCGAGGCAAGGGAGTCCCACTCAACCTCGAACCTAGAAAACAACAGGCAAAAGCGAACAAAATTCACTTTCAACCTAACAGATTAAATGGCAAACAATACAGTCAGGGAAATTCAAACAATACATCAAAAATTATAAACATCAAAAATAAACAGCAAAAGCAGTCTTCATCAACATCTGTCTTCAAGTCATCTTCAACCATCTACAAGCTTCAAGCAAGCATCAGTCTTCATCTTCACAGCCTTCAAGCAAGGTCTCTATCTTCAATCTTTCAATGGCTTTTCTTCAAGTCTCACTCTCCAAGATGAGCAGCAGTCAACAAGATGAATTGGATGTTAAGCAGTCAGTTGCCTACCAAGGGTGGCCTACTGACTGTTAACATGATACATACAGTTTTCTCTCAAAAGTTCTATCTTTTAAATACATTCACTAATCCTTCCAAAGGAAGGAGGTGGATATTTAAAAGATACTTTGAATCATAGAGAAAGAATGGAGGTAAACAAGACCTTCCATGTTTGTGAATCAAGTTGCTATTCTAGAGCTCTACCTAGCTCCTAGACCCTATAACCTTCAACAGCTGCCAGCAAGATATACTCCTCATCAACTCTGGAAATTGATCTTCATTCTTTTAGTCTTCAATGGGCTTCATCAGCAAAGTCTTCAACTCAAACCCAAGCCCCAAGCAGGCCCAATACCCCACACAGTCAAATAATAACCCTAGAGAGGGCACACCACACAATCAATCAAATACAGACAATATACTAATAGTAATAATAGAATAGGGGAAGTCTAATATTTTCTAAGGAATCTATCACTTACCCATAATACCCCTATAGTCCCATCATTTAATTTGTCCTAAAGAAAACCCAAAAGAAATTTGTTTTGCATACCTAATGTTATATTCACAACCCTAAATGATTAGCCTAATGTTTTCTAACTAAACTACCTAAGATAAATCCTAAAAAATTGGTATAAAAATCAAGAGGGCACCTAATATATGTATCTAGTTATACTAAAAAACATTAGCCTAAAAAGATTATGGGACATACCTAAAAGAAATTCTACAAAAACTATATACAAACTATATCTATTTAAAAACAATTAAAATGTAAAATATAAGCAAAAATAGAAAAAATAGCTAAACTATTATTTTTTAATCATTTTAATTTTCTTCAAGTCAATTCTAAACTATTGCAAAAAATCTCATGTCAAAATTCTTATTTTTTGATTTATTATGGATTTTATAAAATTGCAAAACAAAATGAATTAAAATAAAAATGAAATAGAAGCCAGGGGGTGCAAGCAGCAAGGGCGCCCAGTTCAATTGTCACATGGGCTCAGCATCCAGGGGTGCGCATAGCAAATGTTTAGGCCCAGACCAACACAAAAATTAAATCAGAAAATCAAGAGAAAAATAAAACGCGCGTGGTGTAAATAGCAGGACAATTCAGTTCAATTCGTGTGGGCCTTGATATTGGGGGTGTGAAGAGAAAGTCATTCAATTAAAGCCCAAACTAACTATTAATGAAACGCTGAGCTTCATTAAACTCAGCTTCCCTCCATTTCCCAATTAAATGTGAGTCGTTGGATCATCTTGCCAGTCAACCAAGTCTCCACAATCCAACGTGCCTAACTTCATCTTCTCCATTAGTCTAGGGTTTGCAGGAAAAAAAAGCCATGAACACAGCATCAAGCACACTCTCTTCTCCTCACTCGTGCAACCTCATTTCAACATCAATTCCAAAAATGTAAAAAGCAAAATCACTCTAAATTTGTCCCTGATCAAGCCTATGGTATCAGCATCAATTAATATCCACTCTAGCATGAAACACGATCACTACCTCAGAATTACTCAGAATTTTCATCATCATCAATCCATGATCTAAGTACACTAAACTCTTCATGGCCTTGCACTGATCAATAATCACTAACAATTCAAGATTCTAACAGCCTAATCACCAAGTTCTAGGTCTCAACAGAATTTGTGCTCCAATGTCAAACTTCACCAAATTCAATCAAAATCTCCAGAAATGCTCATCTAACCACCTAGATCATTCTTATCCTAACCAATCTACATCATGCTAACTAAATCAAGCTAATTCGAAGAGATCACTAACCTGGTAGAAATCTGAAAACAGATAGATGAACTCTTGGATTTACAGCTAGCAATGCTCTGGACTTGATCAATGGCTATGGATCTTGATTCTATATGCACTTGTTCTTGCTCAAAGGCTTTGGATTCTTGTAACCAACTCTTTTTGCAATTTGAAGGATGAACTTGTAGCACACGATTATGACTTCAATACACTCAGATCTTGCTTGGGATGTGATCAATGATGATCATGGAGCATGGTAGGATCAAGAACTTTGAAGAATGATGAAGAATTGAGAGAATTTGGATGAATTTGCAAAAATGCAAGAGAGAATGAAACTATGTGCTTTGGATCAAAATGAAGTGCAACCCTGCATTGAATGAGCTCTAGGGTTTATATAGATGCCCATGGAATCATCTAGAAATTGCTGGAAGTTCCTTGTACACAAATCCCTTGTGATTTGGCATATGTTACTTTAATCATAAGCAAGCCATGATAACTCTCCAATTTTGAACTAAACTCAAAAATACACTATTGCCAATGGTATCAAAACATTATTTCCAATCAAAATGACCTATAATTTCATCCCATTTGGACATGTTATGAAGAATTCCCAAAAAATGGCTATTTAATGACTTAAATCATGCCTTAATTAGGTCATTTTTTGCAAATATGAGCTACACCCATTTTCAAACCTCCATGACCACTTTTATAGACTCAAAACATCATTTGGAACAACTTTGATGTTGTGAAGTTTTTCATTTGAAGCTTCCTTGTATGAGTTTTAGGCATATGCTTGAAATGACCTGTAATTTCCAAATGACCAAAATACCCTTTGCTTGCCAAAGTCATAAGTAGAGTTCCACAAATCAGATGAAGGAATACCATACCTTTCTAGAAATCTAAGATCATGAGGAACAACTTTCATGTTGGCCATAAATCCATTTTAAAGCTCCTTGAGGGGTAAAAGTTGCTTGGAAGTCAAGTAACTTTCACAGACAAAATTTCAGATGCCTCTGATGACCTGTAACTTGCAAGGACCATAACTTGAGTTCTATAAATCTCCTTGATGTCTTCCACCACTCAAATTAAAGGTCTTGAGATCCTATACAAGTTTCATGTTGGCCAAGGATCCATTTGAAGCTTGCATTTTAAATTATCTTGCTTGGAAGTTTGACCTAAACCAGGGGATTTTACACAGAAACCCTAATTTAGAAACTCCTCTTCTTCTTGATTCCTCTTGATTTCTCCTTGGCACAACACCACATCCATATTTACATGTCAAATGATGAACACCACATCTTTCAAATAGACCTTGATGCCTTTCAATCAAGCATTTGACCTAAGGTTGACCCAGATGAAACCCTAGTTGACTGTCTTCAACTGCAACTCTTGTGATCACATCAATGACTTGTCTCACTTTCAAAATGACCATATAGGTCCTCCATGATGTCTATATACCCTCCATGCTCAATTCACAGCTCACAACTTCTTTGATGATCTTCAAATACACTCAAGATAGGAGAGAGATCCACTGCTTGATCCACTGACTTCTTAGATTTCAATTTCTTTCTGATGACTTGGATAGGCTTGAATTTGAATAAGAACCTCTTAATAGGCTCATAGAGATAAGAATAGTACTTGGTCCCTTGTTGGATGACTTGCTATGCTATGCTATGCAAATGATTAGACTATGTACATGACTTCTTATGCAGATGCTAATGCAATTGAAACATAAACCAAGTGAAGTAGGTTGAGCAAATTTTAGGGTGCAACAGTAGGCTAGTACCTTTTTAACCTCAACCTTAGGTCCATCTTTTGCATGCTAACATTAGGATAGAATATCCTTTCGGATCCCGACCTTAGGACCACTTTGCATGATAATGTTAGGGCCGAGTTTCCCTTAGAACTTTCATGTGTCTCTCTTCTCATCTCAAAAAAACATTCTAACTCATCTAATAAATACGATAAACGTTGTACGCTACGAGCCTTAAGCACATGAGAAATGATGCGTGGGGGGGTTTTCCTCACTTGTCTAGAGTGTTTAGCGTATGCCCTTTGGGCGATATGCGACACATTCGCTCTTATGTCATAGTCTTTAGTGCAACGTGAATCCAAAAGCAAACTAATTCACTTCACTAAAACTCATTTAACCAAATTCAAACATTTTTATCCTTTGGGATTTGTTTCAAAATCATTTTCAGAAAAGAGTACGTTACTTTTTCGTTCTACCGCAAACAGGCATCGATCATAACTGCTGGAATGGGAACTTAGCGTTGCTCATAAAAAACACTTAACTAATCAGTGGTCTAGTTGCACGAACTACGTTTGCTCTGATTACTCATACCAGATGATAATACTAGACACAAGACAAAGAAGTCCTGGCGAGCACCCTTTTTTCCTTTTTCCCGTAGTTACCCAAACTACGCTTGGTCTGATTTCTCATACCAGATGAGAATACATAGGCACAAGACGGCGAAGTCCTGGCGAGCACCCTTTTTTCCTTTTTCCTGTAGTTACCCGAACCACGTTTGCTCTGATTTCTCATACCAGATAAGGATACGTAGGTACAAGACAACGATGTCTTGGCGAGAAACCTTCCTCTCATCACCTGTAGTTTTTTGAACTACGTTGACTCTAACTTTCCCATTGCACAAGGGAATACATAGGCATAGAGAGACAATGACCTATCGAGTCTCTTTCTTTTTATTTTGTTCTCGCTTCCATTTAGCGGTAGCTTATAGATAAACACACCCTTTGATTAGACAACAAGCATGGATCCCGTTGAGTACAACAGGCGTGAGGGGTGTTAATATCTTCCCTTGCGTAACCGACTCCCAAACCCAATATTTGGTTGCGATGACCTTGTCTTTTTCCATTCTTCATGTTTTCTTTGATCGTTTCCTTTCCCTCCTTTTGGGATAAATAAAATTCAGTGGCGACTCTTCTGTTTTTCCGTCGGGTGTTTTTTACAGTTGCGACAGCTGGTGACTTTGCTGGGGATTCAGACTTTCCCTATGCGAGTCAATCCTATCACATGTCTATTTTGTGTCTTTGGTGTTTACTTTTGTGCAGTTATTTGATTTATGTACATTATTCTAGTATGTATTATTGCATTTGCATTTTATCGTTATATTATACTGCTGCTGCTGCTGTGTTGTTGGGTGGGTTCCATGAGAGATAAGCCCAATACCCATGCTAGAGTACACATCTAGATTAGTGTATAGAGTAGTTTGGACTTGTGTGGAATCTTTCCACGTAAGAGTCTGCACGAAATTCGCGTCCAAACGAGGTTTTCTTTGAAGACATCCTACCCTGTGCATCTTGGACAATTCAGGGGGTGTTGGATCTGAAAGCTAACGAATATAGAGACCGTTCATTGGGAAGTCAGTTGAGACCTCCTTGATTGACCATGATGCCAAACCAGAAATGGTGAACGTATCATCGTTTCTCGACCTGAGAGTCCGTGATACTGACGACCTGCATAGAATGTCGTACCATTCAAGACTAGAACCCACGTATGAGAAGGGATGGGTTTTGCAGGAAACTTTGACCTCCAACCAACCCAGTTTTATGGTTTTCTTGTCAGAGCAGACATTTGACCTTGGATATTATGGTGCTATGTCAGAGTTTCTAGGTTTTCTTATCAGAGCAGAAGTTTAATTCAGTCAACAACACATCAACAATTTTTTAGCATTGGATACCTTGATCCCATGTTTGCATTTGCATAATCTTCATGCATTTAACATTGCATGTCTGTGTGTTTTACAGGTTCTCGTCTCTCCCTTGATTCTGGTCCTGGTTTTCTATTGAGATGGAAGCTAAGTTGAAAAAAAACCATCATTTACAAATTTTCATTACCAGATCTTGGGCCTTTATTTGGTCTGATCTCTATGGCTGATCCTGGCATTCTCAAAGATTTCAGACAAGATTATGGGAGAATCCTAAGCTTTGTCCGCAAAGTTACAAACTATGAGCTAGGCTACTGTCGCGGTGAAATTTGGATGTCAAGCTATTGATTAACTTGAATCTTTATTCATTTGCAACCGAACTTTGATTTGTCCAAAGGAAGGGATAAAGATCGAAATTCCCACAATGCAATGCAAATGCAAGGTCTAGAGAGTTATAGGTTCGAGGGTTGGTTAAACTTAGGGAAGGTGCTATCATCTAAAGTTTCTGTAGTACTCTACAGGAACCTCTTGTTTTAAGTTTGTTTATTGCTAAGTGTTTATCTGCTTAAGGTTGAAAGACCTAAAGGTTTAATTCTAGGTATACTCGATAAGATATCGCATCTTATGCCTACATATCCTTATGGGAGTGGAATCAGAGTATCTGTAGTTCCCCTAAAGGGTTTGAGGAGTTCTTTGACTGTGGTCAAAGTTCCTACGGGTTAAGGTGGTTGATTGATTGATTTTAGGAGAAAAGATGAGTTGTCATTTTAAGGGAGATTTAACCGCCACGGGTTGTAGGAATTGTTTTATGGTGTGGAGATTCTATCTCGCTTAAGATGATTAACATCTTATTCTCTAAAGTGTTTAAGTTGTTGGATTGAGTTGTGTTGTTTGTTTTCTATGTTGTAATCGATAAAAGAAAAGGTCCTTCCTATGGGGTAGGATCTATCTTAAAAGATCGACTTGAATGGGATCAAGGATCATGGGGGAATATGATGCAAATGAGATGCATACGCACGATTGTTTAAGTCATGCGCAGATTCTTCCTTTGGACGGAATGTGATGCGATAAAATAAATGCGGTAAATGTAAGTTGTTGAAAGATAAATTGCAGAAATGATAAAGGGCAAGTAAGTAAAACATACACATACGCATGAAAGCGATGAAGTGTGTGAGAATGCATTGTGAAGTGGGGTGCACGATTAAATTACATTTTACGATGTGAGTTAATTTTAGGTTGCTTGATTTTAAGATGAGATTAAATATTTAATATAAATTAAATTCTAAGTTTTGAAATAAAATGCCACAATGTTTTTATTTATTACAAAAAAAATTGAGTGGAGTAATTATTTTATTATCATGGATTAAATTAAATTAATATTGATTTTATTATTTGTTTCTAAAAGTTATTTAAATCCCATTATTAACTAAATAAAATTGATAAATAGGTATAATTTATTTATAAAAGTTTTTATTAGTGAATAAGTACTATTTAAAAGGTTATTAAATTGAAGAAGTTGAAAATAAATTAGCAAAATACATTAATAAGAATTAATAGGATTTTTAAAAGGTTGCTTTTAGTTATTTGAATAAAAGATTATAAGGTTGATCAAATTGGGTTTAGAGGATAAAACAAATAATCACTATATAGAATGAATTATTAAAATGTTAATTAAATGAATAAATTAAGAGATGAAACTGATTTTTTAATTAATGAAAGATTATTAATTTATTTAGGAAAAAAGATTAGTTAATTAGTTAATTAAAAGGTTAAATGTTGATTAGAGAAAAGCTATTAGCTAAAAACTGATTAACTGGAAAAAAAAGAAGGTAGATTAACGGGGGATTAACGGTGATTAGCGATGGGGGTAGTGTGGTGAACGTGTGTGCGGAAATAAGTGGAAATATTGCGGCTGCGAACACAAACAACGCAAAATCATGAACCCTAGCCCCCTTTCGTACTCCCCCCAACATCGATCCTCTTCCAATCCCTCTCCTCTCCGTTCAATCACGATCGATCCTTTCTGTTCATCGTGTTTTGAACCTGAAAACAAAACCAGGAGCAATCAATAGTTTAAGCATGTAGAAGGGAACAAAGCATTACCGAAGGTTGGAGGTCACAGCTGCGTTGGAGACGGCGAGAATGTGATGTTTTGTCTGTTGAACTCGCGGCGATTTGAGGTTCGTAGTGAACGGAGAGATAAGTTTTCCAATGTCTTGATTTTACGAACTCTAGGTTCTTTGTGATGATTCTCCCAATCCCTTTCGATAATTTTCCAAAATGATTTTCTCCTTCTCCGTGACCTCCTTTTATAGGTCTCAAACAAAATCCTCTTCTGATTGAACTTGATTAAGAGCTTTGAATGCCTGATTTAGGTTTTCCAATTTAGGATGAGTCAGCTTTGAAAACATTCCTTTTTTGTTGATTGCAGTAATAGTTGGTTAATTGAAAATCCCAATCCTGATTAATGCCTTAATTCGGAATTGGATTTGATCTGTTTCTGAATCGAATCTTCTATCTTTCCCAGGGATATTCTCTAACGGTTATTTTTGATTCTGAATGTGACCTAGCAGGTGTGGGAAGCAATGGTCTTGGGCCAGAAGACGGATTAGAATCCCAGAGGGGAAACTCGTGCTTGATGCGTGTCTAGCGGTAACCTCCACGAAAAAGAAAGCTGGTGGTGAAGAGTAACAACTGCAAGCTGAACGTAGGGTATATTTCTTTTCAATCCAATCTCTGTTCGTATGGTTTCTTCTTCAAACTGATATGTATCTGAACATTATTTTCTTTTCATGTGTTTGATGATGGTGTTTGGAGTAACGCATTGTGTAGGTTATTGCTTCTCATCATGGTCATCCTTATCTGCACTAACTGATCAAAAACCAAACTGTAGGAGCTGGTGGCTGGGGGGACAGAGATACTCTGCAAGAAGTTTGACTGGCTTTCGTTCTGTTGCTGATTTGAGGCATTACCAAAGACAGCCATTGGCATAGAAGCTGGCCTATTGTATCCCAAGGACATCATCGACGAATTTAATGGGTAGGATGACAATCTGGCTTCTGAAGGAGCAATGGAGGCCTGAGAATGTTCAGTATTCCCAATACTTGCCTGATTATATGGAGCAGGTTGTGAGACAGATGTTTTGATAGATGGTAAATTATATGGACTAGATGCATAAAAAGGTGGTCAATAAATAGCAATGACACCATACTGCTGCAGCATATTCACATGATTCTGTTGTCATTTCGCAGGTGTTAGCTTCATTGGCAATTGCAGTTAGCACTTCAGGTTTTAATAGGGTGGCGTATTGTAAAGGTGATGATAGTGTCGTAGTTTAATTCTTGCTCTGTTTTGCTTGAATGTTCTTTGAAACTTTTTACAATTTGAATACCCTTATCGAACCTAATCTCCTGAGTATCCCTGCTATTAGTTACAGGTTTGCCTTCGTTGATTTCAGGTGTCATGTGTCTTAGCAAACCATTTGGGAAAAGACATGTTTCTTTACGTTAAAGCGACCGGTCTCCTTGTGATTCTAAACTTGTAATCATAAGAGTTTGTTATAGATCCATATGCAGAAGAGCCACAACGAGAATTAGCTCTGAACGTGTTTCCATATTGGCTGAACGTGCTGTTCATGAATTTGAGAACTAGTTCCACTCCAGATGTTCTGTCACAAGAAAGCCAACTCCTTGGTAAGCATCATTTGGCCCACTGTTATTTGAAGGATATATGTTCGTCGCAATAGTGGAGTTTCCTTTATTCATAACTGATGTAGGGACATGTTCAACAGTAACATTAGTGGAAGTTTTCCCTCCATGATCATTTTATTTGTTAACACCATATGTTCTATTGGCAGAGGCTGGAGGATGATAATACGAAGGATGCTGGGACTGTTGGAATGGTGACTTCCGTGTGAGAGGCTTACATTCCCTTATATTGTCATATCTTTATTTTGGTCGAACAAATGTCTTAAGAGAAAACTTATGAACCTGACCTCTTCAGCTATCTTGCAGCACAATACTTGGATGGCTAAAAGCTGCTATGACTGAGGTGGGAAATCCTCTTGATGTAGTATGTGTATGTGGTGATGGCCTGTTCAGATAGGAGTCGCCATGACACTCAATATGCTGTTGATGGTACCTGGAGAACTACTCCTCCTGTGAATTCCTTATCGATGTTGCTGCTGTCAATTCTGAACTGAGGGGTGAAACCAAATAAACTCGACTTCTTCTTAACCTTTACCTTATGCCTGTTAGAGTTATTGAACTTTCTTTCTAAAAATATCACCTGTGTCTATTTCAGGAAGAAGTTCAAGGGCTTTCTGCTACATTTATCACTTCGGCAGGTGAAACTAACTTCACGGAATCTCGCGGGAAAAATGCTTCTGGTGTAAACGCTCTGAGTGAAAGGGGTAAAGGTAGATATCTCGATGCGCCGTGTTATGGTTTGTTTCGGACGGAGAAGTCATCTCAAGTTGAGTATGTTACTGTCTTGGTATGCTGGTGTTATCACGAAGTAATTCAAGATTGCATCACACCCTGGCATTGTGCTCGTTGCAGGTTTAGATGCTCGAGATTTTAGTGCGAGACGGTCATCTCCCACAGTTCCTCAATGGTGCATCATAAGGAGATTTTGGCTTAACAAGATCCATGGCGGTACGGTGATGCTGCTCGTGCGAAATTTGTTGCTGCTGGGTTTGATAGTATGTCACTGTATGACAGAATCTCGGGGCAAGTACTGTTGGAGCTTAGTGCACCACCTTGAACAATGTAATGCGGGATTCTTGTATTTAGTACTGATATACTATTGTAATGGTGTAATTCTGTAGCTTTTTACCGTTTTTGAACATTCTTATAATCCATCTTTTGTAACATTTGAAGTGTTTAGTAACTTGTAGCATACATACTTAAAGGGTTTCCTCTTTATTTTAACAGTCATACATGATGAATTGGTTGAGTACAACATTTGCTATCACTTGAAAACATATATAACAACATACCCTCAAAGTAGTTCATGATATGAGCAACTTCTCTTTCCTCGAGCTTGTACTTACCACACAACTACGTTCTTGTAACTTTGTAGCTTGGTGTAACATAACTTTGTGACTTTGATTTCTGATGATGAACTTTCAAATAGACGAGTCGTTCTAATGCTTTGAAGTCGTATCAAGATACTACACTTTGAGATTTCTTGCACTTAATAATCTTGAATGGAAGTAAGAAACTTGAGTCGTATGGTGGAAAATAATGACACTTTTGGACTCCATCCTCGAATCTTGGAATTGGAATTTATTAGATCATATGGAAATACTTCGTAGCTAGGCCCCTTGAGTGATGAAAACGTTATAGTGCAATTCAAATAATCTTGTAAAAACAATGTATTCAAGAATGAGATTCTCGTATCTTGAAAGAAAACTAGAATAGCTTGAAAGTTGATGTTTCCTTTAAAATCTCTGTAACAAACCTACTTCGTAAAAAAAACAAAACAAACAACTGGTTAAATGGTTAGTTAAAGCAGGAATGATAGACCTAGATGATATGCAAGAGAAAGTACGAGGGGGAGGGGATCTTAAGGTCGAAAATTAGGGTGCAACAACTACCCATACTTTGTTGCAGCTCTGTGACCCTCCATTACTCTACTTCACCTTTCTGGATTATGTATTGGTTCCTACTCTAGAAGAGTTCGCATTCATTTTGGGAGTTTCGGTCTTAGAGGAAATTAAATTCTATCATTCAAAGGAGGAGCCTGACCTTGAGAAGTTTGCTAAGGCTCTTTATTTGAGCAAGTCTAACTTGGTGGATGACGTAGTTCGCAGAGAAAGTCTGACAAGCAGTTTGAGACTCCTCCGATGTCGTATTCTCAGTTGTTACAACATCTGTTGCAGTTGCAACTGGTTGAAAAGAGGACTTTGGCACATCTCACTGGTACACCGCCTCCTGGATATAATGCGAATGCCAGATGTGGTTTTCATTCAAGCGCCTTTGGCCATAATATTGACAACTGCAAAGCCTTCAAGCATAAAGTTCAAGACTTGCTTGACTCAAAGGCTATTAACTTCACTAACAAGGGGACTAATATGAATCAAAACCCGATGCCAAATCATAGGGTGGTGAGAACCAATGTTGTTATTGAGGGAGAAAAGTTGAATCTGATAACTGATGTTGAGGATTTGAAGACTCCGTTGAGTTTTATGAAGACTAATTTGTTGAAGAAGGGAGTATTTCTGGGATTTTCCACTGACTGCTTAAAATGTGAAGCACAACCTAAGGGTTGTGATCTTTTGAAGAAGGGTATTCAGAGAATGATTGATGAGGGTTGTTTAAAATTTGACAAGGTTGTAAGAGAAGACGTTAAGGATAAGGTGAGTAACGATGGAAGCGAAATTGCTACAATCTCTATTCCATATCGGACAATTAATATTTCAATGCCTGCTAGGCCAACACCGATTATCATTACTATTCCTAGACCTGTGTTGTTCGAGAGAACTAAATCCATCCCATGGAACTACGGGGCAGAGGTGTTATGTAATGGGCAAAGACAAGAACTGATAGGATCTTCATGTGGGGGTTCTTCAGTTGAGAATATAGTTGGTGTGGGTGGTATCACTAGAAGTCACAGGATCTTTTCCCCACCGAAGGTTAATATTGATAGGAATGACAAAAGGAAGGGTAAGGCAGTGATTGAGGAGAATATCCAACAACAGGTTGGTAATGATGTTTTTCAAAAGACGCGGACGAATTTATGAGACTCGTTCAAAAAAGTGACTACAAGTGTGGATCACTTAAATGAGACTCCTTCAAAGATTTCCATTTGTCATTACTATTGTGTTCAGAGGCACACCAGAACACTTTATTGAAAATCTTGAATCCAACATATGTACCCCCAGGAGATTTATGTTAATCAGTTGAAGGAGGTAGTAGCTCATATGAACGCTGTAAATGGTTTTGGTTTTACTGATTTGGATTTGACTCCTGCCCGGAGAAACCATAACTATACTTTACACATATCAACAGAGTGTAGAGGGTCCCTTCTATCCCATGTCCTAGTTGATACATGATCATCCCTCAATGTGCTACCGAAGAAGGCATTGATGAAATTAGATACTCAAGGTTTGATATGCACGCCAAGTGATTTGGTTGTGAGGGCTTTTAATGGATCTAAAAGATCAGTGTTTGGGGAGATTATGATGCCTATTCAGGTTGGAATGGAGATCTTTGATGCAACTTTTTACATTATGGATATCCAACCAGCATACAACTGTTTGCTTGGCCGACCTTGGATACACGCTACAGGAGAATTTACTTCAACGCTGCATCAGAAGCTGAAATATATGATGGAAGGGAAAGTTGTTACAATATACTCATAAAAGGGTATCATGGTTAGCCGTTTATCATCCTTCAAGTATGTGGAAGTGGATGAGGAGATCCACGAAACACTCTGCCAGACGTTTGAAACATTGCAGATTCAGGAGAAGCCTCCTGTAGAAGCCAAAAGCCTAGAGGTTTCCATATCATTATTCAAGGAAGCTCGTGTTATCGTAGAATCCGGTTCATCACAGAAGTAGGGCCAAGTTCTTAATGTTCCCGTCAAGCAGAACAAGTTTGGCTTGTGATACAAACCTTCAAGTTCTTCTCAAGACATTCTGAGATACAGGGGACCTGTTCAGTTCACTAGAGGTGGTGTGATATTTGACAGGATTAATGCCATTTAAGACGACGAAGGTGACAGTGATTGTGATATGGATGCCTAGATTCGTCTATGTCCTTCCGGTCAGAAGCTGTGCAATTGGACTACTGATGAAATCATTCGTGTTACTACTACAGAGTAATATTCATTTTTTTTTATTATGTTCAGTCCTACGTTCTTCCCAAGGCGTAGTGACCCAATCTGTGGGGCACTTTTGTTATTTGCACTTTATCTTAAATAATGGACGTTTTTCGCATTCAAATATTGTGATCCCTGTTTTTCTTATTTTTTGTTTTTTTTGCATTATATCGAACAGAAAAATGGAAATGTGTTTTGTTTGTTGCATCGCATAATAAACATAAACATCATCATGTAGGTATTTTCTATCAGATACCATCAATTAAAATTTAGCTATGTATTCGTATGACTTTGATAATCCCATTCATCAAGTTGAGGAAGAGACTGAGGAAAGACTGTGAACTATCCAAAAAGTTAGCCAGCCTTCTCAAGCAGGAAGAAAGGGTCATTGTGCCTCATCAGGAGGATATTGAAGTTATCAATATGGGCACCGACGAGGATAAGAAAGAGGTTAGAGTTGGGGCTAAATTGGAAGACAGTATCAAGAGAAGATTGGTTAAAATGCCCCCTGAGTATAAGGATATCTTTGCTTGGTCTTACCAAGACATGGTTGGGCTGGATACAGATATTGTGGTACACCGGTTGCCTCTTCGATAAAAATGTATGTCGGTCAAGTAGAATTTGAGACGGACGATACCTAATATGGCAGTCAAAATCAAATAAGAAGTTCAGAAGCAGTTGATTGTTGGTTATCTTGTTGTCACTAATTACCCTCCATGGGTCGGTAATATTGTTCTTGTGCCTAAGAAATATGGAAAGGCCAGGATGTGTGTTGACTATAGAGATCTGAATAGAGCGAGCCCGAAAGACGGTTTCCTGCTCCCTCATATTGATGTGTTAGTTTATAACACTGTTCAATATTCTGTGTTTTCCTTCATGGATGGCTTCTCTGGGTATAACCAAACCGAGATGGCCCTAGAGGACATGGAGAAAAATATTTTAATTACACCATGGGGAAATTTTTGCTATAAGTTGATGCCCTTTGGATTGAAGAATTTTGAGGCAACTTATCAGCAGGCAATGGTTACTCTCTTTCATGATATAGTTCATCATGAGATCAAAGTATATGTTGATGACATGATTGCAAAGTCACAAGCAGAGGAGAGACATCTTGTCAATCTTCTGAAGTTGTTTGAAAGGCTAAGGAAGTTCAAGCTGAGGTTGAATCCTAACAAGTGCACCTTCAGGGTGAGATCTAGAAAGCTACTAGGATTCATTGTCAGTGAAAGGGGTATTGTGGTAGATCCTGCCTAAATAAAAGCTATATAATAAATGCCTGAGCCGAGAATAGAAAAGAAGTCTGTGGTTTCCTGGGGAGATTGAACTACATTACAAGTTTCATATCTCATCTTATAGCCACTTGTGAACAAATATTCAAATTGTTGAGAAAAGATCAAACGGTCAGGTGCAATGAAAATTTCCAGAAGGAATTTGAAATAATAGAAGAGTATCTGCAGGAACCTCCAATACTTTTTCCTCCAGTTGCAGGGAGGCCTCTGATCATGTATCTCACAATTCTTGAGAATTCAATGGGATGTGTGCTCGGTCAATAGAATGAGTCAGGTAGAAATGAGCATGTCATCTACTATCTGAGTAAAATGTTCACTGATTGTGAGTCGAGATACTCAATGCTAGAGAAAACATGTTGCACACTCGCTTGGGCTGCTAAGTGTTTGAGACAATACATGTTAAACCACACAACCCTGTTGATTTCGAAGATGGATCCGATCAAGTATGTCTTTGAAAAACAAGCACTCTTCGGAAGGATTTCCCGATGGCAAATGGTTTAAACAGAGTATGATATTCAGTATGTTTTCCAAAAAGCCATAAAGGGAAGCGTTTTGTCAGAATATCTTGCTGTATAGCCGATTGAGGATTATCAGCCAATGAAGTTTGATTTTATAGATGAAGACGTCAAGTTTTTGAAGATGAAAAATTGTGATGAGCCTGTACCTGACGAGGGTCATGAGATAGGATCTCATTAGAAATTAGTTTTAGATTGAGCCGTTAATTCATATGGTAATAGAATCGGTGCAATCATTACAACTCCTCACGGGTCTCACATGTTGTTCATTGCCCGATTGACATTTGTCTGCACCAATAATGAAGTTGAATACGAAGTATTATGGGTTTAGAAGAGGCCATTGATCAGAGGATCAAGAATCTTAATGTATATGGAGATTTAGTGCCGGTTGTTAATCAGATCAAAGGAGAATGGGAAACTCGTCAGGCCAACCTGGTACCTTACAAGAATTATGCAAGGAGACTGTTTCCATTCTTTGATAGAGTTGAGTACCATCATGTGCCTAGGGCTGAAAATCAGATGGCAGACGCCTCGGCCACATTAGCATCGATGTACAAAGTGAATTACTGGAACGAAGCTCCAGTTATCACCATCATGCGACTTGATAGACCCGCCTTTGTATTTGCGATTAAGAAGGTATCAGATAGAAAGCCTTGGTATTTTGATATCAAGCATTTTATCAAGACTCAAGAGTACCCATCTGGAGTATCTAGCAAAGATAAGAAGACTCTGAGGAGGTTAGTCGGTAATTTATATTTGAACAAGGATGATGTGCTATACAGGAGAAACTTTGACATGGTCTTGCTATATTGTGTTGACAAATATGATGTAGGCCTGTTGATGGAGGAAGTCCACGAGGGTTCTTTCGGTACTCATGCCGATGGACATGTAATGAATAGAAAATTGTTGAGAGCTGGGTATTACTGGATTAATATGGAATCTGATTGCTTCAAATACGCCAGAAAATGCCATAAATGCCAGATTTATGCTGATAAGGTACATATGCCACCGACCCCTCTGAAAGTGTTAACATCTCCATGGACCTTTGCTATGTGGGGCATCTATATGATTGGAAAGATTGAGTCGACTGCTTCCAATGGTAATCGCTTTATCCTGGTTGCGATTGATTACTTCACAAAATGGGTAGAAGCAGCTTCCTTTGCCAATGTCATGAAACAGGTGGTTGCCCAATTCATAAAGAAGAACATCATTTTTCATTATGGAATTTTGGAGAGAATCATTACTGATAATGGTTCAAATTTGAATAACAAGATGATGAAGGAACTGTGCCATAGTTTCAAGATTGAGCATCACAATTTTTCTCCATATCGTCCGAAGATGAATAGCACTGTTGAGACAACTAACAAGAATATCAAGAAGGCTGTGTAGAAGATGGTGGTAACCTATACGGATTGGCACAATATATTTCCCTTTGCTCTTCACGATTATCATACTTCGGTGCATACGTCAACCGGGGTAACTCATTTCTCACTGGTGTATGGTACGGAGGAAGTCCTACCATTAGAAGTTGAGAACAAGGTTGAATCAGTTGATCCTAATTGACGAGAAGAGATTGGCATCTATTGCTCATGGCCGGTTGTACCAGAGTAGGATGAATAAAACCTTTGATCAGAAAGTGCATCCTTGGTGCTTCCAGACAGGTGATTTAGTGTTGAAAAGGACTCCTAACTACAAAGGTCCATATGTGGTAAGAAAGGTTTTCTCTAGCGGAGCCTTATTACTATCTACCATGGATGGTGAAGATTTTTTGTCCCTGTGAATGCAGACGTGGTCAAAAAATACTTTGCTTAAAAGAGACCCGCTGGACAAAGAAAGAAAAGTCCAGGAAAAAATGGGGCATCCTGACGAACCATAAAAAGGAAAGGTTCGGGCAAAAATTAAGGATAAAAGAAAATAATAAACCCGCAAAGTTGAAAATCTGAAAGGGCGACTTTGGCAAGAATGGGTATCCCGGTGGATTGAAAACCCAAAAGGGCGGTCCATGCAAAAGTTAGGGATTCAAAAGCAAAATACTACGGTCTATGTTCGATCTGTAAGCTTATACATGGTTATCCTGAAGGAAAGGAATCAGTCCAATCAGTCTTTTCAGAAGGCGAAACATGGGGGAACATCGAAGACATACAGGTCATAGTTGAATCGACACATGGTGGTTGTCTATTTCCACATTGTCAATATTTATATATATTCATTTTGTTTTTTGCGCAATCACCTCTTTTCAAGAATTGCATCCGAATTGTAATTCGCCTATTTATAGGTCGTTCATCAATAAAGCATTCATTTCAGTCAAAGAGCTTTTCATTTCTTATTTTTAGTTTTACTGTTTTTTTTGCAAAAACGTCTGATATTTTTTATAAACATTACAGGTGAAAACATGAGGCTTTACAGAGCATAATGAAAGCAATGGTTTTTCTTGAGCGATGAGTGTAATGAATGGTAACCCAGGTAGCCATTTCACATATGAGGCATCCTTTTGTTGTTTGCAGGATGTCAAAATCCTCTCCCCAGTAGAGCTTTTCTCCCCAGTGATGAAGTTCTAACGGCAGTGCATGGTGAATCATTTCTCCCCTAGCAGGAATTCAAAGTTGTATTTGCAAGCCGAAGTGGATTCGTACCATCTAGCGAGTGTTCGAAGGGTGTCCACTTCAGATAGAATACAGTCAGTCATTTTGTTCAACAAAGATTTTTGTTTCCCCACAGTAGAGATTTTGTCTTCCCCATAGAATCCTATTATCAAATCAGAAGTGTTGTCACCAACAGAGGTGTATATCGTATCTCCAGTATAGCAGAGTTTTGTCTCCCCTCAGAGGCTAATCCCTAGCAGGGTAGATCTATTCTCAGCATATTTAGCAGAGTAAGGTTCAAGGATATTCCCTCAGTGGTAGGGTGGGTTTCAATTCAGTTTTACTCTCCAGTAGAGTCGATGTCCTTGATGTCCTTCCCCAACGGAGTCGACGATCTGATGTATCTCCCTGGCAAGATCAGTATTCATGAAATTCTTTTCCAAGCAGAGATTAATGTTGATTCCCTTGAAAGGTACATCAACGAAAGATTGATATCTCCAGCAAAGTCCAATGATCCTTGGCGTTTTTCAAGATCAGTTTTCAGAACAAGCTCTTAACATATGGTATTTTCATTTTCCTCAGGGTAGATGTTTAATCAGAGCTTATTTATTCCCCATTAGAGTGGAGTTCTCTGTGGATGCTCATTGCATTCCCTGTGTCGGGGAATCGTTAATAGAGGTTGCTTTCATCTCTTCGTCAGGGTGAAATCTTCAGTAGAAATCTCTAACATCCCCAGTAGGGCGGATTTCTATTTGTACATCCCCAGCAGGGATGATTGTTACTTGTATGTCCCTAGTAGAGCGGATTATTATTCTTGTATTCCAAGCAGAGTGGAACCTTCAGCAGAGCTTGTTATCCTCACCAGGTTGGAACCGGTATAAATTTGTGTCTTCTATTATTATTTATTTGCTTTTGTTAACATTTTGCTGCTAAGAATTAACTAGAATCTGAACACCAGTTTAGAACTCGAACTCTGATCAGATGTAAACTAAGAAAATGAAAAATACAATTCAACCCCCCCCCCCCCCTTCTTGTGTACTTTTTGCACCTTCAAGATGTTCTCTCATCGACCAGACTCTGCACTTTATCAAGAAATATGGTTTTGATTTCTTCTAGGTTGGTTTGGATAAAAAGTGGAAGAAATGAAGTGTTAGTATGTGAAGGGAAAGAGGATTGGTTTTCTTAAACGATTAGGTTTAGGGAAGTTTAAGGATGAAGAAGGTCAAAGGGGATTCATTCAGATTCAATTTTAGGTTCAAATGTGAAATGAACTAGAGACAGGTTCTGAAGCATCTATTCAATTTCAATCTAGAGTTTATATGCATCTTGATATTGAAGTTGAGTCTAAATAGGGCTAGGTTCTTTAGGGGGTGTGGATTTGGGAGATAGTTGAGGTGGGTGAGTTTCAGGTGGAAAAGTAGTTTCTAGTTGTATAAGAGTTACATGTTCAAATTCAAAAGCAGAACATGTTTGGTAAGATGGTAGGTTTTAAGGAGAGAAGATTTAAATTGGAATGTCTTGGATGGGTCTAATAAAGACAGGTGCAAAGGTTACATATTTGAGGTTGAGGTGAGCTTCAAAGCTAGCTTCATTATATTCTGACTTAGAACTAGAAGAAGAAGCTTTTCCACTAGAGATATCTATGGGAGGTTCGAGCATGGTGTTTAGAGGTGATGTTTATTCATAAGCAGAAAATAGATTTAACTGATTCTAAACAATAGTGGATTCAACAGAAGGTGATGAATGATGCTTTTGAGAATGATTGAGTGAGGGATTTGGTGATTTGTGATTTATGGTAGAATAATTAAAATCATTTTCAGAGATGAAGTTTAGATTTAAACCTATCTTACCAATATTCATAACTTCTGAAGTAGTTAGAGACTCTTCAATAATAGCTTCTAAAACACATTTTCAGGTGCACTAGAAGCTTCAGCTTTAGTAAGTTTTAACCCAGCAATCACTTTAACAACTTGGACTTTTGTAGTCTCTAGTTCAACTCCAACACCAATATATAGTATCTTCTACTATAACATTAGAGGTTATTGGATGCTTTTCCGCATGCTCCAACAGAGCATAGGCCAATAATTAGGCACCCCTTAAAATAGGTTTAACAGCACTCTCCTAAGCAGCAACATTTGCGGCCTTCTTTCTTCTGACCAAGGAAACACCAACATCTTCTTCTTCTTCTTCCTCTTCAATTTCACACAACTTCCTCAACTTATTACTTCTCAAAGGTGCATCAGATGAAACAGAGGAAGATAACACCTTCTGAGGATTTCTTCCACTTCTTGTCTTATATGGCATTAAGATAGTGGGTGCAACAAACTCTTCCACCCATTTCTCAATCTCCTTATGAAGTATAAATTTCTTCTTAGCAGGCTTCTGAACTACCTTATGAGATTCTAAAGCAACTTGCTTTCTATATTTAAAATTATTGAGCACTTTAATAGGATTATTGGGTAAATCTGTGTATCTTATAACCACTCTTTCTTTGAATTTTTGTTCAATTTATAATCTGATTACTTCAGGATTATCCATCTTGGTGATGACATGATAATCCTCAAAATAATCAGGATTATCCATCTTGGTGATGACATGATAATCCTCAAGATAATCAGGATTAGTACTTCTAACAGATAGGAACTTTAGAATCCACCATTTCTCTTCTCTTCAAAAGCATCATGTTGGTAAGAACAGAAGCATACAAAACGTTCCTCTAGATCTCCTCCAGATCCTCATTGTTAGATTATGTTTTAAGGGCATCAATTAGATGATCCTGATAATACAATTCAGACAATAGTCTAGCATAATGCGCATTCTTCTTATGGTGCTTTGTGTTGTCCTTAATTTCCTCACACAGATGATGAAAGATGTGGGCAAAAAGATTAATCTTATCTTCATTTTCCAAATAAAAGATGAAATGCTTGTGATCCTGAGAGATTTGATTAGTACTCCTTTATCTAGGAATCATACAGCTAATAAGATTTTTGAACAGCAGTTTAAAGACTTTCTTCGTGTTCTTGACCTTTCCAAAGCCAAAAGAACACAAATCTCCAAATCGTTCAAACAAACATATTTTGATTTATTTAGCTTCAGGACTATTATCTTTATTATTCAAAACAAACCTTCTAGAGTTTGGTACCTTCAAAATCTTAGCAATCGTCTTCTGAGTTTTGATAATATCAACACCCACCAATGCTGATCTAACTTCTACTTCTTAAAACTTCTTCAAACCCACTTCTTATCTACTATTTCCTTTAAAAGAACTTGCATTCTCTACCAATAGATTGTGTTCCTCATATGTAGAATGCCCTAACCCATAAATTTCTTACAAGGTAAGGGTAAGTTGGTCCATTCGGTATATCAAAGAATGAAGACCACTCTTGTACTCTTGTACTCTTGACACCCATTTTGATTAAATGAGTCGAAGTCAACAATTTGTTCCACCAAAAGCTTCAAATCATTCTGATTGATAACCATGGTTTTGGGTTTGGCATACATACTTTTTCCAGATTCGACGATCATGTGTGCATGTTGAGTAGTTAATGCAGACACCGTTGTATAAGAAGCTTTTTAGGGTTTATAGGGTTCTCTTTTTGAAAAAGGGGTTTTCAGAGGAAGTTTGAGAAGACAAAAGTGTGGGAAGTGAGATAGTGAAGTGTGTGTGTGTGTGTATGATATAAATAGAGTGTTTTGAGTGAAAAGGGAATTTTAAAGAAAACAAAACATAAAGACAAAAAGAAACAAGAAGCAAAGTAATAAAGGAAAAATAACCAAAATCCGAGGAGTTTTTACTCCAGAGTTATAATCCACATGTCAGAAGACGTTTCAAATTCATGACATATTTGAGGATAGATGCCAAATGAAAAAACAATAGTTTTGTCCACTTGTGTCCATATCAAAGGCAATTAATCTTATTCGTGGTATCAGAGGCTAAGATGCTTCAGTGGCTTTACTCAACAGTTTTATTTAATTTAAGCCACTTTGTTACCACGGTTGAAACTACCAACCGTGGTGAAAAGTCACTCAGGGTCATGGGGAAATATAAAGGTGTTTATTGAGTTTCTTCATTGTCCTTAAATAAATATTTGTTATCCATTTAGTGAGTATCAATGCCCAAGACATTACATTTAGTGATCCGCGTGAAACCCAAAACTTAGATGAACTTCCAACTTAGACGAACTTCATCTTCTACCTCAAAGCATCAACTTCCCTTTACGAAACTCTATTTCTCCACTAAACCAAGCTCGGAAATATCATTTTTTCCATAAACAAAACTCAAAAACATCACCTCTTCTCCAACTTGAATGAGGCAAGGAAAACATGGATTCAAGTTGGCAATGTTAGTTATTGTCGTTCTTTTTATTTTTCTTGTTGTTCATTTTGTTGTTGTTGTTCTTATTCTTATTGTTCTTGTTGTTGTTATTGTTGTTGTTGTTGTTGTTGTTGTTGTTGTTGTTGTTGTTCTTCTTCTTCTTCTTCTTCTTCTTCTTCTTCTTCTTCTTCTTCTTCTTCTTCTTCTTCTTCTTCTTCTTCTTCTTCTTCTTCTTGTGTTATTATTGTTGTTTTTGTTTTTGTTCTTGTTGTAGTTTCTGTTTTTGTTCGTGTTGTTCTACTGTTGCATTTTATTTTATTTTATTAAAAGACATACAACAATAGTTGTTTAAAGTAACCATTGTGATATGGTGCACACTACTTGACTTATAATCACGGTCATACGACCGGGGAAGAAAGAACCATACATATAATCACACCTTATCTCACAACGGTTGGTCGGACCTAGTTGTATCTTTTCTTCAACCGTTATGAGAGGTGTTTCCGTTGTAGTCATAGAACCACGGAGCGAAACTAAAAATCTCGACGCACTATTAAATAAGAGACATGATAGAATTCTGAAGTCAACAAAAAAAAAAGATAAAAAATTCAATTGAGTTTTATGATGAACTCAACCGATTTTCTGATGATCATGAGTTATAACTTGTCATTATATTTTCTCTAAGAAAAACATTATTGGGGATAGAAATTTGATGGGTAGGATATGATTTTAATTTCTGAAAGATAGGTACTTTTAAAATGTTGATAGGATTTAGATTTTCTCATTTTATCTAATCGGAGTCATGTTCATATTTAAAATTTTTTGTTTATTTTCTATAAATTTTGAATTTATTTATTTGAATTATAGACTCTTTTAAAAATATTAAATCTAGAATGTACAATATTTTTTAAAATAATATTTAATCAATTTTTATTTTTCTAATTCTTATCGTATGTCCTAAAAACTGAATTTTGTTGTTGTGTGAATTATGTCCTACGTCCATTTAGATGAATAAAATAACATATAAGCTGAATAAAAAGTTAAAATCCTTTCTATTTTTGATTAAAAAAATCTTACTTTTTAAAATCGATAGTTTATCTTTCTAATCCAAATAATGCATACAAATAGGATGTTCACAACGTAGTTTGTAGATTTGAGGCAAAAACTCAGTCCATCTTAACATAACTCGATTTTGTATAATTAATTTAAAAATTCTGATTTTGTCTCAATTCAATTTTATGTTTTAATTTAGATTAGTTTTTATATATTTAAATTATAAATTATATTTTTTTATTAAGATTAAAAATAAGTTAATAAATATTAATAAATAATATATTAAATATTGTTTTGAACTAGGCCGAGGCTTAACCCATGCTCAAGCAGGCCCAAGTCCGACTGAGATTGGGCCCACTAGGTCCTCAGTGACGGGCAGAATCTCGTCGGGCACGCATCTCTTTCACCCGCCGGGCATAGGGCTTCAGCGACAGTGTCCTCGTAGCCGGCCAGCCTACCTCTGCCTCCCCTTTCGTCGGGCAAACACCGGTCTGTCCGGAGAACTCCTCGAGCCTCCCCTCACGTTCTCCACGTGTCCCTCACGCAGTCCTAGAGATTCGGTTTTCCTCCTTCCGGATAGTGCAGAACAGTTATCCTAGGGCGAAGGCCACATGCTGGTCTTCATGACGCCACGTCAGGCCTAACAGTTACTAGCATTGGACCTAACAGCCCAACCCAGTGCTAGGTAACCGTTGACCCTGTGCTGGAAGCTCACTATAAATACCCTCTTCATTAGAGGGTCAGGTAACTTAATTCTCTCACTCTCTCTCTCTGTACTTGCTTCCACTCTGCCCGTCACTTACTTTGGCATCAGAGTGTGTTTCAGGTACACCCCCTCCTCTTCCTTACCTTTATTGGACAGCTAGCAGATCAACGACGTGTGGCAGATCATCGATCCCTTATGATCATGTACGATCAGAAATATAATATATAATATATTAAAAGTTAATTTTATAACACAAGAAAAATCAATAATTATGTTTGAAACAAATAAACTAATAAAAAAGTAATAAAAATTAACTAAATTAATAAATAATATTGAAAAAATAATTATCATTAAATAATAAATTAACACAACATATCATACTAATAATTCTGATTCATTTTAGATTGGTTTTGAAAAATTAATTAAACCAAACAGTTTTACAAAAAAACACATTCAATAATATTTAATTTTTAAGATTTTTGATTTATTTGAAGAGTAAGGATCAACTTACTCTAAATCATAGATTTTGAATTGAATCAAATCTAATGGATAAATTAGTTTTTTTTTTTTATCTAATTAGCCATTAAATTAAATTAAATTCAAAGATTATGATTTGGAGTAAGTTAAAAAATTTTACTCTTGGAGTAAATTGATCTCCACCTTTATTGAGTGAGAATCAACTTACTCGAAGAGTAAGTTTTTTTAACCTACTTCAAATTATAGTTTTAAATTGAATCTAATCTAATTGTTAAATTAATTTTTTACTTAATTTTAGATTATATCCAATTCAAAAGCTATAATTTAAAGTAAGTTAAAAAAATTTACTCTCGAATAATATGAAAGTTTCAACAATATCTTTTATTTCAAGTTTTATTTGGATCAGTTTGAATTTAAACAACACATTAGATATATGAATAGGCTAATTTATAATAGTTTATATATTTACGGTTATAAAAATAGATAATTTATTACTTTTTAATTAAAAAAACTTTACATTTATAAATCAATAATTTTAAAATAAAGAATTTGTATAAATAATAAAAAAAATTATATTTTTCAAATAAAAACAAAAAAATATAATTGTGAAAGGAGCGGTTGAATACATATATCTTTTTGAGACGTTAGTGCTTTGTCAATTAAATTTCATTGAAAACACAATTAATAATAAAAGATAAAATTGTTATTGTTTTTGTTATTTTATAAGCAGGTTTGTTATTTTATTTTATTTTTTTGTTATTTTTTTAAGCAGGTTTGTTATTTTATTTTATTTTTTGTTATTTTTTTAAGCAGGTTTGTTATGTTTTAGTCTCTTTTAATTATTATTATCTTGTTGCCTATAAATGTCTCTATATAAACACTTGACTACCTCTTGTTATATAAGTTAACGTGCAAGCGGAACTCATATTGCTGCTACACCTACCATCTTTTCGATGAATTTACAAAATAAGGTTCAAATATATAATATCTCCAATCGGACCACATTCTTCTCCATATTCTTTCGTTAATGCCTACTAAAGATGCTGTCGCAACTTCCATATTATGCAAAAGATGGAAATATTTGTGGATGGATTTGTTTGCGTTTGACTTTGCAATTTATTGCAACCATAATGACACTGGAATTTGCAATTCAACGGATCATCTCTTAGACCTAGTTGATAGATTACTTCTGAGATCTAATAGTCGTTCAATTAATCTCTGCATTGCAATGCATGGTACCGGAATTACGGTTGATCCAGTCAAGCTTCATTGTTTTTTATCTGATGCAAAGATGCACAAAGTTGAAGAACTCAATATTTCTCTAAATTTAAAGTCTAATCTGTTTGTATTACCACAAAGTTTCTCAACTTGTGCGTCATTGAATAATTTACATTTACAACTTGAGTGTGTTCTAATAGTTCTGAGTTGTATTCGTTTTTCGAATTTGAAGATGTTAAATATATCATCTGTTACATTTTTAAATGATGATTCTCTTCAAAAACTTCTCTCTGGTTGCGTCGCCCTCCAAGAATTAATCATGTGTGGTTGTGGTTGGATCAACATAAAGCATATCAATATTGCAATGCCAACATTAAGGAAATTATGCATGGAATTCAACTATCTAAGAGATGATGACCTATTCGATTCTAAAATTGAGATTGATGCGGTGAATCTTATATCTTTCACATGCTCAGGCTTTTTAACAGTTGAAGTGTCCCTTGTTAACCTATCCTCTATAGTTGATGCAGATATTGATCTTCAGACTTACTTTCTATTAACTCAACCATATATTGCTGCTCATGAAATTAAACTATTGACTAGACTTCATCAGGTCAAGTCTCTCCGGCTATCAAATGATACTCTCCAGGTGTGTATCAATGTCTCTTAACTATGTGTTTCTTAAAATGATTGTTTGTTTTCTTCTTTATCACCTAACAATATTGATTTTTTTTTTTGTATTTTTTTATAGTGTCTTTTGGTTGCAGAAGATAATTTCCATGTTCTTCCTTCATTCTATGATTTGAAACGTCTTGATGTGAATTTTGGAACGGTTACTCATTATACAAATGCATTTCTAATGGATTTTCTCAAAAAGACTCCAAAACTTGAAGCACTTGAGATTCCTAATGTACGTTTATATATCATGTTTCAATGCTTGAATTTGCCGTGTGTTTTAAGGCAGGTTAATTAGACGTATTATTTTTGTTCATTGACTTGTTTATTGATATCTTTATTTAGGGATTTGATCCAATAACTTGCATGGATGGTGAAGACTGGATAATGAACTCAGTGCCTTGTTGTTTCAAAAGTTTTCTCAATTCATTTTCCTTTTCTACTTTTGATGGAGATGAAGCTGAAATCCAATTACTGAAGTTCATATTAGAAAACTCCCCAGTTTTAAAAAATGTTTATATATACAGTTCAAACAATTTACAGACCGATTTGAAGAAGCAGGCTGATATTTGTTACCAATTGGAATCTATGGGTCTGGAAAATTGGATCATAACGTGACTAATGGGATTCAATTTATATGTGAAGTCCCGAAAGATATGTGCGTCACTCTAATTTGGAAATAGTATCTTAGAAAGACTTCAAACACCTCTTGTCTTTTTTCTAGTTAGTCCACAAACCCTATCATGTTTTTTAGCCAATAGTAGATTGTGTGTTTTGATCTACTTAGTGAGTCTTAGAATGCCGATACTTATTTTCAAGTTGATTCTGTTTCGGTTAATAGTGATTTCGAAGTGCAGAGTTCTAGTTGATCTACTCATGATGGAGAGTTGGGATCCATTCTAGTGCTCCTCCAAGGGCTTGGCGTGGCTCTTGGTTTTTGGTGTGACTGGAGTTTTAGTTTTTGGTTGTTTTAGTGTAATAAGGTACTCCTAATGCCTTAATGCTGTTATTTTGTAGTTCGGTGGGATTAATTTAGTTTTTTTTTTGTTTATTCTCTTTGTTTTTTAGGGTTGCTTTTATTTATATAAATATCTTAGATTACTAATTTAAATCCACTTATTTTAGTGAAAGATTTATTTTTGTAACTTTTAACTAAAAAAATGTTAAATAATGTAAAAATAGACTCATTTGTTTTTAAAAAAAAATGTTTTAGTAAGTTTTAAATATTCGACGTCCAACTTAAAAGTTAATTAATCCGAAGGATCAGTCTTAGTATTCACCAAAAAGTGTACGGTTGAAGTAATGAAACTTGTTCGTCATAAGATGAATTACCATTAAATCACGAGGGTAATTAGTTTGAATATTAATATTTTTGTATGTTTATTTTTTTTTGTAAATAGGAGTGAAAATAAGTTCTGTCGAGTTAGATTTTTCTAAATATACACTACTACAAAAGTATCTTTTATAATGGTTGAAATAAATATTTAATCATAGATGATGGTATGTGGTATCGACGGGTGTGATGGTAAGTGAGATACTTACTACCATGGACTATTACTTTTCACCATGGTTGTAATATTCAATTATAGTGAAAATGAAAAGATCATGCATTTGATACCCAACAACACCGTTTTTGCATGTTTTAAACTAGATAGCGTGCTATTTATCCCCACAATTGAAAGTGAAATATGTTATTATTTTAAAATGTTTATTTTTAGTTTTACAAAAATTTCATTATTATAACTTATACTTTTGTGAATCATAACATATCAGAATACAACAACAAACATTTGTGAATCAAAACCAAAATAACAACTATTATGAATAAAAAATATGTACTATTATATCAAGACCAAAATACCACCAAAATATAAATTTTACATATCATTACATTAAACAAGTAAACAATCAACATACAAATTATTGTGCACTAGATTTATTATTCTAAAGGAAGCATGATGCACAACGTGAACAAGCATCTTTGGTATCTTGTCTCTAAACACCTATAATTTTAAATAATAATACGTTATAGTATAACACTTGTTGGAACACATATATAAACTCTTAGAAATTTAAAAAAAAAACAATAAATCATGAGACAAAAAAATATTAACTTTTTAGCTTTACCACATGCCTTGTTCATGATTATTACGAATAGCATGCACATGATTTGTATCAACTTCTTCATATGAACTAGGCACATGTGTTGCGAAAGAATTGGGTCTTAGAAATATCAAAATTTAAATCTTGATTTTCGTCACTATGAAGAATGTGTTTTCCTTGGAGAACAATTAATCATCTTTTGACAGAAAGGTCAGTAAAATAAAACACTTGTTTAGCTTGGGATGCCATGATGAATGGTTTGGTCATATAAGTTTCCTTGCCAGTGTCAATCCGTGTGAATTCTAACTCATCAGTTTGTACATCAGTGGTACTCCTAATCTACTTGCATTTGAATACAAACACTTTGAATATAATATAATCAATCTTCAAAATCTTCTCAATGACCCCAAGTACGGTGTAGATGCCATTATAATAATTGTTGGATCTTGTGTTGGGGGTCTGCTACAAAACATGAACAAGAAGAAGATGATGAATACGGTATAATGAAAGTTGCACAAAATAATTCCAAAGCGTGTGTTTACACACTAGTGCAGAAATGACTTTTTACATCGGGTCAAAATCATATTTTACATCGGGTCTGAGTCCAATGTAAAGGCAAGCGATGTAGTAAGTCAAAGACATTTTACATCGGATCGTAGACCGATGCAAAAAATATACCTATTACATCGGTTGACAATTAAGACTGATGTGAAATATGAATTTATTATTTGTTTTCTTTTTAAAAAAACACTTTTTTACATCGGTTGGTATTCAGAACCGATGTAAAAGGTGTCATAGGTGAGTTTTTACATCGGTTGGTATTCAGAACCGATGTAAAAGGTGTCATAGGTGAGTTTTTACATTGGTTGGTATTCAGAACCGATGTAAAAGGTGTCATAGGTGAGTTTTTACATCGATTGTTCAGAAGAACTGATGTAAAAGGTGGCATACGTGTGTTTTTTACATCGGTTGCCTTTTTGGCTCGATGTAAAAGGTGTGTTATGTGTCTTCAAAAATTATGTTTTTACATCGGTTTCTAGGCGCAACCGATGTAAAATGTAGGTTGTTTTACTTAAAGGTTGAAACATTCAAGGACAAATATGTTGGTTCACTCAGTATTTGTTAATGGAACCAACCTTAGTTATATTTTAATTCTTTTTTTTCTTTCAAATAGAACAAATATGGTTGGAATTAAAAAAAGATCAGAGAACTCATAGTCATAGCGAGTAAGTCTTTGACATTTACACTTATTATATGTGTTGTCTTTCCAACAAGTGTAACGCCCCGATTCTGAATTCCCGTTTTATTGAGTCCTTTTTAATTTAATTGGATGATTATTATTTGATGTGGGAATTATGTGTTAATATGTTGTGTTTGCATATTGTGCTATTTTTGTCGATTTTGAGAGTTTCGGGTAAAAATAGGTTGGAGGGTATTTTGGGCATTAGTATTAATGTTAAGTAGATATTTTGTGAGAATTGATTTAGTAGATGCTTTGAGAGAAATAAGAAGGAAAGAAAATAGAACATGAGATAAGAGAGAAAAAGAGAAAGATTGAAACACAGTGGAAAAACAAGAGAAAGAAAGAAAGAGGAGAAAAAGAGAAGAGAAAGTGGAGCAAAACCTAGAATCATCAAGAATCAACATCTAAGCTTTCGATTGATCGGGTAAGGGTGTGAAACTTTATTATTCTATCCATGTGTATGATCATGTATGAGTTGTATGGATTGTTTTGTAGTTTTCTACACTTTCCATTTCTAGGTCAAAGTTGGTTTTATCGGTAGAAATCGTTGTTTAACGGTTTGAATCGAGAATAGATGTTGTAGATTAATCGAGTTATGGTAGGCTAAGTTTACTGGAACGAGTTTGGTTGGAATCGGGCGAATCGGGAGCCCCAGATAAATTTTGGACAGTTTGGAATGTTCCTGTTTGCAGACGCTCGCTAGCAGTTCGCTAGACGAGCAGGTCGCGAACACTCGCTAGTAGCTCGCTAGGCGAGTGTGTAGCGAATGCTCCCAGACTTGGGACAATGGGGTTTTGGTTCCCTTCGCTGGTAGCGAATGGGGTAGCGAGTTGCTCGCTAGGGCCTCGCTGTGGCGAACGTGGTAGCGAATGAAGTCTGTAACTTCTGTTTTTGCTCGCTAGCAGTTCGCTAGGCGAACATGTAGCGAATGTTCGCTAGGAGCTCGCTAGGCGAGCAAGGTAGCTAACGTGGCAGGATGATTTTTCTTGTTGATTCATTCTGTATCGGTTTGAGGTTTCGGTTGCGATCGACCCTTTCTTGTATGAGTAGCTTGTATGCTGGTTTGTGATGTGTTGTGGGTAGTCGTATGGCGTGAATCCTAGATTGTGAATTGTGAGTATGGAATGTGGCCGTTTGGCAATTTTGTGCATTTGCTTGAATTGAATAAAAATGCATGATGTGATTGATTATGAATGTAAACCATGTATGAAATGGTATGGAATGGATGATGAATATATATATATATATATATATATATATATATATATATATATATATATATATATATATATATATATATATATATATATATATATATATATATATATATATATATATATATATATATATATATATATATATATATATATATATATATATATATATATATATATATATATATATATATATATATATATATATATATATATATATATATATATATATATATATATATATATATATATATATATATTTGTAGACATGTATGTTTGTAAACATGTATGCATTTCAAGAGTGTCATGAGTCATGTTGCATGTGTAGCATCATGGTATGCATTCTTGTGTTGATTGATCCCTCGGTGGATCTGCAGAACCTCGTGTGCCTTTGTGGGGTGTGAGCGATGGTTATATTTGATCACTCGGTGGATTTGCAGAACCTCGTATGATGTGATGGTTATAATTGATTCCACGTAGAATCTGCAGAACGAGTGTGTGCCCTTGTGGGGTGTGAGCAATCGGATTGTGTGCCCGTGTGGGGTGTGAGCAATCCATAAACATTGCGTGCCCATGTGGGGTGTGAGCAATGGGTGAACATCGTAGGCCCGACGGGAGTTACTTCGGTAACGAGCGATAGTTACATTTGGTTCTTCAATTGAACCTGCTGAATCGAGTCGGTACCGCATTTGCATCTGCATAGAGTCGTGTGTCGTCTCTATGAGTTGCATTTATCATCTTTATATGATGTATGGTGAAATAAACATGAATGTAGATGTTTATGTAGATTGGTGATGAAATAAACATGTCGTGTTTGTTTATTTGAATTAATGTGGATTGTGATGATTGGCATGAATGAAGATGCGTGAAGATATATGTATGTATGTGTGCGTGTGTGTGTGTGTGTGTATATATATATATATATATATATATATATATATATATATATATATATATATATATATATATATATATATATATATATATATATATATATATATATATATATATATATATATATATATATATATATATATATATATATATATATATATATATATATATATATATATATATATATATATATTTGTGTGTGTGTGTAAGTTATGTAGATTGACATAGACTTTGATGAATGCATATTGTATATGCTTGGTGTTCTATTTGTATATAGATACTTATGTGGATACATTGAGGTGTATAGAATGATTGAGGTGAGTTGTGGTGAGAATGCGGAAGGTGCATAATTGATTATATGTATGTATATGATTTATGCATTGGTTATTATGATTTTGTTTCTCACCCTTCTGCTGTTTTATAATGCTCTATGAGGCATTGCAGATTAGTTTGGCTGAAGATATTTTGTGAAGCGTGGTTTCATCCTTTTTGGTCGGTCAGCTCTGATATGTAGCACCGGGTAACTAGAAATTGTTTTGATTCTTTTATGATACATCTGTGTATGTATCAGCTGATGAATGTTTATGTAAACATGACTGATGTAGTGAATTGAACTGAATGATATATATATATATATATATATATATATATATATATATATATATATATATATATATATATATATATATATATATATATATATATATATATATATATATATATATATATATATATATATATATATATATATATATATATATATATATATATATATATATATATATATATATGAATGGAGTGAATCAATGTTTAGATGTTTCCGCTTTTATTCTAAATATTGAGATGTGGGTAAGGACTAAGTTCCTCTGTGTGAGTTGCCCATCGTTGCATATCTTTATGAGCAGGTGTTGTATGTGTTATATTATGTATAATGTGGCATGTCCCTTTTATACCGTGTTATAAATATACTCTGATGAAATTTTGAATACGTGCCTAAATGATTATTTGTATTATTTGGAGTATAGAAAAGGGGTCTTACAACAAGGCCGTGAGAAACCATAAATCTCAAAACAACGCAATCAAATTTGTATTAGTATATGCAATGCTTAAATTGAACATTTTTCTACAATTAAGAGTATATGCTAAAAATAGACCAGGGGATCATCTACACTATCAAATTGTAAATTGATAGATACTTGAAGTGTATAAAATCAACAACCAAATCATGAAAAACGCAACCCAGACACTTTTATTTTTATCCATTATACTGTATTATCAGAGAATCACAACTAATCAAAAAGCATACAGTCACAGCCAAACAAAAACAAGTTAAAATTCATATAAAAGGGTTTCTAAAGAAAAAAGAAAAACAACTAAAATACAACAACATTAGGAAAATTAAAAAATCAATCTTATATTCATTAAATATATATAGAAGGAATGAAAAAAAAGACTAACCAATTCTATCAAACTTGCAAACCAAAAACTCGTTGGTAATGCTGCAACCTATTTCTAAGGAGATGAATGAGATGTTGTCGGTGAATTGTCGAACCGTTTCCTTCTTATAGTTGTTTTTCCTCTGTACACTCAAGTGATTAGGTTCCAGAGATGCTTTGCTTTGCCTTTGTAGAGTCAACAAGGGAGTTATGTTCCTTTTCAATACCTTTTCGAGAGTGTGGGTTCCAAATGGTGAGAAGTGTTTGATTCTGAAAACGAGATAAATGATCTTGAGTGTGGATCTGGTTTCTATCTTGTTGTCTTCGTGCGATTCAGGTGATGGTTTTCATCATTCTCACGATTTCGGAGAGATGACATTGAATGGGTTTAGTCGTGTGAGAGCTTAGAGTGAGAGTGTTAAATTTATTTAGGTTAATTAGTAATATTGTGTTAAACTTTATACTCATTTTATAATTATAGGTTAATATTTAAATTTACAGTTTATAAAAAACAATTAAACAAATAAGAATGTATAGGAAAAGTTATTGGAGTATAATTTTTTTCTTTTAAAATTTATACATTTGACTTTTTACTTTGGTTGTAATTAAAGAACCGATTTAAAATCCTTCAAACTATTTTTTACATCGGTTGGAATAATGGCCCGATGTAAAATGTTTAATCCATTTTATTTAATTTTTTATTTAGAACCTTTTACTTTGGTTGGGATAAATGACCCGATGTAAAATGTTTAATTAATATATTTTATTTATTTTTTATTGAGGTACTTTTTACATCGGTTGGGATAAATGGCCCGATGTAAAATGTTTAATTAATATATTTTATTTATATTTTTATTGAGGTACTTTTTACATCGGTTGGGGTAAACATGTAAAATCCTTTATAACAAAATTTCTTATTATTTATGAAACTGCCACCGTGTTATTTTTTACATCGGTTGGTGTAAAAGGCCCGATGTAAAATGTTTAACCCATTTTATTTATTTTTATTCAGAACTTTTTACATCGGTTGGATTAAATGACCTAATGTAAAATCCTTTATAACAAAATTTCTTATTATTTACGACATTTCCACCACGTTATTTTTCACATCAGTGGAAATACATGTCTGATGTAAAATCATTAAATCAAATATTTTTCACGTCATATTGTTAATAAATCTGATGTAAAATCCTTTGACAAATATTTTTCACATCATATATCTTAAAATCTGATGTAAAATCATTTAACCAAATGTCTTATTTTTAGTAGTGACACTAAGCTTTAGGTTCGATTCGCTCCCACCAATTTATGTAAATTGGATGCAAAAGAGTTAACCGACGAATCCCCTTCAAAATACTTTAAAAACCTTAACATGAATCGCACATTCACATTAAGCATATATGTTGTAAATGTCCTTAAAATTTAAAGGTATAGCATAGAGTTTCAACTATTCACAAAAAAAACCTTGGATTACACCTTGGGTTTGAGTGATTCATATATTGAGAGTTGAAGAGGTAGAGAAACACTTTGGTAGAAAATATGGTTGTTCTTGGGCACCTTCAGGGTTGTTCTTGGGAACCTGAAGGCAAAGGCTATTTTCTTGTAACTCATTCGTAATCTCTTATAACAACTTTCTGAGTATAGTGAATTGGAGAGTTGTTCTCTCCCCCATAGTAGATCGTTTAATCGAACTGGGTAAACAAACCTTCGGTTTTTTCTTGCCTTATTCTGTTATATTATCTGTGTATGAATTATTATTGTTGAAGACCATTTATTTTGGTTGCTATTGTTCTTTTCCTCATAAATTGATATTGAATTTTTTCGTAATTCACAACAAGATTCACAACAAGTGGGCATGGAGTAAAGAGAGATATTGTTGAGAAGTGAGCACCATGGTTAGTATATGGCAGATCGAGAAATTTTCTAGTAACAACGACTTTGGGTTGTAGAAAATTAAGATGCAAGCAATTTTAATTCAAGAGAAGTGTACCAATGCTTTAAAGAGTGAATAATTGATGTCTTCAGGGCTTACACAAGTACATAAGACCGAATGGTGGATATGGCTAAGAATGCCATTATCTTGTGCCTCGGGGATAAAGTTCTAAGAGAAGTCGTCAGGGAGCAAACTGTGGTTTCTATGTGGGAAAAACTTGAATCATTGTATATGACAAAGTCTTTGGCTCACAGGTTGTATCTGAAACAACTCTATTCATTCAGAATGGTGGAGAACAAATCCATAGTTGAGAAGGTCATAGAATTTCACAATATTATCGATGATCTTGAGAACATTGAAGTGAAGTTTGATGATGAGGACAAGGTACTATTACTTTGAATGAAGACCAGACGGCGGTGAAATCCAAAGAATTTTCAAATTTGAAAGATTTGAAGATTGAAGATAGTGGTGAAGGCTTAAATTTGTCAAGAGGAGGAGGTGGGCGTAAAGGGATGTTCAAATCAAAGAGGTCTTACAAGTCAAAGGTAAAATGTTTTAATTGTCAGAAAATCGGTCACTTTAAAAGAGATGTTCTGAATGAAAGGTCAATGAAGATTATGTTCAAGTTGTAGTTGTATTGGGTGAGGAAAGTTATAAGGATGCCGAAGAACTAGTAGTATCAAGTTTGGAAACTGAAGATAATTGGGTCATTGACTCGGTTTGCTCTTATCACATGTGTCGAAGAATAGAATACTTTGAAACTTTGAAGATGGTGCAAGGTGGAGTAGTCCGCCTTGGTAATAATAAGGCATGCAAGGTTCATGGTATTGGTACGGTCATATTTAAATTTTTTAATGATCATGAACTTCTTATTCATAATGTGAGGTATGTTCCAGAACTCAAGCGAAATTTGTCATCTATAAGTATGTTTGATGATCTAGGCTATTGTACTAGAGTTGAACATGGAGTGTTGAAGATTTCGCGTGATGAATTGATTATTGATAAAGGGTCTAAAATATATGGTCTATATATTTTAGAAGGTTCAAATGTTATTATTCATTCATCGTTAACTAGTAGAAGCTTTCATGACAAGGAAGAGCTATGAGATTTAAGTTTAAGGCATTATGAATGCCTTGAGAAAGTTTTAGAGGAGTACAATGAATTTTGCAGAAATCAAGGGATAAAAATGCATGTTACCGCTGAGTTGTTATTGAGTTTATGGGGAAGAGCTGAGGTTAAAACAAGTTACTTGGTTTGTAGAGAATTTCTTCAGAAGAAGAATAGTGAAAACCAAAGGAGAAACTTGGGAGAAACTATAATGAAGAAAACTCAATTTGAGGTGGAGTTTTCTACTATGAATGCTAGCAGTAGTGAGGGAACAGTTACAGAGATCTCTAATTATCATTTGACTCATGATAAGGTAAGGAGGATTCTTATAGCATCTCAAAGGGACGGTTATGCTAGCCTTGGATATTATGTTTTTAATGTGGCTGAAGGAATGCAAAATAAAAGAAAAAACCCTCCAGGGAGGCATTTGAAAACAGGTGGGGTCAAGGGTGGTTGAAAAATCATACTTGTAGGCTTGTTAAATTACCTAGGAAGAAAAAGGTAATTTGGAACAAGTGGATTCAAGTTGCAAGATCAAGATTCGAGGGTTGATTGAATTTGATCAAAGTTATTGATTAAAGTTTCAACTTGGTAGAGAGCAACAATGTTGTTGATTGGTATCAACACAGTTTAAAGTCAAGATGGATGTTGTTGTAAATGTGCCTTAAAACCTTTATCGATGAAGAGAAAGAAAACATATTTTGGAGATTGCATTTACTGCCAAAATTGAAAGTTTTAGAAATTTGAACGAAAAGTTGAGAAAAAAACCATACAGTGAATAATGTTATTTGTATGAATGAATAGTGACATATGTACGATGAATAGTATTTTTGAGTTTTTGAGCTTTTTTTGATTCGGTCAATGGATCCATGTGATTTTGGACTTTGTTTGTTGGGTATTTGCTATTATAAATATGTATCTCTTATATGTTTGGTGTGTGACAATCTTAGAGTTTTCACCAATAAGGGAGAGCAAGGGTTTAAAGGTATAGCATAGAGTTTCAGTTATGTATAAAGAAAACCTCGGATTACACCTTGGGTTTGAGTGATTCATATATTGAGAGTTGGAGAGGTAGGGAAACACTTGCGTAGAAAATAAGGTTGTTCTTGGACGCCTTCAGGGTTTTTCTTGAGAACCTGAAGGCAAAGACTATTTTCTTGTAACTCATCTGTAATCTCTTGTAACAACTTTCTGAGTATAGTGAATTGGAGAGTTTCTCTCTCCCCTAGAGTAGATCGTTTGAACGAACTGGGTAAACAAACCTTCTATTTTTTCTTGTCTTATTCTGTTATATTATTTGTGTACAGATTATTATTGCTGAAGACCATTTACTTTGGTTGTTATTGTTCTTTGCCTTACAAATTGATATTGAATTTTTTCGTAATTCACAACAAGATTCACAACATTATCGATTAATGATATTTTACTGAATAAAGTTTCCTCATTTATTCTCGTGCACAAGAAAAATAAAGAAATGACTTAGATATAAAATTTTCCTCTGAAATATATTATTTTCATATATCTTTTATGACTGACAAGTATCTCTATTTATAAGAAAACTTGTACCGATTGGTGTAGAGAAACAATAATTCATTTGATTCTAACATGACTATTTGCGGACCGTTGTATATCAATAGAAACAAACTTTTTTATGAAAAGTTGTATTAATATGGTGGTTGCACCTTTTGACCATGCACCCAATCATTATAGGGTCTCTATATTTTAGACAGTTGCAACTTTTGGCCATTTATTTTGTTAATTTAATCATTATTATTTATCAATTTAATATTTTAGAAATTTCTCCAACAATCCCCCGCCATTTTCAAAATATGTTTAAATCCATTATTCAAGAAATTTCATGGTTTCAGATAAAGGTATCTTACGATTTGAATCAATACTTAGTAAGTTAAGTTTTCACTCATTCTCGAATAGATTGGTAGACAAGCTTTGAGCAAATTATTCATTAGAACAAACGTGCATAACTCACACATGAAATCTCGGTAACATTGATCAAATTATTAATATGACACATTTAATAAGGTCTTGTATCTCTTATCTTTTTCATGAGAATTTAAGAGTCAAGCCCTTGAACTCTATGAAGCAGCGTAACTTCATTCTCATATAGGTAGATTATATCATAAATGCACCCATAATTATGCATTCCAGCAAACATATGTTATACGTCTATTAAGAGGAAAACCTCATCCTACCACACTTATTCTTATGGTCCAAGTACTTTTACCCATTGGAATGTATCTATCATTAAGTACTTTAATCACTCTAATATTATACTTTCATCATTGAACTCAAGACTTAACATTAATCAAATGTGAGTTGAGTTTCCACTATTGATGATTAATTAGATACGGGCTTGTTTCGCATCTTTAATGATGTCTTCATTATGTTCAATTATATCCAAAGACATCATATCTTTGTCAATCCTTTCGTCAAAGAATTGCAAGATTTTTTCAAACTTTAATAAATTCCGAATATTCAATTTTTCAACAAATCTTGCATATGATTACTTTATGTACTCTTGATAGTATTTTCTATCTATCATCAAATCATAACACTTTTGTCATATTAGTACAATTTCCATGTACAACATATGTTCTATATTCCTGATAATTTCGATAAACTATCATCATGACATTTTTGTCATTTATTTTATCATATACACAAAGTTTATGTCATCCTTTTGCTAACCTTTTTAATTTGAAGTTTTACTTCCACTTAAATATATCTGTGATTCTGGGTGTAAAAGAGAAGGAGGGGGTGTACCTACAAGGCACTCCGATGCTAAAGTAAGAAAACGAGCAAGAGAGAGAGAGCAAATACATAATATGAGTGTTTCAGGGTGAATATTGGATATCTGACCCTCTCAAGTGAGAGGGTTTATATAATTTCTCCAACGCTTGGTCATTGGTCTCTATTTTCGGGGCGAGATGACTATTTCCCAAAGAATAAGTAACTTCCAGAACTAGTCGTCGGAACGAGCAGACATGCCCATAACTAGTCGTTGCTACAGGACACAAGGGTAAAGTGTTATGAGGGGCAGACAGAGACTGTCGAGGAGAAGTGTTATGACCAAGGGTAAACTGGTCAGCCTCCCTTGTTGGAGGGGCAGAAAGGTAGATTCTTCCCCAAAGTGATTGGACTTAGGAAGTTTGGTCGTTCAGGGTGCAGAAGTGGATTGAGTAATATCTAGCCATTTGACCAGTTCGGAACATTATCTATCAAGTGGAAGAATTTCATGTCAATTTTATATAATGAGAATCAAAAATTATTTATTTAATATAATATTATCTTATGGAGACTTATATTGAGGATATTATAGTCTTATATTTGTTCTTGATGAAAATTTATGACTACTTTTGTTATGTCCTCAATATTAAATAAATTAAAGCCTCATTTTTTCGCTGCGTATAACATACAATATATTTCTCAAATATGTGTAGTTATATTTGTATCATTTGAGTTTTGATTGAGTTATTAATATATTGTATAAAATTCTATATTCTCTTTAAAATTATATGAATTTGATCTCACTCTAAAGATGATCAACATTTTATATTACCATCATATTCTTTCATGTGAAATTATCTAAATAATAATATATTCTATTTACATGCAAAATATGTGACTGAAATGATGTTATATTATACAACCACTTCTCTGTATAATTTTGCATTAAATAGTATCTCATTGTTCAATCTGAGTATTTAATATTAGTGGGCTCTGATAAATCATTATCATGTTAATCAATTGGGAGTGCATGTGTACGCAACTATATAATCTAGAAAAAAAATTAGATTATTATTCTCATAATGTCATATATTCTTGCGCGCACTATAAATATGACATATTCTAAAAGACTTCAAAATATAAAATAATTATAAGAAGTCTTATTCTATTATATTGAGATATATATTATTATCTTAATCTCAGAAAATATCATAACTTGATGTTTAGGTCAACATTGAAAAAACACGATAATTCTTTAGCATGTAATAATATTGTGTTATTCTATCTTTAATAGTCCACATTTGTCAGGTCATAATATGAAATTACAAGTAAATATCGATACTCATATCGAGTATGATATTGTGTTATAAAGGTATTTATGATTAAATATAACTACTCTAGTAATAGGGTATTCCTATATGTAATTACTATTCTTTGACCAATGTGGATATTTTGTGCCCTTTAATTTGAAAACTCATTAATATAATGATTAACCAAAGACTTATACACATGAGTAAGTCTTATAATATTTTGGATTAATGAGAGTTTATCAATAGCATTTTCACATGCTTGAGCCATTATTTATAACATATTACTCTTAACTAAAATATGTTACTCTAAGTTCATCATTCTTTATATAAAGTTATGAGTTTTAACATGTATGATTTGTCTTCCCTATCGAATACAATTTCTGCAGATTAAAACTTACTTCTTTTTGATTGATCAGTGTTTTAACCATTATTGATATTCTAATATTAAAATAAATATTTTTAATAATTAATTATTGTCATCTAAGTCGGAGATTGTTAGATTAATTATTTAATTAATCAAATATGAATTAAAATAATTAATTATTAATTAATTATATTATGGTCAATTGTTATTAAACACTAATTATTAATGAATTGTTTGATTGAATTTTGTGTCTAAATGAACCGTGATGGGTTGGACCATTCAGCCCAACGAGAGGTATTTGCCCTCAGTCGTTTAGCTATTTAAGCGTTACCTCATTAAACAATTAACATACTCTGAAAACCCTAAACGACAATGAATGTAGTAATTCTCTCTTACTCACTCGTCTCTCAAATCTTATCAGGTACACCGTTCATATTGTTCTTGATTATTCAATAATATTATAATTTGTATCTATCTGATTATTTCAAAATTTATCACGGAAGGGACACGTGTTGGACGCGATGTCACAATCTGTTGGTACAACATCTGAGCCTTGCACAACAGGTCAATGCTATTGCATTTTGGAAGATTTTCTAATCAAAGATTGAATCAGATTTTATTGTTATTAGTTTAGCAATATGATTAAGTGATTTTTTTGGCCACTTAGATAATTTCGTATTTAAATAAAAATTTAAATTTAAATTGAAACAAATTATATCTTGTAATAGAGATTTATAAACAAGACAATATCCAACCAATTCTTCATTGATTTTAGACGAAATTAAAGCTAAAATTCAAGGAAAAAATTCTAAAATTATTATCTTATATAAAAAGCTCAAAACCTATATTAAAAATAAAACATCACATTAAATATATATATTAATTTAAAATATGTTAAAATATTTCTAAATTAATATAAAATATTCTAAATTAATAAACAGTCTAAACCGACCAAATCTGATACTAACAATGGCATGTATTTATCGGGCGAGTTAAGATTGGGCAAGTCTCCACTTGAATTTTTATTTTTCTTCAATGTGTGTGTGAGAGAGTCTTGTCAATTGCTAAACTTCTTTGATTATGGTCAAACTCCTCATATTGATGATGGATTTACACTTGTGTGGGTTCTCTTCTATCCCTTTCTTTCTCATCATGAAACCTAAGAAATTTTCCAGTGTCATTTGGGCGAAAATTTAACTAGGTTCAAGCACATTTTAAATTGCGGTGTTGATGTTCTATTTTTTCTATATTATTCATGGAAGTATCAATGTGTAAGGGGTGTTATGCTATGCAACAGAAAGTGTTAACATATAAAAAACTATGCAGACAAATTCTTCACAAAGACTCAATTCATTATAATAAAAGTTAGTACAATGAAGAATCTATGAGAAATGCAATAGAACAGTAAGAGAAATCATTCACAAGGAATGCCAATAGAGGAAGAGAGAATAGTGTCACTTGCTGCCTCTTTCTCACTGCATCCTCCTTGCTATATATGTTGACACACATAATATTTTCTGTTAGGGATTTTCACCCTCTTGCCTCTCCTTGGGTCCACAATGTTAGGATCCTTTGCCATATGTCCTTCATTGCTTATTATTTGTCCTTTTCCTCCAACAACATTATTTTTCCAGCTCGTAACATTACTCCCCTCATTAACAAGGACCTTGTCCTCAAGGTTAGGATACAAAACCTTCAATTCATCTCAGTTTTCCCAAGTGACTTCCGTCGGCAAAGTATCCCACTGGACTTGAACCTGTTGAATTGGTTGGCCATTTTGGATGACAGTGCGATGGCTCACAATAGCGTGAGGCAAAATCAATGGTCCTTGCTCAGTAGTAGTTAATGGAAGGGGTAGCAGCTGTGTATGGTGGTCACCTTTGCATAATTTTAACGCAGACACATGGAACACAAGGTGAATTTTCGCGGTAGTGGGAAGCATCAGCCTGTAAGCAACTTGACCAATGCGCTACATGACAGGAAAGGGGCCAAAGTAACGCATACTGAGTTTCTGATTGCGCCTAAGAGCTATTGAGTGTTGACGGTAAGGTTGCAACTTGACTAACACCATGTCACCCACCTTAAATTCAACAAATCGTCGTTTATTATCAGCAAATTTCTTCATGATTTGTTGAGCTCGCATCAAATTAGCCTTTAGAGCAGCCAATGTATCATCTCGCTCCGTCAACAGCTGTTGTAACAATGGTGGATCACCATTGTTAACTTCATAGCGAATAAGGCCCGAAGGATCTCGTCCATAAACCACTTTGAATGGTGTCATACCAATACTTGTGTGGAAGGAAGTATTGTATGAGAACTCTGCTCAAGGAAGTAATTTGGACCAAGCACGAGGAGAATCGCTAGTGAAACAACGAAGATAAAGTTCTAAACATTTGTTTACAGCTTCAGATTGGCCATCGGCTTGAGGGTGGTATGCCGTGCTCATAGACAATGTTGTGCCACTGAGTTTGAATAATTGTTGCCTAAATTGGCTTGTGAACACACGATCCCGGTCAGACACAATAGTCTTAGGAAACCCATGAAGTTTAACAATTATATGAAGAAAGACTTCTGCTACCTTGTGACTGTTATAGTCAGCCTTGAGGGGAATGAAGTGACTATATTTAGATAAACGATCTACAACCACAAGAATAACAGTGTAAGAATTAGATGGTGGCAGTCCCGTAATGAAATCCATCGACAAGTCTTCCCAAATTTATTGTGGAATAGGCAGAGGTTGGAGTAATCCAGCAGGTAAGGTTGTCGAGTGTTTGGCTTGTTGACAAACTAAACATTGTGACACAAACTCCTTGATATCCTTAGTCATAGTAACCCAGAAAAATTGAGTCGCAATGCGTGTAACAACCCAATTTGGATCAACTAATTAATTTATTTATTGGAATTATTTTAATTATGGGATGGTGTGATAATATGTTAAATTTGCATATTATGCTATTTTATCAATTGGAGAGTTTTGGAAAATTAAGTTGGAAATATTTTGGATATTCTTAATTAATGGTTAAGTGGACGATTTATGGGAATTGATGGGAAAATATATATTGTGGAGGAAATGGAATGGAAAGAAATATAAAGAATGGAAATAGAAAGAAAAAAGATAAGAGTTGGGAAGGAAAAGAATAGGGAAGAAAAAGAGAAAGAAGGAAAAGGAGGAGAAAAGAGAAGAAGGAGAAAAGTGTGGAAATCATCAAGAGCAACTTAAAACTTCGATTTAATCAAGGTAAGGGTGTGAAACCTTACTATCTAATCATTGTGTATGATTGTGTATGTGTGTGGATGAATTTTGGTTGTTTCCCACCTTGTTTCCATTTAGGTCGAAATGATAGAAATCGATAGAAGCCGATGTTCGGACGGTTAGAATCGAGAATAACTGACGTAGATTAGTCGATGTAGGTTAGACTAAGGCTACTGGAACGACTTTGGATTTAATCGGGTGATTTCGGCGAGTTTGGGGGTGCTGGACAGAACTGTTATGTTGCTTTTCGCAGGCGACTCGCTAGCAGTTTGCTAGGCGAGCACGCAGAGAACGTTCGCTAGCAGCTCGCTAGGCGAGCATGCAGCGAATGGTCCCAGACTTGGGATAGTGGTGTTTTGGTCTTCCTCGCTGGCAGCGAAGGGAGTAGCGAAGAGTTCGCTGGAGGTTCGCCATGGCGAACAAGGAAGCGAACGAAGTCTGGAGCCTCTGTTTGTGCTCGCTAGCAGTTCGCTAGGCGAGAAGGTGGCGAACGCTCGCTAGGCGAGCGTGTAGCGAACATAGCAGAATGAGTTTTCTCTGTTGTTGTGTGCTGTTGTGACTTGGGGTTCCGGTTGCGACCGACCCTTCTTTGATTTAATAGCTGATATGCTAGTTATGATTTGCTGTGGGTAGCCGTATGGCGTGAATCCTAGAAATCGATTGTTATCGTGAATTGGTGGCCATTTGGCAATTTTGTGCGGTTGTCCGAATTGAATGGGAATGCATGATGGATTAGCATGAATGTACATAGATTGTATGTACCTGTGGGAGGTGAATATGCATAGTGATATATTTAAGAATATGCATGCATGTCGAGAAATGTTATATTTGATCCCGTGTAGGATCTGCAGAACCTCGCTTGATGCGATGGTTATATTTGATCCCGTGTAGGATCTGCAGAACCTCGCTTGATGCGATGGTTATATTTGATCCCGTGTAGGATCTGCAGAACCTTGCTTGATGCGATGGTTATATTTTATCCTGTGTAGGATCTGCAGAACCTCGCTTGATGCGATGGTTATATTTGATCCCGTGTAGGATCTGCAGAACCTCGCTTGATGCGATGGTTATATTTGATCCCGTGTAGGATCTGCAGAACCTCGCTTGATGCGATGGTTATATTTGATCCCGTGTAGGATCTGCAAAGCCTCGCTTGATGCGATGGTTATATTTGATCCCGTGTAGGATCTGCAGAACCTCGCTTGATGCGATGGTTATATTTGATCCCGTGTAGGATCTGCAGAACCTCGCTTGATGCGATGGTTATATTTGATCCCGTGTAGGATTTGCAGAACCTCGCTTGATGCGATGGTTATATATGTTTCCGTGGAGAATCTGATGAGTGATAGACTCATAGGAGAATCTAAAGGACGAATGAGTCGGTACCGTATTCGCATCTGCATAGAGTCGTGGAGTTGATCTCTATGAGTTGCATTATCATCTTCATATGATGAATTGGTAGAGTAAACATGTATATATATGTTTATGTGAATTGGTGATGAAATAAATATAGTCGTAAATGTTGTGTGACAATGAGGTGAACTATAGAAGCATGATTGAAATGCTTGGTTGTGCGGATATATATATATATATATATATATGTATTGCCGAGAATATAGTAGTACGTGTACATAGGTAATGAGTAGTAAATACTCGAGTAATATAGATAACATATGTTTATGTGAAAGATTTGTATCCACTGGGGTAGAATGGCAATGAGTCGTTCCTAGTGGAGCGGATACCGGGGTAGAATAACTGAGATGTTGTTCTTGGTAGGTTATGAGTGACATACCCATAATCCGGAAAGGGAATTGGCGATACTGGATGAGTCTTACATGAATCACATGGCATGGTTGCAATTGTTATATGAAAGTATGCATGTGAGAGGAATCGTTGAAATGCGGGTTGCGAACGAATAGATGTGAAAGATATTAACTAATGAATTGATGACTAAGTATGATCGTATATGTTTATGTGATTTGTAGTGAATGAAACAAATATATATGTCTATGTGTATTTGATGTGGTGAGAATCTATTATAGGAATCGTTAGTGTGTTAATGTGCATTTGTAGTGAAAGCTGTGGAACATAGGTATTCAGTACTTGTGTATATATATATATATATATATATATATATATATATATATATATATATATATATATATATATATATATATATATATATATATATATATATATATATATATATATATATATATATATATATATATATATATATATATATATATATATATATATATATATATATATATATATATATATATATATATATATATATATATATATATATATATATATATATATTTATGATTATGCGCTTTGATTATTATGGTAATGTTTCTCACCCTTCTGCTGTTTTATAATGCTCTGCGAGGCATTGCAGATTAGGACTGCTGGAAGTTTCCTTTGGAGTATAGCTCTTTCCCCTCGAGTCGGTCGCTCTGATATGTAACCTCGGGTAGTTAGGCTTGTAGGGTATCTTGGTGATACGTTATTTATGTATTAGATGTTGATAGGTATTTAACTGTGAATGAAGTTATGAACAACCTGATGACGTGTACCTGCGTTTTGTCATGTCTTAAGTAAATCTATGTTTTAGTCTTCCGCTTTAATAGAAAACATGAATATGTAAATTCTAAGAACTATGTGTTTATTTTTAGTTGAGATTTACCCCTTTTGAGTTAATGCTTTTTAAACACTAATATTCATGTGGTCGTTTCGTGAGTAATATGACGCACTTCTTTTATACCGTTTTATAAAAATACTCTGATGAGGTTTTTATCAAGTGCCTAATTGATTTTATTAATTAATTTGGGGGTATAGAAAGGGGGTGTTACATTAAGTGGTATCAGAGCAGGTCGGTCCATCCGACCAATTTGTCTAATGTTGGTTGTTCCCCGGTACGCGACACGTGTGTGAAAGGCACGGTCGATACGTGTTTGTTGTTTAACCTTCGTCTGCAGAGGTGAGAATGATCTAAGTGGGGGAGAACTTATGCTTCTCCAGGTTGCTACAAGTGTAGAGTTGTGGCTCAGTATGGTTGTATGGCCTTCTGAGTATGAATGTTGTTTTCGTATTTTGGCGTGCGATTCAAAGCATTGGACACTGTTTTTATGTTATGTGATGGTGAAGCAGTAGCTTAGAAAGGTAGTTTATTTATTGATGGTATGCGTTTGGTTTATTAGAGGAATATAGAGGATCATGTTGAGCATCGGGAACTTACTTTATCCGTGTTGGAGGAGAAGGCAGTGTTATGTCACTGTGAAGAAACTTCAGAGAGTTTTGGGAGGGCCGCCAATGACTCGTATGTTGATTTTGCTGAATCCGACGGATTGGTGTGTTGTGTTATGTGATACTTTGTTAGAATGATTGGGAATTATGTTTAATGCAACCCAGCAATGTTTTAATTATGTTTTAAGGCAATTAAAGGTACAAGAGGAGTTATCTGAAAGAGTGACTTAGAGTTGGTTGTTGTTGTGTGTTTGTGCCAGAGTTGGAAGCCTCAATTGCTTAGTTGGGATTTGAGGCGAGTAATGATCTTGAGAGCTTAAGGTGTTTATTTGGTTTGAGAAGATTGCATATGATGCAGATGAGATAATGGGTACTTCGTATGGAGTTAAGCCTTGTATGGAGAAACTGATTATTGATATTCTCGACGAGATTCGAGAAGGTTGGAATTCTAACTGGAATTAATAGATTGATTGAGTTAATGGATTGAAGTCGAAGGGCTGATTTTCGGATTTATGGAAATGGTGACATGAGATATTGTGATGGAGTCTATGTGTCCGACTGGTGTGGACTGGATAATAGTGCTTTGAAAGAATTGTTTTGAGGGCCATAGATGAAGAGAGAGGTGGTTTAATCGTATGTGCTGGTTAGACTTGTCGAAAGTCGGAGAATGAACGTCTGAGACTGTTAGGTCTGATGTAAACATTGTATATCCCAGAGTTGAGATCGGATGGTATTTCCATGGATTTTGCGTTGGATTTTCCGGAGGATTTGAGAAGTATGATTTTGTTGAGAGATTCTGGATGGAATGACTAGATTGACCCTTTCCTATAAATGAAGATTAATCATTCTATGTTGGAACTGGGTGCGATGGATATCACCGAAGTGATAAAGATCGTATGTAGTGTCGCTGGATATTGTGTCAGATGGGAATCTGAAGCCTTATATGGTAGGAGGTGTAGGACTCTTTTGTATTAATATGATTCAGGCGAGAGTGTTGTACTCGGACCTGAGGTGTATGTAAAAGACAACTGAAGAGATTAGAGGATCCAAGAAAGGATGTGTTTTGAGAGTCACGATAGTAACTGGTGTTGATTGAGCTTGAAGTCTCGGAAGCACACTGTATCTTGTTGAATCTGTATCAGATGTAGCGCAGCGGAAGCATGGAGATAACATGTTAGATTGTTTGCCGCTGTCACTAGGAGGAATTGCATGATATGTTCATAAGTCTAAGCTGAGGAAGCGCATCAATCCAGATGGATGGTGTGTGAGTGAGAGAGGATTTGATCATTGAGACAACTTCGAGAAAAAGGGATTATCCTAGTAAAGGTATTTGGGAGGAACCAACTAGAGGGAGTTAAATTTGGAAGGTTGGGATGCGAGAGTCACATCCCGAGTTGTTTGAATCGGATAACATTTTCAAGGACGAAAATTTCTAAGTGGGGGAGAGTTGTAACAGCCTAATTTGGATCAACTAATTAATTTATTTATTGGAATTATTTTAATTATGGGATGGTGTGATAATATGTTAAGTTTGCATATTATGCTATTTTATCAATTGGAGAGTTTTGGAAAATTAAGTTGGAAATATTTTGGATATTCTTAATTAATGGTTAAGTGGACGATTTATGGGAATTGATGGGAAAATATATATTGTGGAGGAAATGGAATGGAAAGAAATATAAAGAATGGAAATAGAAAGAAAAAAGATAAGAGTTGGGAAGGAAAAGAATAGGGAAGAAAAAGAGAAAGAAGGAAAAGGAGGAGAAAAGAGAAGAAGGAGAAAAGTGTGGAAATCATCAAGAGCAACTCAAAACTTCGATTTAATCAAGGTAAGGGTGTGAACCTTACTATCTAATCATTGTGTATGATTGTGTATGTGTGTGGATGAATTTTGGTTGTTTCCCACCTTGTTTCCATTTAGGTCGAAATGATAGAAATCGATAGAAGCTGATGTTCGGACGGTTAGAATCAAGAATAACTGACGTAGATTAGTCGATGTAGGTTAGACTAAGGCTACTGGAACGACTTTGGATTTAATCGGGTGATTTCGGCGAGTTTGGGGGTGCTGGACAGAACTGTTATGTTGTTGTTCGCAGGCGACTCGCTAGCAGTTTGCTAGGCGAGCACGCAGCGAACGTTCGCTAGCAGCTCGCTAGGCGAGCGTGCAGCGAATGGTCCCAGACTTGGGACAGTGGTGTTTTGGTCTCCCTCGCTGGCAGCGAAGGGAGTAGCGAAGAGTTCGCTGGAGGTTCGTCGTGGCGAACAAGGAAGCGAACAAAGTCTGGAGCCTCTGTTTGTGCTCGCTAGCAGTTCGCTAGGCGAGAAGGTGGCGAACGCTCGCTAGAAGCTCAATAGGCGAGCGTGTAGCGAACATAGCAGAATGAGTTTTCTCTGCTGTTGTGTGCTGTTGTGACTTGGGGTTCCGGTTGCGACCAACCCTTCTTTGATTTAATAGTTGGTATGCTAGTTATGATGTGCAGTGGGTAGCCGTATGGCGTGAATCCTAGAAATCGATTGTTATCGTGAATTGGTGGCCGTTTGGCAATTTTATGCGGTTGTCCAAATTGAATGGGAATGCATGATGGATTAGCATGAATATACATAGATTGTATGTACCTGTGGGAGGTGAATATGCATAGTGATATATTTAAGAATATGCATGTATGTCGAGAAATGTTATATTTGATCCCGTGTAGGATCTGCAGAACCTCGCTTGATGCGATGGTTATATTTGATCCCGTGTAGGATCTGCAGAACCTCGCTTGATGCGATGGTTATATTTGATCCCGTGTAGGATCTGCAGAACCTCGCTTGATGCGATGGTTATATTTGATCCTGTGTAGGATCTGCAGAACCTCGCTTGATGCGATGGTTATTGTTGCGGTGAAATTTGGATGCCAAGCTATTGATTAACTTGAATCATATTTCATTTACAACCGAACTTTAATTTATCCAATAAAGGAAAGGTTTAAAGAAAGAAAGACCTATAAAAATGCAAAGCAGAAGGACAAGGCCTAAAGCTGAGCAAAGAGAGAGATCTAAAGGTTTGGGGGTTGGTTATACCTAGGGAAGGTGTTAGCATCCTAAGTATCTGTAGTACTCTACATGAACCTCTTGTTCATATTTGTGTTTGCTAAAGTTTGCTTGCTAAGGGAAAAGTACTAAGGGTATTAATCTAAAGATGTAGAGGGTATGTACAAAGTTTGTTCGCGAAGACATCGCATCTCGTGCCTACGTATCCGGACGGGAATGGAATCAGAGCAATCGTAGTTCCCCTATCTAGGGATGAGGATCTCTTGATTGTGGTCAAGGTCCCAAAGGGAAGTAAGTATTCATAGGGAAGTACTTACATGGAGTGCGGCGACTCCTCCTCTAAGTTTAAGATTGTTATGAGGGGATGTCCACGGCGGGACGGTAACCATGAGTACGGCGACTCAAATCCTAAGGCTAGGATAAAGGGAGGTAAAAGTTGTCCGCGGCGGGACAGTAAACATGAGTACGGCGACTCGAATCCTAAGGCTAGGATAAAGGGGGGAATGTCCGCGGCGGGACGGTTAAAAGTGAGTACGGCGACTCGTGTAAATGAAAAGGAAAATTGTTGTTATGTACAGGCAGATTATGTACAGGTGAATTAGTTTAACCTCATAACTCAGGAGGTTGGGTATCATGATGGTGACAACCATAAAATGAGCACATGAAATTGATAAGGATGAAGAATGCATTGATGAAAATCAAAGCAGATGAAAACAACGGGAACTGCGACGACAGATCGCGCTCAAGTACAGTCAACAGGGGGATGAGATGAACATGGTTACAACTCAAAATAAAAATCCTAGCACGTTAACTAATATGTGTGGATATTAAAACAAACAAATTTCACCAACAAAATTAAGTGGAACCACCTAAAAATTCATCTGCAACAGTTTAGGGTTAATACTGTCAAAGCACAAGTCGCACATGGTCAAACATGGTGAAAAATCAGTCAAACATGGAAAATAAAAACATGACATGAAAGTTCACATTAAAATAAACACAATGAAAAAAGAATGGGTGAAAAATGATTAAAATTGAGAGAGATATGATTTTTTGAAGTTTGTGCGAAAAATGGAAAAAAATAGCAAAAGGGTTTTAATCTCCACACGGATCGAACCCTGGTCAGGCCGGTGAAAGGTATAGTCTGCGCGCATGCTCTTACCACTAGGGTGGCCATACATCCATTAATTAAAATGAATCAATAAACACATATGCCTTGTTTGTTTGGTTTTCTGGGCAAATCAAAAGCCAAAAACATGATTTTGCAAAACACTCATAACTTTCTTATTTCTCCATGGATTTTGACAAATTTTATATGGATTTTGGGTAGAATGAAACAAGGAAGAGGATGGTGGTGATGATTTTCCAAAATTCCTAACCTAGTGAGAAATTAGATAGCACTTGCATCTTATGTCATGTGAGGCAATTTAAACCTCACCTCTCAAACCAAGTGTTGTATTACTCAAGAAAGGACATAGACATGTTTCACATGATGTATTTTGAGGGAATGCAACAGTTGATGCAATGAAAATTCAACAGAGATGAAAAATGGCATGTTCACACTAATGTGATATTTTGAGATGCATTTTGATGCATATGCTGCCCTACAGATGCAATTGAGGCAATGTTGAAGCATGAGCATAATTCAAATGCATGTCTTATGGTTTCTAAATGCCAAGTTCAACTCAAAACAGTTCAAGTCACAAACTGATATGCAAGTTGCAAAAGCTCATTTTGAAAATGCACTTGAATTTCAAATCTTTAAACCAATGGCTCTAATGATCAAAGAATGTTATGAGCAAGCTTTAAATGACATATCTAATGACTTCCATACCTGGTGTGGATCAATAACGCAGTGAAATGCAAAGTGACATGGTGATGGCCAATGTCATGTAAAAATGCATTTTGAGAAATAACTCATACTCCAGCCAAGCTAGAAACAATACAAACACACACACATGTCACAAATATGTTGTTGAATGGTTTCCACCATAAATTGAAGTACAAAACAAACAATTGTGAAAAATGTGTTCAAGTTGCAATTTTGTTGTGAAGGTGAAGCATGATGATGCAGGTTGTGGTATAATTCTGTTTTGATGCACTTGGCTTGTGTACACACACCTCATAGACACTAACAACATGGTCAAGCATATAAAAGCTATCAAAACAATCCACAGTTATCAATGAAACCTAAGTTGCAAAATACCATGTTAAGGTGCAAGCTGTAAGGTACTTCAGATTCTATGCACATACCTAAACTATCCCCAGCATGTGGTTGATGATGTTTTCAACTCTGAGATTTAAGCAAGAAAGGAAAGCAGATAGGATGCAGCAATTTATCAAGACATAGGGGAATTCTTCAAGTTAATGCCTAGCCTAAAGGTCCTAATCATGTTTAATGATGGTGCACTCAAACTTTGACAACAGATGGCAAACATCAAGCAGGCAGTGGCATAAAGCCCTTTTTCTTTTCTTTGAAATGCAGCAATTAAATACAAGCAAGAATGGTTTGTAAGTTTAGAGAATAAATTGACTGCCAAGAGCTTTCAAGGCTGGATCATAATACCACATAGCAGTAAATCAATACAGACACCCCTTCATGGGCTTTTTCTGCAACATTTGCAAAGGTAGGGTACCTATTGCAACTTGCCAACTTAAACATCCCACTTACCTAGACAGCCCCCTAATCCTCTTCTCATAAACCAGTATCAAAAACACATGACAGAAGCAACTATGCCAGCAAGCAGTGGAGAGTAATGAGCAAGAAAGATCACTAACTCAAAGGTTTTTAAAATAAAGCAGAATCAATAGTTTAGGTTGTAACACTCCAGTCTATGAGCTCTCAATACTCATGCTTTTTTCATCAGTTTTCAAAAATGCCAAACAAATAGTTAAGATGCTTGAAAAATTGAAATATCTCACATGATTCCCCAAACCCTGACTGTTATGTGAAGTTTTAAGTGAATGTGATATTGGTGGCAAATCAGTTATGTTAATTATAGTAGATCATTCTCAATGAGAACAGGCCAAGTGGAGATGATTTGTGCTAAGTTCAAATACAACTACACTAAAGAAAAACTGTGAACTCAAAGTTGTTGGCAAGCTCTGTCTTGAGATTCCAAACTGATAGGTCATTGGCATGACAAATCAAGACTATGGTATTCTTTTGAGTGACAATACAAATCCAGTACCAACAGTTTTGAATAACTCCAACATATTCGTGGTTCCAAGTGTAACAAGAGTCACTCAACATTTAATAGCATCAACATCAACAAGTTTATGTTTTTAGCAAGAAACCAAAGTTAATTAAATTGCTTCACATGTTTGGGACAGCATAACAATTAATTTAGCATATGACAGCATGTACTTGTAGCAAAGCCAATCAATCAAAATTTATTGACAAACCAACATATGTTAGACATATTAAACAAAGTAAAGATTACTTACCTCTTGAGCAAACTGTTAGCAGAAGAAACAAAAGGCTTTCTCTTATGACCAAATTGTGGATTTGCTCCTTTCCTTGAAAAAGAAACTTTGTGGCCTGATCTCACAAATGAATTTCCAGCTGTTTTTTAATGCTTTAGACAGTTGGTATATCAATAATGTGAGGTGTTTCAAGTGTTGGAATGGTGGGAATAGCTTTGTGTAAAGATTTGTCAAGAAAAATGCATAGAGGTCAAACTATGGTACATGGACATTTGACTTTTTGATCCTTTGGTTTTTTGAAAAAACTAATGGTTGGAACAACTTCAGAGGGTCATTTTAAGGTTGTCTATGTGGTCTTTAAAGTGTTTTAAGGTTTGGAGAAAGTTCTGGTGTAAAAGATGCAAAGTGACATTTTAGTGGTTTTTGAAGGATTTGGTGATTTGGAGAATTTGAAGCAATGTCAAGGAATTGTGGTAACAGAGCTTCTTTGTGGTTTCTATCAGATGAATTATGTATGAAATGAGGTAAGGGAGGTCTCTATTTATAGAGAAATGGATTGAGGTGCTTACTAGAGACCTTTCTTCACCATGAAGCAAGCCTTGAGATATTTTGCAAAAAACCCCTCTTGGAGGGTTTGCCCATTGGTTCTGATGTAAGGCCAACTTGCCAAGCACAATGATGTTTTTCTGAGATTAATAGCATGCTAGGAGGTGTAGGAATGGGGCTGGTACAGCTTTTACTTTCCACCTCATGTTTAGAAAAGTCAACATTTTCAACTTTGGCAATGAACCTCAAATTTCAATTTTGTTATGCTTCTCCTGCATATTTTCTGTTCTAACATGCTACAAACATTCTATACATGAGTTAGAACAAGTCTTGCAAGCTGAGATTGGCCCAATTGGAGAAAAGAGACGATTTTGCAATTTTGGCCAATGTGGGACTAAAGTGTGAAATCACCAACTTTGCACCCATGTAACTTTCTGCTCATAAATCACCTTGAGGAGTTCTTGTACTTTTTAGAAAGCCCTCATGTAGTACTAAAACATTCATGTTGGCCAGAAGTCTTGATTCCAATTGAAACTAGGTGAAAAATCCTCCTAAAGTTGGCTGAATTTAGGGTTCTTAAGGCAAAATAACTTAGAATTTTTCTAAGTCATTTTCCCCTCTTGTAATGTTCTCTCCTCTAACTCAAAAACTAAGCATTTTATGACCATGGACCACTAGGAGACTTTTGCAGAGCTTGTCAATAGCTTTCAAATGAGCTTGGAACCACCTCAATCGGATGTGCGGTTAGGAAGTTACGGTCTTGTCCCTTTCGAAACCCTAATTCCCGATTTTCTCGATTATTCCTTCATCCTTGATCAAATGACCATGAAACTTTATGAGCAAGCTTATATTGTCATATGGAACATTTTTGCTTCACATCTTGAAGTCTCATTCCTTAAATTTGAAAAGTCGATTTTTCGTCACCGGCGCGATCGATCGGTGGCTACCGAGTCGTCTGTGGACCTTATGGACTTCTTGAGACTTTTAAACTTCTTAAATGGACTTCATTAAGCCATATGAACTCTATGAACCACAATTTCCTCATTAAAACACCTTCTAACACCAAAGTCAAACTATAGTTGACTTTTTCTATCGAAAAACCCTAATCGGGGCTCCGCACTGTACCGTTCTTGATTCTGGGGTACAACCTCAAATTGTTTTCACATTTGACATCAAGTAGCATCCTTGAAATTGTTTCATGATTTAATTCATTGATTGACCAAACCTCATAGTCTCAATTTTAACTGCGCGAAACCCCAATTCATCTGCATCTTAAACAAAGAAAAAACTTGAACTGGGTTAGGGTTAGATAATCACATGAGTATGATCCTAAAATGATAATGAAGATCTAAGGGTCAAAATTTGAGGTATGACAGTTGCCCCTATTTAAATATCTTTCACTGGATGGCGGTAAAAGATGATAATCCTTGCAAAATCGTACTGAAAGGTATTTAAATATAGAAAACCAGAAATTTTGTCCCTTAGATCCCATGGTATGCAAAAGGACAAATGCGAATATGCCATGAATCTTAAATGATGCTTCATGATGTTTGGACAAATGCAGACACACGAGCAAAAATAAAAGAACGATAATACGACGAGTAATTACTTAACTGGGGAAAAGAGGCAAATGGGGAATAAAGCACCCATGATGCCAAGGAATTTTGTAATTCATCCACAAGGTAAAACGTGAGTAAAACACGACCTCGGGGAAGGGAGCAGACGGGAGTAAAACACCGTGATGTTGAGCAAATGGGGAGTAAAGCACCCATGTAAGGTAAATCTTCCACAAGGTAAGACGCGAGTAAAACACGACCTCGGGAAAGAGAGAAGACGGGAGTAAAACACTGTTGATGCCAGGTAAATGGGGAGTAAAACACCCAGGTAAGGTAAACTGGTCCACAAGGTAAGACGTGAGTAAAACACGACTTCGGGAGAACAGGCAGATGGGAGTAAAACACCATGATGTCGAGTAAGTGGGGAGTAAAACACCCAGGGAAGGTAAAATTTTCACAAGGCAAGACGCGAGTAAAACACGACCTCGGGAAAGGGAGCAGACAGGAGTAAAACACCGTGATGCTAGGTAAATGGGGAATAAAGCACCGAAGTACGTGCATATGTTTATGCATTGTGTCATGATATATGCATGTGTAAATTATGCAGATGACATGATCAAGTGCAAATGCAAATGTCGACGACAAGGCTCGACTCTTTTGGTGAGAAGACAAGACTGGATAACTGATTCCTAAACACGAAGATCACTTTCAATCTGCTTAGGGACTGAAGATGCTATTGTTGAACACATCTCTGCCACACTGATAGATTGTATCAAGAAGGATAAAGAGCTGCTTTGGGGATTCCTTAAGTAAACTGCCCCAGTTTAACTGTCTGTTGTAGATGAACTGATGATGACTTCATCTTGTCTGATGCTGAAGGTGACTGATTTACTGAGTACTTGGAGAGCTTGCCCCCAGTCTGAATCTTTGAAATATATTCCGGACAAACCAAACCTGAGAATACTGTGTCTTGAACAAACATGGAATTGATCCTTTGACAGGATGTAAAAGGAACTTGCCCCTGATAGGATCACTTGACCAAGTTTCTCAATGTTTGAAAATTCCTTGAGAGGAAAGCTAATTTGCAAACAAAAGTTTTCATACAAACATGGTAATGTAAAGTTCATGCAACTCTTTGAAATCAAAAACCATTTTTGAAAGATGAAAAGTAAAAAGTCATTGGTCAGAACACGGCGGTTCAAGACACTCCAAGTTTAAAGCAAAAGCGTACTGCCAAAATAGTTGATTTACAAAAATCTTTAGGAGTCAGGTTACACAACCTTGCTGTAGTATACTTTCAAAATAACCTTGTTTCAATTAGGTCTTTTGAGGGTTGTAGCGTGGCCTGGTTCACGGTTTAAGAAACAAAAGATAAAGGCTCAAAGTTTATTTGGTGCCCCCCATCTACGTGATGATCTCCAATCTTATGCACAGTTTAAATCAGACTATACGCTCAGGTTCCCCTAAATTAGGAACTGCACTGATGATAGTGATGATGGTTCAGAAGTTAACAGGCTTTTTTGAAAAGGCAATCACTGCTTTTTTTTATGACATTTGGTTGTTTTGACATTGATGATCTATATGGTAAGGATTTTAAAGATCTTATCTTTTTATTATCCCTAACTTTTGCCTGAACTGTTTCTTTTAGAGTTTTACAGTCAGCGGGATGCCCCAGTTTTGCCTAAGTCTCCTTCGTAGGTTTTGACTTAGCGGGCTTTTCTCCTTCGTAGGTTTTGACTTAGCGGGCTTTTTTCTTTGATATCTTTTTTGTTTAAATAAAGTGGCTGCCTAGCTTAATGATCAAGGTGAACCATCATTGGCTTTTGGCTTGGAAAACATCTTTGACACTTATTTGTTGTGTGCGAAGGAAATATTGTAGTTGTATCCTTTATATGAAAGGTGTCTTGTATGAAACACACAACTGAGTTAACTGAGAACTACCCACCCCAAGGTTAAAACTGCTGGTTTTTTGTAAAGAAAGAAACTCCAACTTCTAGGCTCAAGGGGGTTGACAAGGGATTATCTTCCTTATTTCTCCAGTGTTTAGGAGTTGAAACAATGTCTTACATCGTCAACAAAGTTTAATTGAAAGCATACTAGCAGCAATTATGGGTATGACATTTTCATCATCCTCCCTCCAATATTTGCGTAATCAAAAATTTGGACAAGGAGTAAATATTTGAAAGTTAAAGCACAGAAGTGAAAGCAATAGATGAATTGAAATCAAAAGTTGTAATGTTCATTCATTAAATGAAAGTACAAACACTAATTAAAAGCAAACAACTTAAACAAAGTAAAGGAAAATGCAAACAATGAGAAACAAAAAGGCCTAGTGACTAAATCAGTACAAAGATGGATTGTCCTGTCTGAAACACTGGCGCTCAAAAAGGGTAGTCTGCTGGAGTCAGTCTAAAGTTTCACTTTTGATGCCCTGGTAGAGGATTTTTCTGAACATTTGGCTGACTGTCTGTAAAATCAAGGATCCCAGATCTAATCAATTCACGGACCCTAGCTTTCAATGCAAAACAATGCTCCAAGTCGTGGCCTAGGGCACCCTCATGAAAAGCACAATGAAGATCAGCTCTAAATCCAGCTGGATGAGGATCAGGAGTTTGCAGAGTCCTTGTAGTGATTAACCCTTGTTGAACTAGGCTTGGATACAAATCTGTGTAAGTCATGGGAATAGGATCAAACTGATTCTTATTCTGATTCTGATACTGGTTCTGTCTGACAGCAGGACGTTGAGGATTTTGAATTGGTCGTGGAGCAGCAGCAACTGCAGCAATAGTGTTGTGATTATACTGAGGTCGGGGATGAAGCTTCCTCACTTCAGCCATGACAGCATTAGTATGTTCTTCTCTCTTCTTATGGAAATTCCCAAAGGACTTCTTTGTACCATTAGAAGATTCAGCAACTTTGGACACTTTACCACTTTTCAACCCTTCTTCTAATCTTTGACCAATAGTCACCAGATCTGTGAAGTTTGAAGACACACTCCCAATCATTTTCTCCCAATAGAAAGGAGACAGAGTATCCATGAACATTTCGGTTAATTCTTTATCTGCCATAGGGGGTTCAACCTGAGAAGCTAACTCTCTCCAACGTTGAGCGTATTCTTTGAATGTTTCTCTTTCACCTTGAGACATGTTCTGAAGTTGACGACGATCAGGAGCTATATCCAGATTGTATTTGTATTGTCTCATGAAGGCATTGGCGAGATCTTGGAAGCAATGGACACTATTATGCTCTAAACCCATATACCACTTGAGAGATGCCCCACTTAAACTGTCCTGAAAGCAATGGATAAGCAGCTTCTGATTATTGGTGTAAGCGGCCATCCTTCGGTAGTACATAACCAAATGGGCTCTTGGACATGAGTGCGCCTTGTATTTCACAAACTCTGGAGTCTTGAACTTTGCAGGCATGACTAGACTAGAAACTAAACACATATTATCTGCATCAATATTGAAGAAATCAGTACCTTCAACAGCCTTGAGTCTCTTTTCTATATTCTGAAAATGTTCGCGGACAATCCCAGGCTCAACAAACTCTTCAGGGTCTTCTCCTTGAACACTAGCAGCATTGTGCTCATAGAGAGGATTTTCAAAAGAAGCCCGGATATTTGGGTTAATAGTATGGACTACAGGTCCCGTCTCAGCAAAGATAGGAGTGTGAAGTACTGGTCCGGAAGTTTGACCAATCATAGCAGCAGATGCAAAGGGTGGAGAATAGTTGGGAGGTAGACCAAATTTTGGCCAAGTTGATCGTGGCATTTGAACAGGAGGAGGCTCAGCACTAGAAATTTCTTGAATAACAGTCCTTTGGGATGGTTCTCCTCTAGCAATCAAGACTTGGAGCATCTCAGTAAGCTTAGTCATGCATGATTTCAACTCATCAATTTCCATTCAGATTTATGTGTTGTGTGCTTCTTGCTCAGACATCTTGCGTCTATAGTTTGCTCTAGTTTGATATCGGTGTCGAGGAATCAGCTTGACAACTCAAGGGTACACTGGACAGTGAAGACAGTTGGACATGAGCGACTGGACAACCAGAGGTATGTAATGAACCATGTAGAAATGCAAATGCAATACAATGTGATGCAAGAGAATATGTAAATCACACATAGTAGGATCAAAGGTTCCAGGTTACAGCATGAAGTCTGAGTGAAGAACCATAAGGTATGTACTAGGGGTAAAGTACCTGCACAACGGGTTCTACCAAAGTTCCCAGAGTCAACAACCCATCTTTCGGATATTATCGACACACCAAATACTTGGAAATCAATAATGTTCTCAAGAGAGCCTCGTCTGAGTGTAGTATCGCGTATCAACTACTTCGGGAATACTCCCTTATAGCCATCGCACTACGTCCTAGAAGGCCAAGTGGGGTAAAAGGTAACTAAAGGTCCTCAATGGCATGGGTTCTTATAGAAAGTAGCATTGTTTTCACGAATACTCGATCAACAATACCAACTCTCAAAAAGGACCTCCATTGAGCGGTGGTTTTCTCAAGTTAGCTTAGTCGGGAATCAACTCCCTATAAGCCTTCCTGAATATACCACCATCCTATCATAAGTGCACTCGAGTCCGGGTATAGGACTGTCTCACCACTTGAAGTAACAACCCTGCATGCAGAAGAACCCAAGTACAAACAGATATATGTACAAATATATAAGCAAGCAAACATATAGAAAGCACAAATAAAAACAAGGTGGGCTTAACCCTCTTAGGGGAGAGTCCCCAGTGAAGTCGCCATTTTTCTGTTGCGGTGAAATTTGGATGCCAAGCTATTGATTAACTTGAATCATATTTCATTTACAACCGGACTTTAATTTATCCAATAAAGGAAAGGTTTAAAGAAAGAAAGACCTATAAAAATGCAAAGCAGAAGGACAAGGCCTAAAGCTGAGCAAAGAGAGAGATCTAAAGGTTCGGGGGTTGGTTATACCTAGGGAAGGTGTTAGCATCCTAAGTATCTGTAGTACTCTACAGGAACCTCTTGTTCATATTTGTGTTTGCTAAAGTTTGCTTGCTAAGGGAAAAGTACTAAGGGTATTAATCTAAAGATGTAGAGGGTATGTACAAAGTTTGCTCGCGAAGACATCGCATCTCGTGCCTACGTATCCGGACGGGAATGGAATCAGAGAAATCGTAGTTCCCCTATCTAGGGATGAGGATCTCTTGACTGTGGTCAAGGTCCCAAAGGGAAGTAAGTATTCATAGGGAAGTACTTACATGGAGTGCGGCGACTCCTCCTCTAAGTTTAAGATTGTTATGAGGGGATGTCCACGGCGGGACGGTAACCATGAGTACAACGACTCAAATCCTAAGGCTAGGATAAAGGGAGGTAAAAATTGTCTGCGGCGGGACAGTAAACATGAGTACGGCGACTCGAATCCTAAGGCTAGGATAAAGGGTGGAATGTCCGCGGCGGGACGGTTAAAAGTGAGTACGGCAACTCGTGTAAATGAAAAGGAAAATTGTTGTTATGTACAGGCAGATTATATACAGGTGAATTAGTTTAACCTCATAACTCAAGAGGTTGGGTATCATGATGGTGACAACCATAAAATGAGCACATGAAATTGATAAGGATGAAGAATGCATTGATGAAAATCAAAGCAAATGAAAACAACGGGAACTGCGACGACAGATCGCGCTCAAGTACAGTCAACAGGGGGATGAGATGAACATGGTTACAACTCAAAATAAAAATCCTAGCACGTTAAATAATATTTGTGGATATGAAAACAAACAAATTTCACCAACAAAATTAAGTGGAACCACCTAAAAATTCATCTGCAACAGTTTAGGGTTAATACTGTCAAAGCACAAGTCGCACATGGTCAAACATGGTGAAAAATTAGTTAAACATGGAAAATAAAAACATGACATGAAAGTACACATTAAAATAAACACAATGAAAAAAGAATGGGTGAAAAATGATTAAAATTGAGAGAGATATGATTTTTTGAAGTTTGTGTGAAAAATGAAATAAAATAGCAAAAGGGTTTTGATCTCCACACGGATCGAACCTTGGTCAGGCTGGTCAAAGGTATAGTCTGCGCGCATGCTCTTACCACTGGGGTGACCATAAATCCATTAATTAAAATGAATCAATAAACACATATGCCTTGTTTGTTTGGTTTTCTGGGCAAAACAAAAGCCAAAACATGATTTTGCAAAACACTCATAACTTTCTTATTTCTCCATGGATTTTGACAAATTTTATATGGATTTTGGGTAGAATCAAACAAGGAAGAGGATGGTGGTGATGATTTTCCAAAATTCCTAACCTAGTGAGAAATTAGATAGCACTTGCATCTTATGTCATGTGAGGCAATTTAAACCTCACCTCTCAAACCAAGTGTTGTATTACTCAAGAAAGGACATAGACATGTTTCACATGATGTATTTTGAGGGAATGCAACAGTTGATGCAATGAAAATTCAACAGAGATGAAAAATGGCATGTTCACACTAATGTGATATTTTGAGATGCATTTTGATGCCTATGCTGCCCTACAGATGCAATTGAGGCAATGTTGAAGCATGAGCATAATTCAAATGCATGTCTTATGGTTTCTAAATGCCAAGTTCAACTCAAAACAGTTCAAGTCACAAACTGATATGCAAGTTGCAAAAGCTCATTTTGAAAATGCACTTGAATTTCAAATCTTTAAACCAATGGTTCTAATGATCAAAGAATGTTATGAGCAAGCTTTAAATGACATATCTAATGACTTCCACACCTGGTGTGGATCAATAACGCAGTGAAATGCAAAGTGACATGGTGATGGCCAATGTCATGTAAAAATGCATTTTGAGAAATAACTCATACTCCAGCCAAGCTAGAAACAATACAAACACACACACATGTCACAAATATGTTGTTGAATGGTTTCCACCATAAATTGAAGTACAAAACAAACAATTGTAAAAAATGTGTTCAAGTTGCAATTTTGTTGTGAAGGTGAAGCATGATGATGCAGGTTGTGGTATAATTCTGTTTTGATGCACTTGGCTTGTGTACACACACCTCATAGACACTAACAACATGGTCAAGCATATAAAAGCTATCAAAACAATCCACAGTTAGCAATGAAACCTAAGTTGCAAAATACCATGTTAAGGTGCAAGCTGTAAGGTACTTCAGATTCTATGCACATACCTAAACTATCCCCAGCATGTGGTTGATGATGTTTTCAACTCTGAGATTTAAGCAAGAAAGGAAAGCAGATAGGATGCAGCAATTTATCAAGACATAGGGGAATTCTTTAAGTTAATGCCTAGCCTAAAGGTCCTAATCATGTTTAATGATGGTGCACTCAAACTTTAACAACAGATGGCAAACATCAAGCAGGCAGTGGCATAAAGCCCTTTTTCTTTGCTTTGAAATGCAGCAATTAAATACAAGCAAGAATGGTTTGTAAGTTTAGAGAATAAATTGACTGCCAAGAGCTTTCAAGGCTGGATCATAATACCACATAGCAGTAAATCAATACAGACACCCCTTCATGGGCTTTTTCTGCAACATTTGCAAAGGTAGGGTACCTATTGCAACTTGCCAACTTAAACATCCCACTTACCTAGACAGCCCCCTAATCCTCTTCTCATAAACCAGTATCAAAAACACATGACAGAAGCAACTATGCCAGCAAGCAGCGGAGAGTAATGAGCAAGAAAGATCACTAACTCAAAGGTTTTTAAAATAAAGCAGAATTAATAGTTTAGGTTGTAACACTCCAGTCTATGAGCTCTCAATACTCATGCTTTTTTCATCAGTTTTCAAAAATGCCAAACAAATAGTTAAGATGCTTGAAAAATTGAAATGTCTCACATGATTCCCCAAACCCTGACTGTTATGTAAAGTTTTAAGTGAATGTGATATTGGTGGCAAATCAGTTATGTTAATTATAGTAGATCATTCTCAATGAGAACAAGCCAAGTGGAGATGATTTGTGCTAAGTTCAAATACAACTACACTAAAGAAAAACTGTGAACTCAAAGTTGTTGGCAAGCTCTGTCTTGAGATTCTAAACTGATAGGTCATTGGCATGACAAATCAAGACTGTGGTATTCTTTTGAGTGACAATACAAATCCAGTACCAACAGTTTTGAATAACTCCAACATATTCGTGGTTCCAAGTGTAACAAGAGTCACTCAACATTTAATAGCATCAAGATCAACAAGTTTATGTTTTTAGCAAGAAACCAAAGTTAATTAAATTGCTTCACATGTTTGGGACAACATAACAATTAATTTAGCATATGACAGCATGTACTTGTAGCAAAGCCAATCAATCAAAATTTATTGACAAACCAACATATGTTAGACATATTTAAACAAAGTAAAGATTACTTACCTCTTGAGCAAACTGTTAGCAGAAGAAACAAAAGGCTTTCTCTTATGACAAAATTGTGGATTTGCTCCTTTCCTTGAAAAAGTAACTTTGTGGCCTGATCTCACAAATGAATTTCCAGCTGTTTTTTGATGCTTTAGACAGTTGGTATATCAATAATGTGAGGTGTTTCAAGTGTTGGAATGGTGGGAATAGCTTTGTGTAAAGATTTGTCAAGAAAAATGCATAAAGGTCAAACTATGGTACATGGACATTTGACTTTTTGATCCTTTGGTTTTTTGAGAAAACTAATGGTTGGAACAGCTTCAGAGGGTCATTTTAAGGTTGTCTATATGATCTTTAAAGTGTTTTAAGGTTTGGAGAAAGTTCTGGTGTAAAAGATGCAAAGTGACATTTTAGTGGTTTTTGAAGGATTTGGTGATTTGGAGAATTTGAAGCAATGTCAAGGAATTGTGGTAACAGAGCTTCTTTGTGGTTTCTATCAGATGAATTATGTATGAAATGAGGTAAGGGAGGTCTCTATTTATAGAGAAATGGATTGAGGTTCTTACTAGAGACCTTTCTTCACCATGAAGCAAGCCTTGAGATATTTTGCAAAAAACCCCTCTTGGAGGGTTTGCCCATTGGTTCTGATGTAAGGCCAACTTGCCAAGCACAATGATGTTTTTCTGAGATTAATAGCATGCTAGGAGGTGTAGGAATGGGGCTGGTACAACTTTTACTTTCCACCTCATGTTTAGAAAAGTCAACATTTTCAACTTTGGCAATGAAACTCAAATTTCAATTTTGTGATGCTTCTCCTGCATATTTTCTGTTCTAACATGCTACAAACATTCTATACATGAGTTAGAACAAGTCTTGCAAGTTGAGATTGGCCCAATTGGAGAAAAGAGATGATTTTGCAATTTTGGCCAATGTGGGACTAAAGTGTGAAATCACCAACTTTGCACCCATGTAACTTTCTGCTCATAAATCACCTTGAGGAGTTCTTGTACTTTTTAAAAAGCCCTCATGTAGTAATAAAACATTCATGTTGGCCAGAAGTCTTGATTCCAATTGAAACTAGGTGAAAAATCCTCCTAAAGTTGGCTGAATTTAGGGTTCTTAAGGCAAAATAACTTAGAATTTTTCTAAGTCATTTTCCCCTCTTGTAATGTTCTCTCCTCTAACTCAAAAACTAAGCATTTTATGACCATGGACCACTAGGAGACTTTTGTAGAGCTTGTCAATAGCTTTCAAATGAGCTTGGAACCACCTCAATCGGATGTGCGGTTAGGAAGTTACGGTCTTGTCCCTTTCGAAACCCTAATTCCCGATTTTCTCGATTATTCCTTCATCCTTGATCAAATGACCATGAAACTTTATGAGCAAGCTTATATTGTCATATGGAACATTTTTGCTTCACATCTTGAAGTCTCATTCCTTAAATTTGAAAAGTCGATTTTTCGTCACCGGCGCGATCGATCGGTGGCTACCGAGTCGTTTGTGGACGTTCTGGACTTCTTGAGACTTTAAAACTTCTTAAATGGACTTCATTAAGCCATATGAACTCTATGAACCACAATTTCCTCATTAAAACACCTTCTAACACCAAAGTCAAACTATAGTTGACTTTTTCTATCGAAAAACCCTAATCGGGGCTCCGCACTGTACCGTTCTTGATTCTGGGGTACAACCTCAAATTGTTTTCACATTTGACATCAAGTAGCATCCTTGAAATTGTTTCATGATTTAATTCATTGATTGACCAAACCTCATAGTCTCGATTTTAACTGCGCGAAACCCCAATTCATCTGCATCTTAAACAAAGAAAAAACTTGAACTGGGTTAGGGTTAGATAATCACATGAGTATGATCCTAAAATGATAATGAAGATCTAAGGGTCAAAATTTGGGGTATGACAGTTGCCCCTATTTAAATATCTTTCACTGGATGGCGGTAAGAGATGATAATCCTTGCAAAATCGTAGTGAATGGTAGTTAAATATAGAAAATCAGAAATTTTGTCCCTTAGATCCCATGGTATGCAAAAGGACAAATGCGAATATGCCATGAATCCTAAATGATGCTTCATGATGTTTGGACAAATGCAGACACACGAGCAAAAATAAAAGAACGACAATACGACGAGTAATTACTTAATTGGGGAAAAGAGGCAAATGGGGAATAAAGCACCCATGATGCCAAGGAATTTTGTAATTCATCCACAAGGTAAAACGTGAGTAAAACACGACCTCGGGGAAGGGAGAAGACGGGAGTAAAACACTGTGATGTTGAGCAAATGGGGAGTAAAGCACCCAAGTAAGGTAAATCTTCCACAAGGTAAGACGCGAGTAAAACACGACCTCGGGAAAGAGAGCAGACGGGAGTAAAACACCGTTGATGCCAGGTAAATGGGGAGTAAAACACCCAGGTAAGGTAAACTGGTCCACAAGGTAAGACGTGAGTAAAACACGACTTCGGGAGAACAGGCAGATGGGAGTAAAACACCATGATGTCGGGTAAGTGGGGAGTAAAACACCCAGGGAAGGTAAAATTTTCACAAGGCAAGACGCGAGTAAAACACGACCTCGGGAAAGGGAGCAGACGAGAGTAAAACACCGTGATGCTAGGTAAATGAGGAATAAAGCACCCAAGTACGTGCATATGTTTATGCATTGTGTCATGATATATGCATGTGTAAATTATGCAGATGACATGATCAAGTGCAAATGCAAATGTCGACGACAAGGCTCGACTCTTTTAGTGAGAAGACAAGACTGGATAACTGATTCCTCAACACGAAAATCACTTTCAATCTGCTTGGGGACTGAAGATGCTATTGTTGAACACATCTCTGCCACACTGATAGATTGTATCAAGAAGGATAAAGAGCTGCTTTGGGGATTCCTTAAGTAAACTGCCCCAGTTTAGCTGTCTGTTGTAGATGAACTGATGATGACTTCATCTTGTCTGATGCTGAAGGTGACTGATTTACTGAGTACTTGGAGAGCTTGCCCCCAGTCTGAATCTTTGAAATATATTCCGGACAAACCAAACCTGAGAATACTGTGTCTTGAACAAACATTGAATTGATCCTTTGACAGGATGTAAAAGGAACTTGCCCCTGATAGGATCACTTGACCAAGTTTCTCAATGTTTGAAAATTCCTTGAGAGGAAAGCTAATTTGAAAACAAAAGTGTTCATACAAACATGGTAATGTAAAGTTCATGCAACTCTTTGAAATCAAAAACCATTTTTGAAAGATGCAAAGTAAAAAGTCATTGGTCAAAACACGGCGGTTCAAGACACTCCAAGTTTAAAGCAAAAGCGTACTGCCAAAATAGTTGATTTACAAAAACTTTAGGAGTCAGGTTATACAACCTTGCTGTAGTATACTTTCAAAATAACCTTGTTTCAATTAGGTCTTTTGAGGGTTGTAGCGTGGCCTGGTTCACGGTTTAAGAAACAAAGGATAAAGGCTCAAAGTTTATTTGGTGCCCCCCCCCCATCTTCGTGATGATCTCCAGTCCTATGCTCAGTTTAAATCAGACTATGCGCTCAGGTTCCCCTAAATTAGGAACTGCACTGATGATAGTGATGATGGTTCAGAAGTTAACAGACTTTTTTGAAAAGGCAATCACTGCTTTTTTTATGACATTTGGTTGTTTTGACATTGATGATCTATATGGTAAGGATTTTAAAGATCTTCTCTTTTTATTATCCCTAACTTTTGCCTGAACTGTTTCTTTTAGAGTTTTACAGTCAGCGGGATGCCCCAGTTTTGCCTAAGTCTCCTTCGTAGGTTTTGACTTAGCGGGCTTTTTTCTTTGATATCTTTTTTGTTTAAATAAAGTGGCTGCCTAGCTTAATGATCAAGGTGAACCATCATTGGCTTTTGGCTTGGAAAACATCTTTGACACTTATTTTTTGTGTGCGAAGGAAATATTGTAGTTGTATCCTTTATATGAAAGGTGTCTTGTATGAAACACACAACCGAGTTAACTGAGAACTACCCACCCCAAGGTTAAAACTGCGGGTTTTTTGTAAAGAAAGAAACTCCAACTTCTAGGCTCAAGGGGATTGACAAGGGATTATCTTCCTTATTTCTCCAGTGTTTAGGAGTTGAAACAATGCCTTACATCGTCAACAAAGTTTAATTGAAAGCATACTAGCAGCAATTATGGGTATGACATTTTCATCATCATCCCTCCAATATTTGCGTAATCAAAAATTTGGACAAGGAGTAAATATTTGAAAGTTAAAGCACAAAAGTGAAAGCAATAGATGAATTGAAATCAAAAGTTGTAATGTTCATTCATTAAATGAAAGTACAAACACTAATTAAAAGCAAACAGCTTAAACAAAGTAAAGGAAAATGCAAACAATGAGAAACAAAAAGGCCTAGTGACTAAATCAGTACAAAGATGGATTGTCCTGCTGGAAGTTTCCTTTGGAGTATAGCTCTTTCCCCTCGAGTCGGTCGCTCTGATATGTAACCTCGGGTAGTTAGGCTTGTAGGGTATCTTGGTGATACGTTATTTATGTATTAGATGTTGATAGGTATTTAACTGTGAATGAAGTTATGAACAACCTGATGACGTGTACCTACGTTTTGTCATGTCTTAAGTAAATCTATGTTTTAGTCTTCCGCTTTAATAGAAAACATGAATATGTAAATTCTAAGAACTATGTGTTTATTTTTAGTTGAGATTTACCCCTTTTGAGTTAATGCTTTTTAACCAATCTATTCTTCCAGAATAACATATCATGCTTGACTTGATAGTGAGATGTAGGACATGTACCCAACAAGCATTGATTTCTAATCTCTGCCAACATAAAATCCTCATTCACAGCTGAATGAATCATGGAAATAAGTTGAGGTGTGTGTATTGATAGGGCTAAACAGAATGAACGCGAGAGACTATCAGCTGCAATATTATCCACTCCCGGTTTATACTCGATGGTAAAGTCATATCCCAGAAATTTGTGAAGCCAATGTTGTTGTTCGGAGGTTTGAATCGACTGATCAGTGAGGGATTTGAGGTTGCGTTGATCAGTCTTGATAACAAACTTATGACCAATCAAATAGTGACGAAATTTCGCTAAAGCTTCTGTAATAGCGTAGAGTTCCCAGACATACGCAGATTGCTTTTGCATTCGAGGGCACAATTTTTTTGAAAAATAAGCAATGGGGTGTGTTGCACCCCAAAATTTGACCAACCGGGTCTCGCATTTGGCTCGATGTTTCGACGCACTACCGCATTCGCATCTGCATATCGCATACATTGCATTTTTCATTTGTTTTGATTTTATCAGGGATCACAGCTCTCGTCTCGTGTTTCGGGTGTTTTTAATCAGTTTAATAGGTAGAATCGATTTTTGGGTTATTTCGGTGCCCGTTTATTTTTACCGATTATTTTTGTGTCGTTCGGTGCTTATTTTGTTCCCTCGGGAATTATTACGATTTTTCTGGGTTTTTATTGGCCATTTTTTAGGGTTTAAATAGATTTTAAATTCATTTTTAGGATTTAATAGGATTTTAAATAGATTTTAATATTTTTAGATAATATAGAATAGTTTTGTTTTAGAATATTAATAGAATTTAATAGCATTTTTCATTTTTTAGAAAATTAATAGTTTTTAAAATGGTTTTGATAGCTTTTTAATCTTTTAATATAGTTTCTTTTTCTTATTAAATAGATTTTAGTGTAATAGAAATTAATTGTTTTTAATTTTAGAGATAGAATAATGATAGATTTTTTCCTTTTATTAATAAATAGAGTTTAAATAGAAATAATATAGTTTTTTGCATAGAATTTAATGTAGTTGTTTTTTATAGATGTTTTAGATAAATAATATAGTTTTTATAGTTTTATTAGTATGAATAGATTTTTCTCTTAATAAATAAATAGATTTTTCATTTTTATTCTCTTTTATAGATTTTAAATCATTTGTAAATAATATAGTCTTTTTTTAGAATTTAATATAGGTTTTATTAGGATTTTATTAATTAGATTTTTAATATTAGTTTTAATTCAGTTTAGTCATGTTAATACAGTTTTTAGGGTTTATTGTATTTTTTCGTGTGGGCCAATTTTAATTCGCAGGCCCATTGGTTTTTTTTGTTCAGTATGAGTCCAGCAATTGTCCAAGAAACTGCCAGAATTATCCAGCGTATTCCAGTTCCTTCCAGAAGGTCCCAGAAATTCCTCAGCCTTTATAAGCTTCGTGGCCACGTGTTGAACGGGGGGAGGGCCCACGTTTCACTCTTGCATGCACTCTGCATGCAGGCCAGCTCAACCCCCACTCACTTCTCTCTCTCTCTCAGCCTCACACGTGGAGGCCATGCGCAGCACCTCCCCACTATCGCCTCCATCTGCCACCTCCCACACGTGGTGCACATGCGTGCAACCACTCCACCCACACGGCCATGTGGCATCACCGTAGCGCCTCGCCTGAAAGAGCCACCGGCCGGCTTGCATGGCCGGCGGCCGCCGTAACCCTCACCGGCGAACACAAAAACTCAGAATCCGTTCATCTTCAACATCCTCCTCCCTTCTTCATCGCCCATCATCCTCTTCCGATCACCATCAACCATGTTCTCCGGCGAGGATCTCAAAGCTCAGAAAACTCCCTGAACCAACAACCCTCTTCAACCTCCGATCAATATCCAGGTTCAACCAATCTCCACCACAAGCATCGTCCAAAGAATCAGATTCCCAGAAAGAACCTCCAACAAGAAGCATCTCCAGAAATCAATCAGAAGGATGAATATCCATCATCATGTTCATCACCTATCAACGATCTTCATCTTATTTCCAGAAGAACGACGCTCAACCAAGTTCCAGAAACGTTCAATCCTCTGATCATCATTATTCACCTTCCTCATCCATCGACTTCACCAGGAACTCCAGAAAAATTCCCAGAAATCTCCCATCTGCATCGTGTTCATCACGAACCTTCAACCACCTTCATGTAAATTTTCCAGACTTCGTCCTCCATCATCAACGAACTCTCAGAATCCACCATCAACGAGTACCAAGAATCGTCAGCATTCATCCAACATTCAACCAAGCGTTTATCATCAAGAACCCTGAGAATCATCAGGCCAGTTCGTATTGAGTGAGATCGTTGGGGATCACAAGTTACAAAGCGTTTGATTCGATGGTGAGAGATTCGGTGGGAAGAAGACGATTAAGTGCAAGATGAAGAACGAGGGGGAACAAGGTTGAGAGAGACGGAGAGCTGAGAGAGACGGAGAGCTCAGAGAGAAGAGGTTGGTGGCGGCGGAGAGAGTTAGAGAGGAACATTCTAGGGTTTCTTCAGAATGGAGATGGAGAGAGGGAGGAGAAGGCTGGTTCATTGGGCCTCAGGCCCAATCATTTTTTTGGCACGCATACACCCTTTCGTTTTTTGGCTGAGAGTGGGCCTGGGCCCCATTTCTCCATACACTACAGTTCGCTCATCACCCCCCCCCCCCTGCGTTTTTTCTGAAGAGACTTGGGCTGGGCCCAATCCCTCACAGTTTTATTTTATTTTCTGCATACCCCTTTTACCAGCAGTACCCCTCTCCCTTTATCTTTCTTTTCTTTTATATTGTTTGTATATTTTGTTTCATGAGAAAAAAATAGAAAAAAAACATATTGGAAAGAAAAGATTATAAGAAAAAAGATAGAAAAAATATATTTGAAAATAGTGAAAAGAAATATGAAAAGATATTATGAGAAAATAGTGAAAAACAATAGAAAAAAATACGTGAGAAAAATGTAAAGAAAATATATTGAAAAAAAGGTGAAAATATGGAGAAAAATATTGTGAGAAAAATAGAGAAAAATATTGAGAAAGAAAATATGAAGGAAAAATATGTTGAAAAGAAAGAAGGAAAAAGGAAAAAATATTAAAGTGTCGATTTAATATTTTTAAGTGCATTTTTAGGTTTTTTCATAGAGATTATTTTCCGCTTTTAGAGGCAGCTTAGAAGCCCATTTGTTAGGGGGCTATTTTCCATTCGATTTTTTAAGATAGAATAGGATAGCGTTTCCTAGGAGATTTATTTGCAGTATGCACCTATTGTAACCATTTTTCAGAGATTAATAAAACGAGATTTGAGCTGTGGTCCCGAAGTAGCCAAACTACAGCTGCTCTGATTCTTCGTACCAGACGAAGATATGTAGGCATAGGATGCGATATCCTAGCGAGCACACTAACGACTAACCTGTTGTTCTCTCGCGGCTGTGCGATCGAGACTTTCCCGCTGACGATTAATTGTACCCCTTTTTCTCTCTTGCCCGAGTGCATTTGAGACCAAGCCATAGTTCTGACCATAGGTTCCCGACCCTGCGAAGCCAGTTGTTTTTCTCACTGCTGTGTGAGACTGTTTGTTTAGCCGTAGTTAGTCTGAACTACGTAAAGCTCTGATCTTCCATCCAGTGGAAATACGTAGGCACAAGACGCGAGGTCTTGGCGAGCCATTTTCCCTGTAGTCCCGAACTACGTTGACTCTGACTTTCTCTCTTGAGAATACGTAGGCATAGAGTGCGACGCTCTATCGAGTCAATTCCCCTCCGTTTAGATTTAGCAGCCGTAGATAGATTGTTTTGCATCCAGTAGACAACCCAAGCAAGCGTGGATCCCGTCGAGTACGACGGACGTGAGGGGTGCTAATACCTTCCCCTTGCGTAACCGACTCCCGAACCCAGGCTATGGTTGCGATGACCATACCTTTTCCCCGTTTTTTGCGAGGTTTACTTCGAGCGTTTCCTTTCCCGCTCTGAGGGATAAATAACGCACGGTGGCGACTCTTCTGTCAGCCGGAGCCGATTTTCGCAGTAGCGACAGCTGGCGACTCTGCTGGGGACTTGATAGTTTCCTAGGGATCCAACGTCCCGAAAGCAAGTCAATTTGTGGGATCCGACGTCCCCTAAGAGAGAGTCAATCCTAGCGTCTGTTTGCTTGTCTATTAGGTGTTTTCTTTATCGATATTATCTGTTGCTGTTGGGGTGTTACGGGTGTTCTATGATATTGAGAGAAGCCGGACCTGGGCTTGAAGTGCACCTTAGACTTAGAGTGGAAATTAGTGGGCGCGTGCTTGCTTTGTAGGCACTAGTGTCTCATGAAATCCACGCTCAGACGAGATTCATCCGGTTGGCTTCACTTTCAACCCTTTGGGTTGAGACGGTTGCTGGTTTGGTGGATTGTCGACTCTGGGGACCGATCATTTGGAAGTTAGCTAAGTGAGGCCTCTTCAGGACTCGATGATGCCACTCCTTCTGGGAATCGTATCGTCAGTTTTGAAAGTCTGTGACGCTGACGACCGCATAGGATGCCGTACCTTGTCAGATATAGGTCCACACCTGTGAGTGGGGGTTTTTTTTTGTGCAGGAAACTTGACTTCCAACCTACCCGTTATTCTGGTCTTCTCTTCAGAGCAACCGTTCTCCGTCAGCAGTGCAGCTGTATTTAGATTGTGTGGGGGGGCTGTGATCCCGTGTTTGTTGCATTGCATTGCATTTGCATAGGCATCTTCGCATCATATTGCATACCATTCGCCAGCTAGCCAGAGCTCTTATCCAGCTGTTATTTTGATTCTGAAGGTGAGTATTGAAGACGACCAAGGGGTCGAAGCAGAGTTAAAGAAAATTTGATCAGAGTCAAGCAGTGAAGTCAGCTGAAGACCATTGGTAGCTATGTCAGAGAGCAGCTTCCAGTTCATTGACACCTTGTCAGGTTTCACCGTGACGTCCAATCCTCTGTATGGATCTCCGTCCGACGAAGACTTTCCGCAAGTGAACAACCTTACTGCAGCTCAGCCTGTGCAACCATCTGTTGAAGACCAAGGTCTGCGTGAGCAGTTCGTTGTCCGAGGTGAACGTTCTCCTTCTGTTGATGTCTCAGACTACCAGGGTTTTGCCTTCCCTGTGTCAAAGCCCCGAAGAGAGGTCCCGACAGCAAAGAATGAAGACCCATTAGCTCCCGTGTATGCTGAAAGGTTTCGTGCATTAGAGGAGAGATTCAAAGCCTTGAAAGGTAAAGACGTTGTTACTCCTAGTGCTGCAGATATGTGTCTGGTTCCTGGCCTAGTGTTACCTCCGAAGTTCAGAATGCCGAGGTTTGAAAGGTACAAAGGAGATAGTTGCCCGAAGCAACATTTGGTGATGTTCTGCCGAAGAATGACTTCATTTGTGCACAACGACAAGCTGATGATTCATTGCTTTCAAGATAGTCTGACTGGGGCACCTCTGAGTTGGTATATGCAGTTAGAGCGTGATCAGATCCGATCATGGATGGACTTAGCCAATGCTTTTCTGAAGCAGTACGACTATAATCTTGACGAAGCTCCTATTCGCATGCAGCTGCAAGAATTGTCTCAAGGGAACAATGAATCTTTCAGAAAGTATGCTCAGAGATGGAGAGAATTTGCTGGTAGAGTGCAACCACCGCTCCTAGATCAAGAGCTGAAAGGCATGTTTGTAAACTCCTTGCAGAGCCCGTACTTCGAAAGAATGCTTGTAACCGCACCAAATTTCTCTGAGTTGGTAAGGACAGGAGAGCACATCGAGTATGGTGTGAAGACTGGAAGAATCCCGTATGTTTCAAGAGGTCAGGCCAGTGAAACTGAATCTCTCTATAGCTCTCAATCTGAAGATGAAGCTATGATCAATGCGGTCCTGACAGATGTTGGATATCCTCAAGTCGAATCGGTGAAATCTGATAGTTCTCCGTCGTCTCAGCGGTCAGTATCTTCTGTGGCTTGTTATTCTGAACAGACAGCCGTGCCTGGGGCACCCTATCAGGAACCTTATGTCGCTTCCATCGCAAAGCAGCGAGCTCATGGCGGAGGTTACCAGAATCAGCGTCAGAATCAGAACAGACCTCGTAACAACTTGGAACGAAGGAATGCTCCTTTTCACCCAGTGCCGATGCCGTATAGCCAGTTGCTCCCATCTTTGATCCAGAAGTCTTTGGTGGAACCTAAAGCTCTTAAGCCAGTTCCAGAACCTTACCCTCCTGGGTACAATCCCCACGTTCAGTGTGGTTATCATGGTGGCTCTCCAGGGCATTCGACGGAAGATTGTAAAGCATTTCAGGCGAAGGTGCAGCAGTTGATTGATCAGGATCGCATTTCCTTTCGAGAAGGATTTTTGTTTGTTCATCCCAACCGTTCAGCTGTCTAAGCTCGTAGATTCGGAAGGTATTCTCCAGCAAAAGCCAGTGGTTCGGACAGGCAGGCGCCTCAGCATTGGCAGTTCTCAAGCTTTTATATCATTTGCATTTGTAGTTTCTTTTTCTGTTAGTTACTACCTGCTTTAAGCATTGTATGTTTTGAATGGTGATAATAATAAAGTGATTATGCATTTTTCTGAATGAATCATGTCGCTGTCGCTCATTTATTGCATTGCACTAACACTTGCATTTTTTTTCACTCCACTTTATCGCTGTGACTAGCAAAGTTAGGAGGGAGGATGACGAAACTGAAACTCATAACCAATGATTGTATGCTTTCAGATAAGACCGTACCGATAACGTACAAGGCATTGTTTCAAATTCCCCAAACACTGGAGATATAAGGAGTTAGTCCCTTGTTAACCACTTCGAGCCAGGAAGTAGAAGTTTTTTCGGACTTATAAACCCTCACATCTTAACCCGGGGCAGGGTAGTTGTCAGTTAGCTTGACCGAGCATTCAAGTCTTACAGAGGAGTGTTGTCTTTCGAGGACCAACCAGTTTATACCTTTCAAGAGGTCAAACCTCACCAATCAGGAGTGAGACAGTTACAATCCTTTCGGAGCAATCAAGACAACCAGTGTCACACGACTTTGTTCCAAAAGAAAGAAGAAAGAAAGCCCGCTAAGTAAAAAGAAAGAAAAAGCTAGAAAGCTAATACTTAGGCAAAAATCAGGGCATCCCGCTGGACTTCAAAAGAAATCGAAAATCGAAAAGAACTCAAAATGAGTCAGTCCAGGCAAAAATTAGGGAATCAAAAGAATGAAAAAGAGGGATAAAAAGAAATTTTTCCCCAGCAAATCACAAAGTCGTGTACACAGACACCGAAAGCGAAAAAGGAGTAACTATCACTCTAGAAGAAAAGCTTGTGAATTCCTTAATTGTGGTTCTTACCATTCAACATACCTCTCGAAGAGGCGAGCGCTTGTGCCAGGTTAACTGAACCTTAGGATCGGAGATCATCACGTAGACAGGGTGGGTACAAATCAAAATTTGAGCCAAATATCCTTTGTTTCACGAACCATGAACCCGACCACGATACAACCCTTAAAAGACCTAATTGAGGTAGGGTTAGTCTGAAGCGCATTACGATAAGGTTGAGTAACCTGACTCCTTATTGACTTGCTAGTCACATCCTTGTTGTATTTTCACTGACCACGTAAGCACTACGTTTGAACCTCGGTCCATTCGTCACTCAATCATGCATGTAAATGAGTGACAGCTCAAAATTTTTTCAAAATCTGCATAACCGCTGCATTAAGATTACCATTCGTAGACAGACAATTTTAATTGCAGGTTAGTAGTTGGCATGAAAGAAATTCCATCAGGGAATAATCGAGCAGGACTGAGTAATTCAGCAGTCTGAACCAGAATGGTGAATGTTGTGAAGCCCAATGAATCAGGGGCATTATCTTCCAGTAAGTTCAGTATCAGTCAGTCTGAGGACGAGTCCCGAAGCTTCAGTTGAGCAGGGGCAGTTTGTTTGAGAAGCAGTTGATCAGAAGTGAGTCTTCTCGAGAGCCAATCAGAGGCAATTATGCAGAATGCAGATATGTGAAAGCAGATGCTTCCAGTGGATAATCAGATCGAGTTAAGTCGCTAGAACGCTCATTCAGGGGCAAGCCATCGCAGAGAATGTTGAAGCCAGCTGGTTTGTTAGCTGTCTAATGGAGATTGAATTCTGTTGTCATACAGATACCGGGGCAAATATTCTCGAAGTCTTCTCGTAGCAAGCTGTTCAGAGCAGGTATTCCCAAGGGTCAGATTGGGGCAAGTTGGATTGTATTGAAGCAAGTTGCTCAAACCAGTCTTTTATCCCCAGCTGAGTGTACTGGGGCAGGTTGTTCAAACAAGTTTGTTTATCCCCAGCCAGAGTTGAGTATCGGGGAATCATGTCAGTACCCTTACCAAAAACCTGAACCTTTCAAATAAGAAGGTCTTGTTGTCGTTGGATCATTATCCTGCAGTTTAAACCTGTTGCGTGTCAGTAACCAGTCGTTTCCAAAGTCCAGTTCTCGCCTGGAAAGTCGGTAACCAGTTCTCGTCTGGCCCACCCTTTCGTAAGCAGCAGTTCCCGTCCTGGTGCAGTTTATTGTAAGCAGCAGTTCCCGTCCTGGTGCAGTTTATTGTAAGCAGCAGTTCCCGTCCTGGTGCAGTTTATTGTAAGCAGCAGTTCCCGTCTGGTGCAGTTTATTGGTAACCAATTCTCGTTTGGTCACCGTTTCTTCAAGAGTTGTATCAGTTCTCGCCTGGTACATGTCGTCGCGTAACCAGTTCTCGCCTGGTCATCGTGTGTTTTAACTCAAGTGTTATACCAGTTCTCGCCTGGTGTACGTCTGCTTGCAATCAGTTCTCGCCTGGTTGTCTTTTTCTCAGTCTGTTACCCAGTCAGCCCCGTCTGATGTTCAAAAACACAAAATCAATTTTTCTAACCCACTTTCCTATCAGTTCTCGCCTGGTAGTCTACCTTTGAATGCTAGTTCTCGTCTAGTATTTCTTATATTTTCCTGTGTACATAGTCCATGTTTATTCTAAACCAGAAAAGAAACAAAAAACCTAAAGGTATCTGACACAGTATTTCCCAATGACCCGCATGTTGTCATGTTCCCCGATACGAAGCTCGACAGGTACCAGTGCTCCGAGTAATATTTGAATCCCTTGTGGACGTTGTTAAATCAGAATTGCCACTCTTCAGCAGATGAAAGTTGCTTATTATCCCCGGAAGAGTCGAGATCGTATTTTACCCCGTATCAGAGTAGGATCAGGAGTATCCTCAGCAGATTAAGATTGATATCCTTGATAGTAGGGGCATTTCCAGCAGTGTGCCGCGCGCAATCAACCGCAGTTTAGGTCATTCCCCGCAGAGTACAATCAGTTGCCAATGGTTTGAAGAAAGCATTCCCGAGCAGAATTGTTTTCTTTCCCCAGTGAAATCGTCAAGCAGGGTTGCCTTTCCATTTCTCCAGCAGCACGGTTATCCCCAGCGGATTTGATTTCTCGTTTCCAGCATTTATTTTGCTGAGATGGTTCTGTGACTTCAGGTCATCCCCAGTAGAGTTGGCGTTACCTTCGGCATTTATTTTGCCAAGTGGTTTTCAGACCTGGTGTTCTCTGGCAGCTCAAGCCTGCATTAGCATTTGCATATATAGTCATAGCATTTATACAAACATATAACATATCCATGCCGTCTGGGCAGCGCATTTTCAAACAGAACGCATAGCATTTACATGTCATATAGGACATTGCATCGTTATCAAGCATACGCATGTCGAAACACGGACCAGAATGGTGACCTATTGGATTTCGAATTTGTTCACCTGCAGAGTTGTTTGGTTCAGCTTCTCTTCCCCAGCAGAGTGATTCTTCATATTTGGTTGTTACATCAGCATCGAAAAAAAAACAACAACGAAGATTGACATATATCAGATTTCTGAAGCTGCGGCCTGTTGACAGAATGGGTGCCAAGCAGTCGATTCAGAATTCCCCCAGGAGAATTGTCCTCAAGTTCGCAGTGAACTGTGACTTGACCAGATTTGATCCCATGAGAGAAATGGGAATCAAGTCGTTTGCTTTTCCGAAGCATTATTTCAATACTTGTGGCGTTACACAGGTGTTGAAAAGGAGAAGAAAATTGTATCAGAAAATTGACCAGATGTTGCCGTGACAACCAAACTTCAGTTTATTGGAAGCTATTCCTCAAGCAGCTTTGCAGCATATTCTTGCGATTGGCAAATTTCAGGGTTCCATTTGTATTCAACCGTCATCTACCTTGAATGTTTGAAGGCTGAGCGCTCTTCACCCCTTCAGGTCGAAGTCGCTTGAATAGGGGCAGCTGTTGCACCCCAAAATTTGACCAACCGGGTCTCGCATTTGGCTCGATGTTTCGACGCACTACCGCATTCGCATCTGCATATCGCATACATTGCATTTTTCATTTGTTTTGATTTTATCAGGGATCACAGCTCTCGTCTCGTGTTTCGGGTGTTTTTAATCAGTTTAATAGGTAGAATCGATTTTTGGGTTATTTCGGTGCCCGTTTATTTTTACCGATTATTTTTGTGTCGTTCGGTGCTTATTTTGTTCCCTCGGGAATTATTACGATTTTTCTGGGTTTTTATTGGCCATTTTTTAAGGTTTAAATAGATTTTAAATTCATTTTTAGGATTTAATAGGATTTTAAATAGATTTTAATATTTTTAGATAATATAGAATAGTTTTGTTTTAGAATATTAATAGAATTTAATAGCATTTTTCATTTTTTAGAAAATTAATAGTTTTTAAAATGGTTTTGATAGCTTTTTAATCTTTTAATATAGTTTCTTTTTCTTATTAAATAGATTTTAGTGTAATAGAAATTAATTGTTTTTAATTTTAGAGATAGAATAATGATAGATTTTTTCCTTTTATTAATAAATAGAGTTTAAATAGAAATAATATAGTTTTTTGCATAGAATTTAATGTAGTTGTTTTTTATAGATGTTTTAGATAAATAATATAGTTTTTATAGTTTTATTAGTATGAATAGATTTTTCTCTTAATAAATAAATAGATTTTTCATTTTTATTCTCTTTTATAGATTTTAAATCATTTGTAAATAATATAGTCTTTTTTTAGAATTTAATATAGGTTTTATTAGGATTTTATTAATTAGATTTTTAATATTAGTTTTAATTCAGTTTAGTCATGTTAATACAGTTTTTAGGGTTTATTGTATTTTTTCGTGTGGGCCAATTTTAATTCGCAGGCCCATTGGTTTTTTTTGTTCAGTATGAGTCCAGCAATTGTCCAAGAAACTGCCAGAATTATCCAGCGTATTCCAGTTCCTTCCAGAAGGTCCCAGAAATTCCTCAGCCTTTATAAGCTTCGTGGCCACGTGTTGAACGGGGGGAGGGCCCACGTTTCACTCTTGCATGCACTCTGCATGCAGGCCAGCTCAACCCCCACTCACTTCTCTCTCTCTCTCAGCCTCACACGTGGAGGCCATGCGCAGCACCTCCCCACTATCGCCTCCATCTGCCACCTCCCACACGTGGTGCACATGCGTGCAACCACTCCACCCACACGGCCACGTGGCATCACCGTAGCGCCTCGCCTGAAAGAGCCACCGGCCGGCTTGCATGGCCGGCGGCCGCCGTAACCCTCACCGGCGAACACAAAAACTCAGAATCCGTTCATCTTCAACATCCTCCTCCCTTCTTCATCGCCCATCATCCTCTTCCGATCACCATCAACCATGTTCTCCGGCGAGGATCTCAAAGCTCAGAAAACTCCCTGAACCAACAACCCTCTTCAACCTCCGATCAATATCCAGGTTCAACCAATCTCCACCACAAGCATCGTCCAAAGAATCAGATTCCCAGAAAGAACCTCCAACAAGAAGCATCTCCAGAAATCAATCAGAAGGATGAATATCCATCATCATGTTCATCACCTATCAACGATCTTCATCTTATTTCCAGAAGAACGACGCTCAACCAAGTTCCAGAAACGTTCAATCCTCTGATCATCATTATTCACCTTCCTCATCCATCGACTTCACCAGGAACTCCAGAAAAATTCCCAGAAATCTCCCATCTGCATCGTGTTCATCACGAACCTTCAACCACCTTCATGTAAATTTTCCAGACTTCGTCCTCCATCATCAACGAACTCTCAGAATCCACCATCAACGAGTACCAAGAATCGTCAGCATTCATCCAACATTCAACCAAGCGTTTATCATCAAGAACCCTGAGAATCATCAGGCCAGTTCGTATTGAGTGAGATCGTTGGGGATCACAAGTTACAAAGCGTTTGATTCGATGGTGAGAGATTCGGTGGGAAGAAGACGATTAAGTGCAAGATGAAGAACGAGGGGGAACAAGGTTGAGAGAGACGGAGAGCTGAGAGAGACGGAGAGCTCAGAGAGAAGAGGTTGGTGGCGGCGGAGAGAGTTAGAGAGGAACATTCTAGGGTTTCTTCAGAATGGAGATGGAGAGAGGGAGGAGAAGGCTGGTTCATTGGGCCTCAGGCCCAATCATTTTTTTGGCACGCATACACCCTTTCGTTTTTTGGCTGAGAGTGGGCCTGGGCCCCATTTCTCCATACACTGCAGTTCGCTCATCACCCCCCCCCCTGCGTTTTTTCTGAAGAGACTTGGGCTGGGCCCAATCCCTCACAGTTTTATTTTATTTTCTGCATACCCCTTTTACCAGCAGTACCCCTCTCCCTTTATCTTTCTTTTCTTTTATATTGTTTGTATATTTTGTTTCATGAGAAAAAAATAGAAAAAAAACATATTGGAAAGAAAAGATTATAAGAAAAAAGATAGAAAAAATATATTTGAAAATAGTGAAAAGAAATATGAAAAGATATTATGAGAAAATAGTGAAAAACAATAGAAAAAAATACGTGAGAAAAATGTAAAGAAAATATATTGAAAAAAAGGTGAAAATATGGAGAAAAATATTGTGAGAAAAATAGAGAAAAATATTGAGAAAGAAAATATGAAGGAAAAATATGTTGAAAAGAAAGAAGGAAAAAGGAAAAAATATTAAAGTGTCGATTTAATATTTTTAAGTGCATTTTTAGGTTTTTTCATAGAGATTATTTTCCGCTTTTAGAGGCAGCTTAGAAGCCCATTTGTTAGGGGGCTATTTTCCATTCGATTTTTTAAGATAGAATAGGATAGCGTTTCCTAGGAGATTTATTTGCAGTATGCACCTATTGTAACCATTTTTTAGAGATTAATAAAACGAGATTTGAGCTGTGGTCCCGAAGTAGCCAAACTACAGCTGCTCTAATTCTTCGTACCAGACGAAGATATGTAGGCATAGGATGCGATATCCTAGCGAGCACACTAACGACTAACCTGTTGTTCTCTCGCGGCTGTGCGATCGAGACTTTCCCGCTGACGATTAATTGTACCCCTTTTTCTCTCTTGCCCGAGTGCATTTGAGACCAAGCCATAGTTCTGACCATAGGTTCCCGACCCTGCGAAGCCAGTTGTTTTTCTCACTGCTGTGTGAGACTGTTTGTTTAGCCGTAGTTAGTCTGAACTACGTAAAGCTCTGATCTTCCATCCAGTGGAAATACGTAGGCACAAGACGCGAGGTCTTGGCGAGCCATTTTCCCTGTAGTCCCGAACTACGTTGACTCTGACTTTCTCTCTTGAGAATACGTAGGCATAGAGTGCGACGCTCTATCGAGTCAATTCCCCTCCGTTTAGATTTAGCAGCCGTAGATAGATTGTTTTGCATCCAGTAGACAACCCAAGCAAGCGTGGATCCCGTCGAGTACGACGGACGTGAGGGGTGCTAATACCTTCCCCTTGCGTAACCGACTCCCGAACCCAGGCTATGGTTGCGATGACCATACCTTTTCCCCGTTTTTTGCGAGGTTTACTTCGAGCGTTTCCTTTCCCGCTCTGAGGGATAAATAACGCACGGTGGCGACTCTTCTGTCAGCCGGCGCCGATTTTCGCAGTAGCGACAGGGTGCCGTGCTTGACTTAGCACCGCACCGATACCGGACCCGGAAGCATCAGTCTCAAGAGTAAAAGGCAATCGAAAATCTGGTAACGATAAAACTGGGGCTTGTGCGATGGCCTGTTTGAGTTTGTCAAAAGCTTCAGTAGCTGTTGGAGTCCAATGGAAAGCATCTTTTTTTAAAAGTTCAGTGAGGGGTGAGGCAATGGCAGCATAATTGCGAATAAAACGACGGTAATAACCTGATAATCCTAAGAACCCTCAAAGTTGTTTGAGAGAAGACGGAACTTTCCATTCCATGACAGCTTGAATCTTAGATTTATCCATTTCAACGCCTTGATTTGAGATGGTATGGCCTAGATAATCCACTGAAGTAAGGCCAAAGCAACATTTGGAAAGCTTGGCAAATAGCTCATGTTGTTCTAGCAACCTTAATACAACCTCCAGGTGTTCAAGGTGTGCAGACCAAGAGGGGTTGTACACCAGTATATCATCAAAGAAGACTAACACAAACTTGCGTAATTGGTCTCGAAAAACAGAATTCATAAGACTTTGGAACGAAGCTGGTGCATTGGATAACCCGAACGGCATGACAAGCCACTCATACAGCCCTTGATGTGTACGAAAAGCAGTCTCATGACGATCCTTAGGATTAACTAAGATTTGATGGTAGCCTGCTCTCAAATCTAATTTCGAAAAATAAGCAGCTCCAAACAGTTCGTCCAACAACTCATCAACCGTTGGTATTGGAAAGCTATCTTTGACTGTAATCGCGTTTAATGCACGATAATCAGTGCAAAATCGCCAGGATCCATCTTTCTTTTTAACTAGCAAAACCGGGGATGAAAATAGGCTAGTACTTGGTTGAATAATTCCTTGTTGTAACATTTCAGAAACCATTCGTTCAATTTCTGCTTTCTGACTATGTGGATATCTATTTTTGACCTTCACCGGATTACTACCATCAAAAAGAGGAATCAAATGATCTTGTACCCTTGGTGGAGGTAAACGATTAGGTTCCTCAAAAACCTTCCAATAACGTTGCAACAAGGTAGCTAAGTCGTCTGGTAATTTATCAAGAGTAGCTACTGATGATGATGGTGCTATAGAGTGGAATTGCAGAGTATAGGATGAATCAATAGAATGTGTGTTATGGAGACGACGGATATGATGAAATTGAGACTGACTCGGTTCCATGAATTGCTCACCCCAAAGAGTGATTAATTTGTTGTTGCAGTAGAATTTAATCAATAACACATCATAGTCCGCAATGTGAGGACCTAGAGTCTTGAGCCATGGTGCTCCTAGTACCAAATCAGCACCAGTAATAGGAAGTAAATACACTGGAAGGTGGAGATTGTGACCCTGTATCGTGACTGGTAAGTCCTGAATCAATCCCGAAGTCGTCAGTGCTACCATTTCCCACAAGAACTTGAAATTGAGGAGCTTGTTGAATTGGCAATTTCAAACATTGAGTTATGCATGGCTGCAAAAAATTATCGGAGCTACCACTATCAAGGAGAACCTGGACTTGTACGCCTTGAATGTACCCTTGAAAACAAAGTGTTCCTGCACTATGCGCACCGTGCAGGGCATTAAATGAGAGGTGGTGCTCTGTTTCAAGTATCTGAAGTAAAGAATCAGCATCTGGTGGATCTGTTTCTTGCTCGGGTGAATCAGAATCATCAATTTGGAGAAGGAGGTAATGTTTATTTGGACAACGATGGTTGGGTGTGAACTTGTCATCACAATAGAAGCATTGGCCCTTGCTACGCCTGAGTTAAATCTCAGCAGCGGTGATGCTGCGAATGGGACGAGGGTTGGGAATTGGTGTTTGAGTTTGGGGTCGGGTTGATGGAGTGGGTAGAATGGCGTTGGTGGGTCGGGTCAGAGAGTGTGGGCTAGGATTGTAAATGGGCTTTGTGGTTTGTGGTTAGGGTTTTGTGAAGGGGATGTATTTTTCTGCAAATAATTTAGCTAAGGAAAGGGCGTGAGAGAGAGAGGTAGGGTTTTGGGCTATGACATCACGACGAATCTCGGGCTTAAGCCCACTAATGAAACAATCCAAGATTGCATCAAGTGATAGGCCATGAGAGTGATTAGCAAGGGTTGTGAAGGTGGAGTAGTATTCACTGATCGTTGAGGTCTGTGTTAATTTGAAAAGGGTAGGTCGTGGAGATTCGTATGGAGAAGGACCATATTCCAATTCCAGAGCACGAGTGAAAGCACCCCAAGATCAGAAAGGGTTGTTACGGGTAATCATTTGATACCAAGGTACAACATCTTTGTCGAGATGCACCGCCGCAATGGTAAGGCGTTGATTTTCCGGTGTCGAGTAATAATAAAAAAACTGTTCAACTTTAAATATCCAGTTCAGTACCTCAGTACCGTCGAATCTGGGAAAATCAAGCTTCACGTTGCGTATCTGAAACGACTGTCGTGGAGTTTCGTCTGAGTTTTCGCTACCATTCAAGGCGGAAGAGAGTTGTAAGGAGCCCAATTGTGCTTCAACCCGTTTGAGACGCGCCATATCGTTGTGTCGGTGTTGCATATAGTCGTTATGTCGTGCGGCGGCATCTTCCATCATCTTCTGCATAGTGGTGTTGATACCATTGATGGCAGCTTCCAAACCTTTCATTCGCGTATTTTCCGCCATGGTAAGTCGATGAAAGCACCAAATGTAAGGGGTGTTATGCTATGCAACAGAAAGTGTTAACAGATGAAAAATTATGCAGACAAATTCTTCACAAAGATTCAATTCATTATAATAAAAGTTAGTACAATGAAGAATCTATGAGAAATGCAATAGAACAGTAAGAGAAATCATTCACAAGGAATGTCAATAGAGGAAGAGAGAATCGTGTCACTTACTGCCTCTTTTTCACCGCATCCTCCTTGCTATATATGCTGACACACAGAATATTTTCTGTTAGGGATTTTCACCCTCTTGCCTCTCCTTGGGTCCACAATGTTAGAATCCTTTGCCATCTGTCCTTCATTGCTTATTATTTGTCCTTTTCCTCCAACAGCATTATTTTGCCAGCTCATAACACAATGTTGTGTTTCAATGTCTGGGTCCGTGTTTGTGCTTCAGAGATGTACATTAATCTTAAAATAGCACAACTATATAGATTTTGTATGAGTATGTGATTAATGATGTTAAAACATAAGTTTACATGTGTGATGTATGTATTCATAACTTCCAATAGGAAAAAAGGAAAATAAAAAGCAGGAGATTCAATATGTAGTTCTGTACATAATTGGAGAAATTAACTAAGCGGTTGGATAAGAAGAATCCATGGCAATGCCACACAAGCCTTCCTTAGCAGCTATACCTCTTTGCATCCTTATGTATCCTTTCTCACCCCACACTGTTCCCCATGAATTCTTAACCAACCAATAATCACTTCCATTTGCACTTCCATAACCAACTGCAGTCACACCATGATCTAACTCAGTTCCATATTCTCCTGTATAAATTCCATGCGAATAAAACATGAAACTTGAATCACTCGCATCAATAGATACTAATATTGGTTGATTAGCCACAACTTTGAGAAGTGCAGCCTCACTGTTAACTGGAACTTTCTCGTATCCTTTAATCTTAGTAACAGGAACGGTTGTTGCAGTGTTACAACTTCCATCAGTAGCTTTATAAGGATAATTTGTCTCACTTGTGATTCCACCATTTTTTATGATAAACTCGAATCCATCTTCCATTAACCCTCCTTCACATCCTTGGTCTTCACCTTTTGTGTCACAATCAACTAACTCCTGTTCTGAGAGAGATACTAGTTTGCCTGTTGTTATTTGGTTGATACCTTCAGTTGCAGCCACAGTTGAAAATGCCCAGCAGCTCCCTTGATTCATTTTCAAAACAAACATTAATTATTTGATTCAAATAAAATCATAATAAAGTATCGGTAAATTATTGTTCATTATTTATCTTACTTACCACATTGACCTTGATCTTTGATTGGAGTGACAGCACCTTTTACCCTCCAATCTACAGATGCTGGAATAGAAGTCACATCTTCATATTTAAATGATGTTGAAGTAAGCTCAGTACTAGTAGACCTTCTTTTGTAACCATTACGGGAAGCTTTAAATTCTTCAAGAGTCAAATCAGCTAGGTGATTAACACTTAGTTTGTAAGGTTTGTCGCTGGCAGCATTGAATGATTCAATGAATTCAACATTGTCCTTGAATATAATGAAACGTTTGTCTTTCTCAGCATCATCTTTATATACTTTGCCATATTCTGTCATCCATTGCTCGTGTCTTTCTTCTAAGGATGAGGAAGATTGTTGCAGCTTTCGGGACAATACATTGGTAATACCGCCAAGTGCAAGGATGAGGAATAGAACAATTATGTGTTGTTTTTGGCTGCTGGAAACCATTTTTGGTTATCAAAGAAAGCCTGTGTGTTTGTTTGAGAGAGAAATGTAAATTGGTATGAATTGAAATAAAATGGAAGTGGTGGTTTATATAGAGATAAAAAAAACTTAAAATTAATCTGTACGTTTGCTTCTTTCTTATTCAAGATTTCTGCTACGGCATATTGCATTTGATTTAGATTATTTATTTATTTATTTATATTATTTTATTTATTTAACATAGTAGCTTGTTTTCTGTTTTGTCTAAGGGGCAGTGCAACTTAGTCAAATTCATTAAACTATATAATTAAAGTGTGTTTATCTACGTAAGAAAACATAATAGCGAACAAATCACAAAATTAATATAATTCATTAAAGTATAGCTAAAGTGATAGGTGAAACCATGGTTTGTATGTTATCATACAAAGGATTTAAGTTTCTATTAGGTACAATGGTTTTACCTTTTTTTTTTCTTTTTTTTTCTTTTTTTGGATTGGATGATATATTAAATAAGATTTCACATTTCATCTTTCACAAAATTCTTTTTCCGATAATGGATTTTAGCTTTCTTCTCGATTAAAAAATCAAAGCTTCAGGATCACAAAAGAGAAAAACACCACATCTTAACCCAAAATTTTAAGATGTTAAGTAAATATGTCATATTTCTTATAAATTTAATATTTCACCCATTCATAAGCAATGTGAGACTTTAGCCACTCACTTACACCCAACAAGTAGAACTTGTAAGATAATGGAACTCATAGGTTTCTCATTCATGTGAATAGAATATATACAACTATTGTGTAACGTTTGATTAACTATCTATTTATGATACAACATAATTACAAAAAAACTAATTATAGCCAATTATGACAAAATATTTTATTCTATCACGCCTCCACAGTCGAAGCAGGAGGTTCAAAAAAGCTTAGACTTGTCCGAAAATCATCGAAGAGAATGTGAGGAAGCTTTTTGATGAAGATATCTGCAATATGATGTCGAGAGAGATTATGAAGTACGCGTGCTAGACAACGAGCTACTTTTTCCCAAATAAAATGAATGTACATCTCAATATGTTTGGTACGCTGATGTTGCACAGATTATCATAGAGATAAATGACACTAACATTGTCACAATACACCAAAGTGGCATGGGAAATAGGAAAATGAAGCTCCAATAAAAGATTACAAAGCCAACATGACTCAGATACAACATTAGCATCACCTATATATTCGACTTCAGCACTAGAACGAGAAAGAGTGGGTTTCCTTTTTGAAGACTAGGAGATAAAATTGTCATGAAGAAATGCACAATAGCCAGATGTGGAGCGTCTGGTGTCTGGACATCCACTCCAATCAACGTTAGTGTATGAGATAAGCTATGTAATGGGGGATGGTGATAAATGTAACCCAAGATGTATGGTACCATGAACATAGCGCAGAATGCGCTTGAGAGCAAGCATAGGTTTCGTACTAGGTGCATGCATGTGAAAACAAACTTGTTGAGCTGCATATGATATGTCAAGGCGAGTGAAAGTGAGATATTATAAAGCCCTTGAAAGACTCCGATATAGTGATGGATCCTCATATGGTGTGCCAGAGGAGGTGCTAAGTTTTTGCTTCGTGTCAACAGGAGTGGCAGACGGTTTGCAAGACGCCATGGTTGCACGTCTAATGATCTCTGAGGCATAAATGCTTTGACTGAGAAAGGTGCCACTAGGATAACGAGATAGAGCAATTCCCAAAAAATAACTCAATGGACCCAAATCTTTCATTTCAAACTCAAATGCTAGGAGTGACATAATGGATTTGAGAAGTGCATGAGTAGAGGTGATAAGGATGATGTTGTTTGCATAGAGCAAAATGTAGGCTATGTCTGAGCTTTGTCGATATCTGAAGAGGGAGCGGTCTGATGTGCTATGGTGAAAACCAATGGTTGCGACATAATCAACAAAGTGTTGGTACCATGCTCTAGGCGCTTACTTGAGACCATAAAGTGACTTCTTCTAGCGACAAACATAATCTGAATAATGAGGGTCGCAAAAACCCAATGGCTGATGCATGTAGATAGTTTCATGTAGATCACCATGTAAAAAAGTATTTTGTACATTCAGTTGATGAATAGGCCAAGATTTTGATAAAGCAATGGTGAGTTGTGTGCAAATGGTAGGTGGTTTCACCACGGGACTGAAAGTCTCATCACAATCCACACAAGCAACCTGTAACCTGCCATCACCTACAAGACGAGCCTTATAACGCTCAAAGGAGCCATCAAAATTTTTCTTATACTTAAATCCCACGTCTTATTTCTGGTAAAAGCATCTGATCTGACCTGATCAGAACGGGACCACTGACTTGCCACATGCCATTGATCTGGTGCCTATTCACCGGTGTTAAGAAGGAGGAGGGGGTGTACCTGCAAGATACTCTGATGCCAAAGTGAGAGAATGGACCAGAGTGAGAGCAAATATAGAAAGTACGTTGAGAATTGAATACCTGACCCTCTTGTGAAAGAGGGTATTTATAGAGAGACCTCAGCGCAGGGCCAACGGTCATTTGAGTTGGGCTGGATGGCCGGACCCAACCCAAGTGACTGTTAGGGCTTACGTGGCGTAGTGAAGACCAGGACGTAGTCTTCACCCTAGTTCAACTGTCCCGTGATCTCCGAAAAGTGGGTTTGACCTACTCTTTCGGATGTGGGCAGTTGGTTGGTGACGTGTCCCCGCAGAGGGGAGCACGTGGAGAACGTGTGATAGACACGTTGTTCTGCCCGACGGGGGGTGTGCTCTGTCCATCGTGGCCAGTGTCTGGCCGATGGGAGCCTTGTGCTCGACATAGGTGATGAACGCCCCTTTGGGCCTTTCCCCAAATATTATTGGACTGGGTCCTCCCTGTCGGACCGGGGGCCCAGGCCAGAACAACATCAAATTCATATTGCATCGCGGATGGGGGTATGATAAGGCCAGATTGGGGTTTTTAGGTATGAGAGAGATGATGTGGTTGGAATGAAAGATTGATAAGTTAAATATTTTTAAGAGTTTGACAATGCCTTTCATTCTACGGGTGGTGATGGTCCGTGTAGGTGGAGGGGTGCGGTTGAATTGGTAGGGTGAGGTAGAAGAAATTGCTGGCGGTGAGTTGATCAGGGAGGTAAGAGACGGGGGTTGTTGGTTTATTGAGGAGACCGGTTGGTCAATTGTGGTTGTTGGTGTTGGTTGGTTATGTGCAACAGGTGGTGATATTTGATTTTGCCACTGATCTATAAGGTAGGTGGTGTAGGTCGTCATCTAAGAAGTGATAAGATTAAGGTGAGGGCGAGTGTATCTTTGTGAAGGGAAATTGAGTTTCATAAAAGGTAACATGCCTCAAAATTATTAATTTTCTGTTTGACAAATCAAAACACTTATAACCTCTATGATTTGGCAGATAACTGTTAAGTGGAAATTTTTACTTAAATTGAATCATCTTTCTTGGCATTTTTCAACTCAATTATCATGTTTAATGAATTTATTTATGGTTCTTGTTTTATTTTTCAATCATATTACAAATACCTTTGAATTTCTTGATGTGTGTGTGTTGCACCCTAAAATTTGACCAACTGATTTTTCTATCTGACTCATGGTTTAAATTCATATTCACAATCAGACAGATGATTTTTGTGCACAAGCAGGGGGATATCAGAGTTTACAGCTTGATTTTTGTCTATCAGATATGGCAGACCCAGTCCAGATTATCGGGGTTTTATTTTCGGGAAATTGTGCGCTCCTCGGTGATTTTTCAGTGATTTTGGGGATATTCTGATGCCCGGGGATCTCCGTTCGATTCGATCTGGTCTCGTGCGTTTTACAGGGGTCATTTGCATTCATCTGCATTTTTTAGGATTTAATAGGCTTTTTTGAATTTTTAACAGGCTTTATAGGATTTTTCTGGAATTTAAATAGGGCTTTTGAATATTTTAATAGCTTAATTTTCTTTTTAGAATTTTATAGGATATTTTTAATAGATTTTAATCATTTGTAGTTTTTTTATCATTTTTAGAATATTAGTGAATTTTCTTAGCATATGAAATAGAATGATAAAATTAGGATAAATAGGTTTAATTGTCTTTTAAATCATTTTTAGAATTTTAATAGAAAATTAGGATTAATTGATTTTTTAGAGTTTAATTAGGATTAATTGAATTTTTAGAATTGATTAGGTTTTAATGACTTTTTAGAGTTTTAATTAGGTTAATCATGTTTTAGATTTAATTAGATTGATTTAGAATTAATTAGGCTTTTAATAATTGATTAGATATAATTAGGTTAGTTAATTGTTTCTGTTTTTTAATTCAGTTTTAATTCAGTTTTTTTTATTCATTTTCGTGGGCCCAATTGGGAGGCCCAGTATGGCTTTTTTGTCCAGGAATTACTCAGCATGTCCAAAAAATAGTCCAAGTCTTCCACCAGCTTTCCAGCTTCTTCTAGAATACTCCAGAAAGCTCCAGCGAAAACTCAGCAATAAAAGCCAAGCAACACGTGTCCCCAGGAGGAGGACCCACCTTTCCGTTTCCCAGAGCGCCACGCGTATCCCTCACCGTCTCTCCCTCAGCCACGCGTGGGACGCGTGTCCCACATGCAGAGCTCGTCCACTACCACGCGTCTTGCTCCCCACGCTTCACCGTGAAACCACTCCGGCCGCCGTGCATGTACTCCGGCGACCGTCCTCTACCGGAAAACTCACCAGAACTCCCTCCAAACCCAGATTCCGTTCATCTTCCTCCGATCTCCTCCCTTCCACCCTCATCACCTTCAACAAAGATTTCCAGAAACGCCTTGAACCTCCATACCTTCATCAAGATTTTCCAGAATAACGTCAAACTTGCATCAATGTTTTTCCAGAAACTAAACCTTCATCTTCATCCATAATCTCCAGAAATCACCTCCAACTAAAACCTTCATCGTCTCCATCAATTTTTCCAGAATCTTCGAGCAAGATCTTCACTTCTCATCGCAAATGAGCTTCGATTATCATCAATAATCATCAAATCAACGCCCTCAAACACTTTTAAGTCTTCATCCGCGAACGACATTCGTAGATCTCCACCTTCGTTCGTCAATCCTTCAAGATCGTCGCGCTCTGAGATCAGCGATCTTCAACGAACGGATCAACGTGAAGTAGATCTTCACCAGCTTCAAGAACTCCCTCGATTCGTCCTTGCTTCATCTCCAGGTACACGTTCACGAAGATCTTTCGCCTTTTCTTCTGATTATTAGTGGGTTTAGGATTGTTAGGGTTTCGTTGGGTGAGAATTTGAGAGAAGAGGGTTTCAGAGAGGGATCTGGGTGAGGGTTCATGGTGGTTGTGTTTCGTTTGCTGGTGAGTTGTTTGAGAGGGTGAGAGTTTCTGAGTGAGAGGGAGAGAAGGGATGGAAAGGTGGAGCGGCGCAACGAGAAGGGGAATGTGAACAGTGGCGCAATTTTTGGGAGAAAGTAGGCTTTAATACTTAGGGTTTAGGATCTGAGTTGGGTTGGGCTTTGACCATGCTGAGACACACTCCCTTCGCTCATCTCACCCTTTTTTTTGTAAGAGGTGCTGAAAATAAAAACATAGAGATTGGGCTTTGGTTGATTGCTGCGCGCACCCCCCATCCCTGGGCCCAATCCTGAAATAACTAGGTTTATGCTGTTTGCACCCCCTCTGCTTTGTTTTTTATTTTAATTGTTTTTCATTGTTTTGTTCATACATAATAGAAAATTCATAAAAAATGGTAGAATTAGTCGAATAATTCCGTTCTTTTTTCTGTAGACTCGTAATTCAGTGTAGAATTTTATAGCATAAAAATATTAGCTTAATCATGCATTGTCATTTTAATTGCATTTTTTCACTGTTATGGCTGTTGAATAAATTGGTCTGTTGATATATCTGTGTTGCTGATTTTAATTCTTTCATCTGGTGTTGAATTTTGTTCTGATTTTTTAGTATGTTACCCTAGAGCCATGTAGGTCTCCCATTAGATTTTTGATAGATTTTTGTAGGGTGTTCTGCTGTGATTTGTCTGAGCCTGAATATAGGAGAAGTCTTGGTGACTTCTGACTTTGAAGTTCAATTGTGGTTGAACTTCAGAGATAGTCTTCTGTGGTTTGTTGGCCTGTGGATTCTTCTTGAAGGTGGGAGCTGATTGAAGTCCTGTTGGAGCTTGCAAGGTTGCATTGGATTGAGGCTTAGTCTAGGAGCTTGTTGTCTGTTTGTGAGGTTCGAGATCCTGAAGTTTGAAGGGAGTTTATGGTACTTTCCTGAGGAAGGCACTGTGAATGACTTTCATCCTTCCTTCTCACCTCTTTCTTAAGTATCCAGTGATGTTGGAGCCAACTTGTGAGTTTAATTTCTCCGGGGGAGGAATGTAAACTGATCACAGTTGTTGAGCCACGTAGGATACGATTCCTAAGTGTCAGCCTCCTAGTACTTTCCTGAGGAAGGTCCTAGGGGTCTATTCACTTAGTTCCAGTAGTTTGTCTAGGATTTCTCAAGTATCCAGTGATGTTGGAGCCAACTTGTGAGTTTAATTTCTCCGGGGGAGGAATGTAAACTGATCACAGTTGTTGAGCCACGTAGGATACGATTCCTAAGTGTCAGCCTCCTAGTACTTTCCTGAGGAAAGTCCTATGAGTCTGTTCACTTAGTTCCCTTAGTGCATATAGGTTCTTTCCCAAATATCCAGTGACGCCGGAGCCTTCATGTGAGTTTAATCTCTCCTGAGGAGGGATGTAAACTGATCACAGTTGTCGAGCCGCATAGGATATGATTCCTGAGTAGTAACCTCCTGGTACTTTCCTGAGGAAGATACCATGAGCTTGTCTGCTTAGCTTCCTTTCTCTGGTAAGCTTGTTCTGAAGCTTGGAGACTGGGATTGATTCCTCTTGCTTAGAGTTTTGGATTAGAATTGTTGCTTAGATCCCTGCTTAGGGTATTGTATAGAGTTTTGTTAGAGATAGATTAGGAGCTTGTTTCAGGCTTGTTAGAGGCCCTGCTCAGGGTTAGTCTCTCTGTGTTGTTTGACTTGTATGATGTTGTGTTGCATTAGACTTAGGTGTTCATCTAGATAGTTCTGAATAGGTGCATCTTAGAAGTAGACTTTGTGTGCATGAGAAGTTGAGGTGGTCCTCCTTCTGCTTGTTTGTTATTGCGTGGCTTTGCTTGTTGGTATTCGGTAGAGCTGAGCTCCCTTGCCTCTGTGCCTTGTTCGTCTAGTTGTTGCATTCATGCATATTTTCAGTATTCCTTTACGTTGCAGTTTCTTGTGTGTAGTTTAGTCCTGTTGCCATGATCCCTTAGGAGCTCTGACTTCTCCGCTGCGGAGTTGTTATGATAGACATTAGGATGGTCAACCAGGTGTGATAGCAATAGGTAGATTCCCCTGTTTCTCAGCTATAGTTCTAGGGTTTCCCTTTCCTTTCTGTAGGAGTTTGTGAGTAGCTTGATCCGTAGTTAGCTGAACTACAGCTGCTCTGATTCTTCGTTCCAGACGAAGATATGTAGGCATAGGATGCGATATCCTAGCGAGCACACTAACGACTAACCGTTGTTCTCTCGCGGCTGTGCGATCGAGACTTTCCCGCTAACGACTAATTGTTACCCCTTTCTGTTGCCCGAGTGCATTTGAGACCAGATCGTAGTTATAGGTCCCCGAGCCTTTAGGACCAGTTTGTTTTCTCACTGCTGTGTGAGAGCGCCTGTTTACCCGTAGTTAGCCGAACTACGTTTGCTCTGATCTTTCATACCAGATGAAAGTACGTAGGCACCGGACGCGATGTCCTGGCGAGCAACCTTTTCCCCGTTTAGACGTAGGCAGTCGAACTACGTTGACTCTGACTTTCCCATTGCACGAGGGAATACGTAGGCCCAGAACACCGTCTGTTCTGTCGAGTCCTGTCCTTTTATTTTCTTTTCAGACCAGCCATTAGCGTAGATAGATAACACACCCTTTTACCTATAAACACCAAGCGTGGATCCCATCGAGTACGATGGACGTGAGGGGTGCTAATACCTTCCCCTTGCGTAACCGACTCCCGAATCCAGGTTTTGGTTGCGATGACCATACCTTTTCCCGTCTTTGCGAGGTTTACTTCGAGCGTTTCCTTTCCCGCTCTGAGGGATAAATAACGCACGGTGGCGACTCTCCTGTCAAGCCGGCGCCGATTTTCGCAGTAGCGACAGCTGGCGACTCTGCTGGGGACCTATAGCATCTAGGGACTTTTCCCATCCCTTATGCTGGGACCGTTTCCCATCCCCTACGCGAGTCAATCCTAGCGCTTGGATGTTTATTCGTTGGGTGTTGTGCATAGTGTGTTTTACTTTTCTGCACTTTACTTTTCTGTACCTTTACCTTTCCGCATTTATTTTCCAGCATTATATTATTATGATTATTGCTGTGGGCGAAGGGGGGTTACTGTGAGTGAAAGCCGGACCCGGGCTTGAGTACACACCTAGATATAGTTGCGGAGAAGTAGTAGACGAACCTGTCTGCTGAGCAGGCACAGTTCCCTACGAAAATCTGCGCTCAGACGAGATTCTTGCAGAGGTGCTCCTTTCCGGTCCTGAGGATCTGAAGGGAGTCCAGACGTGAGGATTGTCGACTCTGGGGACCGATCATTTGGAAGTCAGCTAAGTGAGGCCTCTTCATGACTTGATGATGCCACTCCTTCTGGGAATCGTATCGTCACTCATGAACGTCTGTGACGCTGATGACCGCATAGGATGCCGTACCTTTGTCCGTGGATTAGGTTTATCCTACCTGTGAGAGGGACTGGGTTATTGCAGGAAAACTGGCCGCCAGAAACCATGATTCAGTATCTTTACCAGATGGTGTTCTTGATTCATCTCCAGGTGTGTTGTCTGGGTCAGATGGGTTTCTTATCTGAGGTTGAGGCTATTATCAGATGGTATTCTCGTCAGATACAGAGGTTCAGATGGTTTTCTTACCAGGGGATTGATATTTTTGAGCATCAGATGATAGTTAGTGGCATGAGGTTCTGATGACCGTGATTGGTTTTCTGTTCTTGATCACAGAGATATTCCTCTTCAGGCTACAGCATAGCCCCTGCGGTCGCAGATTGCATTATTTATCATATTGCATCATTGCATTACCATCTGCATTCAACTAACGTGTGTGTATTGCAGGTACGTATTTTCCCTTCCAGTTCTGGTGTTTGTTCCTAGCAAGACATGGATAACCTGAAGAGAGTATTGCCCTACAAGTTTCCGTCGCCGAATATCAGTCTATTGTTAGAATTGATGGCTATTGCTAAGAAGAGAGGAATGGGTGACTTCAGAAAGAAATATGGGAGGATTCTGACCTACGTTTATCAGCCATCTGTCTACGAGACCAGCGGCATCTATACTCTGTTACAGTTCTACGACGCGGAGCTCAGGTGTTTTGTATTTCCCGACTTTGTTTTGGCTCCTACCCTGGAGGAATACTCTGCACTTCTGGATATACCGATCCGTGAGCAGATGCCTTTTTATCGTACGGACGCTGAGCCTAAGCTGGCTGAGCTTTCTGCCATCCTGTGCTTGAAAGAGTCTGAGTTGTCTGGGAAGATGATCAGAAGAGGAGACGTATGGGGGTTTCCGTTGGATGTCTTAGTGGATAAGGCTCGAGAGTATGCCCAGAAGGGTAAATGGGAGGTTTTTGACGTCATTCTTGCTGTATGTGTGTATGGCATCGTGTTATTCCCGAATATTCCTGATTTCGTTGATTCAGATGCCTTCTATATTTTGGCTGCGGGAAACCCAGTTCCTACTTTGCTGGGAGATATCCACCATTCAACTCACTATCAGAATGAAAAGCGACGAGGAAGGAATGTGTCTTGCTGCGTACCTCTCCTATGCAGGTGGTTCACCAGTCATTTGCCTAAGTCAGGCCCGTTTGTCACATCTATCAATTCTCTAGGATGGCCCGAGCGCTTAATGGGATTAACTGCTGAGAACGTGGTATGGGTCATTAAAGAAGTATTTGGAGCTGAAGTCATACTCAAAGGCGAAGGATTCCCGAATGTTCCGTTAATAGGAAGGAAAGGTTGTGTCAACTATAACCCTTCTTTATTGATCAAGCAATTTGGGTACATACCTCATGGAGCGCCAAAGCCCGAGGAGATACAGGAATCTCTGTATCTCACCGGGGCAATAGGGAAAGAGATGCTGACCAAACTTGAGAAAGCCTGGAAAAACTTGCACAAGAGAGGGAAGCTTTCAGGTAGCAGAGGGGATACTCGAGTTCCTAGCCCATATGTAGAATGGATTCGTGAACGCGCTGTGAAGTTCCTTATGCCATATCCAGCAGTTCAGCCATGGCATCCTCCTCCAGTAGAGGAGCCTACCACTGTGGACATTCAGGTTTACAAGCAGCTGATGGCGGAGAAAGAAGAGCTAGCGAGGGCTAAAGAGTCTTTAGAGCAGGAGAATGCCCAGCTTCGGCATGAAAATATTGAAACAGGATATATTTCTAAACAACAGGCTGAAACTCTGAAACATCTGAAGGCTACGCTATTGGAATTGACTGAAACCAAGAAGCGTCTAGAGTTAGATGTCGACTCAGTTAGTAGTGTGTTGGCCACCAAAAAGCAAGAACTGGAAAGGGCCTACACAAAGCTAGCCAAGTTCAGAGAACACTGGGATCTCACTATGACCAAGCGCAAGGAGCGAGAAGGAGAGCTGAAGACACAGATTGCTCAGTTAGAAGAACAGGTCAAAGTGAAGAACGAAGAGCTTGAAGAAGAAGCCTGTCGCCGATACGAAGCCGAGCGCAAGTTGACAGATGCCATGAAGAATTTGGAAGATTTCCAGCATAGAGCAGATGCCAAGAGACCCAAACTTGGGGATGGTGCTAATGATAAGGCTTGGGAAGACTTTGTCAGAGACATCCAGGGGACGGTCAGGAAGAGGGATCGACTGATAGAAGGTTTGATTTATCAACCAGATCACGCAGAGACAAAGAAGATGGTCGAGGACTCCCGCAACCGTACCCGTATTTGATTTCTCTTGTATTCTGTATGTTGAGATCACCACCAGGCATGTTGGCTGGGATCTTCATTGTCATATCAGCTGTATGGAGCATAGTTATGTAACCTCTTGACAAGACTGTTATGCTAATCAATATATGAGGGTTTTTCCAAATGTTGTCTTTATGGTTTATCTCGTCTTGCTACCACTGACACTGGAATTGGAGGGAAAATATCTCCAATGCACACATGCACGTTAGCATTTTTGTATTTCTGTTTGCATAAATCATATTGCATAGCATTTCTCTAGCAGGTCAGAGCACTTATCCAACCTTTGTTTTCACCAGAAAGTGATTCTCGGGGAATTGTTTGAGGCAAGAGTGGAGACGACCAAGGGGCCGAAGCAGATTTGAGCAGAATCAAGCAGTGTAATCAGTTACCGGTAATTGGTGGCTATGTCTGAAGGCAATTTCCAGTTTCCTGACACCCAGGCAGGGTTTGCTGTGGCGTCCAACCATCAGTATGATTTTATGGAAGGCTTCCCGCAAGCAAACAATATTACTGCAGACCAAGTCGTACAGCCAACTGTTGAGAACCGAGCTCAGCATGAGCAGTTTCTTGCCCAAAATGAGCGATATCCTCCCGTTAACAATCAATGTGTTGATTTCCCTGTGATGAATTACCGGAGAGATATTCCAATGACCGGGTTAGTAGATCCAAGAGCTCTTGACTATGGTAGAAGACTCCGAGTGTTGGAGGAGCAAATGAAAGCCTTGGAAGCGAAAGATGTTATTAACCTGGATGCTGTAGCCATGTGTTTGGTCCCTGACCTCGTGTTGCCATACAAGTTCAAAATGCCGGAATTTGAAAAATACACAGGAGATAGCTGTCCAAAGCTGCATTTGATGATGTTCTGTCGGAGGATGACTTCGTTTGTGCGAAATGACAAATTGATGATCCATTGCTTTCAGTATAGCCTGACTGGGGCATCCCTGAGATGGTATGTGCAATTAGAGAGTAATCAGATTCGATCTTGGGTGGATTTAGCCAGAGCTTTCATGAAGCAGTACGATTACAATTTGGATTTGACTCCTAGTCTCGTAGATCTGCAAGAATTGTCTCAGGCAGAGAATGAATCATTCAGAGCATATTTGCGAAGGTGGAAAGAATTGTCTGCTAGTGTTCGACCACCGCTTCCGGAAAGAGAACTGGTTGACATCTTCTTGGGTACTCTGAAAGGCCATTATTTTGACAAATTATTCAGTTGCACAAACTTTGTGGGCCTGATGAGGCTGGGAGAGATTGTTGAGAGAGGACTCAGGAGTGGAAAGTTTCGAGGTGTTCCTTATGTCCCAGTTGATAAGATTGAGTCAGTTGTCAGTTCTCAAGAAGAGTGGGAAGGAGATGATGCCACCTCAGAATCTCTAGCATCTCAAGATCAGTTTTCAGACACTTCAAGTCAACGGTCATCCTATCGTCGATCGCGTCAGCATGCTCCACGAAGACCACGAAAGCCTGAAAGGCAGTTTACTCAGCTACCGGTGTCGTACAGCCAGTTGTTGCCAGATCTGGTCAGAAGCGGATTGATAGTGCCGAAAGAGACTAAGCCGGTGATTCCACCGTATCCTCCAGGTTTTGATGCCAGCGCCCGCTGTGAGTACCATGTTGGGGCACAGGGGCATTCAACAAATGATTGTAAAGTGCTTAGAAGCCAGATTCAGGATCTGTTAGACTCTGACCGTATTTGCATCACTCCTCAAGGTTGTGTTCAGATTAATGATTTTCCGTCTTCCAGTTGTGCGGGTTCGTCAGTTAATATCATGGAAGACTCCACAGGAAGTGTGTGCTCTGAAGATTGTCAATCGGAGAGTTCAGTTGAATATGGGGGAAGTTTCTAGAGGTTTATATGCCGGGTGTCGCATCTGTTTCTCTGCCTAACCCGTTTAGCTTTTGTGCATCAGTATTTGTCGATCACCACCAGGATTGTTGGATGGGGTCGTTATATTCAGACTCATTTGTGCTTACCTGCTGATTTTGTTGGTTGTACATGGGTGGGAGATGTTCATCTGTTTGCTTATAGCTTGAGTTTCTCTTTATCTCGTTGTGAATGTGTGTTTGTTTGCTACGCTGCATTATCATTTAGCAGGTATATCAGAACCGTGGGTCTTATTTCCTCATCATCCAGTTTGTTGCAGGAATTCCCTCAGAGATATGGAACAGAATCAGGTTGAATTGATCGAAGTCCAAAGCCAGCTGGGGCAGATAATGAGAGACATGCAAGAGTTGCGTTCAGAGCAGAAGATTCTCAAAGAGGAGAACAGTCAGCTGAAGACCCAAGTGAGCTTGATCATGGAAGTAGTCAAGAATGTGCTTAGGAAAGAAGACGATCAGCTATTCGAAGCCGCAATGAAGAAGCTCTCGCCACCTGTGCATGTGGAACTTGAGCAGCAGCAGCAGAAGATACATCCGGGTCAGCAGAGGATCCAGGAAGGGAAGCCAAGGAGAATGTTTGAGGCACCACCTATGGCATATGCTGAGCTCTTGCAGATCTTACTGAGGTTTAATCTGGTTGAGAAAAGAACGTTGTCACCACCAACAAAAGCGTTTCCTCAGGGATACGATGCCAACAAGCAATGTGATTTTCATTCCGGGGCATTCGGACATGACATCGAGGGATGTCATGCTTTCAAGCACAATGTTCAAGACCTGATTGACTCGCACGATATTGAATTCACGCCGGGCGGCGTAGCTGTGCACATTGCTCCTGTCTCGATCGATGTTAAAATGACAGATGTTTCTAAAGCTGCAGTGGGTCAGAAGCGTATCCTGGACTCCATGGTGTCAAAATCTCCAGGCCCACAATTGTTGCCTATTCCTGGGGCAGATCTGAGAAAGCAAATGGCTAAGCATAAGGAGAGCGTTAATCAGTACATTGAAGATCAAGAAACCGATGTTGCATTTGATACAAAGGGTGCTCAAGGGTCAACCCGATACCGGCAGCAGCAGCCTCAGCAACAGAATAATCGGGGGTATAAGAGAGGTCAGAATCCAGGTCCTTTGGCAAGCCGTCATTTGGAAACTCCTCCTATACCATACGCACAGCTTCTGCAGACATTGCTTCAGCTCCAATTGGTTCGTAAAAGGACATTGGCTCCCTTAACGGGACCACCACCACCGGGGTACGATGCTGACGCTACTTGCGAGTTCCATACCGGGGCACCTGGCCATACAGTTGAGAACTGTAAAGCATTTAAACACAAAGTGCAGGATCTGCTTGATAGTGCAGCAATCAGCTTCGGGCCGGGAGGTCCCCACATCATCTGAATGAAAGAGGAAGAGCTCTATAGTTTGGTTGGGTCATTGAAAGCAGATCAAGACAGCATCGGGTTACCTCTAATAAAGATAGCTGGTTCAGCAGCAGGGTAGATGCAAAAGCCCAGTTCTCGGGAGCTAGCATATTTTCTTTGTTTTAGCTTGTCATTGCTTTACATTTGTAGTTGCTTTCCTGTTTGAATTTGTAAACTTGTTTGTAAAACTTGGTTGTTTTCATTCAAATTGATGATAATGAAATAAATGTGCATGTTTTGATTGAATCCATTCGTGTTCACTAACTGTTTTGCAAATATCCACTGCTTGGTTAAGTAGAATTTGGGGAGGATGACGAAAATGACCGACATGCAAATATCGATAATGTATGCTTTTGAAATAAAACCTGCTGATGATGTACAGGCATTGTTTCAAATCCTTAAACACCGGAGATATAAGGAAGATAATCCCTTGTCAACCCCTTTGAGCCTTGTAGTAGGAGTTTCTTTCTGTGAACGAAAAAACCCTCAATCTTAACCCGGGGCAGGGTAGGTGTTAGCTAATTTGACCGAGCATCCAAATTGCAAAAGGAGTGTCCGTTCGAGGATCAATCACACCCCTAGAGGTCGTGCCTAAAAGACCACAATGGTTCAATCAAGAGTGGGACAGCCACATCATTCCCAAAGAGTCAGACAACCAATGTCACACGACTTGTTCGAAAAAAGAAGAATGAAAAAGAATCAAAAGCCCGCTAAGTTAAGAAAAATTCAAAACAAATGACTTAGGCAAAAACGAGGGCATCCCGCTGGACTTAAAAAAATCAAAAGATACTCAAAAGGAGTCAGTCCAGGCAAAAGTTAGGGATATGAAAAAGAAAAGACGAAAAGGATCAAAAGAAAAATCCTCGATGGAAATACAAGTCGTGTGACCACAAATGTCAAAGACGAAAGAGTGAGCGGCTGTCACTCCAAAATCCAGAAGTTTCTCGAACTATCACTCCTACCTTTCAGCCTCTGAGAGGTGAGCGCTAAGGTCGAGTTAGCTGAACGTAGGATGGGAGAACATCAAGGAGAACGGGTGGGTTAAAGTAAACTTTGAGCCTTTATCCTTTCTTTCAAAACCATGAACCTGACCACGTTACAACCTTCAAAAGACCTAATTGAAGCAGGGTGTTTCGAAAGCATACTCCGGTAAAGGTCGCGTCGATTCTGACTCCTAAAAGGTTCCTCTTACCATGTTGATACTGATGTTGATAAATGTTTTGTGCATCATATGCCATAAGCTGTTTTTCCTTTTCCCCAGTGAACAGATTGGATGTCAAAGCTGTCATATGTGTTGCATTAATACATCATTTATGCAGAACAACTTGTTTTACTTGCGAGTAAGCGCTTGACAGCAGAAAAGCTTCCTACAATGGAAAGTATGGTCAAGATAGAATGTGGAGCGCCCGAATGTTCCGAGAGCAGGGGCAAGCTTTATTGTGATCCCCAGTCAGGTCAGCTTTCCGAAGTCAGTCATTTTGGGGCAATCAAGTTGAGATTTGGTGAATACGCCGTAGTCAGGAGGTGCTACTCTGAATCAGATAATCAAGGAGTTGCAGTCAGGGGCAGACCACCTTAAGCGCGCAAAGGTTTGTGCGGGGAGCATTCAAGGTGAAGCATCTCAGAAGTTCAGAACGCTGAGGCATGTTATATCAGACCATCGGGGCAACAGATTTGCAGATTTCCTTTCCAGGACCATCCCCACGGAGGTCCCGTAGGCTGAGGCATATCAGAAGCGAAAGGATTGTTGTTCTCTGTATCAGCAAGGCCATTCAGGGTTATTCGAGCAGATGCAGTCAATTTTCGAGAGCGAGATGAATGCGGGAGGTCGTGTCACCATCCCTTGACTCTTCAAGGCTGTGTATTCAGGAAGAATATTTTCCAGCGGCAGTTGTATCTGACCCAGTAAGATAAGCTTAAGAGCTCAAATCCATGTTTGCGATTACTGTGAAGACCATCCGTGTTGGTGCATCAATTTCCAGATCCGAGCTTCGTCAGTGCGCAGGAGGACTCCCTCCTTTATCTCCAGCAGAGACCAATTTGTCATTGGTATGGGTAAGCTATTCCCAGAGGAGTCCAATCATATTCAGCACGTCTGCTATTTCACAACGGAGTTATATTCCCCAGCAGGGTATTACTTCGTCGAGGTGTTCGGTAAAGTTCCCAATATCCCCAGCATGGTTGATTTCACTCTCCCAGCATTTATTTTGCTAGGACGATTCAGTGATATCCGGGTTTATCCCCAGCGAAGTTGGCCTCGCCTTCAGCATTTATTTTGCTGAAGTGGTTTTCTGTACCCGGCCTCTCCAACAGCTCGAGCCTGCTAGCATATTGCATGCATCATACCTGCATCATACCTGCATGACATTTTCAAAATGCGTAGCATTTCCATCTAGAATGGAGCATTACGTTGTAGAAAGACTAAAGCATTTGCATGTGCATACAAAGCATAAGTCAGGTTTTCTGTCAGCCGCATATGGCGCGTGAATTACTCTGTGATCAGTTCAGGGGCATTTATCCAGCAATAGTATTCAGACAGTTCAGCGGATTAGTTATATCAGATCATACAACAATTGTGCTTTAAGCAAGCAGTCATCTGATGTTGACAAGCTTTTCTTCCCGTCAATTCATATTGACGATGTGTTCCTCCAATGAGTGGATTTTTCCGTCTATCCATAGACGATGTGAAGTTGCGGGTGATCGCAATAAGGTTTCAAGAAGGGGTTTCCCCAGGATATGCTTTCCTTACCGTCTATCAGTAGACGATGTGAAGCTTTGGTTGATTTTCAATGGAGTTCAAAATAGAGTTTCTATAGCAAGTGGCTTTCCTTTCCGTCTGTCAGCAGACGATGTGAAGTTCCGGGTTACTGTTCAGCGGGTTTCTTATTGCCAGATCAGACATATGATGAGGTGTTTCCCCAGCGAGTCTTCTCCGGCTATCCTTGGTTGTTGAGAGGTTTCAAAATGATTTTGAAGGTTGGTTCTCTTTCTGGTTATTGGATATGATGACATTTAAGAGAGACTTTTCTGACCATCAATCCCTATTGATGTCGAAGCTCTTCGAAGAATGTTCAGTTTTCGTGATTGTCGATTCTTATTGACGACATGTTTCTTAAAAGGTGGTTTTTCTTCCCGTCAGTCCATACTGACGATGTGGCCCCTTCAAGGATATTGACTTCTCCATCAATTCCCGTAGACAGAAGGATTCTGAAATTCAAAGGATGGTGTTGAATTGCGTTATGGTGACTTCCCGTCTATCTTTAGACGATGTGTGTATGGAGATTCTGGTGTCTTTCCGTCTATCCTTAGACGATGTGAGTATGAAGATTAAGGTTTTCTCCCGTCTGTCAGTAGACAGCGTGAATTCAGAGATTATTTCTTTCCGTCTACCCCTAGACGATGAGAATATTGATTTGTTTCATCAATCAGGATGATACCGTCTACCCTTAGACGATGAGAATAATGATTTGTTCATCAATCAGGATGATACCGTCTACCCTTAGACGATGTGAATAATGAGTTGTTCATCAATCAGGATGATACCGTCTACCCTTAGACGATGTGGATAATGATTTGTTCATCAATCAGGATGATTCCGTCTACTCTTAGACGATGTGAATTGGTTTGAATATCAATCAGGATGATGCCGTCTACCCTTAGACGATGAGAATAATGATTTGTTCATCGATCAGGATGATACCGTCTATCCTTAGACGATGTGAGTATGGAGATAAGAATTTGATCCCGTCTACTCTTAGACGATGTGAGTTGTTTTGTTTCATCAATCAGGATGATCCCGTCTACCCTTAGACGATGTGAATTGATTTGTCGTCAATCAGGATGATGCCGTCTACCCTTAGACGATGTGAGTATGGAGATTATGTTGTCTTTCCGTCTATCCTTAGGCGATGTGAATTTGGAGATTAATGTTGTCTTCCCGTCTATCATTAGACGAGGTGAGTATTCAATAATGGTGTCTTCCCGTCCATCTTTGGACGATGTGAGTATATTTGTCTTCCTGCCTATCAGTAGGCAATGTGAAAGAATCAGGTATTTTGTCGCAGCTCTCAGGGTTTGTTATATGGGGTATCACAAGCAACGGGTATTCAATCAGGAGTTCTTTATCAGATGATTAATCAGTTTGGTGCCGCAATGACTGGACTCGGTTTTCTGGACTTTATTCTCCAAGCAGTTAACAGTATATGCTCGCGGTTGGCAAATTTTCGGGTTTTATTTGTATTCAACCGTCTCGTACCTTTGAATGTTTGAAGGCTGAGCGCTCTCCAAACCCTTCAGGTCCAAGTCGCTTGAATAGGGGCAGCTGTTGCACCCTAAAATTTGACCAACTGATTTTTCTATCTGACTCATGGTTTAAATTCATATTCACAATCAGACAGATGATTTTTGTGCACAAGCAGGGGGATATCAGAGTTTACAGCTTGATTTTTGTCTATCAGATATGGCAGACCCAGTCCAGATTATCGGGGTTTTATTTTCGGGAAATTGTGCGCTCCTCGGTGATTTTTCAGTGATTTTGGGGATATTCTGATGCCCGGGGATCTCCGTTCGATTCGATCTGGTCTCGTGCGTTTTACAGGGGTCATTTGCATTCATCTGCATTTTTTAGGATTTAATAGGCTTTTTTGAATTTTTAACAGGCTTTATAGGATTTTTCTGGAATTTAAATAGGGCTTTTGAATATTTTAATAGCTTAATTTTCTTTTTAGAATTTTATAGGATATTTTTAATAGATTTTAATCATTTGTAGTTTTTTTATCATTTTTAGAATATTAGTGAATTTTCTTAGCATATGAAATAGAATGATAAAATTAGGATAAATAGGTTTAATTGTCTTTTAAATCATTTTTAGAATTTTAATAGAAAATTAGGATTAATTGATTTTTTAGAGTTTAATTAGGATTAATTGAATTTTTAGAATTGATTAGGTTTTAATGACTTTTTAGAGTTTTAATTAGGTTAATCATGTTTTAGATTTAATTAGATTGATTTAGAATTAATTAGGCTTTTAATAATTGATTAGATATAATTAGGTTAGTTAATTGTTTCTGTTTTTTAATTCAGTTTTAATTCAGTTTTTTTTATTCATTTTCGTGGGCCCAATTGGGAGGCCCAGTATGGCTTTTTTGTCCAGGAATTACTCAGCATGTCCAAAAAATAGTCCAAGTCTTCCACCAGCTTTCCAGCTTCTTCTAGAATACTCCAGAAAGCTCCAGCGAAAACTCAGCAATAAAAGCCAAGCAACACGTGTCCCCAGGAGGAGGACCCACCTTTCCGTTTCCCAGAGCGCCACGCGTATCCCTCACCGTCTCTCCCTCAGCCACGCGTGGGACGCGTGTCCCACATGCAGAGCTCGTCCACTACCACGCGTCTTGCTCCCCACGCTTCACCGTGAAACCACTCCGGCCGCCGTGCATGTACTCCGGCGACCGTCCTCTACCGGAAAACTCACCAGAACTCCCTCCAAACCCAGATTCCGTTCATCTTCCTCCGATCTCCTCCCTTCCACCCTCATCACCTTCAACAAAGATTTCCAGAAACGCCTTGAACCTCCATACCTTCATCAAGATTTTCCAGAATAACGTCAAACTTGCATCAATGTTTTTCCAGAAACTAAACCTTCATCTTCATCCATAATCTCCAGAAATCACCTCCAACTAAAACCTTCATCGTCTCCATCAATTTTTCCAGAATCTTCGAGCAAGATCTTCACTTCTCATCGCAAATGAGCTTCGATTATCATCAATAATCATCAAATCAACGCCCTCAAACACTTTTAAGTCTTCATCCGCGAACGACATTCGTAGATCTCCACCTTCGTTCGTCAATCCTTCAAGATCGTCGCGCTCTGAGATCAGCGATCTTCAACGAACGGATCAACGTGAAGTAGATCTTCACCAGCTTCAAGAACTCCCTCGATTCGTCCTTGCTTCATCTCCAGGTACACGTTCACGAAGATCTTTCGCCTTTTCTTCTGATTATTAGTGGGTTTAGGATTGTTAGGGTTTCGTTGGGTGAGAATTTGAGAGAAGAGGGTTTCAGAGAGGGATCTGGGTGAGGGTTCATGGTGGTTGTGTTTCGTTTGCTGGTGAGTTGTTTGAGAGGGTGAGAGTTTCTGAGTGAGAGGGAGAGAAGGGATGGAAAGGTGGAGCGGCGCAACGAGAAGGGGAATGTGAACAGTGGCGCAATTTTTGGGAGAAAGTAGGCTTTAATACTTAGGGTTTAGGATCTGAGTTGGGTTGGGCTTTGACCATGCTGAGACACACTCCCTTCGCTCATCTCACCCTTTTTTTTGTAAGAGGTGCTGAAAATAAAAACATAGAGATTGGGCTTTGGTTGATTGCTGCGCGCACCCCCCATCCCTGGGCCCAATCCTGAAATAACTAGGTTTATGCTGTTTGCACCCCCTCTGCTTTGTTTTTTATTTTAATTGTTTTTCATTGTTTTGTTCATACATAATAGAAAATTCATAAAAAATGGTAGAATTAGTCGAATAATTCCGTTCTTTTTTCTGTAGACTCGTAATTCAGTGTAGAATTTTATAGCATAAAAATATTAGCTTAATCATGCATTGTCATTTTAATTGCATTTTTTCACTGTTATGGCTGTTGAATAAATTGGTCTGTTGATATATCTGTGTTGCTGATTTTAATTCTTTCATCTGGTGTTGAATTTTGTTCTGATTTTTTAGTATGTTACCCTAGAGCCATGTAGGTCTCCCATTAGATTTTTGATAGATTTTTGTAGGGTGTTCTGCTGTGATTTGTCTGAGCCTGAATATAGGAGAAGTCTTGGTGACTTCTGACTTTGAAGTTCAATTGTGGTTGAACTTCAGAGATAGTCTTCTGTGGTTTGTTGGCCTGTGGATTCTTCTTGAAGGTGGGAGCTGATTGAAGTCCTGTTGGAGCTTGCAAGGTTGCATTGGATTGAGGCTTAGTCTAGGAGCTTGTTGTCTGTTTGTGAGGTTCGAGATCCTGAAGTTTGAAGGGAGTTTATGGTACTTTCCTGAGGAAGGCACTGTGAATGACTTTCATCCTTCCTTCTCACCTCTTTCTTAAGTATCCAGTGATGTTGGAGCCAACTTGTGAGTTTAATTTCTCCGGGGGAGGAATGTAAACTGATCACAGTTGTTGAGCCACGTAGGATACGATTCCTAAGTGTCAGCCTCCTAGTACTTTCCTGAGGAAGGTCCTAGGGGTCTATTCACTTAGTTCCAGTAGTTTGTCTAGGATTTCTCAAGTATCCAGTGATGTTGGAGCCAACTTGTGAGTTTAATTTCTCCGGGGGAGGAATGTAAACTGATCACAGTTGTTGAGCCACGTAGGATACGATTCCTAAGTGTCAGCCTCCTAGTACTTTCCTGAGGAAAGTCCTATGAGTCTGTTCACTTAGTTCCCTTAGTGCATATAGGTTCTTTCCCAAATATCCAGTGACGCCGGAGCCTTCATGTGAGTTTAATCTCTCCTGAGGAGGGATGTAAACTGATCACAGTTGTCGAGCCGCATAGGATATGATTCCTGAGTAGTAACCTCCTGGTACTTTCCTGAGGAAGATACCATGAGCTTGTCTGCTTAGCTTCCTTTCTCTGGTAAGCTTGTTCTGAAGCTTGGAGACTGGGATTGATTCCTCTTGCTTAGAGTTTTGGATTAGAATTGTTGCTTAGATCCCTGCTTAGGGTATTGTATAGAGTTTTGTTAGAGATAGATTAGGAGCTTGTTTCAGGCTTGTTAGAGGCCCTGCTCAGGGTTAGTCTCTCTGTGTTGTTTGACTTGTATGATGTTGTGTTGCATTAGACTTAGGTGTTCATCTAGATAGTTCTGAATAGGTGCATCTTAGAAGTAGACTTTGTGTGCATGAGAAGTTGAGGTGGTCCTCCTTCTGCTTGTTTGTTATTGCGTGGCTTTGCTTGTTGGTATTCGGTAGAGCTGAGCTCCCTTGCCTCTGTGCCTTGTTCGTCTAGTTGTTGCATTCATGCATATTTTCAGTATTCCTTTACGTTGCAGTTTCTTGTGTGTAGTTTAGTCCTGTTGCCATGATCCCTTAGGAGCTCTGACTTCTCCGCTGCGGAGTTGTTATGATAGACATTAGGATGGTCAACCAGGTGTGATAGCAATAGGTAGATTCCCCTGTTTCTCAGCTATAGTTCTAGGGTTTCCCTTTCCTTTCTGTAGGAGTTTGTGAGTAGCTTGATCCGTAGTTAGCTGAACTACAGCTGCTCTGATTCTTCGTTCCAGACGAAGATATGTAGGCATAGGATGCGATATCCTAGCGAGCACACTAACGACTAACCGTTGTTCTCTCGCGGCTGTGCGATCGAGACTTTCCCGCTAACGACTAATTGTTACCCCTTTCTGTTGCCCGAGTGCATTTGAGACCAGATCGTAGTTATAGGTCCCCGAGCCTTTAGGACCAGTTTGTTTTCTCACTGCTGTGTGAGAGCGCCTGTTTACCCGTAGTTAGCCGAACTACGTTTGCTCTGATCTTTCATACCAGATGAAAGTACGTAGGCACCGGACGCGATGTCCTGGCGAGCAACCTTTTCCCCGTTTAGACGTAGGCAGTCGAACTACGTTGACTCTGACTTTCCCATTGCACGAGGGAATACGTAGGCCCAGAACACCGTCTGTTCTGTCGAGTCCTGTCCTTTTATTTTCTTTTCAGACCAGCCATTAGCGTAGATAGATAACACACCCTTTTACCTATAAACACCAAGCGTGGATCCCATCGAGTACGATGGACGTGAGGGGTGCTAATACCTTCCCCTTGCGTAACCGACTCCCGAATCCAGGTTTTGGTTGCGATGACCATACCTTTTCCCGTCTTTGCGAGGTTTACTTCGAGCGTTTCCTTTCCCGCTCTGAGGGATAAATAACGCACGGTGGCGACTCTCCTGTCAAGCCGGCGCCGATTTTCGCAGTAGCGACAGTGTGTTATTGTGCAGGATTTAAGCATAAAGCATCAAAGATTAGGACATTAGTGAATTGACAAGGAAGTCAAAGAAGAGAAGAGGAATCAACATGTTCGTTGTGCGAGCACCAGCGAGGTGAAAGTGAATGCTCACTGTGCGAGGTCCTGGAGAAACATCAGCAAACTAGTCCAGATTAGAGGCGGTAGGAAAAGAATCTAAAGTTTGTTGGGCGAATCTGTAGCGAAGAGGTCCGCTGTGCGAAGAAGTGCTTGCACATCGAACTCAGGTATTTTCCAAGGGCGATTTAAATGTTCCTAAGGCACTTGAAGTGCCCAAAAGTGGTCTTCGCTGGGCGAATATGGTGTTCACTAGGCAAACATGACAAATTTTTATTTTACTATGTATGTACTTTTTCTCACCTTTTAGAAGAATCAGAGGGGAACTTTTGTACAACTTTTATAACATATATCATAACTTTATCTCTCTTCGTTTTTCAAGCATATTTTAGAGAGAGAAACACAAACCCTAAGGGAGAAAAGGTAAGAACTTCAATCTCTTTTTGGGTTTGGATGTAATCATTTGATACCTTATGTATTTCATCTAATATATGTTTTATGAACTAGTTCTGATTCAACATTGATATTGTCTTTGATTTCTTATTTGTGGCTCTTGACAAAACCTTTTTCAAATCTTAGATCTTAGATATTCATCTATCAATGAGAAAACTTTTGACATGGTCTTATAAGTTGATATTCACTTGTATCTTTTATTATATTGTGTTGATTAGTAGCATGAGTATCATGAGTATGATCAATACAGTATTGTGAGGATGCGTGATAATAGAGATGAAGAACTATGTTCACTTACATTTGGCAATTAGTTGAATTCATGTAAAAATAGTTAAGCGAATGTACGTATTCTAATCATGACATTTTATATGAATCAATCATGAAGCTGATATGGATGTCATCTTTGCTTATCTGTTAATCTTTGATTTGAACCGTTATAGAAATATACTCTTCAGATATGGATCTATGATGATTATCTGTTAAGTTCTAGACTTTAAACATAGATTTAGGCTTAATATTTGCTTGAGTATCAGTTCTTAATGCTCTGTGTTATTGACTTGTGTGAGACCTCACCAATGAAACAATATGGTTGTTCTCTCGACATTTTGTTAGACATAATCTCTGTTGTGGGTGATACGCGAGGATATCAGACAAATGATTGATTTGTATTTAACTGATTAGAAGAATATATGTGTTATCAATTGATGAGATTCAATCTCGACAAGTCTCCGTTTATATTTTAATCTTTACTTTATATTTTCCATCTTTATATTTTCAGCCTTTATGTATTGTACCTTGAATGTTTCAACCATTTTGTAACCATAAGCTTAGAAATATAGAGACCTTTGAACGATGTTCTTTCCCCCACATCGATCCATGTGGAGACGATATAAACCCCGAAAGGAATCCTTCCAAATCTAAATTTTTGCTTCTTGCCACTTTACTACAGTTCAAACAATAACCCAGAAAAGAGACGAAGTAGAGCGGGGTTGTAACTTATGAATGGTAGGTGACGGGAATAACGGATAACAGAGACAACCAAATACTCATAAATGTGTGTAGGTGGGATCTCAGTGATATAAGGGTTGTGTCGAAGACTATTTTTGAAGTGTTTGACTAGGAAGAATGTTTAAAAGATAAGTTGCCATGTGAAGAGCGTGATTCCAAAATGATGGGGGAACAGAGGAGTGAGCTAGCATAGTGTGTATCATATTATTAATGGTTCTTATTTTGCATTCCACTTTTCCATTTTATGAGGATGTATGAGAAAAAAAGAAACGAAAAACAAGGCCATTATCATGGCAATATTTTCAAAATAGCTCATTATTATATTCACTGCCATTGTTGCATTAAAAAAGATTTGAATTTTTGCAGAAATTATGTTTGAATAAGTTTTGTAAGTGACTAGAACATTCCAAATACTTGAGATTTTCTTCTAATAGGAAATGTCCACAAGAAATTTGTAAAATCATCTAAAAATAAGACATAATATTTATGGCCAACAAAACTTAAAATAGGAGACGTCCACAAATCACTATGTAAAAAATCATAGGGCATCAAAGTTATAGTTTGAGAATTAAAAATGGAAATTTAACCTGTTTGCCTAAAACACAAGAGACAAATAAAAGACGAATTAAAATGTTCACAACATATGAACTTATTATTGAAAGGAAATTTTAAACATACACGCCAGGATGACCAAGACGACCGTGCCAGAGACTGGATGTAAGAAAGACAAAACTGAAGGGAATGTTGACTGGATATATATCGCCACGGCTGTCACACCTCATGAGAGGGATCCCCGTATGAAAATCAGATACAGTATAGCCAAAAGGGCCAAACAAAACAGAGACATTGTTGTCAGTTGTGAGTCGTCTCACAGAAATTAAATTTTTAATAATTTTTGGGGCGTGTAGAACATGGTTTAAGTGAAGAGGTTGGTGAGAGGTGGCAATTTGTGTGTGTCTGGTACCATGAATTGGAATTCTATGGCCACTACAAACAATAACTTTCTGATTTGAATTACTTAAAGGAAAATAAGATGAGATATTACCTTGAGATGCTGCCGTGTGAGATGTTTCGCCAGTATCCATGTACCACTGTGTCACACCCTCATTTTCACCTGTAGCCTTTCACACCCCACATACGCCGTATCATACATTGTTCTATTGCATATCGAGCATATGGGTTCATAAGGTAAGGATTGGATCGGTTCTTTATTTTCCTTTTCAAATGAAAGAAATGGCCTATCATGGGCTACTTGGAAGAAAAAGTTCATCATCTAAGGTTTGATCTAAATTGGAAAAGTCTACTCACGTAGATTCCTTCAAGGGGAAGTTACTTGAAAATATTAGGATATTTAAGATCAATATTCTTAATGAACATGAAATGCAAGGCCTAATTCAAGATTGCTTCTTCCAACTTTGTTTCAAATTCTTGGTCAAGTGGAGTTCAGATTTGCAAAGCATGAGTCAAGATCACAAGTTCATAATTCAAGACTCCATCCATTTCAAGTTTAATGGCACTAGAGAAATCCATCATGCTAAATTCAAGATTCATGAATTCAAGATTAGAGGCAAAAATATTACAAAGAGAAATTTCATGACATTACAAGAATGTCATTTGTTACAAAACTTCCAACTTTAAGTAATGTTTAGAAATTGATCTATTTCTAATCTTCATTCAAGTTTCTAATCAAATCCATGTTATGGTACCCTTCATGCCACACCAAGTTTTCATGTTCTACATTATACCCACAAACATACAAAGGAAAATACTTAAGAGTTAAATCAACATTGGAATATTTCAAGATCAAGGCTATGCATGTATTCATGAGGCAATTTGAATATGATCTAAAACAGCCCCCATGCAAGAAGTGGAAATGTGTATCATATCACAAAATTATTTTATGTCACAAAACCAAGGGGATAAACTTATGCTGATGCATCTACACAACAAAAATCATAATTTGAAAATTCTGTCCAAAAGGTACTAGTCTTGATCACATGGGTATGTCCAAGCACAAGCCAACCAATGGGTACAAGGTTGGAGGGAAATATAGAGTGTTGTAGAAGAAAATACAGCAAAGCATACATAGAAATGGAAAGAAGTGGGGCTGCACCAAGAAAGTGGTCATAAGTCTTTCTAAATATGGAAATTCTAAAAATTAAAAGATGTACAAGAGGTGTTGTTTTGGTACAGCAGAAAAAGCAGCATAGGAAAAGTGCAACAGTAAAATACAGCATATCAATAAGCATGGAAATGGAAAGAAAGGGGAGGACATCAAAAAAGGTGGCATTGAAAACTTCCAAATAAAAAAAACTAATATTTTGAAAAGAGGGAAACCCCTAGGTTGCTGAGATAAGAAGGAGGGGTTGTAAACAAAGAGGGGGCATACACTACACATTGAGAGAAAAAATGAGAGAGCAAAAAGATTGAAAACTAGAAAAAATAGAGAGAACAAGAAACCCTAAAAGAGAAAAAGAGAGAAAGAAAGAAACACAAGAGAGCCTCTTGAAGAGAAGAACCTTCACAATATAGAGTGAAGAGTGAAGAGCACATTTAACCAAAAACCAGTAGAGGTCTTGCAAGAAGGAGAACAAACTCTTTGGTATCCATTTCTTCAAACTTTTCCTTTTTTGTACTTTGCACTTGTCATTTATTTATCTCTGTTAAGTTATTTTATGCTCCCAAGTGGGACCAAGAAACCATTTTTAAGAACCACAAAAAATAAAGAAAAACAAGAAAAGAGCTTGGTTTTTTCACCCAGGTGGGCTGACACGGGCGGCCGTGTCAGCCCGTTGTTTGAGATTTCATGGCGCAAAACACCCAGGTCTCCTGACACGGGCCGTGTTGCACCTCTGTTTGATTTTTCATTATGTATTTCACCCAGACCTCCTGACACTGACGGCCGTGTCACACATCTGTCTTGCCTCAAAAACCCTTATTGAAAGCATCTTATGACACGGGCAGTGTCACACAACACGGCCGGTTGTGTCAGGCCTCTGTTTTTCATGTTTTTTTGATATTTTTACCTTAAAAAAAATTTGTGGTTGTAAGTTTTTGTACGTGAATACTTTTTTATAGTCATTTTTTTTACCTTTGTTATAAAAACCATTTTTAAAAGTAAACTCTCAATTTTATCGAGCCATTTTCAACCTTGTAAGTCGGTTGCCTTGCGCACCGCCATCGACCTTGATCGCATCACTTCAAATATCTTTATAAACAATAAACCTTGATCCAACATCAAGTGGTTCGCTTTTCCCATAAAAATACAAAATACAATAAAATATATGATTAGAATTATGCACCATGAACTTTAAAGTGACGGAGAAGGAATGAGAATGGAACCCTCATACACTCGTTCTGAATGTTTTGAATACAAGGCGCTCGACTTGGTTATTCGAGACATTCATCTCTATCCAAAGTCTTTTGTATAATCACAGTCAAGAATAAATTCTTTTCTCAAAAAAACCTAAAAACAACACCAATTCATCAAACTATTTTCCGCCTTAAGGCATCAATCCAAAAACCATTTTTCAAGGTATTAAATCAACCAACAAACAATCATTTCTTAAGTGGCCGAACTACGGCTGCTCTGATTTCTCACACATGTTGAGAATACGTAGGCATAGGATTGCGATGATCCTAGCGAGCATACTTTTCTTTCTTTCCCACCTTTAGTAATCCATACCTTTTAACCCAAGGACATGTTACGTTTGTTCTACCGCAAGCAGGTAACGCCTAAGTCCCCAACGAGCGAGCAGCATTACACCTAACTGCTAGAATGCGCACATTAGCATCATCTACCCAACATCCCGTTTTCACCGTAGTCCCATGAACTACGAATGCTCTGATTCTTCACATCCTACAAGTGAATATACGTAGGCACAAGGACCCTAATCCTTGGCGAGCACTCTAATAAAAAACCAACCCCTCTTCTCTTTTAAGTAAGCAAACTTTTAGAATAAAACACCCATTCACGCCAAACAACCTAGAAGGTTCCCATCGAGTACGATGGGTGCGAGGGGGTGCTAATACCTTCCCCTCGTATAACCGACTCCCGAATCCTAACACTTGGTTGCGATGACCATGCTCTTTTCCTAAAGGTTTTATCGCTATTTCCCTTTCCCTCCTTGGGATAAATAAAATCTAGTGGCGACTCTGTGACATCTTTCGCGTAGCGACACCATGGAACTCTTTTCTTGCATCTTCCAGCTACAGAGGAGCACTTCGGAATCAAAGCAGAGTTGGGTGTCTTTCAAGCAGCAGAGCAGGTTTTTCTGGCCTTACTTGGAGTTTGTTCAAAACTTCAAATTTAGATTTCTGATTGTAATGCCCATTTCCGAAGCGGCCAGGAGCTCCCTGGTCACGATGGAGACGCTAAAAGAAGATGGTCGGGAAGTGGTGCGTCCCGTGTCAAAGTTTCCCTTGGAATGGGTGTACGCCTATTTCCAGTATAGGACATACCAGTTCCTTGTGAAGCACGACCATCTTTACTCTGAAGACAAGAAGTCTCTTCAAACGTTGACAGCGTTCATTGAGAGTTTTACCCCTACTTTTGTGGTGGGTAAGGATGGCAATATACTCTGCTCTAAAGATGGGCAGCCTGCTCAGGCAACTTGTTACATATACTAAAGCCCTTCTTGATTGTCGGAATGAGGTCGAGGCTTTCGAGCTTCTAGGTATAGATGACACGCTCGACTTGTTTCTTGGTGTTTTAATGTTGTGTTGACCTCTTGTTTCTTATTTGAAGGAAAGATGTTGAATTTACGTGAACGTTTGGTTAAGTCAGCCATATCTAAAAATGTTAAAAAGGTTTTGACCTCGAGGGAGGATGCGGTCAGGCAGCAGGTGACCCTGGAGAAGTTCGTCGGTCCTTCGCCATCACCGAGCAGCACCTTCTACCCTCCTACCTCGAATCCTCAGAAGAAGAGGAAGTGAGACGAGTTTAGCTCGTCTTTGGCCGAAGGCTCTGGTTTTGATTGGGGGAAATTCACCCTGCCCCCTTGCTTTTTGCAAGACAATATTTTTGACGGGGATGGGTCTGTACAGATCCCCGATTTATAGGTGTCGACCATCTTGATTGTTGATCCGAAGGTGAGGAGGTCGCTCCTTTATTGCGGTACTGCTACGATGATGAGAGTTTTGGAGACAGCTTTGGCCCTTGGAGACGCGAAGACCATTCTGCTCAAAGAGTTGAAAAAAGCACAGGCCATGGTGGCTGGAATTGAGTTGGAGACAACAGATATATTTAACCAATTGCAGATCCTTAAAGGCAACTACAAGGACAAGGTCGCGCTCCTCAAGGACAAGAATGAGATGTCCAAATAAATTAAGAAGATCAAGAAGGAGAACGTCAATTTGAAGACCAGGTCACTGAGCTGGAGGGCTCCTAGGCTATGGGGCCAGACGAAACTGAAGTGGAGAAGTCTTTGAAGACACGACGAGACATGGTCAAGAGAATATGTATTCTTGAACAGGATGCCCTTGGAGCGGCTGAATTTTGGTTATCTACCACTGTGGAGCAGGTGAAGGCCTAAATCCCGACCTTCAGCTGGTCACCGAAGGAATATGTGTTCTGCATTAGGTGGTTGGCGGGAAGGTGGTCCCACCAGAAATCCCCGCTGATGATGAATGATTGTTATGACTTAATGTATTTTAGCCTGCGTGCCAATTTTTTGTACTTGTGATCATTGAGCTATGCCTGACATTTATGTAATATTTAAACACTTTCCCGACCATGAGGTCGGGTATATTTATGGATGTTTATTTTGACATTGCATGCCTCGACATTGTATGCCTTGTTTATTTTTCCTTGCGGATTGTTTTTAGAATTTTCTCGACTGGTCGTGTTACTCGATAGTTTATAGAACTTGTTGAGGTGGCAGAGTAATCTCGTTAGATGTGGGACTAGGATCTTGGTTGAGGTCATGCGCTCGCACAGTCTTGGACTTTCCCATCACGAGCTAGGTGTCCTGCCATACTAGTATGGCAATAACAAAGCTCGGTTGAGTTGTCCTCGTCGGGCATAGAATTTTCTCTTTTCATGAGCGGAGACTTGCCTTCGTTAATGTTTGAGGATTGTGCTTATGTCAAGGTACGCTCCTTTGGTCGGACGACCCTCCTTTAGGAGTATAATCGTTGCAAGTTCGTTCTACTTATGTTAATGTTAGTTGTAGCATTATTTGAGTTTTTCAGCATTCAAGGGTCGAGCAAATGGTTCTTCGTCCAGGTGTTCGAGGTAATAATCCCCGGTACCTATTTTCGATCTCACCCAGTAAGGGCCTTCCCAATTTGCAGCCAATTTTACCTTGTGCGAGTCTTTTTGGTTTCTGCATAGAATAAAGCTGCCCACTTAGAAGTCGCGCTTTATGACCTTAGCGTCATGGCACCGTGTTATTTTTTGTTTCATCGAATCATCTCCGGAAGCTGTCCCTGATCGGATCTCTTTGACCATGTCGAGTTTTTCTCTTATTGCTTCTTCGTTTAGTTCCTCGTCGAGGGAGATTCAGTCTGTCTTGAGGGTTCTCTGATTTCCATTGGGATTACTACCTCGGTTCCTTATGCTAATTGGAAGGGACTTTCTCTGGCAGTGGAGTGATAAGTTGTTTTGTATGCCCAAAGCACATTGTGTAGCTCCTCGACCCACCTCTTTTTAGCCTCACCCAACCTTCATTTTAGTCCGTGAAGGATCACGCTGTTTGTGGCTTCTGCATGTTTGTTGGTCTGGAGGTGTTCGACGGACGTGAAGTGTTGCTTGGTGCCTAGTTTGATAACAAAGTCCTAAAATTTCTTGTTTGTGAAATGTGTCCCATTGTCGATCACGAGAGCCTGGGGTACATCGAATCGTGCCAGGATGTTTTTTTATATAAAATTGAAGTATCTTAAATGTTATGATTTTGGCAAGGGCCTCAACTTCGATCTATTTTGTGAAGTAGTCGACGGCCACGGTCAGAAACTCATTATAATATGATCCCACGGTGAAGGGACCGAGTGTGTTCATCCTCTACTAGGCGAAAGGCCACGGAGAGGACATGGTCTTTAACTCGTTGAGGGGTGCTAAGTGCATGTCCCCGTGGCATTGACATCTATCGCATTTTTTGACATGCTCCTTCGTGTCATGTTGTATAGTTGGCCAACAGTATCCTGCTCGAAGGGCTTTTCGTGCCAAAGATCTTCCTCCTAAGTATTGTGCATTGATCACGTCATAAATTTCTTGGAGAATGTCTGACCCCTTGTTCTCTTCGACACATTTTAGGAGGGGGGTGGAGAATCCTCGCTGATAGAGTTTGCCTTCGACCATGACGTATGGGCAGACCTTTCACTTAGTTATGTTGGCCTTTTTACTATCTTCGGACAGCTTACTCATGGTGAGGTAGTCATACACCGGAGTCATCCAACAACCACTGTCGCAGATGGCATTAACATTAAGTAGTCATGTCGGTTTTATGATGCTGGAATGGGGAAGAGTCTCATGTATGATGGACTTGTTTCCATCCTTCCTTCTAGTGCTAGCTAGCTTTGATAAGATGTATGCCTAAGCGTTCCTTTCGCGGGGGATGTGTTGGACTTCCCATGTTTCAAACTTGGATATCTTTTTTCGCACCAGTATCAAACATTCGATGAGGTGGTCGTTTTTCGCCCAGGTCCTCCGCCAGTCGTAAGCCTATGAGGAAAGCTTCATATTCGGCTTGATTGTTCGAGGTTGGAAAGGACAAGATCCCCTCTTTGTTTTTGAGGATGATGCCCACCCTGCTGCCGGTGGAACTAGACGCTCAGTCGATGAAAATCGTCCACCTATACGTCCCGCTGGAAGGGGATGCTAAAGGTGTTATTTATGCCACGAAATCAGCAAGGACCTATGCCTTTAGGGCCTTCCTACCTTTGTAGTGGATATTGAATTCTGACAGTTTCAAAGACCATTTGAGCATCCTTTCGGCCATATCTGTTCGACCGAGTAGCTACCTAATAGGTTGGTCTGTTCGCACTATTATTATGTAGGCCAGGAAGTAATGTCTCAATCTTCTCGCAGCATTGATGAGGGCCAGGGCGACCTTCTCGATCTGTTGGTATTTAAATTTTGGCCCTTTTAAGGCTTTGCTTGTGAAGTATATTGGCTTTTTCCCTGTCGAGGGATTCTCGAATGAGGACAACGTTGATGGCTTCATTAGTGACAAAGAGGTAAAGGTAAAGCATTTCCCCGCTATCTGTTGTGATAAAATAGATGGTTCGGACAATGCTTGCTTGAGGTGGCGTAGTGCCTGCTCGCATTCTTCCGCCCATTTGAATGTTGCCTCTTTCCGAAGGAGCTTAAAGAAGGATAAAGCGTGTTGGGCGGAATTGGCCACGAAGCGAGATAGTGAGGTGAGTATCCCATTGAGGGATTGTATGGATTTCTTTGACTTAGGTGTGGGGAATTCAGAACATGCTCGACATTTGTCAGGGTTGGCCTTGATCTCCCTCTCAGTAAGGTAGAACCCGAGGAACTTTCCTGCATGCACGCCAAAGGTGCATTTTTCTGGGTTGAGTCGCATTTTACACTCCCTGGCTTGGTCGAAGACCTTTTGTAGGTGGAGCGTATGATTGGATTCCTCTTGGAATTTTACGGTCATGTCATCCATGTATACTTCGAGCATGTCTGCAATTTGTGATCGGAAGACTTTATTCATCATTCGTTGGTACGTTGCCTCTGCATTTTTCATATCGAAGGGCATTACATTATAGTAATGGTTGCTCGACTAGGTCATGAAAGTGGTACATTTCGTGTCCTTCTCTGCCATGGGGATCTGGTTATATCCCGAGTAGGCGTCCATGAAGGATAGAAGTTTGAAACTGGAGGAGTTATCCACTAGCTTATCAATGTTGGGCAGGGGGTATGCATCTTTTGGGCAAGCTCGATTGAGATCGGTGTAATCAACATACATTCTCCATTTTCCATTATGCTTTTTGACTAATACAATGTTGGACATCCAGGTTGTATACTTGGCTTCCGAGATAAATTTTGCCTCTAAGAGGTCTTTTATAAGTTTATTCGCCGCTTCAGTCTTTTCATCGAATTGCTTGCACCTGCGTTATGCTATCGCCCGAGCAGATGGGTCGATGGATCAAATCAGGTTTTTGGGCCTCTATCCAAGTGTTTTATCTTGTATTTGTATGACTGGTGAATATGAAAATCAAGACATCATCAGCTCTGATCTTGTGCACGTGGAAGTCAAGGAAAATGGTATCAGATCGTTATATCTATCCTGCAACTACTTCTGCTATTTGATCTAGTGTGGTTTGTGAATCAAGGGGTGTAAAGTTGCATGTGTTTCTAGTGTGTGAATATGAAGATGTTGAAGTAAGTCTTCATGTGTTTGGATTCTCTCTTTCAGGGAGAGTACTGATTATGCATGACAGGGGGAGTTGTGTACCTGTCTGATGTGTAGCTGCATTGTTGTAGCCTGTACAAAGTTTGCTGATTCTCAGGCAAGCTTGTGTTCTTGGACCACTGATGAGGTTGTAATGTCAGACAAGATGTCTTGACATTGTGTTGGCCGGTGTACCTTTTACCTTCACAATGTGATTATGGGTCTGGATGTTGGTTTCAACTAGGTGCAGCTTCAGACAAGGCAAGAACTCGAGATTCAATGACAATGTTCATGGGGTAAAACCATATGGAGTTGATACTGTAGAGCTTATTTCTCATCATGATGAAGCATGGTGTATAAAAATGGTTATGGTGAAGAATTGTTTTGTCCCAGCTATGGATGGATCTGTGCAAAAGGGGAGTAGATAGAAAGTAAAAGAAGAAGTAGTGCTTGTAGTCTGACTGATTGATGAAGAAATCATTTCTTAAGGTGCTTAAGAATCATTATTGTATTTGTAATGTCAGACAAGATGTCTAAACACTATGTCTCTGAGGAAGCTACATGAGAGTTTATTTCTCTCTATGATGTTCTGGTGTTTGTGATGATCTGTTAAGCTGCTACTATTGTGCCCTTCTGAGATCTTCATGTGGATTTCTGTGGAAATGATAAGTCATGTTGTTGGTGTCTTAAGAACCAAGGTGGATGGTAAAAGAGTTGATGTCACACATGATGGGTTGGATTTATAATTGTGATGCTTGACACTCATAATTTGATTCAGAAGTGTTTTATCTAATCATGCTGGAATATGATGTACAAGATGTATTCTCAAGGAGCTATGGTATCTGGATCTGTACGAATCAGGATTGAGTTTACTGTGTTTGAAGTGTGTTCAGCAAGGGGTTTAAGTCATTGTCCATGGATTGTTGCTGCAGTGGTGCAGTCTTCATATTGATTAGGATCAAGCAGTGTGTGTATCTCTTGGTAGATTGTGAGATGACTGGATGTTTGGACACCATGTACAATTTGACAACTAAGTCTTGCTTTGAAGCATGATGGTTCTGATTCATTTTTTGGGTTTAGAGCATATGTATGTACATTTACTCCATGTTTTGTCAATTTTTGACTAAATCAAGGCGGAGTAAAGTGTTGTTATCTGTTGCTACTGCTAAGGAAAGAGTAGTATTCTGTAGTTGATTGATGAATTCCACTATTAAGGGGGAGCATGATAGTTTGTGAGGCTGAATGTTTTTGCGAAAACTACTGTTGCTGCTCTGATAAGTTTGTTTGGTTGTTTTAGCCAAAAATTTGCCAAAGGGGGAGATTGTTAGTTCCATGGTTATATGATTATCCATTGTTCTAAGATTGGCTAAATTTTGGTTAAACATGATTCTTGACTGATGTTAAGCAAGATGTTATAACATCTTCATCTACTATTTTAACAGTACTACTGTCATGTGTTTTAATCAAGATGTCAAGACAGAACTGCTGTCATGTGTTATTATCAAGATGTCGAGACAAATGTCATGACATTGTTGTCTAGTACAGCAGGCAGTGTTGATTGGTAGTGTATTAGGTTTTCTTACATGATTATAAGTGTGGTATGCACTTTTCTGCTGCATGTGTTCTCTGATATGGTGACAGATTATTTTAGCCAAAAATTTACCAAATGGGGAGTTTTTAGATGTTCTTGATTGGCTGCATTTTATGGTAAAACATTGTTGTGTGTGTAGATGTCTTGACTAATGTCATGACATACTGGTGTAGTGTACTGCATGGTAAGTTTGGATAGCTGGTACAGAGTTTATTGGATGTCAAGCTGAATGTTGTGACATCAAGTAGCTGCCAGCAAGGGCGCTGTGTGTTTTTCTGTTATGGTTCCTGAGTTATCTCAGGCTAGATTTCAAGAAACCTATTATGGTTCCCTGGTTATCTCAGGCTGGATTTCAGGAAATATTCTAGGCAGTGCTGATCCTGAAAGGAATCGCCTGTGACCTATTTCTTAGCACCTTGAATTATGGAAATTGGTTTAACTTGGTTAAACCTAATTTATGTTACTTATGCCCAAGCCCAGTCTGTATTACTATTTAAGGAGGCGCAAAAGCAAGGGAAATTACGCATTCACAACAAGAAGATCTTGAGTACAAAATAAGTGTTTAGGGTTTTAAGAGTCTCTTGTGTGCGTGTCTTTGTAAGTCACCCTTTGTATCTTTGGATGCATCGTGGTAGACATGTTTAGGCTTTTAGTGGTTATTTGTTAATTGTTAGTTGTTCACTCAAAGCTTGTAAGCAAGAGTGTATTTTTCTTGATTGAAGCTGTTAAGCAAGAACAAGTATTGTGACTTTGAAGAGTGTCTTCTAAAGTCTTTCCTTTTGTATTAAATTGTTTATCACTGTTGTGATTGAGGGGGAGTGAGAGGTGTCTCTTGTCTAGTGGGTTTTAGGCGGAAATTACATTGGGTAGAGATTAAGTGAGGAGTTGTAAACTGGGAGTTTAGCTCTAAATTAATTCTACTAATAGTAGATTTCCTTCCTGGCTTGGTAGCCCCCAGATGTAGGCGATGTTGGACCGAACTGGGTTAACAATTCATTGTGTTATTTATCCTTCAGCATGTACAATTATGCATAATTTATATGGTTAGATAAATAGTTATGTCAGTCTACATATGTTACAACAGATGTCATGACATTGTTAATTTTAAAAGGGATTTAAAAAGGTCATGTTTTATCCTTGTTCTGTTTTAGCAGAGATTAATGTTCTTAGCATCTCTTAGGACATCTGAGATCTGCATACTAGAATTCCAATACTGAAAGTACATCAATGGAATTGCACAGGGCTGAAGAAACTACATGTTAATCTCCAAGGTATCACGACAGGAATTTATCCATTCCTAACTGAAGATGGTTCAGGTCCACCAATAGACGAAGACCACAATAAATTACTCATAGTAATTGTTGAGTATGTAATGCAGCAAATGGCTCATCATTGCTAAACACCACTTTGGGAAGCTTTTCCAGGTCCATGAAGTAGAATCTTATCATATTAAGCATTTACTTGAGAAGTTGGAAGGTTAAATATTGGAGTGGGATAACGTTTAGGACTTTCAAGTCAAGAGTCAAGTTTTAGATTAATGGTCAACAGTTAATAAAAATTCAACTGTTGATCTTTCCTTGTAATTCCCATTTTGAACATTTTTTTTAATGATTTTCTCTTATTGTAAAGTTTTGACTTGTAACTTATAATCCAAACAATCCACTTTTGAATGCTTAAGGACAATCTTCTTCTTTGCGCTATAGTATTCTTCAAACCCTCAAGTAGATATCCAAATATGCAGGTTTAAGAAGAAAACTTTGAATTGCAAATCTATCAAGTGATACATGTAACTTTTCCCCGTGAATCACAAATGAGAGAGCCACTCTCCATGAAATGCCTGATCACTAAATCCTATGATATATCCCTAATCCACAAGAGACCTCTGATTAATCCATTAATAATCCAAATTTTGATACATCAAGTTGAACAATGGAATCCATTACTATTTATTCTCTGCACCAATAATGCCACCAAATGCATATGTGAATGAACGACTATTACATATGCATAATGAATGATATAAATGCTTCCTAATTGTTTGGATATGAATAAAGTCGTAAGTCAGGTAAAAAAAAGTAGGACAAATTTTGGGGTATGACAAATTCAGATTATCAAAGGGGTTCATTCCATCAGTGGCAAGTTCAAACCTAAGGTTTCTTGACTCAAGTCCAAAATCTGGAAACAATGATTCAATTTTCTTCTACTGCAAAGAATTAGCTACATGGCGAATATTTCCATCTTATTTTCTTTCATCTGTATGTCATCTAATATTCTTTGTGTCATTCGCATTAATAAAAAGTCTCTTTAACCTTGAAATTATTGACAAATACTATAACACTTTAGCAGCAGGACGCTTCTTACTAACACTGTCATTGTTATCATTATTACTATTTGTCAACTTGTAGTGCAACTCACCATATTATGGACATTGATCCAAATTTTCACACTCTTTTCTGTATAATACGCAATCATTAGGGAATGCTTGTATTTTGACATACTCCAAACCCATTGGATATAATATCTTTTTAGCCTCATAACAACGATGCAACAAATTGTTATCTTATGGTAGTATTTGTTTCAACAAATCAAGCAATTATGTAAAAAAAAATTATCCGACCACCCACATTTTACTTTCAGATTAAACAATTTTAACAACACAGACAAACGTGTAGAACTGGTGCACCCCTTATAAAGGCGCATCTTTGTCGCTACATAAAGTATCATAAATATGGGCTTTCATTTAAGATGATTCTCCAATATTACATATCATATATTCTATTCGATAATCCATATCTTCATCTATTTGTGATGTCGCATTTCGATTATTATCCACATCTCCATCCCACATCCATGTTGTATAATTTTGATATATTCCATCGCAACATAGGTGATGTAATATTTCCTTGTTTGACCGTTTTTTTATATTCCCCCAATCAATACATTGATAATAAAAGAATCATTATTGTCGGGAACATCTTTTTTGGCAAATTCAAAGAATTTAAGAACTCTTTTCTCATACGTCGGACATAATCTATCATCTTTCGTCCAACTACTGTCCATAACAAATTCTGAAATTTATATCAAAATATTAATGTGAATGACACACTAATGCTATATACACAATATTCTAATATGATCATATACATATGCATATCCAACACCAAAAGCTAAGCATATTCACAAAATCTGAATAAAACATAAACATGACAACATGAACAATACATATGACAATGTCAATGCCGAAAGCATTGATTCATGAAATGCAACAAAAGTCAACATAATTTCTCTATTAAAAAGTACCAGTAAGCCTAGCGAAGAACATAAGCATTCAGAAGTGTCACACACACACACACACACACACATACATACATACACACACACACGCACATATATATAGATAGATAGATAGATAGATAGATAGATAGATAGAGAGAGAGAGAGAGAGAGAGAGAATGGTAACGTACCATAATTCAAAGAGGATGCCGACTTTATTTTTATAAATGATATTCGTTTTTTGAAATGAATGCAGATGGTGAAGATTTTTCTATCGGCGCCGGCTCGTTCGCTAGGTCACTCTTGTGTGCTATAAACGAAATGAAGTACCTGTTATATTTTAATTTTATGGAAAATAATTTCACAACGGTTGCAAGCTTCGACCGTAGTGAAATATGGAACATATAATCATGATTGAATGAATCAATCGTAGTTGTTATACTTTTAATTTTTAAATAACAATAAATGTGAAGGGATACACGTTTATTTTTATTGAAAAATTGGAAAAATGTTGATGTTGGGATTCGAAACTTGTAATCCAAATTCTATGACCACAATTATTTTTAGGAATTGTGATGAAAAGTTTCTTAATAAAAATAAAAACAAAACATGGTCAAAATGTGATATCACTACAAGGACAAAATGACCGTTGTAATATTATGTCACCGAAGATATATTTTCTAGTAGTACTTTTATATTTTTGTTGTAGTTATTGATATTTTTGTATGTGTAGCATAAGAGTGCAATAAAAAAGACAATAACAAATTTTATTTTAAAATTTACCAAAAGAGAATAAAAAGAGAAAGATGAAGATGAACTCAAAGAAAATAAATCACTTACAACAACCTAAGAATATTTTCTTTTATAATGAAAAAGTGATACTAAAATAAGTTACATAAAACCTTAAACCCATTTTAATCAAGCTAATAGTAAAAAAAAATTAAGCAACGCCATTGGGTTTAAATTTGAATAAATCAAGTCATTTCTTCTATACCCCATATCAAAATAACTATAAAGACAACAATTTAAAATAAGAGATACTTAAAAATTACACAAGCTTAACACAAAGAGGATTCATATAAACATTGCATTTAATTTTTTTAATTAAATAATATTTTATTTGATAGGCACATAAAATTAATATGAAATACAATGGAAGAAATAATTATCATAATCGTTTGTTAATCTTATTAACCACGACACCTAGTTAAATGGGAGCAACCTCGATGATATTCATTTGCTTCCTCTTTATCATTACTTGGAGAGTGATTTCCTTCTCTAACTTTCTTGAAATTATCATATGCATTTTTATCAAATTTCTTGAAATTGTCATATGGAATTCTTCCATCAACCAATGTGTTATAGTTTAACATAACCATGCTAAAAAGAAACAAACAAAAGAACATTGCCTTCATGATGATGATAATATTTCAAAAATTCTATAAAGGTTTTGTTCCTCCTTTGCTTCCTTTTCAATTTAAATAAGACTATGTATTATGCAAATTTATAGTTTCATTGGTGTCTAATTATATTTTTTAGTTATAACAAACATAAATTTTGATTTCATTTCAATGATAGAAAATGAAACTTATTTTTGGAGATATATTTTTTTAGAAGAAATTTGTTGTTTATCTAATATTGATCATAATTGAGATTTTCTAGCTGGAATGTATACTTATATAATTGCATCATTGTCATTATATTAAAAAGATTTAAAGTCTCCTTTTTTTATTTATTGGAAAACTATGTTCTCCATTAATTGGTTACATTATTGAATAAAATAGGAGTTACATAAACTTAAATATAGTATTTTTATTATTTCACTTATTTATCATAAAATATAATTATCATAAAATATTTATTTATTCATATCCTATTTACATAAAATAATATCATTGATATGTTACTTTACCTAATAAAAATAAATAATTATGTATTGGTAAAAGATAAATTTGATCGGTTCAAATATTGATTAGTTAATGATATCAAATCAAGTTAGTAATATGGCATTCAAACACCACAAGAAAATTTTAATTTTCTCCAATTTTACTACAAGGAAATATGTGATTAACTACGATAAAAACAACAGCTAGCATGTAGTTAATCTCTATCAAACAGAATTAATTGAAAATTAGTTATACATTAACTACAATATAAATCGTAGCATAGATTTGGTGGCTAATAACCTAGGCTTAACTTTCCTAGCAATATTCCAACTAATATTTAAAATTTCCTATATAAATCACAACTAAGTTGTAGCAAAATATCAGTCTTAAACTTAAGTTTCCTAACTAAACAACTACAATATCGCTACACACAAAAAAAACATAGCAAATCTCAGGTTAAACATTTTATATAATTTACATTCAAATAGTTCAAATTTTTTATAATTATTTTAAAAACTAATCAAATTAGGTTAAAATTATTCATAAAATTAATTAGGCTTGTTATATATATATATATATATATATATATATATATATATATATATATATATATATATATATATATATATATATATATATATATATATATATATATATATATATATATATATATATATATATATATATATATATATATATATATATATATTTTCCTCAATTAATATTTCTAATTAAGATAGTCACTATAAAATTAATGTGATAATGGAACAAGACTTCATGATGCAGGACTCATCATTGTGCAAATATGCAAGTCCTAACGCTATTTTTTTAGATGCAGATTCCTGATCAATTCTTTTTTTGTATTTTCTCTGGATAATAACCTTTGGGTAATGATATTTTATCTTTGGTACTTGCTCTTACTATTCCTTGTCTTGTGAAACATCATTGTGTCCTTTTTTGGCAAGATTCTTATTCTTGTAGGATTCTTGTCCAGTTAGAGACTACTTTGTGTCACGTGTGACGGTGCAATAAACTTTGTTTAAGGCCTAGGAGGCTAGGAGGATAGGCAATGATGACATTTTCCCTTTGCGCCTTCCCATGCAAGCAAGGGAGCCTATATAAAAGGGGGAGAAATTTCATTTTACACTTTATGGAAATTTCTCTCTTCCTTATCTTTCGCTCTGCAACACGTTCGTCGTCGGAGATCTCGTTGTTGTCGTTGCTGCTTTTTCCATTCCAAGATCTTCATCCTCAACCTTTGAATATTCAAGTAACTTCTTCAACTTATATGAATTTCTGCAAATTGTTCTTGAATTCGCCGGTGGTTCATTAATTTTCCTGTTGAAGTTCATGTGTTTCTTGAAGAACACATAAACTTTTCTGAGAAATTTATGAAGATTTTGTAGAACTTAAGATTAGGATGTTGTATGCCTATAGATCTTCTTGGGTAGTTGCGTGGGATTGTTTTATGTTTTTCATCGGACAGGGGTGTCCTCGTAGCTGAGGGTTTTGCTTTTAGATGCCTGACACGTTAGGGTAGTCGCGGGGCTTCTCCTCTTTAGGGTCTTTATAAGTAGCGGAGACGTATCCTCGGCGTTGGGGACGCGTCTCGCTGAGACCCCTTGTCGTTGATAAGGGTCGGATTCGGGGAGACATTCTTGCACTTAAACATTGCCCTTTCACTTGATTTGTGGTGGAAGGGTGGATTTGATCTTTGTCGAATTCATTGTTGCTTCCTTTGCTTTTCAGGTGAAATGGTTGGTTGTGATGAAGGAACCGTCCTCAAAGTTAGGGCAAACATTAACGAAGACGTGCCTCCCGCTGAGTATGCCAATATGCGGGTGGTTGAAGGGGATCTTAGTTGGATTGCCCAGGAGCCCCTTGTAACGAAGTCCAAATTTATCGAGGAGGAGGTCAGTAACTTCGATCTCCTCGAAGATAGGTTTGAAGACGCGCCTATGAGTTGGAGGGTGATTAGCCCGACGGAGAAAGACCGGATATGCTCGGTGTATCCGGGGAGGAGATTTCCCATGTATGAATTCACCTTTAGGGAAACAGGGTATCGTTTTCCCTTTACAGATTTCTAGGGGGCGATATTTTGCCACCTTGAATTGTATCCTGCCCAGCTCCACCCGAATGCTCTGGTGTTCATTCAAGCATTTGAATTAGTGTGCCATTACCTTCGGATAAGGGATAACATGTGTCACACCCTCATTTTCCCCTGTAGCCTTTCACACCCCGCATTCGCTGTATCATACATTGTTCTATTGCATATCGAGCATATGGGTTCATAAGGTAAGGATTGGGACGGTTCTTTGTTTTCCTTTTCAAATGAAAGAAATCGCCTATCATGGGCTACTTGGAAGAAAAAGTTCATCATCTAAGGTTTGATCTAAATTGGAAAAGTCTACTCACGTAGATTCCTTCAAGGGAAAGTTACTTGAAAATATTAGGATATTTAAGATCAATATTCTTAATGAACATGAAATGCAAGGCCTAATTCAAGATTTCTTCTTCCAACTTTGTTTCAAATTCTTAGTCAAGTGGACTTCAGATTTGTAAAGCATGAGTCAAGATCACAAGTTCATAATTCAAGACTCCATCCATTTCAAGTTTAATGGCACTAGAGAAATCTATCATGCCAAATTCAAGATTCATGAATTCAAGGTTAGAGGCAAGAATATTACAAAGAGAAATTTCATGGCATTACAAGAATGTCATTTGTTATAAAACTTCTAACTTTAAGTAATGTTTAGAAATTGATCTATTTCTAATCTTCATTCAAGTTTCTAATACTCCATGCTATGGTACCCTTCATGCCACACCAAGTTTTCATGTTCTACATTATGCCCACAAACATACAAAGGAAAATACTTAAGAGTTAAATCAACATTGGAATATTTCAAGATCAAGGTTATGCATCTAAACATTGGAATATTTCAAGATCAACATTGGAATGAGGCAATTTGAATATGATCCAAAACAGCCCCCATGCAAGAAGTGGGAATGTGTATCATATCACAAAATCATTTTATGTCACAAAACCAATGGGATAAACTTATGTTGATGCATCTACACAATAAAAATCAGAATTTGAAAATTCTGTACAAAAGGTACTAGCCTTAATCACATGGGTATGTCCAAGCACAAGCCAACCAATGGGTACAATGTTGGAGGGCAATATAGAGTGTTGCAGAAGAAAATACAGCAAAGCATACATAGAAATAGAAAGAAGTGAGGCTGGACCAAGAAAGTGGTCATAAGTCTTTCCAAATATGGAAATTCTGAAAATTAAAAGATGTGCAGGAGGTATTGTTTTGGTACAGCAGAAAAAGCAGCATAGGTAAAGTGCAACAGCAAAATACAGCATATCAATAAGTATGGAAATGGAAAGAAAGGGGAGGACATCAAAAAAGGTGGCATTAAACACTTCCAAGTAAAAAAAATCTGATATTTTGAAAAGAGGGAAAACCCTAGGTTGCTGAGATAAGAAGGAGGGGTTGTAAACAAATAGGGGGCATACACTACACATTGAGAGAAAAAAGGAGAGAGCACAAAGATTGAAAACCAGAAAAAATAGAGAGAACAAGAAACCCTAAAAACCAGAAAAAGAGAGAAAGAAAGAAACACAAGAGAGCGTCTTGAAGAGCAGAACCTTCACAACATAGAGCGAAGAGTGAAGAGCACATCCAACCAAAAACCAATAGAGGTCTTGCAAGAAGGAGAACAAACTCTTTGGTATCCATTTCTTCAAACTTTTCCTTTTTTGTACTTTGCACTTGTCATTTATTTATCTCTGTTAAGTTATTTTGTGCTCCCAAGGGCGGCCAAGAAACCATTTTTAAGAACCACAAAAAAGAAAGGAAAATAAGAAAAGAGCTTGGTTTTTTCACCCAGGAGGGCTGACACGGGCGACCGTGTCAGCCCTTTGTTTGAGATTTCATGGCGCAAAACACTCAGGTCTCCTGACACGCGCCGTGTCACACGACACGACCGGCCGTGTTGCATTTTTGTTTGAGTTTTCATTGTGTATTTCACCCAGGTCTCTTGACACGGGTCGTGTCACACGACACGGCCAGTCGTGTTGCACCTCTGTTTGAGTTTTCATTGTGTATTTCACCCAGACCTCCTGACACGGGCTGTGTTAGACGACACGGCCGGCCGTGTCACACCTCTGTCTTGCCTCAAAAACCCTTATTGAAAGCATCTTATGACACGGGCCGTGTCACACAACACGGTCGGTCGTGTCAGGCCTCTTTTTTTCATGTTTTTTTTTGCTATTTTTACCTTAAAAAAAATTTTGTGGTTGTAAGTTTTTGTACGTGAATACTTTGTTATAGTTGTTTTTTACCTTTGTTATAAAAACCATTTTTAAAAGTAAACTCTCGATTTTATCGAGTCATTTTAAACCTTGTAAGTCGGTAGCATTGCGCACCGCCATCGACCTTGATCGCATCACTTCAAATATCTTTATAAACAATAAACCTTGATCCAACATCAAGTGGTTTGCTTTTCCCTTAAAAATCCAAAAAACAATAAAATATACGATTAGAATTATGCACCATGAACTTTAAATTGACGGAGAAGGAATGAGAATGGAACCCTCCTACACTCGTTCCGAATGTTTTGAATACAAGGCGCTCGACTTGGTTATTCGAGACATTCATCTCTATCCAAAGTCTTTTATATAATCCCAGTCAAGAATAAATTCTTTTCCCAAAAAAACCTAAAAACAACACCAACTCATCAAACTATTTTCCGCCTTAGGGCATCAATCCAAAAACCCTTTTTCAAGGTATAAAATCAACCAACAAACAATCATTTCTTAAGTGGCCGAACTACGGCTACTCTGATTTCTCACACATGTTGAGAATACGTAGGCATAGGATTGCAATGATCCTAGCGAGCACACTTTTCTTTCTTTCCCACTTTTAGTCATCCATACCTTTTAACCCAAGGACATGTTGCGTTCGTTCTACTGCAAACAGGTAACGCCTAAGTCTCCAATGAGCGAGCAGCAATACACCTAACTGCTAGAATGCGCACATTAGCATCGTCTACCCAACATCCTGTTTTCACCGTAGTCCTATGAACTACGAATGCTCTGATTCTTCACTTCCTACAAGTGAATATACGTAGGCGCAAGGGCCTCAATCCTTGGCGAGCACTCTAATAAAAAACCAACCCCTCTTCTCTTTTAAGCAAGCAAACTTTTAGAATAAAACACCCATTCACGCCAAACAACCTAGAAGGTTCCCATCGAGTACGATGGATGCGAGGGGGTGCTAATACCTTCCCCTCGTATAACTGACTCCCGAACCCTAAAACTTGGTTGAGATGACCATGCTCTTTTCCTAAAGGTTTTATCGCTATTTCCATTTCCCTCCTTGGGATAAATAAAATCTGGTGGCGGCTCTGTGTCATTTTTTGCGTAGCGACAACTGGCGACTCTGCTGGGGACTTTTCCTAAGCGAGTCAAGCCTAACCTAGGATCTTTTGCGTGTTTGGGTCCTTTCTTTTTATTTGCTTGTTTATCACTGATAACACGATATCATATAGATATTTTTATGCATAATTCAACTGAAGTTTAACCATTTTCGATCCGATTTCGGGTTATTTCCGTGTTATTTGTCTGATGTTTTGCAGGTATTCAACGATCACGCCTAAACAAGGCAACATGAAGAAAAGAAGCAATCTCAGATGAAATATGGACGAAAAAGGAGTGAAAACACAATGAAAAGCGCAGGAAGCTGTTTTTGCTGATGTGACGACCGTCACAGCTACATGACGAGCGTCACACGGGTGACGACCGTCACACCTTGTGACGACCGTCATGCAGGCAAAAACGCCCCACTTCAATTACACGTTAAAGAATCAGTTCCAATTCCCACAGAGTGGACCATGACTCCCTAAATTATCTGCCTCAAAGTCCATCATCTCCACAGCCAACATACCAACAACTCACTCTTGAGTTCTTGAGTTCGTTCACTTACGCCACATCCAGCGGCGAACTTAACCAGCACTCAGGTGTTGCATGCTTCCGGATGTTTGGCACCAACTATCAGGTGAACCAAAATCAGATTGCCAGCATCCTACAGCTACCTCGCGGCGAAAACGCTCACCGCCGCATCACCGATCAGTTCCAGCACGAAGCTTTCGCGCTGTGGTATTAGTTGACCGGCCTCAATGCCGATGGTTGGGACTCCCTGCACGCCACTCATATTCATAACCCAACCATCCGGTACTTTCACAGAGCGTTGAGCAACACTATTTTCGCCAGAGACAGCAACCACAAAGTGAACTCGAAAGAGCTCTTCTTTCTCCATTGCGTCTTCAACAATGAACCTGTGAACGCTGCTTCGTTTCTGCTGGCTCATATTCAGGCCAACTGCAACCGTGGCTCAAAGTCATTCTACTTTGGCGGGATTGTCACTGCTATTGCACTTGGGCTGAACCTTGGCGACCGCCTACAGCACCTTCAGTCCATCCCCTTGGTGTTCCTTGACACCGACCACTGCAGAGCCTCCCATCTTATCCGCTCCCGAGCTGACGGCAAATACCATCCGGTTGTGCGTGGCAAGATCGTCCGAAGCATCATCCTTCCGTCCCGCACCCGCATACACCCAGAGGACCGTACCAACTGGTTGTTCGACCTCACTGCCCCTCCTGCTGCCGCTGCTCCCACTCAGGACCACACTCACGGTTCCGACGATGAAATCCAAGCTGAGTTGGACAGGTCCGAGCAGCCAGAGGCATCGCAGCCTCCTCCTCCCGTAGGTTCATCCTCTCGCCGCCGCCGACATCATCCCGTGCCAGAATACACAGAAGAGGACCCCCGCCGCTCCCTAGACCAGCAGGCACAGATACTCGCGATGCTGCAGCAGCAGAATCAGCGAGCTGACCAGTTCGAAGCTTGGCACCGGACTCAAATGCAACAACTTCACACCGGCCAAGCTACGATCACTGAGAGCCTAGCGAATCTGACCTTGCAGGTCGAAGGACTCCGAGACACCGTCTACCACACCGGAGCTATGAGCTATGAGGACAGAGTAGCCCTTGCCAGAGCCAGAGGACGCCAGCGCGGACGTGACAGAGACCGTGACTAGATTTCCATTTTTTTCCTTCATTGTTTACTATATTTCAGTTATTTGTATTTTCATTTTCAATTGTATCTCCCTCTCGCATGCTTCAAGAATCAGTGAGGACACTGATCGAGATAGTGTGGGAGCGGAGCCTTATTTCCATTCCACTGTACTCTGAATTTCCTTTATTTCCTTTATTTCCATTTCACTGCACTTTGAATTTTCGTAATTTCTATTTTAACACTTCCTATTTTTAGCAAATAAAGCTCGTCTATATATTTTTCCCGTTACGCAAACAATCCCCACATTATTCAACGTAAACAAAAACTTTCGTTCGTTCCTCAAAAGCAAAAGCACCACGAGAATGCACCTGAGTTCAAAACAAGTTTTGAAACTCCGAGGAAACGACAGTTCTAACAAAACCAGTATCGTCCAGACACCTTAGATCTCTAATTTATGCGAGTCGGTTTCACTACCTACGTGTACCAAAGTCTCAAGTGTCTACGCAAACTCAACCCCAAGTAGTTTATACTAGCAGTCAGCACCATCCTAAAACACTTCTAAGCGAGCGACCAATGCAAATAAGTGTATGATCTCCAAAAAGATGAAAAATCATGAAAAGAGAGCTAAATAGCCCAAAAATATAAGACACGTTTCCTTCTAAGTTAGGTGCTCCTCACCCGAGCATTTAGCCCAACGGCACGAAAAACTCATTGAAAAATCAATGACATAAGCTTATGATCAATGAAGAAGATCAAAAACAGAAATGAGATCATATTCACTAACAGGTCGACTTGCCATGAAAGTGTACGGACAACGGGCTTAATGTGATTGCGCTAGAACAAACAGGGTGAACTTGCCGCGAGAACCTTGACACCAAGCTACAGTAGCATAACTGAGACCGATTTGCATAAAAAAGGAGACCTCCGAAGACTTGTAGTCCAGTGTCGTCATGATACTCGTCTTGTTCCTACCAAGAATCCCGGTTTTTACAAACTCTGCGAACGAAGAAGCTGCCTCGTGCTTGCCGACTTTTCCATGTTTTACTTGAGGACAAGCAAAGATTCAAGCTTAGGGGAGTTTGATAACACGAAATCATATAGATATTTTTATGCATAATTCAACTGAAGTTTAACCATTTTCGATCCGATTTCGGGTTATTTCCGTGTTATTTGTCTGATGTTTTGCAGGTATTCAACGATCACGCCTAAACAAGGCAACATGAAGAAAAGAAGCAATCTCAGATGAAATATGGACGAAAAAGGAGTGAAAACACAATGAAAAGCGCAGGAAGCTGTTTTTGCTGATGTGACGACCGTCACAGCTACATGACGAGCGTCACACGGGTGATGACCGTCACACCTTGTGACGACCGTCATGCAGGCAAAAACGCCCCACTTCAATTACACGTTAAAGAATCAGTTTCAATTCCCACAGAGTGGACCATGACTCCCTAAATTATCTGCCTCAAAGTCCATCATCTCCAAGGATAACCGTTGGAATTCCACTTCTATAAAAAGGCAAGAAAGGGACCTCAGAAGGTGTGCTGCATTCATACAACGAAGTGCTGCCAAAATTATTTTCCAGAGCATATTTTCCAGCAATATTCTTATTTGTTTCTCTTTACCTTTCCTATATTCCATTTATCATTCTTCTGTAATTTCTACTTGTACTGTACGATCAATTTGGCATTAGAGATCAGAATCCTGCCAACATCTGTGGAGGATCTGCCCAAAGGCCAATTGGAATATTTACAGGTTTCTCATTTTAATCGATTCCAGTTTTATTATAATGCAAATCATTATTTATTGTTTTTATTTATATTTTATCTTTCCCAAATCCATGTCTAGCTAAACTTAGGTAATCGATATGTAGTAATAATTCGAATGGGATTTGATAACAACTGGTTGAAAAACCTTCTTTTCAAAAGTAACTTATGGTCTGAGTGTTTAAAATTGATTTACTAAATAAACTCCGTCGCGAAAGCGAGAACTTGTTTAAAAGTAGTTTTGCCACGAAAGTGGGAAATTAATTAAGATACGAACCAACAAGCGAAAGCTGCGGTAAGGTCAGATAGTAAACACTAGTCATTCATTTTAATAACAGCGAAAGCACTTTAAAATGAATTAGAACTTAGAGATTTCCAAAAAGTAATTTTAACCCCGAACGGGATACGAAAGTGTACGTTTGGCCCTTAGGATTATGATTAGCGTCAATAACCATCATGAGGCGAGAGTCTTCAAATCACCATTTTCTGCTTAAATAAACTTTGAAAATTATTTCATACACCAGTAACTTATCAAATCCCTGAAGAACACAATTACTACGTATCGATTCCCTCATTTAAAATCTAAATAGTACTCTTAGTTCCCTTTTAGTGACAATCTCATTCCCTTAAACATATTCTACCTAGCTAAACATAGTAACTCCCGAGAACACTAGTTTGATTACGAGTCCCTGTGGGATCGATATCTATTATTACTACGCGATAGACTGTGCACTTGCAGTTAGGTTGTATTAGACATAGAAAGTCGCGATCAAGTTTTTGGCGCCGTTGCCGGGGACCCGTTTAGTCAATAGTGTAACCTTCTGTTACGCCGTATAGACTAGGTTAACAATTTTCATTTTCCCTTTACTAGTTCTGTCGATTGTATGCCAAGAAATCGCCCGCAAGGCGATATCGTAAAACCTTCAGTCGCAGAATTAGAACGCTTCTTACATTTAAGAAGTAGAATCATTGAGTACCAACTCAAACAACTCAAACATAACACTCTCGAACCTCTCACTCCCATTCCCAAATCAGAAGAAGAAGAACCAGAGATGGCTGAAGGACCTCCAAACAAACCGTTGAAGGCATACGCTACACCATCTTAGATGGAGCCTAGAAGTAGAATTGCTGCCCCAGCTATTACCCGAAATGATTTTGAGCTGAAACCATCATTGTTGTCGGCTGTACAACAAAACCAATTCTCAGGAAACGCAACTGAGGATCCGAACGAACATCTAACGAAGTTTGTACAATACGCAAACACGGTGAAAGCAAATGGAGTTACTCCAGACGCGATAAGACTTCGTCTTTTCCCATTCTCTCTTAGAGACAGAGCGTGGACATGGTTACAGTCGTTACCATCCAACTCCGTTACGACGTGGGAGCAACCGAAGAACGTCTTCTTAGCGAGATATTTTCCGCCAAGCAAAACTGCCATGCTTAGAGCTCAAATCAACGGATTTCGACAGAAAGATACTGAATCTCTTTACGAAGCATGAGAACGATTCAAAGATATGATGAGAACATGTCCTCACCACGGTCTAGAAGACTGGGTGACAATCCATAATTTCTATAATGGGCTTCTATACAATACTAGATTGACAATAGACGCTGCCGCGGGCGGTGCACTTATGGATAAGCCATACGATGAAGCCTATCAACTGATAGAAAACATGTCACAAAACCATTGCCAATGGGGAGGTGAACGCACTCCAACTGAGAAAACCACAGCGAAAGGTGGGATGTACGAGATCAGCAGCCTTGAAAAGTTCAACGCTAAAGTAGATGCTCTAGCACAGAAGATCGATAGTCTGACCGTTAACCCCACTGCAACTGTCGCTGCAGTAACTCCAAATTGCGAGCTATGCGGAAGCACCACTCATAATGCACCCGAATGCCCATTGCTAGCCGGAATCCCACCAGACCAAGTAAATTATGCTCAAGGAAATCCCTACGCAAATACCTACAACCCAGGTTGGCGAAATCATCCAAACTTTTCTTACAAAAGCGAAAATGCATTGCAAATGCCTACTGCTCCGCCAGGATATCAGAAACCAGCTGCTCAGAATGCACCTAGGAAATCGAACCTCGAATTGATGATGGAAAAGTTCATAGCTACTCAAGCTCAAACAAACAAAGAATTCCTGAATCAAAACATACACACTAGCGAGCAAATTAAACAGTTGACAGGAAAAGTAGACGCTTTAGCCACCCACAACAAAATGTTAGAAACTCAGATATCACAAGTGGCTCAACAGCAAGCCTCTGCTGCCGCACCAGCTGGCACATTTCCTGGACAACCCGAACAGAATCCAAAAGGCCAAGCAAATGCTGTGATACTAAGAAGTGGAAAAGAATTGGACGAACCGATCGATCCGAGGACCGAAAACTCAGCCATGCAACAAAAACCAACTGAACAAGCAGAAAAGGAATCCGAGTTAGAGAAGAAGGAGGACAACGAGAAGGAGGATACCGCAAGTGAAAAAACTCAAGCACCTCCAACGCCATATAAACCACCTATCCCTTATCCGCAAAGACTAATAAACTCCAAAACTTCAGGATAGTTTAAGAAATTTGTAGAGCTCCTTAAATAGCTGAATATTACTATTCCTTTTACAGAAGCGATAACTCAAATGCCATCATACGCTAAATTTCTCAAAGAAATCCTGTCGAATAAGAGAAAGATGGAGGATAATGAAACAGTTACACTTACTGCAGAGTGTAGCGCTATTATTCAAAACCGCATGCCTCCTAAATTAAAAGACCCAGGTAGTTTCTCCATACCCTGCGTCATAGGAAAGTTCGTAATAGACAAAGCTCTATGCGATTTAGGAGCCAGTATCAGTGTTATGCCCTTATCTATATGCAAAAAGCTGAATATGGAAGACCTCAGACCAACCAAAATGTTCGTACAATTAGCTGACAGATCAGTAAAATACCCAGTCGGAATACTGGAAAACGTTCCAGTACGCATAGGACAATTCTACATTCCAACCGACTTCATAATCATGGACATCAAGGAGGACACTGTAACCCCAATTATCCTAGGAAGACCGTTCCTAGCTACAGCCGGAGCGATCATAGACGTGAAGAAAGGAAGGCTAACATTCGAAGTAGGAGAAGAAAAGATAGAGTTCATTCTCACCAAGTTCTTACAAGCACCAGCAATAGACGATACCTGCTATTTAGTGGACGAAATTGACGAATGCATAAGAGAACTTGAAAATGAAGAGACCACGTATTCAAAAATAATAAAGATTCAAATACCCGATATTTTTGAAGACGATAATTGGCGTAAACCGTATAAAGACGACAGCCTAAGCGAAAGCTTAGCACTGACCCCAAACCATATGCCAGGTCCGAAGAACCCATCTTTAGAACTTAAAACACTACCCAAAAACCTTAGATATGAATTTCTAGATGATGAACTAAAAAGACCAGTGATAGTCAACGCCGACTTAGGACAACCAGAAACCGAAAAGCTATTAGAAGTCCTAAAGAAGTACCCCACCGCGTTAGGCTATAACATAAGCGATCTAAAAGGTATAAGCCCTTCAATCTGTATGCATCAAATTACAATAGAGGAAGACTCTAAGACTTCTCGAGAGCATCAGAGGAGACTGAACCCCATCCTTAGCACTATAGTCAGAGATGAAGTAAAGAAATTGCTAGATGCAGGAATCATCTATCCGATCTCCGATAGTGAATGGGTCAGCCCAGTTCATGTCGTACCAAAGAAAGGAGGAGTCACAGTAGTAAAAAACGAAAAAGGCGAATCAATAACAAAAAGAGTCGTGACTCGAAGCAGGATGTGCATTGACTATAGAAAGCTTAACAAGGCTACACGCAAAGATCACTTCCCGTTACCCTTCATAGACCAAATGTTGGAAAGATTAGCCAAACATTCGTATTTCTGCTATCTAGATGGTTACTCAGGATTCTTCCAAATTCCCATCCATCCTGATGACCAAGAAAAGACTACATTTACTTGTCCTTATGGTACTTTTGCTTACCGCCGAATGTCGTTTGGACTCTGTAATGCTCCAGCAACCTTCCAAAGATGCATGATGGCGATCTTTGCAGATTTCATAGACAACATCATGGAAGTATTTATGGACGATTTCTCGGTATGTGGACAAAGTTTCGAAGGATGCTTACAAAACTTAGAAATGGTATTAGAACGTTGTGTAAAAGTGAACCTCGTCCTAAATTGGGAGAAATGCCATTTTATGGTCCGACAAGGAATAGTTCTAGGACACGTCATATCAGATAGAGGAATTGAGGTAGACAAAGCTAAAATAGAGATTATAAAAGATCTCCAACCTCCAAAATCCGTACGAGAAATACGGAGTTTTCTAGGACATGCCGGTTTCTACAAAAGGTTTATAAAAGATTTTTCGAAAATCACAAAACCTCTGACCGGCCTGTTGATGAAAGATGTTGAGTTCGTCTTCGACGACGACTGTTTAAAAGCATTCGAAACATTGAAATTCGCCCTTATCACCGCACCAATCATGCAACCACCCGATTGGCGACTACCGTTCAAAATCATGTGCGATGCGAGTGATTATGTTGTAGGCGCAGTTCTAGGACAAAGGAAGGACAAGAAACTCCATGCTATCTACTATGCCAGTAGAACCTTAGATCCTGCCCAAATGAACTACGCTACCACAGAAAAGGAACTTCTAGCAGTTATATTTGCGCTTGACAAATTCCGTTCTTACTTAGTAGGAGCAAAAATTATCATATACACAGACCACGCCGCCATAAGGTACCTAATAAGCAAAAAGGATGTCAAACCAAGACTATTGAGATGGATCCTGTTATTACAAGAGTTTGACTTAGAAATTAAAGATAAGAAAGGAACCGAGAACGTTGTTGCAGATCACTTATCCCGAATAGAAGGCATCAAACATGAACCAGTACCGATAAATGACGATTTCCCGTACGAACGTCTGATAGCCAAATTAGAAAGTGACACGCCCAATTCAATCTCGGAAGATCCAGAATTCGAAAAAGCCGTAGAAGCCGTCTATGCCCAAGTCACATTACCTTGGTATGCTGACATCGTTAATTACCTCGCTGCGGGCGTGCTTCCACCGGATCTTACTTATCAGCAAAAGAAGAAATTCTTCCACGATCTGAAACACTATTATTGGGACGAACCTCTACTCTTCAAGAGAGGGGCCGACAACATATATCGCCGATGTGTCCCAGAGGAAGAAATAGAAAATATTATTTCCCAATGCCACGCAGCACCATACGGTGGTCATGCTAGTACATCCAAGACGTGCGCTAAGATTCTCCAAGCCGGCTTATTTTGGCCTAATCTCTGGAAAGACGTTCACATCGCTGTGCAAAAGTGCGATAGATGCCAACGAACTGGCAACATCTCACGACGCGATGAAATGCCTCAGAAAGGAATCTTAGAGGTAGAAATCTTCGACGTCTGGGGAATAGATTTCATGGGACCTTTTCCACCTTCTTTTGGTAATAACTACATACTCGTCGTTGTCGATTACGTGTCTAAATGGATAGAAGTCATAGCTGCTCCAACAAACGACGCACAAGTAGTAATCAAACTCTTCAAAAACACAATCTTTCCTAGATTCGGTGTACCGAGACTCGTCATTAGTGACGGCGGATCTCACTTCATATCGCGAATATTCGATAAACTTCTCTCTAAATATGGAGTCCGACACCGAGTAGCTACGCCTTATCATCCACAAACTAGCGGACAAGTAGAGGTCTCGAACAGAGAAATAAAACAGATCTTGGAAAAGATCGTCGCTACCTCAAGGAAAGATTGGTCGTCAAAGCTACAAGAAGCTTTATGGGCTTATAGGACCGCGTTTAAGACACCAATAGGTACTACGCCCTATAAATTGGTTTACGGTAAATCCTGTCATCTTCCTGTAGAACTAGAGCATAAGGCCTTCTGGGCCATTAAGACACTCAACTTCAACTACACCGAGGCAGGAGAAAAGCGAATCTTGAACTTACACGAGTTGGAAGAACTTCGATTAGACGCTTACGAAAATGCCCGTATCTACAAAGAACAAACTAAAAAGTGGCATGATAAACGTTCAATCAGGAAACAATTCAGTGTGGGAGACATCGTATTGCTATTTAATTCAAGATTAAAACTCTTCCCAGGTAAACTAAAATCTAGGTGGTCCGGACCTTATGAAGTGACTAGAGTACTTCAGAGTGGAGCTATTGAAATTACCGATAAGATGAATGCACCGTTTATCGTAAACGGGCAACGTCTAAAACATTATAATAAGAACGACAACAGTCCTCAAGTCAGCAGTATAGCATTGCTTGAGCTTCCAGCTCAAACACCCGAATAGCTTCTCACCAAGCTATCGTCTGGCTTTAGACGTTAAAAACAGCGCTTACTGGGAGGCAACCCAATTTCCCTCGTTATTGTATTTTTCTTTAAAATTTTACTTTGAAAATCCAACAAAAATTCTAAACTTATAATTACTACTACTTTCTACTTTCGTTCGTTTTCATACTTTTATTTCTATTTTATTTTTTCTCTTTTGTCTTTTGTTTCTACCGCCTTTCGTTTCTAAAAATCCTGACTTCAATTTCCTGTCTTAAACTTTTTCAGGATTTTTAAAAAGCCTTCGAAACATTCCTTCTGTTTTCTCCGAATCACCTGCGAGTATGGCCGAATACGACTTCACAAAGGTTCACTTCCGAGGACTAGCTCAAAAGGCAAGATTTGCAGCACTGACCGAAAGAGAATTCGCCTTAACGCTGTATTATAATAAGGCTACTATGGATAAACTAGGGATCACTGATAGCATTCAATACCTGTTCAATCAACTGGGTTGGGAGAACACTGCTCTGAAAACACGTTTCGCTACCTATAAGGATCTTACCTATGAATTCCTTAGTTCTTTCAGATACATACCCAACTATGGTTTTGGATCCAGCACAGAGCTGATTACCTTCCGATTGTTTGGAATGGACCAAACCCACAGCCGGATGTCACTAGCCAACCTTCTAGGATTTCCTAGCGGACCGCATGTGTTCATCAGTGCAGAAGATGACGATATTGATTTTCAACTCGATCAATTCTGGGGTAGAATCACAGGCGACTATCACCCTGAACCGGACAGAATGTATAATGATGACATTCATAACCCAGCCTTCAGATACTTCCATAAGATACTAGCTCACACCTTGTTTGGAAAAGAAGAAAATATTACTGCAGTATCTAAAGAGGAGTTATTCATCATGTTCTGTGCTTCTCAGGGACGGACAGTAAATGTAGTGCCTTTCATGATGAGATCTTTCAAACGCCTCACGCTGGAACCTCAGACACCTATTCTTATAGGAGGCCTAGTAACAATGATTGCCCACGAGCTTGGCCTTAGATTCCACTTAAATGCCAGCACTCGTTTTGGCACCATCCGACCCATGAACATACAATTCTGCTTTAACAGGCGCATCTTAGGAACTATGGGACCTGGACCGTATGAGTACCTCATTAACGAAAAACCAGTACAGCTATTCACACTGCCTGATCATCTGATGACAAGTATCCACAACAAGGACAACTGGCTCTATGAATTGGATGAGCCTATGGGACCTCCTTCACCATAGTCAACACCACAGAACTATATGTATGACAGTGACCACATCTCTGAGGCACACGACTATATGTACTATGAGGATGCTGTATCTGAAACTGAAGTAGACCTTACGACTCCTCCGCACTACAACACTTATCCTGAGCCTATCCCTGAGGAGACCACCGACAAAATGGATGCCGTATTACTCAGATTGGACGACGTTGATACAGCTCTGACTAATGTAAAAGCTGACATCGCAAGCATGCACAGCGAACTGGTCGGCTTCATGGACTTAGTCTGCGACCAACTCGACTACTATTCACGGAAATTCGACGAGTTGAAGGCACGAAAAGATTAGTTACTAGCTCTTAGCAGTAGTTTCAGTTTAGTCTAGTCTAGTTAGTTTCATTTAATCACTTGGATTTTTCGCATTATTAGTTTTCTTTATGTACTACATACAATCGTTTCAATTTTATGTTATTTCAATTCTAGTTTTTATGTAATTATTCTATTTTTGCATTATCCGTTGTTTGTTGGCTATTCAATTATATTGTAGTATCATTACTAAGCCTTAAATTCACTACGAGGACACCCTCAGAGCAAAATTCTATGTTCTGCAGATTTTGCTGCTGTGACGACCGTCACAGGACCCTGACGAGCGTCACGCGGGTGACGACCGTCACACCTATGTGACGACCGTCACGCAGTCAAAAACTGATATCTGATAAAACAGGGTTCGTGTTCTCTTCCACTTCCCCCCATTATCACTTCCAATCATTCTAACTCCTACCCCACTATGAATTTTCGTCCTCCCCACATTGAACTATAAATCTCAACTCCAAATTCAACCTCCAAACCACACTTCTGTCAGTTCTTCCCTCTCTGCAGAAAAACCCCAAACCTCAGAAACCTCTCCATCTTCCAACAATGGCAAGGAATGCAGAAACCCCAGATGTCAGCAACATTACCTTCAGTGAAGGAGACTTAGGCGAAAGACAATGAGCAAACTACATCGCATTTCATCAGAGGTCGCTCCAGCCGACTCATTATCCGCACCTGCCATCGCTTACGGAGCTCGGACTCCTTGAAGGCGTAACCTGGATGCTTCAAAGAGCAGGCATCTGGCACCTCTGCACCAACCCACAGCCAACATACCAACAACTCACTCTTGAGTTCGTTCACTTACGCCACATCCAGCGGCAAACTTAACCAGCACTCAGGTGCTGCATGCTTCCGGATGTTTGGCACCAACTATCAGGTGAACCAAAATCAGATTGCCAGCATCCTACAGCTACCTCACGGCGACAACACTCACCGCTGCATCACCGATCAGTTCCAGCACGAAGCTTTCGCGCTGTGGTATCAGTTGACCGGCCTCAATGCCGATGGTTGGGACTCCCTACACGCCACTCATATTCATAACCCAACCATCCGGTACTTTCACAGAGCGTTGAGCAACACTATTTTCGCCAGAGACAGTAACCACAAAGTGAACTCGAAAGAGCTCTTCTTTCTCCATTGCGTCTTCAACAATGAACCTGTGAACGCTGCTCCGTTTCTGCTGGCTCATATTCAGGCCAACTGCAACCGTGGCTCAAAGTCATTCTACTTTGGCGGGATTGTCACTGCTATTGCACTTGGGATGAACCTTGGCGACCGCCTACAGCACCTCCAGTCCATCCCCTTGGTGTTCCTTGACACCGACCACTGCAGAGCCTCCCATCTTATCCGCTCCCGAGCTGACGGAAAATACCATCCGGTTGTGCGTGGCAAGATCGTCCGAAGCATCATCCTTCCGTCCCGCACCCGCATACACCCAGAGGACCGTACCAACTGGTTGTTCGACCTCATTGCCCCTCCTGCTGCCGCTGCTCCCACTCAGGACCACACTCACGGTTCCGATGATGAAATCCAAGCTGAGTTAGACAGGTCCGAGCAGCCAGAGGCATCGCAGCCTCCTCCTCCCGTAGGTTCATCCTCTCGCCGCCGCCGACATCATCCCGTGCCAGAATACACAGAATAGGACCTTCGCCGCTCCCTAGACCAGCAGGCACAGATACTCGCGATGCTGCAGCAGCAGAATCAGCGAGCTGACCAGTTCGAAGCTTGGCACCGGACTCAAATGCAACAACTTCACACCGGCCAAGCTACGATCACTGAGAGCCTAGCGAATCTGACCTTGCAGGTCGAAGGACTCCGAGACACTGTCTACCACACCGGAGCTATGAGCTATGAGGACAGAGTAGCCCTTGCCAGAGCCAGAGGACGCCAGCGCGGACGTGACAAAGGCCGTGACTAGATTTCCATTTTTTTTCCTTCATTGTTTACTATATTTCAGTTATTTGTATTTTCATTTTCAGTTGTATCTCCCTCTCGCATGCTTCAAGAATCAGTGAGGACACTGATCGAGATAGTGTGGGAGCGGAGCCTTATTTCCATTCCACTGTACTCTGAATTTCCTTTATTTCCATTTCACTGCACTTTGAATTTTCGTAATTTCTATTTTAACACTTCCTATTTTTAGCAAATAAAGCTCGTCTATATATTTTTCCCGTTACGCAAACAATCCCCACATTATTCAACGTAAACAAAAACTTTCGTTCGTTCCTCAAAAGCAAAAGCACCACGAGAATGCACCTGAGTTCAAAACAAGTTTTGAAACTCTGAGGAAACGACAGTTCTAACAAAACCAGTATCGTCCAGACACCTTAGATCTCTAATTTATGCGAGTCGGTTTCACTACCTACGTGTACCAAAGTCTCAAGTGTCTACGCAAACTCAACCCCAAGTAGTTTATACTAGCAGTCAGCACCATCCTAAAACACTTCTAAGCGAGCGACCAATGCAAATAAGTGTATGATCTCCAAAAAGATGAAAAATCATGAAAAGAGAGCTAAATAGCCCAAAAATATAAGACACGTTTCCTTCTAAGTTAGGTGCTCCTCACCCGAGCATTTAGCCCAACGGCACGAAAAACTCATTGAAAAATCAATGACATAAGCTTATGATCAATGAAGAAGATCAAAAACAGAAATGAGATCATATTCACTAACAGGTCGACTTGCCATGAAAGTGTACGGACAATGGGCTTAATGTGATTGCGCTAGAACAAACAGGGTGAACTTGCCGCGAGAACCTTGACACCAAGCTACAGTAGCATAACTGGGACCGATTTGCATAAAAAGGAGACCTCCGAAGACTTGTAGTCCAGTGTCGTCATGATACTCGTCTTGTTCCTACCAAGAATCCCGGTTTTTACAAACTCTGCGAACGAAGAAGCTGCCTCGTGCTTGCCGACTTTTCCATGTTTTACTTGAGGACAAGCAAAGATTCAAGCTTAGGGGAGTTTGATAACACGAAATCATATAGATATTTTTATGCATAATTCAACTGAAGTTTAACCATTTTCGATCCGATTTCGGGTTATTTCCGTGTTATTTGTCTGATGTTTTGCAGGTATTCAACGATCACGCCTAAACAAGGCAACATGAAGAAAAGAAGCAATCTCAGATGAAATATGGACGAAAAAGGAGTGAAAACACAATGAAAAGCGCAGGAAGCTGTTTTTGCTGATGTGACGACCGTCACAGCTACATGACGAGCGTCACACGGGTGACGACCGTCACACCTTGTGACGACCGTCATGCAGGCAAAAACGCCCCACTTCAATTACACGTTAAAGAATCAGTTTCAATTCCCACAGAGTGGACCATGACTCCCTAAATTATCTGCCTCAAAGTCCATCATCTCCAAGGATAACCGTTGGAATTCCACTTCTATAAAAAGGCAAGAAAGGGACCTCAAAAGGTGTGCTGCATTCATACAACGAAGTGCTGCCAAAATTATTTTCCAGAGCATATTTTCCAGCAATATTCTTATTTGTTTCTCTTTACCTTTCCTATATTCCATTTATCATTCTTCTGTAATTTCTACTTGTACTGTACGATCAATTTGGCATTAGAGATCAGAATCCTGCCAACATCTGTGGAGGATCTGCCCAAAGGCCAATTGGAATATTTACAGGTTTCTCATTTTAATCGATTCCAGTTTTATTATAATGCAAATCATTATTTATTGTTTTTATTTATATTTTATCTTTCCCAAATCCATGTCTAGCTAAACTTAGGTAATCGATATGTAGTAATAATTCGAATGGGATTTGATAACAACTGGTTGAAAAACCTTCTTTTCAAAAGTAACTTATGGTCTGAGTGTTTAAAATTGATTTACTAAATAAACTCCGTCGCGAAAGCGAGAACTTATTTAAAAGTAGTTTTGCCACGAAAGTGGGAAATTAATTAAGATACGAACCAACAAGCGAAAGTTGCGGTAAGGTCAGATAGTAAACACTAGTCATTCATTTTAATAACAGCGAAAGCACTTTAAAATGAATTAGAACTTAGAGATTTCCAAAAAGTAATTTTAACCCCGAACGGGATACGAAAGTGTACGTTTGGCCCTTAGGATTATGATTAGCGTCAATAACCATCGTGAGGCGAGAGTCTTCAAATCACCATTTTCTGCTTAAATAAACTTTGAAAATTATTTCATACACCAGTAACTTATCAAATCCCTGAAGAACACAATTACTACGTATTGATTCCCTCATTTAAAATCTAAATAGTACTCTTAGTTCCCTTTTAGTGACAATCTCATTCCCTTAAACATATTCTACCTAGCTAAACATAGTAACTCCCGAGAACACTAGTTTGATTACGAGTCCCTGTGGGATCGATATCTATTATTACTACGCGATAGACTGTGCACTTGCAGTTAGGTTGTATTAGACATAGAAAGTCGCGATCAATCACTTTCCCTTATTATTCAATTGTATCTCACCTTGTTTGGTTTCATTCCTCGTGGTATGGATTGGATACTTTGGTGGCAAACTTGAGGGAAAGACTTTATACCCGAGTCTAGAGTGTTAAAATTGAGGCAGGAGAGGTTGAGTAGTATGGGCTTCCGAGATGCAAATCTCGTGATAGTCGATACGAGAACCTCGCTTAGAGTAGATTTCTTTGAGAATGATGGAAACTGTCAAGCTCTTGGCGTTTTGAACCAATATCTTCTTAGGAATCCATTACTCTAAGGACCTTTTATAACCTTAAACCATTGGCCAACTAAGATTGATGGTTGTTACGGTGGAAATAGGATCACAAACTATTAATGAGTTTGAATCGCAATTCAATTCACAACCGCTCTTTGATTTATCCGAAGGAAAAGGTCAAAAGAGGGAAAACCTATTTTGCATCGTAAACACAATGCGGGGAAAGATCTAGGGTTCGGGGGTTGGTTAAATTTAGGGAAGGTATTAGCACCCTAAACTTATGTAGTACTCTACAGGAACCTTTTGTTCAAATGTTTACTATTTTGCTTTATTTATTTGCTTAAGGTATATGTACAAAGGGATTAAAAGTGAGAAAGGAGACCTAAGGGGTTAATTCTAAGTTTACTCGGCAAGACATCGCATCTTGTGCCTACATATCCTTACGGGAGTGGAAGCAGAGTAATTGTAGTTCCCCTCAAAAGGGAGGTTAGAGACTTCTTGACTGTGGTCAAGGTCTCAAGGGGAATAAACATGTCTTAAGGACACGCTTACGTGGAGTGCAGAAACTCCAAATTTCTACGTTGAAATGTTAAGTTGAATTAGGGTTAAATTAGGGATTCCACAGCGGGAAACCCTAAAATGAGCGCGGCGGCTCTTTGACCTAATGCTAGGGGTAAAATTGTAATTTTGCCTGCAGCGAGACATGTATGAAAATTTAGGGTTGAAAAGGTGTAAGGGTTGAAGGTGAGGACTATTGACACGACGGTCAAACGGCTAGACCTAATTCCTTCGGAGGAGTGAAATTAATTATAAAGATGCGATGAAATTAAATATATATACAACGGCAGAAAATAAAGTGCGGAAAGATAAATGCGACAATTGTCTCGCAAAATTACACCCCATAAGCAGTTACAAATATGATAATTGAATATTTAAACTGAAAATAAAATCAATTGAACTTAGTCAGCTGCAAAAAACCAAAACAAACCGAGACTGTTATTATACGGGGTTAGACAAAAAATTAGACGGGAATGTTAGGAATTTAAGTAGAAAATTATAATTTTAACGAAACAAGAAAAAAAATTAGAAATTTGGATCTTAAAAATGAGGATGTTAGCGAAAAATTAATAAACAATAAAAGTTGATACGCAATGAAGATGATGATAATATACAAGTGATAATGGAATATGAAATAGCAATGATGATGTCAGATTATGTACAAATATAAAAATAAATACAAAAATAAATAAATAAATATTAGTGAACAGGTTCATGGATAATCAATAATACTGTTAGGAATGAAGGATGAAAATTGGAATTGACGATAATTAGAAGTTAAGTGATGAATGTTTTGAGACGGTGAGGATTTAGGTAATTAGAAAAGAGTTAGAATGAAATTAGGTTTTTTTTGGGTGAAATTTAGAAAAGTTAGAGTTTTTAATGTGATTAAGAAAAAGAAAATAGATTAAAAGTTAGAATTAAAAGTTAGCAAAAAAATTAGAACTTCGAAATTTGGTTTAAAAAAAAAGGTTAGAAAATAAAAATAAAAGTTTGAAAATAAAAGAGAAAAGGTTAGAATTTTAATAAAAAAAAGAGTTAGTTACTTTTGATGAAGACTGCAAGAGTCTTTGATGCTTGTCGATCCCCCCGTTTTGTTGCTTCTGAGGGTCCTTTTATACTTGATTTTTAAATCTTTTTCAATCTCAGATTTGATTTGAATATCTCAATCTTTTTCAATCTCTGATTTGATTTGAATGAATTTTTATGATGATTTCAGATTTGATTCAATGATGGTGATGTTGATATTTAGATCTGATTTTCTTATAATGATGATATGATCTGATTGATTTGATTTTGCTCCATCTGGAATTCATTGGGATTGGATTTGATTAAAAAAGTGTTGGATTTAAATTTAAAAAGTTAGCAAAGAAAATAAGAGTTTCAAGTTAAATAAAAATTAGAATTTTAAGTTTAAAAAAAAATGAGTTAGAATTTTAAAATAAAAAACATTTGAATGTTGATTTTAAAAAATGTTAGAATTATTTTGAAAACTGTTAGAATTTAATTTTAAAAGGAATTTAGATCTTAATTTTTAAAAAAGAAAATAAAATGGCATTAGAATTTAATTTTAAAAGGAATTTAGAATTTTAATTTGAAAAAGGATGGTGTCAAAAAAAGATTTAGATTTAATTTTTAAAAAAAAGGATAGATTTAATTTATAAAAAAAAGGTTAGATTTAATTTTTAAAATAGTTAGAAAAAAAGATTTAATTTTAAAAAGAAGTTAGAGAAAAAAAAGATTTAATTTTAAAAAGAAGTTAGAGAAAAAAAGATTTAATTTTTAAAAAGAAGTTAGAGAAAAAAAGATTTAATTTTTAAAAAGAAGTTAGAAAAAAGATTTAATTTTAAAAAGAAGTTAGAAAAAAATATTTAGCTTTAAAAAAGTTAGAAAAAAGATTTAGTTTTAAAAAAGTTAGAAAAAAAGATTTAACTTTAAAGAGGAGTTAGAAAAAAGATTTAAAAAAAAGTTAGAAAAAAGATTTAATTTTAAAAAGAAGTTAGAAAAAAGATTTAATTTTAAAAAGAAGTTAGATTTTTATTTTAAAAAAGGTATTAGAATTTGATTAAAAAATGTGTTAGAAATTAATTTAAAAAAGGTTATAAAAAAAATTTACTCTTAAAGAAAAGAAAAAAAAAGTTAAATTTTAATCTAAATCCTAAAAGTTAGTAAGAAGAGCTTAAAATGATTTAAATAAATAAACTAAATAGGAAGAAAAAAAAAGTTAATAAAAAACATTAGTAAAGTTATAAAAAAATTTAATTAAATTATTATTAGTTAAAAAAACAAGATTTAAAAAAAAAGGTTAATTTATTAAGTTAATCAGAATTTAAAATAAAAATAAAAAAGAAAGGGTAAAATTTGGGGTATTACAGTTGCCCCTATTTAAATAACTACACCGGATGATTTGAGTGGCGGAGACTCGAGGAATCATGGTGGAGGGATTTAAATATAGATAACCGAAAATTTTGCCCTTATATGTGGTGATATGCAATGTTATGGACCAAACAAGACTAATGCAGACAATGCCATGAATATGATATGATGTGTATGCTGGAATGATGAGTGCGAAAATGCTGACGAATACGACGACACAGGGACAGACGCTACGAGAAGAACACACTGGGGAAAACGACGCGCTGGGACACAGTACAACACTGGGGAATTCTAAAATGATGGTCAGCTGGCGCGAACACGACCAATTATCATTTTTAGACCGGGAACGAGATTCTCAAATGGAGATGGCACCTATGAGACGGCCTCCACTGGGGAATCTAAAAGTAAAACTGGATCATGTACGACTGCAAGATCGATTACAGAATGCTGGAGCATTGAGCAAAGAATAACATCCGAGCTTCTGTAAACTATCTCTCGTGACAGGATCAAACGGACTTTTCGGGAATCCGTAGCAAATATACAGGGTAAAAAAGAACCGGCTGTATGCCAAAATAAATGGACTTTTAGAATAAGATCCTTAAATGGAGATGGCACCTATGAGATGACCTCCACTAGGGAATGTCTAATAATAAAACTGGACCTACACGATTGCAAGATCGATTACAGAATGCTGGAGCATTGAGCAAAGAATAACATCCAAGCTTCTATAAACTATCCTTCGTGATGGGATCGAACGAACTTTTCGGAAATCCGTATCAAATATACAGGGTAAAGACCGGCTATATGTCAAAATAAATGGACTTTAATGGGAAACGCCCTGATAAGCTTCTCGAGAGAGAGCTGTCACTTATCATTGGAAGGGACTTATGTGCCAAAATGGATAAGCACTCAAATAAAGAGGTTGCTGCTTATCTGATAAATAAATCTTCTCGCATTTAAGGTCGGCGCCTGGAATACGATTCTGATTCTTCTCTTACTGAAGGATAAATAAACTTCTTCATGCTTCAAGATCGTGCTCTCCTGAATATGAAAAGGGTAAACTGAACTTCCTCATATTTCAGAATCGTGCTCTCCTGAATATGATTCGGCTCTTTCTTGTAAATGAAATTCTTCATACTTCAGAATCGTGCTCTCCTGAATATGAAAAGGGCGAACTGAACTTCCTCATACTTCAGAATCATGCTCTCCTGAATATGATTCCGCTCCTTCGGGTAAATGAAATTCTTCATACTTCAGAATCGTGCTCTCCTGAATATGAAAAGGGCTAACTGAACTTCCTCATACTTCAGAATCGTGCTCTCCTGAATATGATTCGGCTCTTTCGGGTAAGTGAAATTCTTCATACTTCAGAATCGTGCTCTCCTGAATATGAAAAGGGCTAACTGAACTTCCTCATACTTCAGAATCGTGCTCTCCTGAATATGATTCGGCTCTTTCGGGTAAGTGAAATTCTTCATACTTCAGAATCGTGCTCTCCTGAATATGAAAAGGGCTAACTGAACTTCCTCATACTTCAGAATCGTGCTCTCCTGAATATGATTCGGCTCTTTCTTGTAAATGAAATTCTTCATACTTCAGAATCGTGCTCTCCTGAATATGAAAAGGGCTAACTGAACTTCCTCATACTTCAGAATCGTGCTCTCCTGAATATGATTCCGCTCTTTCTTGTAAATGAAATTCTTCATACTTCAGAATCGTGCTCTCCTGAATATGAAAAGGGCTAACTGAACTTCCTCATACTTCAGAATCGTGCTCTCCTGAATATGATTCCGCTCCTTCTTGTAAATGAAATTCTTCATAATTCAGAATCGTGCTCTCCTGAATATGATTCTGCTCAAACCTCCCCGTACTTCAAGATCGTGCTCTCCTGAATACGATTTGGTTTCTTCTTTTACTAAAGGGTAAATGAACTTCTTCATAATTCAGAATCGTGCTCTCCTGAATATGATTCCGCTCAAACCTCCCCGTACTTCAAGATCGTGCTCTCCTGAATACGATTTGGTTCAAAACCTCCCTATACCTCAAGACGACAGGGAAAATGGAAGCCCAACTGCTCCATGTAGATGGCCATTTGCTGCGAGTCATAACGAAGATAGGATCGGCTTCTTAGGTGAGAAATGTTGCATACTGAGGCTGTAAGATGTAAGATTGTTTTCCGATGTTGTAACATGTAGGATTGTAAAGTGTTGTACTGATAGATTTTCCAGGCGTGAACTGGCGTGTATCTGTAAATGATTGTAGTTGAAGATAGTGCAAAATAAATGCACGTCCGGGTACAGTGATAAACTTCTCGGGTGAAAACAGTCGCGTATCTGCCATGGTATGGTGAAAATCTTTAGATGGTGCAAAATAAATGCACGTCCGGTTGGGATTGACGACTGACAAGACTGAGATTCAATCTAGGATTGAGCTAGAAAGAATACTGGTAATCAAGACTCCATCGAGGGAATGAACTCGAAGGGTAAATATCTTGTCCTGGCGAGGAAAGATAGCTGAAGTAACCGTCATCCACGAGGATCGAGCTCCGTGGGGAAACTGGAAACAAGTAAATATTTTATGCTTAGGGCTGACAATCTATTTGGAGAGAATGGACGAACCCAGTTACTCGGCGGTAACAACCAAAAAATGGTGAAACACAATGAACCTGTGAATGCTAATGCATATGTTAATGCATATGTTAATGTGAATGTATGTTAATGTCTATGCAGTTAATCATGCAGGATGTTATGAAATGAGTATGTAATGAATATGTAATGAATATGTAATGAATATGCACTGAATATGTGATGAATATATAATGAAATATGTAATGAAATAGGCATGTGATGCTTATGCCCTTGCGTATGCTGACGAAACAGACTAGAGACGGGACGAGAGATGAAATAAACATCTCGACGGGAATACCATGCGTTCTCCGCAACCAATACGTCAATCATGGGAGGGAATGGTAGAACCAAATCTGGTTTTAAAGTTCTGAATTCTCTGGGGAGAAGGTAATCTGCTTGGTTGTACAGTATCACGTCTTCACATGGGGAGAAGAAAACCTGAGGGACACTTTTGAGTTACCCAAGAAAAAGTTGTCAGCTTATAGTCTCTCTGGGGACTGTGATGAGGCAATAGTTTAAGAGTCTGTTGCAACACTGAGATTCATTGGGGAATGAAGGCCGTTGCGAGTAAAATCCATTGGGTGTATGAGGAAAGTTATGAAACCACATAGTTTTGATCTTGAAGGATCTTGTAGTAGTCGCCATTTGTTTCCTTTAAAAACAGGGTGCCCCAGGATACTTGCGTTGCGAGGTAGGGTCATCTCAAGAGGATTTTATAGAGAACACCGAGTCCGGTTGCCCCATGGTTCTCAAACTCTTTGAGAGATTTGTCAGGTCTCGACGTAACTGGCACAAATTAATCGTGTTACGACGAAATCTTTGGGAAATAGCTCTTAAGAATGTCAGACTCGCGTTGGTAAGCGAATTGGGAAACTGCCTGCCCCTGTTCAGCAGGATCTTCAAGTTCCACGGGTTATGTTCATATGTAAATCTCTAAGATATCAAGCAAAGTTGTCATGCCTGAAATGCCTATCCTGAGCTTGTCAATGTACACATATATTTGTCCTGAATTTTTGTTTTGAAAAAAAGATATCGCGATAACTTGTGACCGAAATCACTAGTCAGGATATAAGTTTTAATTATAGTGCCAACATGAATTTTTTCCTGAGCATAGCTCGTAGGAGTCAGGAAACGTGATCTTGTCAAGTATGCTTTCAACTGAAGTCCTACTTCAATTAGGTCTTTTAAAGGTTGTATCGTGGCTCGGTTCACGGTTTAAGAAACAAAGGATAAAGGCTCAAAGTTATATTTGTACCCACCCATTCTTCGTGATGTTCTCCAATCCTAATTCAGTTAACCGGATACGAACGCTCATATCTCAAGCATATTTGCTATGGTCGAGAACTTATCAAGGCTTTGGACATGGCAGTCACTCACCTATTTCTAATGGCAATTGGTCACACGACTTTGTTCTTTATTAGGGATTCTAAAAGAAACTACTGGTTTGTTGTTCTTATTCCCTAACTTTTGCCTGGACAACGTCTTTTGATCTGACTTTGGAGTCCAGCGGGATGCCCTAGTTTTGCCTAAGTCTCCTTCATAGGTTTCGACTTAGCGGGTCTTATTTTTTTTTAATATTCTTTTATGCACAAGTCGTGTAAGTCTTTTGAAATGCTCGTGACTGCCCCACTCCTTAGGTAACCGAGGGATAGTCATTGTATTGGACTTCTTAAGATGCTAAGGATAAATTCTTGAAGGTTTGCTCCTCCCTTTTTTAGAGTCTAAGTGCTCAATCGGTTTAACTGAAACCTACCCTGCCCCAGGTTGAGATGAGGGTTCTTAAAAAAAAACTCCTACTTCAAGGCTCAAAGAGGTTAACTAGGGATTAACATCCTTATATCTCCAGTGTTTGGGATTTGAAACAATGCCTTACATCATCAGCGGGTTTCAATCGAAAGCATACGACAAGAAATCTGACGTTTTAGGTTCGTCATCCTCCCCCCAATTCTCCATCAGAACAAGAGATCGGGTAAAGTTGGCATTATGATTTATGAAAACGTTTTTGAATGAGTGAAACAAATGGATTTGTTCAAGACAAACATATGCGTTGCATTAATTAATCGAAGATAAACAAGTTCGTGCATACTAAATATGCTTAATCAAAGAGAAATGCATATAAATAAACAAATGAACTGTCGGAAAAATCCTTCTAAATGTTTATGAAATCTTGCATTCAAGAGTAACAGTTTCCTTTGGCGGAGCCTCAATGGAAAGGGACGTCGGGTTTACGATCACTGTGAGTCGTCATGGCTTGCCCCAGTTACGCTGGTCACATCTTCAACAGTTTTCAGTCGTTGCTTCAAAATAACTTTCCCAGATTCTTTGTTGATCTCGGTCATATCATCTTGAGGGTTACTGAAATGAAGCGAGCTAGGCCTTTGAATAATTACTGGATTCGGCTGATTTGCTGAGAGGTCAACATACTTTGCAGAATTCGAACTCGACAAGTGAGGGACCCCGAGAGGAGTCTCGATCTTCAGCTGAGCATCGCCAAAAGACAACTTCTTCGCTTCTAGCAAATTTCTGACACAGTTCTTAAGAGCGTAGCAATTCTCTAGATCATGGCCGGGCGCACCCTCATGAAATAAACAATGAGCGGTAGCGTTGTAACTTGCAGGTAATGGATTAGGCGGAGGACCCAAAGCACAGGTGGTAATCAGACCTTGTTGTACCAAATGGGGGTATAACTTAGTGAAAGTTATCGGAATTGGAGGACAAGGCTTATACTGCCTCTTACGGGGATAAGGAACCTGATTCTGTGATTGTTGGTGAACAGGAGCGTTAGGCGCTCGTTGACTGTTGACAGGAACTTGCATGGACGGATAACCGGAAGGTTGTTGATAAATCGGTGCTTGATATACCGGAGCTGACTGCACAGGCTGGTATGTAGGAAACTGCTGATTGAAAGGAGGTGCAACAGTAGCTACATAGGGTTGTTGAACATATAGAAACGGATAACCTTGAACATAACTCTGCTGATATTGTAAAGGTTGAGGAGTAGCCTTTTTGCGGTTCTTTGAACGTGTAGGTCCTTTACCATGGTCGGAGTTAGGAGTTTTGCACTTTGGAGGGGTAGCTCGTCGAACTGGTCGAGCACTGGGAGGCACCAAACCGGATTGAAGATCGTGAGGAGGTACATTCTCGACAGTAACAGCTGGTTGAGGTTCCGTAACGGTATTAGTCTTAGAAACAACAGTAGACTGAGCATCCACCTTCACACTAAGAGCTCGTAACATCTCCAAAATCAGCCCTACACTTCCTCGAAGATCTTCGAATTCATGGCCGACACGGTTGATCTCTTGGTTTTGATCTTCCATTCTTTTGAAGGGTCGTATTGATGCAGAGAACTCAGGGTGACAAAACTGGAGGGTGAGAGAACCGAGTATGAGAAATCGGGAGACACATGCAATGCAAAAGTATGATGCTAAAATGTGAATGCAAATGAAGATTTCATGGAATTCAAACGTTTACGAATGTCGTGGGGTACCAAGGAAATCTTTTTCTTGTTTTTTCATTTTATTTTATTTTTTATTTATGGTATCCCGCGATATCCATAAATGATATTTGAACTCCATGAAATACAATGCAATGAGATGCTTTATGGATGCAATGCATGAAAACACACAAAGTCCTAGGTTAAAGGAACGTGAGCGGAGTCAAGGTCTACCCATCCCAAAAGGAGTGTATTATAGGTTAGTTGTACCTGCCGAACAAGGTTCTACAAAGTGCCCAAAGTCATCGGCCCATCTTTCGGATATTATCAACCTTCCGACTGACTCGGGGGTGAATAATATTCTCAAGAGAACCTCTTTTGAGTGTAGTATCGCGTAGCAGCCGTTGTAGGATTACTCCCACATAGCTCCCGCACTACGTCCTAAATAAGGCCAAGGTGGTGTTAAGGTACTACGGTCCTCAATATCACGGACTCCAATCGACCATGGAAAAAGTTTTCGCGATTACTTGTTCAACCGAACCATTTTCGAAAAGGTCTCAACTGAGCGGTGATTCTCGAATCAGCTTGGTCGGGATTCACTCCCTATAAGCCTCATCGAATATATCCCCATCCTATAATAATGTCACTAGTCCGGGCGTAGGACTTATCTCACTGCACAAGGAACAGTCCCACCATCAAAGCACAAATATATACATGTAAATGAATAATAACACAGATAGTAATAAGTATGAACAAGTTAGGGATAACCCTCAAAAATTAGATTCCCCAGTGAAGTCGCCATTTTCTGTTGCGGTGGAAATAGGATCACAAACTATTAATGAGTTTGAATCGCAATTCAATTCACAACCGCTCTTTGATTTATCCGAAGGAAAAGGTCAAAAGAGGGAAAACCTATTTTGCATCGTAAACACAATGCGGGGAAAGATCTAGGGTTCGGGGGTTGGTTAAATTTAGGGAAGGTATTAGCACCCTAAACTTCTGTAGTACTCTACAGGAACCTTTTGTTCAAATGTTTACTATTTTGCTTTATTTATTTGCTTAAGGTATATGTACAAAGGGATTAAAAGTGAGAAAGGAGACCTAAGGGGTTAATTCTAAGTTTACTCGGCAAGACATCGCATCTTGTGCCTACATATCCTTACGGGAGTGGAAGCAGAGTAATTGTAGTTCCCCTCAAAAGGGAGGTTAGAGACTTCTTGACTGTGGTCAAGGTCTCAAGGGGAATAAACATGTCTTAAGGACACGCTTACGTGGAGTGCAGAAACTCCAAATTTCTACGTTGAAATGTTAAGTTGAATTAGGGTTAAATTAGGGATTCCACAGCGGGAAACCCTAAAATGAGCGCGGCGGCTCTTTGACCTAATGCTAGGGGTAAAATTGTAATTTTGCATGCAGCGAGACATGTATGAAAATTTAGGGTTGAAAAGGTGTAAGGGTTGAAGGTGAGGACTATTGACACGACGGTCAAACGGCTAGACCTAATTCCTTCGGAGGAGTGAAATTAATTATAAAGATGCGATGAAATTAAATATACATACAACGGCAGAAAATAAAGTGCGGAAAGATAAATGCGACAATTGTCTCGCAAAATTACACCCCATAAGCAGTTACAAATATGATAATTGAATATTTAAACTGAAAATAAAATCAATTGAACTTAGTCAGCTGCAAAAAACCAAAACAAACCGAGACTGTTATTATACGGGGTTAGACAAAAAATTAGACGGGAATGTTAGGAATTTAAGTAGAAAATTATAATTTTAACGAAACAAGAAAAAAAATTAGAAATTTGGATCTTAAAAATGAGAATGTTAGCGAAAAATTAATAAACAATAAAAGTTGATACGCAATGAAGATGATGATAATATACAAGTGATAATGGAATATGAAATAGCAATGATGATGTCAGATTATGTACAAATATAAAAATAAATACAAAAATAAATAAATAAATATTAGTGAACAGGTTCATGGATAATCAATAATACTGTTAGGAATGAAGGATGAAAATTGGAATTGACGATAATTAGAAGTTAAGTGATGAATGTTTTGAGACGGTGAGGATTTAGGTAATTAGAAAAGAGTTAGAATGAAATTAGGTTTTTTTGGGTGAAATTTAGAAAAGTTAGAGTTTTTAATGTGATTAAGAAAAAGAAAATAGATTAAAAGTTAGAATTAAAAGTTAGCAAAAAAATTAGAACTTCAAAATTTGGTTTAAAAAAAAAGGTTAGAAAATAAAAATAAAAGTTTGAAAATAAAAGAGAAAAGGTTAGAATTTTAATAAAAAAAAGAGTTAGTTACTTTTGATGAAGACTGCAAGAGTCTTTGATGCTTGTCGATCCCCCCGTTTTGTTGCTTCTGAGGGTCCTTTTATACTTGATTTTTAAATCTTTTTCAATCTCAGATTTGATTTAAATATCTCAATCTTTTTCAATCTCTGATTTGATTTGAATGAATTTTTATGATGATTTCAGATTTGATTCAATGATGGTGATGTTGATATTTAGATCTGATTTTCTTATAATGATGATATGATCTGATTGATTTGATTTTGCTCCATCTGGAATTCATTGGGATTGAATTTGATTAAAAAAGTGTTGGATTTAAATTTAAAAAGTTAGCAAAGAAAATAAGAGTTTCAAGTTAAATAAAAATTAGAATTTTAAGTTTAAAAAAAAATGAGTTAGAATTTTAAAATAAAAAACATTTGAATGTTGATTTTAAAAAATGTTAGAATTATTTTGAAAACTGTTAGAATTTAATTTTAAAAGGAATTTAGATCTTAATTTTTAAAAAAGAAAATAAAATGGCATTAGAATTTAATTTTAAAAGGAATTTAGAATTTTAATTTGAAAAAGGATGGTGTCAAAAAAAGATTTAGATTTAATTTTTAAAAAAAAGGATAGATTTAATTTATAAAAAAAAGGTTAGATTTAATTTTTAAAATAGTTAGAAAAAAAGATTTAATTTTAAAAAGAAGTTAGAGAAAAAAAAGATTTAATTTTAAAAAGAAGTTAGAGAAAAAAAGATTTAATTTTTAAAAAGAAGTTAGAGAAAAAAAGATTTAATTTTTAAAAAGAAGTTAGAAAAAAGATTTAATTTTAAAAAGAAGTTAGAAAAAAATATTTAGCTTTAAAAAAGTTAGAAAAAAGATTTAGTTTTAAAAAAGTTAGAAAAAAAGATTTAACTTTAAAGAGGAGTTAGAAAAAAGATTTAAAAAAAAGTTAGAAAAAAGATTTAATTTTAAAAAGAAGTTAGAAAAAAGATTTAATTTTAAAAAGAAGTTAGATTTTTATTTTAAAAAAGGTATTAGAATTTGATTAAAAAATGTGTTAGAAATTAATTTAAAAAAGGTTATAAAAAAAATTTACTCTCAAAGAAAAGAAAAAAAAAGTTAAATTTTAATCTAAATCCTAAAAGTTAGTAAGAAGAGCTTAAAATGATTTAAATAAATAAACTAAATAGGAAGAAAAAAAAGTTAATAAAAAACATTAGTAAAGTTATAAAAAAATTTAATTAAATTATTATTAGTTAAAAAAACAAGATTTAAAAAAAAAAGGTTAATTTATTAAGTTAATCAGAATTTAAAATAAAAATAAAAAAGAAAGGGTAAAATTTGGGGTATTACAATGGTCACGTAGTATGGGTCCTCGAGAAGCTCTTCTCGTATGGATCGATACGAAGACCTCGTTCAGAAGAGACTTTCTTAATGGGTTTGTTGTCTGGCAATGACTGACATACGTAACAAACAGTCAAGGAAGTCCGTGACTCTGAATTCCATGACACTCAACCAGTCATGAATGAATTTGAATGATGGGAAGCATGATGTAAACCAATGGAATACATCATAACACTCAACCAGTCATGGATGATATTAAATGATGGGAAGCATGTTGTAAACCAATGGAATACATCATGACACTCAACCAATCATGGATGAATTTGATGATGGGAAGCATGATGTAAACCAATGGAATACATCATGACACTCAACCAGTCATGGATGAATATTACACCCTCAAGAGTCCTACCATTCATGGCATGCCTTTTATTCTACCAAAGGAAGAATTAGGCTTCCACGAATGGGACTCTAAAATCATAGGATAAGGAAATGGAAATTGTAAGCAAGGCAAGGCATCTAAGGAGAAATCATCTTCCTAATGGTGCTAAAGAAACCCTAATGATTAGCTATAAGGATCAACTAACCTAATGGATTTAAAAGCTCTATCAAACCCTAACAATTATGCTAAATAGGTGTCAACCTATACTCTATTCTATCAAGAAGAGATTAGAAGCCTAAAGTTTGCTAAAGATCACTTTTGAAGTCAAACTAGGTGGTATGCTAAGTTGGGATCACCCTAAAAACAGTCATCATGTAAAATCTAGGAAAAATAATAAAATCAATCATAAAAGTCTAGTAAAAATCCTAAGGGATCCTAGGGGTAATAAGAAGTTATGATAAAAAAAATCAGAGCCAAACTCTAAGTTTAAAGGCACTAAACTAATTCTAAACCTAAAGGTATGCTATGGCAATTTCAAATGGGATGGTCCTAAATATCTAGTTCAAACCTATATCTAAAGGCATCTAAAAAACAGAGGAAAAATCACACAAATCCCTCTAAGGGTCTAGAGCTATCATGCAAAAAACCAGGTCTTAACTCAAATCCATGAGCAAGTAATAAAATCAGAAAGAACAACATGTATTTTTTTCATTTATTAAAGAATTAATAAAATGGAAAAAATGGAATTAAATGAAAAATGACTTAAAACTGAAATTAAAAAATATGGAAAAATTCTAAACATGTCAAATTGCATTCATGATTTTTTTCAGAATTTTTGGACAATTATAAGCATTTTTAATGAATTAAAAATAAGAAAAGAATAAAAGAAATCAAAGAAAATGAAATAAAGAAAATAAAATGCCAGAAAATATCATGACCATCAGATCAAGCTACCAGTCAACAGATCCTAAGGCTACAAGCACGCCACGCACGCACGGGGGAACTTAAGTGAAATGGCACGTTTCACTGATGCTTGCGTGTATCTCAGTTGACTATGGTTCACCATGAGTCTTAATCCTGAACACTCAATCCAAAAGTAATCACATCTAATGCTTCTCACTGCGCCACATCACCTAGTCAATAGTCAGCCAAGCTGACTTTCATACTCATGCGTTGGATATGTATATTAGGTCAAAGAAGTCACACGGATCTAATGGTTCACAAGTCATCTTCTACCTTTTGAACTGAAAGAAAAGAGAGGGAAACCAGGTGGTGGCCGGAGAAGACTCCGGTCGTCTTCTCCGGCGAGTGAACAATGACTCACACCTAAAATCTCACCAAACTCCAAGAAAATGGTACCAATCTCTTCCTCTATTCACATACAACAACCTGCCAGTGTTCATTTTTGTTTTTACTCAAAATCCAAGGCTACTCGAAGCCAAACAGAAATGATGCATCAACAACAATTCTCACCAATTTCTAAATTCTTTCCACTAATCTAATCTACACGTTATGATAGTCATAAATCCGTAATCAAATCTTGATTTCAACCAAGAAACAGCCTAAACCGAGTCATCAAAGTTTTGGTGCATCAGCAAGAACTCTCACAAACAGCCTCAAGATTAATCCTAAATCCATCTAGGACCTAAGAGCAACCTAACCACATGCATATTCTACTCTAATTCATCATCAATTAAGAGAAATTGTGAAAGATAAAAACCTGTCAAAATGCTTCAACAGAGGTGGATTCAGGCACGAATTCTTGATCCAAACTATGCAGAATCACTCAATGATGATTGGAGAAGCTTCTTGAATCCTCAATTTCCTCTGAAAGTGCTCCAATCTTGAAACTCGAATTTCAATTTCTACTAACTTTTCTCAACTGTGTCTTACCTGTTCTTGCTCAAACCATCACCAACCTTGATCTGAATTCACTCCAATGTTTATATAGAATCTTTCTGGGCTAAAATGGGCGCCCAAAAATGGTTGGGGATCCAATTCCAAATTTTCACTTTTCTCACTTTCAATCTTTGTAATTTCCACGAAAATGGTTTGTGGAAGCTTCCAATTTTGTTCAATTAGCTTGTTGCGACTGTCATGAACATGGAGGGTTGTCATTGAACCCTTGATTTCAATCAATGGTGGATGTAAGTGATGTTACTTATTCTTGAAGTAACATGAAAATTGGCCATGAAGTAAGTCTCAACTTGAAATTACAATAATACCAAAGTGTTTAAAACATCAAATACACTCAACATATGCACAAGTTTGCATAATTTTGAGCCAATAAGAATTAATTTGAATTTTTCTATTTTATGCCTTTAAATTCTCTTTTTATGAAATTTTCTTCCACCAATCCTCATTCCAATACATATCAATGGATCCTTGGTATTTAATTGAGTAAATAACCCTATTTTGAGCAACTTTAAAGTTGGACAAATCTCCATTTGAGGCACGTAAGATAGTGAAATAGACCTATAACAAAAAATGGCCTATAATCTAAGTTTCCCAAAATACCCTTGTCTTGCCAAAGCCATATCTTGAGTTCTACAAATCCTATCAAGGACTTCTAGAACTTTTTGGAAATCTAAGAGTATAAGGAAGAACATTCATGTTCACTTGAAGTTGAGGAGAAGCTTTCTTATAGGTCAAAAAAGGCATGGAATTTGGTTGACTTTCAAGGACCAAAATCACATTCCTCTAAGGACCTGTAACTTGTCTGCCCTATAACTTGAGTTCTATAAACCCTATCAAGGATTTTTAGTACTCAAATTAAAGCTATGAACATTCTCTACAAGTCTCATGACCATATCAAGTGGATATGAGACTTACATCTTGAGTTGTGTGGTCTTGAAGTTAGGCACCAAACCAGGGGATTTTACACTGTCAAGCATAGTAACCCTAGCTCATGCACTCCTCACACTCTTGATTCATGATGAGTTGACCTTGGAATAATCCCTTGGGAATATCAATACATCAATCCATGATCACATGGCCTTGAAATTGGGTATCAACCTTCTTCAAATCAGCTGTTGACCTAGGGTTTACCAGGTGAAAACCCTAGTTGCACCATTCTTGGGTAAAGCCTCTTGTGCTCCATACAATAACTTGTCTAAGCTTCAAAATGACTATCAATACATCCCATGAGCTCTCTCAATGCTTTAGATCCATATCTATGGATTCATAATCATCTGATAACTTCCCATGACCTTTAAGTTAGGAGGCATGCACTCTTGTGTCCAAACCTTTCTATGAGGATCTTTGGCTTCTCTGATGAGGATATCAAACCTTGAATACTTGAATAAACCTCTTGAATGGCTTTAAAACCTTTGGTAGCCCTTCTTTGATGATCACATCTCTTGGTCCCTGCACACATGTCAATGTAATGCATATGCTAATGCTAAAATGAATGTAATGAAACATAAACCAAGTAAGGAAAAAGGTTAGGAAAATTTTGGGGTGCAACAGCTGCCCTTATTCAAACGGCTTGGGCCTGATTGGGTGAGAAGCGAACGGCTCTCAAACAATCGTGGCGAAAGACGGTTGAATACCAATAAACCCAGAAATTTGCCAACCGCACAGCATACACCGTAAACTTGATAACTATACATAAGTATCCGAAATACTCCGCTAGGGATGAGATGCTTAAACAAGCTCTGATCTGGGGAACACCTCCAGAAATTGAGATGATAGTTGCACAGTAACAAGCTGCTTGATTATTATGTCTTGAAAAATTCCTGACCTCCCGTCAATTTAACGAATTCCTGACCTCCCGTCAGTTTAACGAATTTCTGACCTCACATCAATTTAACGAATTCCTGACCTCCCGTCAGTTTAACAAATTCCTGACCTCCCGTCAGTTCAATGAATTCCTGACCTCCCGTTAGTTTAACAAATTCCTGACCTGTCGTCAGTTCAATGAACTCCTGACCTCCTGTCAATTTAATGAATTCCTGACCTCCCGTCAATTTAACGAATTCCTGACTGTCGCTACTGCGAAAATCGGCGTCGGCAATGACAGAAGAGTCGCCACCGTGCGTTATTTATCCCAAAGGAGGGAAAGGAAACTCTCAGAGTAAACCTAACGCAAAACGGGAAAGGAATGGTCATCGCAACCAAATTCTAGATTCGGGAGTCGGTTACGCAAGGGGAAGGTATTAGCACCCCTCACGTCCGTCGTACTCGACGGGATCCACGCTTGTTTTCTATCTAGGGGATTCTTTATCTATCTACACCAAAGGTCAAGGGACAAAAGAAAAGGAAAATGACTCGATAGAACATCGCCGCTCCATGCCTACGTATTCCCTCGTGCAATGGGAAAGTCAGAGTCAACGTAGTTCGCCTACCTACGGGAAAGGAGGGAAGGTTGCTCGCTAGGATGTCGCATCATGTGCCTACGTACTTTCATACAGCATGAAAGATCAGAGCAAACGTAGTTCGGGCTACGGAAGACACAAGTTTGTCTGACTGTTTTTTATCTCCTTATGAAAGGGTTTTCCTGATTAAGGGTCCAAGAGGACAAAAATGACGTTTGAAGTTTGTTTTCAGTCTTTTACGGAAGAACTGTTTTTTAAAGTGTTTGCAATCTCTGTCGCACTAGAGACTATGATCTGAGAGTGACTACGTCGCATGTCACCCAAAGGGTACCACACTAAGCAGGCAGACTACTGAAGAGAGACCCTCCAGCAACCCTTTCTCAAATAGCTTAAGGCTCGTAACGTACGACATCAATTAACCTTATTACTGTATTTTTGAGTTGTTTTGAGATGAGAAGAGAAAGACGCTCTAAAAAGCCTATGGTTGAAAAGGGGAGAAAACTAACCTAATGTTGTCATGCATGGATAGAAAATCTAATGTCTGACATAATTTCCTCTTGCACAGAGGAAATCAGAGATCCTAGGGGATAAACAGTAAAAGAAAGCAAGCAAATACAATAAATAGTAAAATGCATGCAATACAGCAATACAAGCAAGGCAAGGGAGTCCTGCTCTACCTCGAACCTAGGAAAACAACAGGCAAAGTGAAATGACTTCACTTCAAACCTATGGGGCAAGCTACACAAGCCAACAAACAATACAGAGAAAACAAAACAAAGCAGAGGAGGCATCCCAAGCAACAACATCAAACTCCTACAGCAAACAGCAAAAGCAGCAACTCTAAACAACATCAGTTGATTTTGACAGCAAAGTTGACAGCAACAACTTCATCTTCATGCTAGCTTCTATCTTCAAGCTTCAACAAGCACACTCCAAGAAGAGGATCAATCATCAAGATCAAATTGAAATGTTAAGAACTCAATGAGAACCAAAGGAAGCCACCAAGAACTTAACATTATAATAGCAAGGCATCCTCAAAGTTCTACTCAACTAAAGCATGCCACTCATCCCTCCAAAGGAGAGATGGGGCTTCTTTAGGAGGACTTTATGTCATTGGATAGAATAGAGGCAAATGAGGCACTCTATGTTTGAAGAAAGAGTCAAAACTAAGTCTAAGGCACTACCTAAAACCCTAATTTCCTAAGCTCCTAAAAAGCTTCCACAAAAGGAGAAGTCTTCAAGTCCATGCTTCAATCTTCAATCCAAAGCATCTTCATTGAATCCAGAAGCACCACCAAAAAGGATAAGAAGCAACTCCAGCTCCAAAACAGCCAAACAAACCAAACAAAACAAGCACTCAAGAGAGGAAACCACAAGCAACAAGCCACTTGTAAAATACAACTAAAATACCAAAACAAGTTGTAAAATTCTAATTAATTTCCTAGGGGAACCTGAATGTGTTAACAACCTAGTGTAAAAAGATTGAAGCATAAATCAACTTTTAAGTTATCTAAACAATTCCTACATTGAGATAGGTCAAGGGAAACCACAATTTTGGGAGAGTCCTAATCTCAATACCTAAAACAGAACCTAATGTTGTTCTAAAATTCTAATAAAAATGCTAGGGGAACATGGATATCTACCCTAAAACATACTAAAAGATCTCAGCCAGAAACATCACCAATTGCAAGAACAAAAATAAACAAAACAGTGGATCAAATATGCAAAAAATAAAGAACAAAATAAATGTGAAAAATCATATAAAAATGAAAAATGCATGAAAATTCACTTTGTTAATTCCAGAAAATCATAAATTCCATAAGGATCATGAGGATATTTTTAAAATAATTTTTGGATCAATATTGGAATTAATATGATTTTTTGAAGTAACAAAGCAAATAAGAAAATCAAAAATGAAATAAAACAAATCAAATGCTACGAAAATGCATGAGCCATTGGATCAACAAGCAAGTCAACAGGTCAAGGGAGATCCAAGCGCGCTGGTAGTGCCACGCAGGATTAATGAAATGGTTGCATATTGGCATCAGAATTGCAACTCCAACATTAAAACACATGCGTTGGATGGAGGCTGGGGTCAAAGGTCTTAATATGATCTAACGATCCAAACGTTATCTTCTTCACAAATCCAAGTCACCTGAGTGAGATACAGGACGGTGGTGCGTGGTGGTCGGAGAAGACTCCGGCCGTCTTCTCCGGCGATGGTCCAGGTCCAGGTCATCAAAAATGACAAACTATATATCATTTCTACTCAGAATTTCACGTAGATTCTAGATCTTCAATCAAAATGAGCTAATTCTCACCACATAGTAAAACACGATCCAATGTTCAGAAATTGCAACTTCATCAACTCTCACTAAACTCAAATCTAGTGGTACAGATCTCTTCATCTCGTTGCATACATCAACCTAAGCTATTCAACTAACATTAAAACCTTATGAATCAAGAGATTCAAGTCCAAACAGTTTTGGCGTGTCATCTTCAACCTCAACCAAATGCTACCAGATCAAGCCTAAAACGATCTATGTCAAGTGTAGATCCTAACCACAGGTCTAAAGCTAAGCAAAACATGCTAGATCATGCTGAATTTTGAGAGATACATACCTGGTATAGATCTTGCAACAAAGATGCTTAGAGCTCGTGGCTTGCTTCCAAAGTCTCCAGAAACGTTCACTGATCCAAGATGAAGAGATTGCACACTCCAATTTTGCTTGAATTGCTTCCAAAGTCCAAAACCGATTTGCACTTGCAGTTGAAAATTTTCAGATGCTCTTGCTTGCTCTGGCACGAAATGGAGTTTAACCTTGATCTGAACTTGCTCTAATGAATATATAGAAGATAACCATGGGCTTTTGGATCCAAATTAGAGCCCAAATCCGAGTATTGCAAATTCTGGTTTTTTTATTCAAAGCTTCATATCAGTCGTGTTTATTAAGCTTTATAGCTGTTCTAGAAGGTTCTATCACCTTGCACATGTCATTTGGAATGAGTTTGAATGAAGAGAATGGCCTGAGTTGCCTTGTATATGATTTTGCAAATGTAACTTACATGTGAAGAACTACATGGCATCTCCCAAATATTGAACTGAACCCAAAATTCTGGTATTGCCAACACTCTCAAAATGTGATTTCCAATCAGAAAATGTACTCATTTGCATGGTTTGAATGATCTAGCACAAAACTGCATTTTTTCCTCCTTTCCATATTTGAAATTTCTTCACTTTCAAGCCAATTTAAGTGACTTTCTTATATGAGCCATACCAAACTCTCATGACCATTTGGTTGCACTCAAAACATCATTTTAAACAAGTTCCATGTTGAACAAATTTCCATTTGAAGCTTGCAAGTTGGAGATATGGACCTATAATCCAAAATGACCTATAATCTCACTTTCCCAAAATACCTCTGGCTTGCAAAGATCATAACTTGAGCTTCACAAATCAGAATGAGGTGTTCTATACCTTTTTGGAAAGCTAAGATCATGAGGAACAACTTTCATGGTCATCAAAAGTCCATTTGAAACCTCCTCTAAGGGAAAAAGTTGCTTGGAAGTTGGTTGATTTTCTCAGACAAATTTCACATTCCTCTGGTGACCTGTAACTTGTCAGGACCATAACTTGAGTTATATAAATCCACTTGAGGACTTCTAGTACTCAAATTAAAGGTATTGAGATGCTCTAAAAGTTCCATGTTGGCCAAAGATCCATTTGAAACTTTTACCTTGATTTATGTGGCTTTGAAGTTAGGCACTAAACAGGGTGTTTTGCACTGAAACCCTAATTTAGCAACTTCCCACACTCTTGATTCTTCTTGATTTGAGCTTGGCACAACACCACAAATGTATCATCACATCAATCCATGAACTCCATGACCTAAAAGTAAGCTTTGATGCTCTTCAATTGCACAGTTGGCCTAGGGTTGACCCAGATGAAGCCCTAATTGTCTGCATTTCAACTGTGGCTCTTGCACTTGAATCAATGACTTGTCTTAGCTCCAACATGGCCCTCTAGGCATTCCATGAGCTCTATACAGATATCGTATCCACATTTCATACTTCACACCCCATTGAGGGTCCTCAAAAGTTCTCAAGTTAGGAGAAACTTCACATGTAGGCATTCAAATTCCTCAAGACCTCAAACCACCTCCTGATGATTTGGCTGACTTCTCAAGCTTGGATAAGACCCCCTGATAGGCTTCTCTTGATAAGAAACACACTTGATCCCATGTTGGATGAGTGATATGCTATGATATGCAAATGATGTAACCATGTAAGTGATGTAACTTATGTAAATGATAATGCAATGAAACATAAACCAGGTGAAAGAGGTTGAGCAAATTTTGGGGTGCAACAGCTGCCCCTATTCAAGCGACTTGGACCCGACTGGGTGAAGAGCAGACAACTTTCAAACAATCGAGGTAAAAGACGGTTGAATACCAAGAAACCCGGAAATTTGCCAACAGCAGAAATAAACTGCGCAAACTGCTTGGGGAACAAAATCCACCAAAATACTCCATCTTGCTATGGGGACCGATCTTGTTAACCAGATACTACCTCTCCTGCCTATCATTGCAGTACTTGATTTTGAGGGAGTAACTCTGCCAATAATACAGGGAATAACTTCGGTGACTTCAACTGGGGAAATAACTCTGCCTACCATATAGGAAACAACTCCGCCATCGTTACGGGAAATAACTCTGTCAAATACAGGAATCAACTCTGTCAAATACAGGAACATAACTCTGCCATCGTTACGGGAAATAACTCTGTCAAATACAGGAATCAACTCTGTCAAATACAGGAATCAGCTCTGTCAAATACAGGAACATAACTCCGCCATCGTTACGGGAAATAACCCTGTCAAATACACGAATCAACTCTGTCAAATACAGGAACATAACTCCGCCATCGTTACGAGAAATAACTCTGTCAAATACAGGAATCAACTCTGTCAAATACAGGAATCAGCTCTGTCAAATACAGGAACATAACTCCACCATCGTTACGGGAAATAACTTTGTCAAATACAGGAATCAACTCTGTCAGATACAGGAACATAACTCCGCCATCGTTACGGGAAATAACTCTGTCAAATACAGAAATCAACTCTATCAAATACAGGAATCAACTCTGTCAAATACAGGAACATAACTCTGCCATCGTTACGGGAAATAACTCTGTCAAATACAGGAATCAACTCTGTCAAATACAGGAACATAACTCCGCCATCGTTACGGGAAATAACTCTGTCAAATACAGGAATCAACTCTGTCAAATACAGGAATCAGCTCTGTCAAATACAGGAACATAACTCCGCCATCGTTACGGGAAATAACTCTGTCAAATACAGGAATCAACTCTGTCAAATACAGGAACATAACTCCGCCATCATTACAGGAAATAACTCTGTCAAATACAAGAATCAACTCTGTCAAATACAGGAATCAGCTCTGTCAAATACAGGAGCATAACTCCGCCATCGTTACGGGAAATAACTCTGTCAAATACAGGAACATAACTCCGCCATCGTTACGGGAAATAACTCTGTTAAATACAAGAATCAACTCTGTCAAATACAGGAACATAACTCCGCCATCGTTACGGGAAATAACTCTGTCAAATACAGGAATCAACTTTGTCAAATACAGGAACATAACTCCTCCATCGTTACGGGAAATAACTCTGTCAAATACAGGAATCAACTCTGTCAAATATAGGAACATAACTCCGCCATTGTTACGGGAAATAACTCTGTCAAATACAGGAATCAACTCTGTCAAATACAGGAAAATAACTCCGCCATCGTTACGGGAAATAACTCTGTCAAATACAGGAATCAACTCTGTCAAATACAGGAAAATAACTCCGTTTTTGTTACGGGATGTACTCTGTCTATCAATACAGGAAAATAACTCCACCTTTGCTACGGGACGTACTCTGTCTATCAATACAGGAAAATAACTCCGCCTTTGCTACGGGACGTACTCTGCCTATCAATACAAGAAAATAACTCCGCCTTTGCTACGGGACGTACTATGTCTATCAATACAGGAAAATAACTCCGCCTACCAATACGGGAAAATACTCTGTCTACCACAGGAAAATAACTCTGCCTACCAATACGGGAAAATACTCTGTCTACCACAGGAAAATAACTCTGCCTACCAATACGGGAAAATACTCTGTCTACCACAGGAAAATAACCCCGCCTACCAATACGGGAAAATACTCTGTCTACCACAGGAAAATAACTCCGCCTACCCATACGGGAAAATACTCTGTCCATAACAGGGAAATAACTCCGCCTACCAATACGGGAAAATACTCTGTCCATAACAGGGAAATAACTCTGCCTACCAATACGGGAAAATACTCGAATATAGCTTCTTTGCCTATCTTACAGGAACTGACTCCACCGGTCCAATCCATAAAATCTTTTAATGCTGACGTGGCAACAACTCTGAGGAGAACTCTACTGGGGATATTCTGAAACCAAACTGCCAGACACCTACTTCGACACAGGCGGCAACTTCCGAATTTCGATTCATGAAATCTTTCAGTGCTGACGTAACAACAATAACCTTGAAGAAACACTCCGCTGGCCGGGTAAGAGAAACTTAACCAAGCAACTCTATGGGGAATAACGATAAGACAAACATCATTATCATATGTCTCACGCCGAGACCTTGAATATCTGGTAAAATAATCTGAGCAAGAACTCCCTTCACCTGCAAGGGAAACAACACTTGAAAACAAAAGGTTAACCAACCTGATTTATGTTTCAAAATGCGTATGTTTGACAATGGCGTAATGCTCCATTCAACATGGAAATGCTACGCGTTTGGGTTGATGCAAATATGCCGATATATGCAAATGCAAATGCAAACTTAAGTTGTCGGGGAAACTCTGGTATGAGCTTGTTTCGACAACATGAATGCCGAGGATAATGCCAACTCCGCCGGGATGTACGGGTATTCACACAATACTTCGGCCAAATAAAATGCCGGAAACACAGCCAACTCTGCCGGGGAGAGACTAGTCATAAACTTCCACAAGGAGGAAAGAACCAACCCTGCTGGGGAAAGAAGCAACACTTCTGGGGGGATCATACTGTCAGGGCACAATTCACAAACTTAGAGCTACAAACTCTGCTGAGGATAATCATCCTGACGAACGAATGACGACCTGTGGGGAGAAAGAAAACCGTCCTCTGCTGGGGAGCGCTCCCTGTTGGGGATGTTGACTTCAACTTGCTGGGGACATCTTACGGATAACTTCCATGGGGATACTCTTCAGGCAGTATTCCTGGCGATATTCTCTCTTGGAAGGACAGTTCCACATCTGATAGGGATAAGTGCTATCTCAACTCTCTGGGGATGAGGGATCTGCTGAGGAAAAACATCAACCGACGTCAAGTCCTACATCAAGGGGCTCTGGCCGGGGAATACAAATTTCTGACCGTTTGCTTCAAAGGTGAGAACCCGGCAAAACACAAACGAGACAAGACGAATCTACACAACAAAATCTATCCGAGTTAGTATCCGCGACATTTGTTCAGTCAATTCAAAGTTTTATCAATTATTGGCAAGGGCCAGCAAGTTTATGCAAGTGCAAGTTTATCAAAACATCGGCGTTTTTCACAAACAAAACAGTAAAGAACAGGTATCAAGTACTGAATAACATGTTTTATTGAATGGGCCTGTAAATAGGCAAAGCTTTGTACACTGGATGCAACTCCTGAAAAGAGGAAGTTACGCACAAGCAAATACAAATAATATATGCACAAGAAGCATAAAGAAAAATACAAAGCAAATTTGTATACATGTCGGCAACATGGTACAGACAACCACCATGAGCTGATCCTCCTATGACTCGCCCGACTTTGGCGTTTTCCCAATACTCGATCTTCGGAAGAGATTGTTTTGGATATACGACCCTCAGGTACTCCCAAACCACTAAGCAATGCAGTATCAAACCCGGACAGCAGTCATTTGCTTTCTCAATCCCTAACTTTTGCGTGAACCGCCCTTTGCGGGTTTTCAATTCACCGGGATACCCATTTTTGCCGAAGTCGCCCTTTTCAGGTTTTCGAATTCGCGGGTGTACATCTTTTCAATTTTATCCCAAACTTTTGCCCGAACCTTTTATTCTTTTTTTATGGTTTGCCGAGATGCCCCATTTTTGCCTGGACTCTCTTTTTCTGTCCAGCGGGTCTCTTTCAAGCAAAGTATTTTTTAACTACGTCCGAATTCATAGGAGATGTAAAGTCCTCACCATCCATGGTGGATAACAACAAGGCTCCTCCGGAGAAGACCTTTCTGACAACATATGGACCTTCATAGTTGGGAGTCCATTTGCCCCTGTGATCTGATTGTGGTGGGAGAATCTTTTTCAACACAAGATCGCCCGTCTGAAAGCTTCGAGGGCATATCTTCTTGTCATAAGCTTTCTTCATCCGGCTCTGATACAACCGACCGTATGCTAGAGAAGCCAGTCTCTTCTCATCCATCAAACTAAGCTGATTTAGTCTATCTTTTACCCATTCTGCCTCATCGAGTTGGACATCACGTAAAACCCTCAAAGAAGGAATCTCGACCTCCAATGGTAGTACTGCCTCCATTCCATACACCAAAGAGAAAGGAGTTGCCCCGGTTGATGTGCGTACCGTCGTACGATAACCGTGCAAAGCGAAAGGCAACATCTCATGCCAATCTTTATATGTCACAACCATCTTCTGAACAATCTTCTTTATATTCTTATTGGCCGCTTCAAGAGCGCCATTCATCTTGGGCCGATAAGAAGAAGAGTTGTGATGCTCAATCTTAAAATTCTGACACAGCTCTTTCATCATCTTATTATTCAAATTCGAACCGTTGTCGGTGATAATTCGCTCCGGGATTCCATATCTGCAGATAATATCTCTCTTGATAAATCTGGCTACCACTTGTTTGGTGACGTTGGCATACGATGCTGCTTCCACCCATTTGGTGAAATAATCAATAGCTACCAAAATGAACCGGTGTCCGTTTGATTTCGTGGGCTCAATCTTGCCAATCATATCAATTCCCCACATCGAGAAAGGCTACGGTGATGACATCACATTCAGAGGGCTCGGAGGCAGATGGATCTTGTCCGTATAGATCTGGCATTTATGGCACCGCTTGGCAAACTTGAAACAATCTGTTTCCATTGTCAGCCAATAATAACCTGCCCGCAACAATTTTCTCATCATGGCATGCCCACCAGCATATGTACCAAATGTACCTTCATGGATCTCTTCCATGAGTAACTTTTCCTCTTTCTCATCTACACAACGGAGCAACACCAAGTCGTGGTTTCTCTTGTACAGGACACCGTCAGGATTCAAATAGAAATTGCCAGCCAATCTCCTGAGCGTCTTCTGATCTCGACTGGATGCCCCAGCCAGATACTCTTTGTTCTTCAGGAAATTATGGATATCAAAGTACCAGGGTTTGCCATCGGAAGCTTCGTCAATAGCAAATATGAAGGCGGGTCTATCAAGCCGAGAAATAACAATCTGGGGTGCTTCATTCCAGATGTTAACCTTATACATTGAAGCCAAAGTCGCAAGAGCGTCAGCCATTTGATTTTCTGCTCGTGGCACATGATGCAATTCTACCTTATCAATGAAAGGCAACAATCTCCTCGCATAGTTCATATAGGGTATCAGATTGGGCTGACGTGTCTCCCATTCTCCTTTAATCTGGTTTACAACTAGAGCTGAGTCTCTGTACACATCCAGATTCTTGAATCTCAAATCAATGGCTTCTTCAAGACCCATGATGCAAGCCTCATATCCCGCTTCATTATTGGTAACTAGAAAGGTCAATCGAGCAGTAAATGGGATGTGCGACCCATGAAAAGTAGTGATAATTGCACCTATTCCGCATCCATATGAGTTAACAGCTCCTTCAAATATCAACTGCCACTTGGATCCCAACTCTGGTCCTTCGTCCGACAACGGTTCTTCACAATCTTTCATTTTCAAATACATGATATCCTCGTCAGGAAAATCAAATCTCATCGGTTGATAATCTTCAATAGGCTGCTCAGCAAGGTATTCTGACAGAACACTACCTTTAATAGCCTTTTGGGAAACATATTGAATATCATATTCTGTCAACACCATCTGCCATCGGGCAATTCTTCCGGAGAGTGTTTGCTTTTCAAACACGTATTTGATTGGATCCATCTTTGAAATTAGCATGGTTGTATGGTTTAGCATGTACTGTCTCAAACGTTTGGCGGCCCAGGCTAGCGCACAACACGTTTTCTCGAGCATTGAGTATCTGGACTCACAGCCGGTAAACTTCTTACTCAAATAGTAGATCGCATGCTCTTTACGTTCGGTCTCGTCGTGTTGACCGAGAACACAACCCATACTTTCCTCAAGAACCGTCAAATACATAATCAAAGGTCTCCCGACCACTGAGGGTATCAAAATAGGAGGTTCCTGCAAGTATTCTTTTATCTTGTCGAACGCCTTTTGACAATTTTCATTCCAGGTCACAGCCTGATCTTTTTTCAGCAATTTGAATAACGGCTCGCATGTGGCGGTCAGGTGAGATATGAACCGAGCAATGTAGTTCAACCTCCCTAAAAATCCACGCACTTCTTTTTCTGTTTTAGGCGTTGGCATTTCTTGTATTGCTTTTTGTTGCACCCCAAAATTTGCCTAACCTTGTTGAGACTTGGTTCATGTTGCATTGCATTCATTCATACACTAGCATATGCATTACATTGATATGTGTGCAGGGATCAAGGGGTGTGATCATCTTTTGAGAGCTAATGGAAGATTTGAGAACCTCTTGGAGAATGTTATTGAAGTGTGTAAGGGTTGATATCCTCTTCAGTTGAATAAGAAGATCCTCAGAGATAGGGTTGATTGTAAAAGTTGGTGAGCCTCCTAGCTTGAAAGTTATGGGAGTTATTCAGATGATTCTGAAGCCATGAATATAATCTTGAAGCCTTTCTAGAGCTCATGGGATGTCTTTAAAGCCATCATGATACCTAGACAAGCCATTGAGTGAGTATGAGAAGTTTTGCCATGATTGGTGGAATTAGGGTTTGCCTGGTCAACCCTAAGTCAACAGATGAATTTGAGGAAGGTTGAGACCTACCCACAATGCCATGTGACCATGGATTGATGCTTAAAGATGCCTAGTGGATGATCCCAAGGTTAATTGCTCATGATTGAGAAGTTTGAGAAGTATAAGAGCTAGGGTTGTTATGCTTGACTGTGTAAAATCCCCTAGTTTGATGCTAACTTCAAGGCAAGACAAGTTGAGATACAAGCCTCATATCACCTTGAGATGGTCATGAGACTTGTAGAGGATGCTCTTAGCTTTAACTTGAGTGGTAGAAGTCTTCAAGAAGATTTGTGGAACTCAAGTTATGGTCCTTGCAAGTTACAGGTCATCTGAGGACACTGAAATTTATCTATGAAAGTTACTTGACTTCCAAGCAACTTTTACCCTCCAAGAAGGATTCAAATGGATTTTTGGTGAACATGAGAGTTGTTCCTCATGATCTTAGCTTTCCAAAAAGGTATGGAACACCTCATTCTGATTTGTGAAGCTCAAGTTATGATCTTGACAAGCCAGGGGTATTTTGGGAAAGTGAGATTATAGGTCATTTCAATCATAAGTCCATAACTCCAATTTGCAAGCTTCAAATGGGAAAATGTTCAACATCAAACTTGCTCAAAATGATGTTTTGAGTCCAAATAAGTGATCATGAAAGCTTGGAATTGCTTGTAGCTCAAACTTGCAAAAATGACCAAATTAAGAAGGATGTAAGTTCATTAAAGTGACCTATTTTGGGATTTTTCATTCCATGACCAAAACAACTCATGTGACCTATCATTTTGAATGGAAATATCATTTTAAATACATTGGCATCATCACTTTTTTCATTTGAGGTCAGAATCATGGAGTTGTCTTCATTTGCTTACAACATAAGTAACATTTGCAAAACATGTAAGGGATCAAGGTACAAGGCTCCAAGCTATTCTAACATATCCAATATCTCCTCTAATGACATTTTGAGCTCAAGGCAGGTTGAATATCAAGCTAAAACCAGAATTCATATATGCATAGCATGATATGATATTTCATGACATGAGAAATTGATTTTCTCATAGGATCATTCTAGAAGGTTCTAGAGAGTTCTAACATGGTCTATATATTGATATAAACTGATTCAGATTAAAGGTTGGTGAGAATTGAGAGGAAAAAGAGAGATTGAGTTTTGAAACTTCCATGTGCAAATCCAATTCGGTTACATCAATTGAGTTCATTTCAATCCAAGATTTTGATTTCTATAGCTTCCATTGATGTTGTTGAGTGATCCTAGAGTGAATTCATAGCAAGAACCTTGAGGATTGGAGTGTATGCATCTGAGTTTCATCATCTGCAACTCACTATCGGGTTTCAAGTTTCAAGAAGTTTCAACCAAGATTTTGCATACAGAAGCAAGATCACACCTCAGGGAAGGAATCTGGAGCATTTGAGAGCTTGATTTGAAGATTTGCTACATCTGTTCATCAAGATTTTGCAGGTTGGTAACTTTCAATCCACAACTTAAATTAAGTAGAATTAACATGTTTTGTTAGGTTAGATATATTGTAGGTGGTTAGGAGAAGCTTTTAGATAACAATTGAGAGAGTTTAGTGACAATTATTGGAGTGGCACGATTTCTGTTTTGAGATGTATCTGGATGAATCTTGAGTTAGAACATGAGTTTTATAGATAGAATTGCTCAGGGTGAGGTGGTGAGTAGTGTGAACCAATTAATTTCAAGAATGGTGAGATTTGATGATTGAGTGATTTCTGCATTCTTGATCGTGATTTAAGTTAGATGAAGTTTCAATGGAAATGGAGATTAGGGTTAGATTCAGGGAGAGATTCTGAGTGGATTAGGGTTTTAAAGTTTGGATTTTAGTGGAGATTTGATGAAGCCCGAGTGAAGGAGATGAAGTTGTTAGTTTGAACTTCCATGGATGTTTTCCCTCCAACTTTGGTTCAAAGGAAGAAGATGAGTGGGACACCATTGGATTACACAAGACCTTTGACCACAAAACCAATCCAACGGCCGTGTATGATTTTCAGTTTGTGAATGAATTCTGAATAGAGGCTTATGCGCTGCGTTTCATTTAACTGGTGACCATGGGCTTAAGTGATCCTTTGTTACTCACACCCCCAGCTAGAGGCCCACCCAATATTGCACTAAATGTTGTTGCTATTTGAACCATGAGTTTGGTTATTTTTCAATGTTTTTTCCAATTGTTTTTCTGATTAATATTGGGCTTTGCGCGCTTGGCTCTTGGCACCCCCTTTCTGGGCCCATGTCATATTAACACTGCACTCAATTGCTATTGGCCACACACGCTTTTCATTTTTCATCATATTTCATTTTAATTTCACATATTTCTTTTAATTCTTTAAAAATTCATAATAAATACAAAAATCATTATTTTTGCATGGGATTTTTTCCCTCATTCTCATATTGATCTCAAGAAAATTACGAAAGATTAAAATTAGCATTTTCATGCATTTTTCTATTTTTGGCTTATTTTTACATTTAATTGGTTTTAATTCATTTTCATTTTGATACATGTACTTTCTGAATTTTGTATAGCCATTTGATTTCATATTTTGATGTAATTCTTTTAGTATTAGTTAGATTAGAGTATTAGGTTCCCCCTGGAATTTTATCACATTTTTGTGATTTAATCTTGATTAGTTTTGAGCATTAAACATTAGGTTGCTTAGAATTAGGGTTAACCTTGACCTAGGTGCATTATAACACATAGATTTTGGGTTTTAAGTTTGATTTAGGTGCTGGGAAATATAGGGTATGTAGGGTAGATAGATAGATCCCCTTAGATTTAATTTTAGGATTTTATGTAGTACTACTATTTTAATAGATTTTTGTAAATTGTATGTTGTTTGTGTTGCCATTTTGGGCATTTTGTTTTGTTTGCTTGAGTTGTGGGCTTTTCCTTTTGATTTTGGGCTTGAGCTTGGTTTGTGGAGCATGAAGGAGCATGGAGGAAGATTGAAGAATGAAGAAGGAGCTTGGAGCTTGAGGTTGCTTGTCCTTGAAGTTGCTTGTTGAATTTTTAGGAAATAGGACATAGGAAGAGTTTTAGACTTAGAATGATTTCTTTCTTTAAACATGGAGTGTATCATCCACCTCCATTCCTCCCTATGACTAAAAGTCCTTCCATGGTTTTCACCTCCCTCCTTTGGAGGGATAAGTGGCTTTACCTTGGAAGTAGAACTTTGAGGGAACTTGTCTTTCATAATGTTAAACCCTTATAGGCTTCCTTTGGTTGTCAATAAGCAGTTTAACATTCCAGCTTATTCTGTCAATTAATTTCTCTCTTGAAGATGGAGCATTGAATCAGAAGATTTGAGTTTGAAAATGAAGACTTCATGGAAGTGTTGAAGATGTTTCTTGCATTGAAGACTAGAAGCTGAAGCTTTGAAGAGGATGAATCCTTGAGCATTGTAGGTTTGAGTCTGAAGACTTTGTGAAGATCAAGTTGAAACTTGAGTTAGGAGCTGAAGTTTTGAAGAGGATGATTCCTTGAATGTTGAAGTTTGGTTTAGATATTGATGAAGAGCTTGAAGATGTTAGAGCTTGTGTTTCTTTGTGTTTGAAGCTGAAGCTTAGAGCAGTTGAAGAAGCAGTTAGAGTTTGTCTGTTTGATCAAGTTGAAGCTTGAGGATGATGTTGAAGCCTAGAGAGGTGAAGATACAAGTTGATACTTGTGTTAGCTACAGTCAAAGCTTGAAGAAGCAAGTTGAAACTTGTTGTTGAAGACAAAGCCTGAAGGTGGAGTCTACAGTTGAGGATAGCTTGGAGCTGCTGAAGCAGGGTCTCCTGGGTTGCTTTTCTTTTACTGTATTGTTTGTTTGCTTGAAAGCATTCCCTATAGGCTTGAGTGGAAGCTAGTCTTCCCTTGCCTGTTGTTTGAATAAGTTCGAGGTAGAGCGTGACTCCCTTGCCTCGCTTGTACTGTTGTGTGGCATGCATCTTTACTGTTGATTATTTTACTGTTTATTTTACTGTCTGTTTGTTCACCATTGACATGGTTCCCCTTAGGTTCTCACTTCTCTCTGATGAGAGAGTGATGATAGACTTTTAGGCTGAAGCCTTTGCATGATAACTTTTAGGAGTTCCTGGTTTCAAAACACAACCTTAGGATGAATCCTTAGTTGCGTTCTCTTCTCATCTACAAACAGCTTAAGATACAGTAAACAGGAATTGCAAACACAGTAAAAAAACACTTCTAGCGTAAAAGATTGAAAACCAACTGAAAATCATTTTCCTTTTGGGATCAGCAAATTAATGAGGACTTTTCTGAAGAAAAGAGTGTTGTTAAACTTCAGCGCCACCGCAAACAGGCTTTGTCCCTAACTGCTGGAACTGTTGTTTAACCTTACTCGGGTAAAAAAATTTTGAACTACCTGTGTTCCGTTTTATCCCGAACTACGTTAGCTCTGATTTCTCTGATGAGAATACGTAGGCACAAGACGCGACGTCTTGGCGAGCCACCTTCCACCTTAACCCGTAGTTAGCCGAACTACGTCGACTCTGATTTTCTCTGATGAGAATACGTAGGCCCAAAGCGTGATGCTTTGTCGAGTCCTCTTTTTCTTTTCTTTTGTTTCGTTTTGAGCCAGCCTTGATAGGTAGATTAGATTAACAATCCGTCCATACAACAAACAAGCGTGGATCCCATCGAGTACGATGGACATGAGGGGTGTTAATACCTTCCCCTTGCGTAACCGACTCCCGAACCCTTAGATTTGGTTGCGATGACCGGTCTTGTCCCGTTTTCGCGAGGTTTATCCTATTTGTTTCCTTTCCCGCTCGAGGGATAAATAACGAAAGGTGGCGACTCTTCTGTTGTGCCGGCACCTGATTTTCGCAGTAGCGACAGCTAGCGACTCTGCTGGGGAATCAACGTCCCCTATGCGAGTCAATCCTAACGCTTGTTTTCCCGTCGAGGACTTTGTATGGATTTACATTTCTGTCTTTATTTTCCCGCATTTACTTTCAGCATTATATTATTGTGATTATTGCTGTTTTGTGGGTATGAGGGGGTTTTATGATTGAGAGATAAGCCGAACCTGGGCTTGAGTGCACCTAGAATTAGAGTGGAAAGTAGTGGGCGCGTGCATGCTTTGCATGTACTAGTGTCCCGCAAAATTCACGCTCAGACGAGGTTCTTCTGGTTGGCTTCTTGTTCCACCCTTTGGGTGGAGTGGGTTGTTGGTTAGTTGGATTGTCGAATCTGGGGACCGATCAATTGGAAGTTGGCTAAGTGAGGCCTCTTCAGGATTTGATGATGCCACACCTTCCGGGTATCGTATCATCAGTCTTGAAAGTCTGTGACGCCGACGACTGCATAGGATGCCATACCTTGTGTCAGTTATTAGGATACCTACCTGTGAGAGGGGTTGGGGCATGCAGGTAACTTGACCTCCAGATTACCGGTTTTCTTGATTGAGATTCAGCGGTATTGAGATTTGAGGACAGTGTTATTGGGTTTGTCAGAGACCAGGTTGGAGCTTTGTTTTGGTCTGTGGAGACCAGGTTTGAGCAGTTTTGTGGATTTGTTTAAGACAGATGTTGTGGGTTGGATTTCTCAGCAGCGCAGCTCTTGATCTCTGCCACATACTTGCATGTTGCATGATTGCATATTGCATTGTTACATACCCATGTGTGCATCCCATTAGCAGGTGTCTGTGCTGCAGGTGCATTTCGTACCCCGATTCTAGTGCCCCGAGCAATATATGAGATATTTTTTTCCATGAATGGATCCAGTCTTATCACTGCACTGACACTACTCTGGCACATTGACACTAGGATTGGGGGTGATCTCCCTAACACACAGACATGCGTTGCATTAGCATAAAGCATTTTGCATAACAGGTACTCTGGGCTACTTCTGACTCAAGAATCTGTAGGGCTTTGTTTCAGGATTGATCATAGACCAACACACAGTTATTCTACTAGAGCCAATCAGCTGAGGATAATGGAGCAAGTGCAAAATGACGTTCAAGATCTAAAGGAGAAGATGACTCATTTCATGGAAATGATGCAGGTGATCGCCAACGGGCAGGAACAGCTCAGAACTTTGGTGCAACCCTTAATTGCACGGATTGATGTTGAGGGTGTCCTACATGGTGGTGGGACTGCTAACCCTCCTCATGTGGTAACACCTAGAGTTGAGACTTCTGGACCTGTCTTGATTACTCCTACTGTAGTGGGAACTACTGGAAACGGCGTTGGCCCAGCTGGGGCAGGTAACGGTACAACTGGGGTTACTGCTGCCAACGGAGGAAACAACGAGAATTATCATGGGGCTGATGCTGCTGGAATTATTTTGGGACCCGGAGCCCAACCCTGGAATCATGAACGTCAGGACGACATGCTATCCTTAAGAGGAGTCGAGGGGGAACTGAATTCTGAAGCAAGGCTGAGGTTTAAGGCTTTGGAAGATAAAGTGAAGAGCATTGAGAATGCGAGTTCTATGGGGCTTGACATGGCTGGTATGGGGTTGATTCCCGATCTGAAGATTCCACAGAAAATTAAGGTACCTAACTTTGAGAAGTACAAAGGTACAACCTGCCCTAAGATGCATCTGAGGTCGTTCTATTGAAAGATGTCCGCATATTCTGATGACGAGAAGTTGCTGATGCACTTCTTTCAGGACAACTTATCTGGACCATCCTTGGAGTGGTATATGGGTTTGGAACCCAACATTGTTTGTAACTGGAAGGAGCTTGCTGAAGCATTCGTCCGTCACTACCAGTATAACAGCGATTTGGCTCCCAATCGTATACATCTACAGAACTTGTCCCAGAAGAGTGGGGAAGGTTTCAAAGAGTACGCACAGAGGTGGCGTGCTGTGGCTGCTCGGGTTCAACCTCCGATGGTTGAGCGTGAACTTGTGGATTTGTTTGTATCTACTTTGCCGGGAATGTATTATGAAAAGCTTGTCAGTGGCATGTCTGGTAGCTTCTCGAATCTCATTATCACCGGTGAACGTATTGAAAATGGGATTATGATCGGGAAGATCCAAGGTGAAGAGACTTCTGCAACCGGAGGTAGGAAGAATTTTGGTGGCAGAAAGAGAGAGGGTGAAACTAGCTCAGTGACTAGCTCCCGTGGCAGAGGGAGAGGCCAGAATAGGGGCAATCAGTGTCCCCAAATAGCCAGCATTACTATCCCTGTTAGTCCTCATTAACAACAGGTGGTTCAGCAGAACCAGCAGCGTCAACAGGGTAATCAGAGGTTTAAGAATAGAGGAGGGTTGAATAACCGGAATTTTGATACACCGTCGTCGACTTATGCAGAGTTGCTTCAGGCTTTGTTGCGCCTTAATCTTGTACAGAAAAGGACTTTGCCTCCCATTACAGGACAATTGCCACCAGGGTACGACGCCAACGCAAGATGTGAGTTCCACTCCGGAGGGGTTGGCCACACTATAGAGAACTGTAAAGCTTTTAAGCATAAGGTTCAGGACTTGCTTGATAGTAAGGTAATCAATTTCTCGAACGAAGTTCCCAATGTTCTAGATAACCCTATGCCACCTCATGGCAAGCCTCGAGTCAATGCCATCACCGAAGTGGGGGATGATTTGGATACAGTAAGTAGAGTTGGTGATCTGAAGACGCCACTAAGCTTCGTCAAGGCCAAGCTGGCTAAGAAAGGGATTTTTCCAGGTTGTGGGCAGTTCTGTGTAGGACGTCGGACGGCTGTGAACAGTTGTCAGAAGGGATTCAGATTTTGATTGATGAGGGTATGTTACAATTCAGCCGAACAGTTGATACTAAGGCCGGAGAGGTACTGCTGAAGCAGGAAGACGAGGTAGCAACCATCAACATTCCCTATAAAACCATTACCATCACTGGACAGAGCCCTCCTACCATCACAATCACTAAAGCTGGTCCGATCCCATACAAGAGTTCGAACGCTGTTCCGTGGCGATATGGGGTGGAAGCCTATTGCAATGGGAAGAAATTGGATTTGGGAACACCTTCATCTTCTGTGGATAATGTTGTGGGTACTGGTGGTATGACTCGGAGTGGACGAATATTTGTTGCGCCTGAGCCAGTAGCTGATAATGCTGAAAGGGCCGATAAAGGGAAAAGCAAAGTTGTTGAAGAGCCTTCGCGAGAGGTGGAGAAGGATTTGCTTGTCAAATATGCGGAAGAGTTTATGCGGTTGATTAAGAAGAGTGATTATAAGATCATCGACCATCTGCAGCAAACGCCATCAAAGATCTCCATCTTGAATTTGCTGCTTAGTTCAGAAGCACATCGTAATGTGCTCTTGAAGGTACTAAATGCTCCCTACATTCCGCAAGAGATTTTGGTGAACCAGCTGGAAGGAGTGGTCTCACATGTGAATGCTGGGAACGGATTGGGATTTACTGACAAAGAGCTGACGCCTAAGGGTCGTAATCACAATAGCGCTCTTCACATTTCTGTGGAATGCCGAGGGACGGTGATGTCTCATGTGTTGGTGGACACCGGTTCTTCTTTGAACGTCCTTCCGAAGAAAGCGCTGATGAAGTTGAATATTCAAGGGATACCTTGCACCCCCAGTGATCTGGTGGTTAGAGCTTTCGATGGAACTCGTCGGTCGGTGTTCGGCGAGATAACGTTGCCCATTCAGGTATGACCAGAAGTCTTTGATGCAGTTTTCTATATCATGGAGATCCAGCCGGCTTATAGCTGCCTGTTAGGTCGCCCATGGATTCATTCAGCGGGGGCAGTGACTTCTACCCTCCATCAAAAGTTGAAATATTCTGTCGGAGGCAGCATTGTGACAGTGTGTGGAGAGGAAGACATAATGGTGAGCCATTTTTCGTCCTTTAAGTACGTCGAGGTGGATGGTGAGATCCACGAGACTTTATGCCAGGCTTTTGAGACGATGAACGTGAAAGATGAATCTTCCACAACAGTTCCTACACCGGTGTTGGCTTTGTCTTCGTTTAAGGAAGCGCAAGCAGTGGTCCAGAATGGTACAGCTCCAGGATGGGGGCGTGTGTTGGAGATTCCCAACAAGCAAGATAGATTTGGGTTGGGTTATTCTCCTGGTGCTTCGTCATCCCAGAATTCGCAGCGTCGGCGAGGACCTGTAATGTTCACTAAAGGAGGAGTGGTGTTTGAAAACATCAATGCTTTGTCTGAAGACGAGGGTGACAGTGACTGCGATCTTGACGCATGGATACAACCGAGCATCCCTGGGCAGTACCTCAACAACTGGTCTATCCAGGAAATCATACAAGTGACTAGTCCAGAGTAATGATTTACTTTTTCAGTCATTGTACCACCCTATGTCTTACCCGAGGCATAGTGGTTTATTGTTAGGGCCTTACTTGCTTATGAGTGTATATTTTGTTAAATAAATCAAAAGGCGTTTTTGCATTCAGAACTTTGTGTTCCCTTTTATTCATGTTTTGTTTTTCCCACTTTTTTTATTTTTGAAAATTGAAAAAACATTAAAATAGCAATGTCGGGTTTGAGCTAACCAGTGCATCTTTTAAGCATGTGACCATGTTTATTGCAGGACTCTTACTACAGATGACACCGTAGAACTCCCTATGACTCTCTTCGACTTTGATCACCCGGTTTATCAAGCTGAAGAAGAGAATGGTGAAGATGACGAAGATCTGCCAGAAGAGTTGGTTCGCCTGTTGAAACAGGAAGAGAAGGTCATTATGCCTAATGAAGAAGCGATTGAAATCGTCAACCTTGGTTCTGAGGAACTTGTCCGGAATGTCCGTGTAGGGGCTGCATTGCAAGATGACGTCAAGCGAAGATTGGTTGAGATGCTCAGGGAGTATAGTGATATCTTTGCTTGGTCATACGAGGATATGCCCGGGTTGGATACCGACATAGTGGTTCATCACTTACCTCTAAGAGAAGATTGTCCTCCTGTTAAGCAGAAGCTTAGAAGGACCAGACCAGATATGGCCGTCAAGATAAAAGAAGAGGTCCAGAAGCAACTGGACGCTGGATTTTTGGCTGTGGCCAGTTACCCTCCGCGGGTTGCAAACATCGTGCCTGTACCAAAGAAGGACGGTAAGGTACGGATGTGTGTAGATTATCGGGATTTGAACAGGGCAAGCCCTAAGGATGATTTCCCGTTACCTCATATTGACGTGTTGGTGGATAACACGGCTCAATTCTCAGTATTTTCGTTCATGGATGGTGTCACACCCCAAATTTTGACCCTTAGATTTTCATTATCATTTTAGTATCATACCCATGTTATTATCTAACCCTAACCCAGTTCAAGTTTTTCTTTGTTTAAGATGCAGATGAATTAGGGTTTCGCGCGGTTAAAATCGAAACTATGAGGTTTGATCAATCAATGTTTGAAGGGATTAAATCATGAAACAAGTTCAAAGATGCTATTTGATGTTAAATGTGGAAACAATTTAAGGTGGTACCCCAGAATCAAGAACAGTGCAGTATGGAGCCCCGATTAGGGTTTCGACTGAGGAAAAGTCAACTGTAATTTGACTTTTGTGCTAGAATGTGTTTCAATGAGGGAATTGTGGTTCATAAGGTTCATATGTCCTATTGAAGTCCACCCAACAAGTTTCAAAGTCTCGAGAAGTCCAGAACCCCCACAGACGACTCGGTAGTTACCGATCGATCGCGCCGACGACGAAAAATCGACTTTTCAAATTTAAGGAATGGGACTTCATAATGTGAATCAAAAATGTTCCATATTTAAATATAAGCTTGCTAATGAAATTTCATGGTCATTTGACCAAGGATGAAGGAATAATCGAGAAAATCGAGAATTAGGGTTTCGAAAGGGACGAAACCGTAACTTCCTAACCACACATCCAATTGAGGTGGTTCTAAGCTCATTTGAAAGCTCTTGACAAGCTCTACAAAATTCTCCTAGTGGTCCATGATCAAAAAATTCTTAGTTTTTGAGTTAGAGGAGAAAACATTACAAGAGGGGGAAATAACTTAGAAAATTTCTAAGTTATTTTGCCTTAAGAACCCTAAATTCAGCCAACTTGAGGAGGATTTTTCACCTAGTTTCAATTGGAATCAAGACTTCTGGCCAACATGAATGTTTTAGTACTACATGAGGGATTTCTAAAAAGTACAAGAACTCCTCAAGGTGATTTATGAGCAGAAAGTTGCATGTGTGCAAAGTTGGTGATTTCACACTTTAGTCCCACATTGATCAAAATTGCAAAATCATCTCTTCCACACAATTGGGCCAATTTAAGCTTATCAAACTCATTCTATCTGATATATGGAGTATGTGTAGCATGTTAGATCAGAAGTTATGCATAGAAGTATCATAGAAACAAAGAAATGAGTTTCATTGCCATAAAGTGAAAGTTGTCATTTTTGACTTTTCCAAGCATGAGGTGTAAAAGCCAATTCTGAACCAGCCACTCTACAAAGCTTCTAGCCTGCAATTGCATCAGTAAACCATCAATTAACTTGCCCTTTGGGTGAAAGAATAGCCAAGGAATCCAACAAGTGGGATGGTGGTTCAAAAATATCAAAGATTACTTCATGATGAAGTTATGTCTCTAGCAAGCACCTCCCTTCATTTATCTATAAAAGGAGAGCTCAATCCCCTCATTTTGGACATCAACATTTCACTAAACACAAAAGGAACAAACCACTCTTGATGTATTCCATCCTAGCATCAAAGTTGCAAAAACCACCAAAGTTCACAAATAACCAAAAATTCTGTTTTGCACTTATGCTGCCAATTTCATTTCTCTACACTCCTACACCATAATAACCATCCATACACTCTCTAAATATCATATGGAAGGTGTCTAACCCTTTGAATCATCAAGAAATCCTCAGAATCAAAAAATCACCTTTCACATCACCTCGCTTTAACCAAAAGCCACATAATTTGCCAAAACTTGGTACAGGTTGTTTCTTGATGTGTTAACACTTGTAACACCTCTTATATATCATATTGCAACTGTTTAAAGCCTCACAAATCAACTGGAAGTAGGGCAACACAAACTGGTGTGAGTTTGGCATTTTTGCAACATTCTTGCAAATTCCATAATCTTGCAAAGAAAGGGAAGAGCACCTCTGGTTTTTCTAGGAGTATTTAGCTTGCTTAAGGTCATCATCATAGGTATGTAGCTTATGATACTTTCTCTTGCATTGTTTCATATGTTTTGCATATTTTGGTTTTGTAAAAAAGAAACATAAAACATGAACATATGAGATTTTCTTCATGATTTTTACTTGTGGTTGGCTTGCTTGTCTCTAAATTGGTACACATGTTTGTTGTTACATAAAAAGAATGTGTATGCTCTCACTTTCACAACACATCCTTGCTTAATGTGAAATCCTCGTTGCTGCTGTTGTGTTCTAATGTATATGCTTAGGTCCACATGCCCAAATCTGCAGTTTGTGAGTGTGTGCTAGTTCTTAGGGTTCTAACAGTTTTGCTATGATATTTGTAAAATGTGTACATGCTCAAAAGTGTTAGTTTAACTAGCATAAGTCTTTTCATTCCAAGAGTGTGTTTTTGGCCAAAATCCTTGCATTTGTCATGGTGATTCCACAACCTGATGTTTGTTGACATGTGTGATGTTTTGAACTCATTCTATTTGGTTTATGCAAGGTGTGGAAGTTATTGTTTTGCACAGAATTTGTGTGTTTTATGTTGCTTGCTCTTAAATGCTCTTTTCACATATTTTCAAGCATTAAAACACCAGTTTTGGTTCTGGTACATTTCAATCCTAATTGGTTGTTGAAACACCTCAAGTACATCATTTTAAACATGTCTAAACCCTAGCTTGAGTGTTACAACAAGTAATGTGGATTTTGAAACTTCAAGTGTAAGTTTTCAAGCATTTCTTTGCATATCACATATCAGTTTTTGTTCTGGTGCATTTCCACTTAAACCAACTATGTAGACACTTCAAATATGTCATTTTAAAGATGTTCAAACCTTCACTTAATGGTTATAACAAGTAATTTGAATTCTGGCTTTCAAAATGCAAGTTTCAAAGTTTTCTTTGCAAATCACTTACAATTTTCTCAAACTGTCAAAATTAATGATATTCAAGGTTCTAGAATCATTTCACATGACATATAGGAAGTGTAGGACCATTCAAATTAAAGTGGAAAGACCTGAAACCAAACTGTCCAAAAAACTCATTTTGAAAATGTCACTTTTTGCTCCTATTTGCAATTGTCATGCTAACTGCCATGCTAGTTGTTTTTGCACACAAATAATGGTTGGGACATCTCATATTGGTCATTTATAACATGTCTACCTGATCATTTCATTGAAAAACACACTGTCATGAAAAATCACTTTTCAAATGCAAATTTTCACATACACATTCACACATCAAGCTACTTTTGACACAAACTTGTTTTCTACCAAAACTACACCACACACACTTTATATTAGTCACTTATGAAATGTTGGTATGGTCCTTGTACATTAAAACCTGCTGCATCAAAACTCCTCTTTCAAAATGCTTGACTTTTTCACAAAACCAACCACTCACATGCCACTTTTTTACACAAACTTGATTTTCATCAAAACCCTCATTGAGACACTTCACACTCATGATTGCAAAGCTGTTGACAACATCATCTTGACCTCAAAGCAGCTGCTTTAAAATTCATGCTTCAAAATGCATTTTTACCATTTTTTTTACACTCAACATGTAATGTTCATAAATCCATGTGCATTCTGTTCAATCTCTGCATCAATAGTCTTTAAACCATGTGTCTATGTTGTGTGTATGCATCATTTAGCCAAAACTTGCTTAGAACTAAGAATTGCATTCTTCATGCATTCTTCATTTTGTACAAAAGAGCAGCCAGTGCATCATATTTTGAAACAGATGGAGTTGAATTTCTTTGTGTACATAGCTTCATTCAAGAACATATATTTGGCTTGTAGGAGTGTTCATTTTGATCCATTTGTGATTTGCAATTGAACTGTCACAATAAATGTTTATGCAACTTGCAATTCATATGCCATATCTCACCACAGCATGACCCAGACCTCACTAACTGCATGAACCCTGTCCACATCATCATTCTGTTGTGTTTGCATGATTGGTTTGTTTTGAAACTGATTGTATTGTACTGATCACTTCAAAATGCAATTTACCTTTATTTTTGGCATTTCACCATACCATTGTCATGTTCTGTTTGCACCAAGTGGATTTGAGGTGTAAACATCCTTGTAATATATGTTTAAAATCTGTATGGATGGTTGACATAGCTGGAAGATGTTTGAATAGTTTGGAAATTATGAAGTTGCATTTTTAAACCAAAAACAAAAACACTATCGGGTTTTTCATAGGGTTAATAATTTTCAAAAACTGAGATCACCATCATGTTCCTCATTCAATTCTACCCCAAAACCATATAAAGTTTGTGAAAATGGTTGAGATTTGAGAAAGTTATCATAGGTTTTGCAAAATCATGGAATGCTTTGTGCTTTGCCCAGAAAAATCAAGAAAGCTTATATTATATATTTATTTGTGCGCTTTAGACAATGGATGTATGGTCACCCCAATGGTAGAGACTTGCGCGCAAACTATACCTTTCACATGCCTGACCAGGGTTCGATCCTCAGTGATGAGATGATCCTTTTTGCTATTTTTTCCAATTTTTCACACAAACTTCAAAAAATCATATCTCTCTCAATTTTAATCATTTTTCACCCATTCTTTTTTTCATTGTGCTCATTTTAATGTGTACTTTTATATCATGTGTTTATTTCTCATGTTTGACCAATTTTTCACCATGTTTGACCATGTGCAAATTGAGTTTTTACAGTGTAAACCCTAAACTGTTGCAGATGAATTTTTAGGTGGTTCCACTTGAATTTATTTGTGAAATTTATTTGTATTCATATCCACACATGTTAGTTAACATGCTAGGATTTTTATTTTGAGTTGTAACCATGTTCATCTCATCCCCCTGTTGACTGTATTGGAATGCGATCTGTCGTTACAGTTCTCGTTATTCATCTGCTTTGATTGTCATCATTACATTTTCATCCTTATCAATCTCATGTACTCATTTAATGATTGTCACCATAATCCCTTGTACATAGCCTCCTCCTGAATTACGAGGTTAAACTGATTTACCTGTACATAGTCTGCTTGTACATAACAACTAACTTCCTTTTCATTTACACGAGTCGCCGTACTCACTTTTAACTGTCCCACCGTGGACATTCTCCCCTTTTATCCTAGCCTTAGGATTCGAGTCGCCGTACTCATGTTTACCGTCCCGCCGCGGACAACCTTTACTTCCCTTTATCCTAGCCTTAGGATTTGAGTCGCCGTACTCATGTTTACAGTCCCGCCGTGGACATCCTTTATCACAACAATCTCAACGTAGATTTAGGAGTCGCCGTACTCCATGTAAGTACTTCCCTATGAATACTTACTTCCCTTTTGGAACCTTGACCATAGTCAAGAGTTCCTCATCCCTAGATAGGGGAACTACGATTGCTCTGATTCTATTCTCGTCCGGATACGTAGGCACGAGATGCGATGTCTTCGCGAACAAACTTTGTACATACCCTTTACTTTAGATTATTACCTTAGCACCTTTCCCTTTAGCAAGCAAACTTTAGAAAACACAAATATTAACAAGAGGTTCCTGTAGAGTACTACAGATACTTAGGATGCTAACACCTTCCCTAGGTATAACCAACCCCCGAACCTTTAGATCTCTCTTTGCTCAGCTTTAGGCCTTGTCCTTCTGCTTTGCATTTTTATAGGTCTTTCTTTCTTTAAACCTTTCCTTTTTGGATAAATTAAAGTCCGGTTGTAAATGAAATATGATTCAAGTTAATCAATAGCTTGACATCCAAATTTCACGGAGACAGAAACTGGCGACTAACTCCCCTAAGAGGGTTAAGCCCACCTTGTTTTTATTTGTGTTTTCTATGTGTTTGCTTGCTTATATATATTTGTACATATATCTGTTTGTACTTGGGTTCTTCTGTATGCAGGGTTGTTACTTCGAGTGGTGAGACAGTCCTATACCCGGACTCGAGTGCACTTATGATAGGATGGTGGTATATTCAAGAAGGCTTATAGGGAGTTGATTCCCGACCAAGTTGACTTGAGAAACCACCGCTCGGTGTGGGCCCTTTTGAGAGTTAGTGATGTTGAGTGAGTATTCATGAAAACATTACTACCCTCAAAGGAGCCATTGACACTGAGGACCTTTAGTTACCTTTTACCCCACTTGGCCTTTTAGGACGTAGTGTGATGGCTATAAGGGAGTATTCCCGAAGTAGTTGATACGCGATACTACACTCAGACGAGACTCTCTTGACAATATTACTGATTTCCAAGTATTTTGTGTGTCGATAATATCTGAAAGATGGGTTGTTGACTCTAGGAACTTTGGTAGAACCCGTTGTGCAGGTACTTTACCCCTAGTACATACCTTGTGATTGGTTCTTCACTCAAACCTCATGCTGTGATCTCGAGCCTTTGATCCTGTTATGTGTGATTTGTATCTTCTCTTGCATCGCATTGCATTGCATTTGCATCTTTACATGGTTCATTGCATACCTCTGTTTGTCCAGTCGCTCATGCCCAACTGTCCTCATTGTCCAGTGTACCTTTGAGTTGTCAAGCTGATTCCTCGACACCGATATCAGACTAGAGCTAACTATAGACGCAAGATGTCTGAGCAAGAAGCACACAATACAGAAGTCCGAATGGAGATTGAGGAGTTGAAGTCAGGTATGACTAAGCTTACTGAGATGCTTCAAGTCTTAATTGCTAGAGGAGAGTCATCCCAAAGAACTGTTATTCAGGAAGTTTCTAGTGCTGAGCCTCTTCCCATTCAAATGCCACAATCTACTTGGCCGGAGTTTGGTTTACCCCCCAACTATTCTCCACCCTTTGCATCTGCTGCTATGATTGGTCAAACTTCTGGACCAGTTCTTCACACTCCTATCTTCGCTGAGACGAGACCTGTGGTCCATACTGTTAACCCAAATATCCGAGCTTCTTTTGAAAATCCTCTCTATGAGCACAATGCTGCTAGTGTGCAAGGAGAAGACCCTGAAGAGTTTGTTGAGCCTGGGATTGTCCGTGAACATTTTCAGAATATAGACAAGAGACTCAAGGTCGTTGAGGGTACTGATTTCTTCAATATTGATGCAGATAATATGTGTTTGGTTTCTGGACTAGTCATGCCTGCAAAGTTCAAAACTCCAGAGTTTGTGAAATATAAGGAGCACTCATGTCCAAGAGCCCATTTGGTTATGTACTGCCGAAGGATGGCCGCCTACACCAATAATCAGAAGCTGTTTATCCATTGCTTTCAGGACAGTTTAAGTGGTGCATCTCTCAAATAGTATATGAGTTTAGAGCATAACAGCGTCCATTGCTTCCAAGATCTCGCCAATGCCTTCATGAGACAATATAAATACAATCTGGATATGGCTCCTGACCGTCGTCAACTTCAGAACATATCTCAAGGTGAAAGAGAAACATTCAAAGAATACGCTCAACGTTGGGGAGAGTTAGCTTCCCAGGTTGAACCCCCTCTGGCAGAGAAAGAATTAACTGGAATGTTCATGGATACTCTGTCTCCTTTTTATTGGGAAAAGATGATTGGGAGCGTATCTTCAAACTTCACAGATCTGGTAGCTATTGGTCAACGATTAGAAGAAGGGCTGAAAAGTGGTAAGGTGTCCAAAGTTGTTGAATCTTCTAGTGGTGCAAAGAAACCCTTTGGGAATTTCCATAAGAGGAGAGAAGAACATACTAATGCTGTCGTGGCTGAAGTAAGGAAGCCTCATCCCCGACCTCAGTATAATCACAACACTATTGCCGCAGTTACTGCTGTCGCTGCTCCACGACCAGTTCAAAATCCTCAGCGTCCTGCTGTCAGACAGAACCAGTACCAGAATCAGAATAAAAATCAGTTTGATCCTATTCCCATGACTTATACTGAATTGTACCCAAGCCTAGTTCAACAAGGGTTAATCACTACAAAGACTCTGCAAATTCCCGATACCCCTCCAGCTGGATTTAGAGCTGATCTTCATTGTGCCTTTCATGAGGGTGCCCCAGGCCACGACTTGGAGCATTGTTTTGCATTGAAAGCTAGGGTCCGTGAATTGATTAGAACTGGGATCCTTGATTTCACAGAGAGTCAGCCGAATGTTCAGAAAAATCCTCTACCAGGGCATCAAAAGTGAAACTTTAGTCTGACTCCAGCAGACCATCTTTTTTGAGCGCCAGTGTTTCAGACAGGATAACCCATCTTTGTACTGATTTAGTCACTAGGCCTTTTTGTTTCTCATTGTTTGCATTCTCCTTATTTTGTTTAAGTTGTTTGCTTTTAATTAGTGTTTGTAATTTCATTTAATGAATGAACATTACAACCTTTGATTTCAATTCGTATACTGCTTGCACTTCTGTGCTTTAACTCTCAAATATTTACTCCTTGTCCGAATTTTTGGTTATGCAAATATTGGAGGGAGGATGATGAAAACGTCATACCCATAATTGTTGTTAGTATGCTTTCAATTAAGCTTTGTTGACGATGTAAGGCATTGTTTCAACTCCCAAACACTGGAGAAATAAGGAAGATAATCCCTTGTCAACCCCTTTGAGCTTAGGAGTTGGAGTTTCATTCTTTACAAAAAACCCGCGGTTTTAACCTCGGGTGGGTAGTTCTCAGTTAACTCAGTTGTGTGTTCATACAAAACACCTTTCATATAAAGGATGCAACTACAATATTTCCTTCGCACACAACAAATAAGGGTCGAAGATGTTTTCCAAGCCAAAATTCGATGATGGTTCACCTTGATCGTTAAGCTAGGCAGCCACTTTATTTAAAAAAAAAAAAAAAGATATCAAAGAAAAAAGCCCGCTAAGTCAAAACCTATGAAGGAGACTTAGGCAAAACTGGGGCATCCCGCTGACTGTAAAACTCTAAAAGAAACAGTTCAGGAAAAAGTTAGGGATAATAAAAAGAGAAGATCTTTAAAATCCTTACCATATAGATCATCAATGACAAGATAGCCAAATGTCATAAGGAAGTAGTGGCTGCCTTTTCAAAAAGTCTACTAACTTCTGAACCATCATCACTATCATCAGTGCAATCCCTAATCTATGGGAAACTGAGCGCATAGTCTGATTTAAACTGAACATAGGACTGGAGATCATCACGTAGATGGGGTGGGTACAAATAAACTTTGAGCCTTTATCCTTTGTTTCTTAAACCGTGAACCAGGCCCCGCTACAACCCCCAAAAGACCTAATTGAAACAAGGTTCTTTTGAAAGCTTACTACAGCAAGGTTGCGTAACCTGACTCCTAACGATTTTTGTAAATCAACTATTTTGGCAGTACACCTTTGCTTTAAACTTTGAGTGTCTTGAACCGCCGTGTTCTGACCAATGACTTTTTTACGTTACATCTTTCAAAAATGATTTTGATTTCAAAGGTTGCATGAACTTTACATTACCATGTTTGTATGAACACTTTTGTTTGCAAACTGGCTTTCCTCTCAAGGAATTTTCAAACATTGAGAAACTTGGTCAAGTGATCCTATCAGGGGGCAAGTTCCTTTACATCCTGTCAAAGGAACAATTCAATATTTGTTCAAGACATGATATTCTCAGAGTTGGTTTATCCAGAATATATTTCAAGATTCAGACTGGGGCAAGCTCTCCAAGCACTCAGTAAATCAGTCATCTTCAAACGTCAAGACAAGCTGAAGCATTATCAGTTCATCTACAACAGACAGCTAAACTGGGGCAGTTTACTTGAAAAAAACCCTAAGCAGTTATTCGTCCTTCCTACATGGATTATCTATTTGATACAATTCACCAGTGTGACAGAGATGTGTTCAACAATAGCATCTTTAGTCCCCAAGCAGATTGAAAGTGATCTTCGTGGTGGGGAATCAGTCTTCCAGATTTGTTTTCTCACCAAAAGAGTCGAGCCTTGTCGTCGACATTTGCATTTGCAATTGATCATATATCATCTGCATAATTTATACATGCGTATATCATAAGCATAATTCATACACATGTGCATATCATGGTGTTTTACTCCCATCTGCTCCTTCCTCCCGAGGACGTGTTTTACTCGTGTTTTGCCTCGTGGACGAATTTACCTTACCTGGGTGTTTTACTCCCCATTTACCTGGCATCATGGTGTTTTACTCCCATCTGCTCTGTCTCCCGAGGTCGTGTTTTACTCGCGTTTTACCTTGTGGATTAGTTTACCTTACTTGGGTGCTTTATTCCCCATTTACTTCCTTTCTCCCGAGGTCGTGTTTCACTCGCGTCTTACCTTGCGGACGAACTCCAGTTTACCTTACATGGGTGCTTTACTCCCCATCTACCTAGCATCTCGGTGTTTTACTCTCGTCTGTTCTTTTCTCCCGAGGGCGTTTTTTACTCACGTCTTACCTTGTAGATGAATTACAGTCATTGGCATCATGGGTGCTTTATTCCCCATTTGCCTCTTTCCCCGGGTGTAGTTTTCCCCAGTAAGCTGTTACTCGTGGTTATACCGTTGTGTTATTTTTGCTCGTGTGTCTGCATTGTGTCTTGCAACATGAAGCATCATAAGCATCATTTAGAATTCATGGCATATTCGCATTTGTCCTTTTGCATACAATTGGATCTAAGGGGCAAAATTTCTGGTTTTATATATTTAAATACCTTTCACTACGATTTTGCAAGGGTTATCATCTCTCACCGCCATCCAGTGAAAGATATTTAAATAGGGGCAACTGTCATACCCCAAATTTTGACCCTTAGATCTTCATTATCATTTTAGGATCATACTCATGTGATTATCTAACCCTAACCCAGTTCAAGTTTTTCTTTGTTTAAAATGCAGATGAATTAGGGTTTTGCGCAGTCAAAATCGAAACTTTGAGGTTTAATCAATCAATGTTTTGGGATGGATTAAATCATGAAACAAGTTCAAGGATGCTACTTGATTTCAAATGTGAAAGCAATTTGAGGTTGTACCCCCAGAATCAAGAGCTATACAGTGTGGACCCCGATTAGGGTTTTTGGCTGATAAAAAGTCAATTGTAGCTTGACTTTTGTATTGGAAGTTGTTTTAATGAGGGAATTATGGTTCATGAAGCTCATATGACCTAATGAAGTCCATTTAAGAAGTTTCAAAGTCTCGAGAAGTCCAGAACCCCCACAGACGACTCGGTGGTCACTGATCGATCGCGCCGGCGACGAAAAATCGACTTTTCAAATTTAAGGAATGAGACTTCAAGATGTGAAGCAAAAATGTTCCATATGTCAATATAAGTTTGCTCATAAAATTTCATGGTCATTTGATCAAGGATGAGGGAATAATCGAGAGAATCGGGAATTAGGGTTTCGAAAGGGACAAAATCGTAACTTCCTAACCGCACATCCGATTGAGGTGGTTCTAAGCTCATTTGAAAGCTCTTGACAAGCTCTACAAAAGGAGACATGATCAAAAAATGCTTAATTTTGGAGTTAGAGAGAAAAACATTACAAGAGGGGGAAATAACTTAGAAAATTTCTAAGTTATTTTGCCTTAAGAACCCTAATTTCAGCCAACTTTAAGAGGATTTTTCACCTAGTTTCAATTGGAATCAAGACTTCTGGCCAACATGAATGTTTTAGTACTACATGAGGGCTTTCTAAAAAGTACAAGAACTCCTCAAGGTGAGTTATGAGCAGAAAGTTACATGTGTGCAAAGTTGGAGATTTCACACTTTAGTCCCACATTGATCAAAATTGCAAAATCATCTCTTCCATCCAATTGGGCCAATCTCAGCTTGCAAGACTTGTTCTAACTGATGTATAGAATATTTGTAGCATGCTAAAACAGAAAGTATGCATGAGAAGTATCACAAAATTGAAATTGGAGTTTCATTGCCAAAGTTGAAAATGTTGAATTTTCCAAGCATGAGGTGTAAAGCTTCATCATGAGCCAGCCACTCTCCCATGCTTGTAGCCTGATAAATGCATCAGTAACCCCTCAAAAATAGCTTGACCCTTGAGAAAAAGAGCAGCCAAGCCAACCAAGTGGGATTTTTCTCAAAAATATCAAGGCTTGCTTCATGGTGAAGAAAGGTCTCTAGTAAGCACCTCAATCCATTTCTCTATAAAAGGAGGGCTCATTCATCTCATTTGACACAATTCATCTGATAGAAACCATAGAGAATCTCTGTTATCACAAATTCCACTCTTTGCTTCAAATTCTCAAAAACACCAAATCTTTCAAAAAACCATTAAAATGTCACCTTGCATCTTTTACACCAGAACTTTCTCCAAACCTTAAAACACTTCAAAGACCACATAGACAAGCTTAAAATGACCCTCTGAAGCTGTTCCAACCATTAGTTTTCTCAAAAAACCAAAGGATCAAAAAGTCAAACTCCTCACCACCATACTTTGACCAAAGTCACTAAAATGGTCAAAACTCATTCCATATGGATTCTTGCCATTCTAATCCCTCTAACACCTTACAAATAACATTCCTCAACTGTCCAAACCACTAGCCACACTTGGACACTCTCAGTTTGACATTTAGCATCATAAGTGGATTGTTACTTAAAGTTGAAGAAAAGTCTCAAGGCTATGAGTTGAAGCATAAATCTCTGGGTTTCTAGGAGTTATTTTGCAGCTTGCTCAAGTTTATCACTACAGGTATGTGATATTTAAGATCCTTATTTATCATACATTGTCATGCTTATCATTTTGAGGTATTTGCCATGAAATATACCCATCCTGCTCCACTTGCTATGCAATTTGATGAAAGAATACTTGTTTTGTCATATTTGCAATATGTGCTTGATGTTACATGACTTGATCCCACTGTTTTTGTGTCTTATGTTCACAATGCCCTGTTCCAAATTTGACTGCCAATGTCACATGCTCAAGCTCTTAATACATTCAAACTATTTTCAAAACAGAATTTGTTTGGTCACTTAGCCTTGTCATAACTGTTGCTTTGAGAGGATTTAGTATTTGATTGCATGGCTTTGTGATGTTCAAGTTTGTCACTTTTTGTTGTGAAGTTTGTTAACTCATGATTTAGAGTTGGTTTCATTTTTTGTTGAATGTTTGCTTAACTGTCATGGCTGCCAGAATTTGTGAAAATGTCATAGGCCTCAATCCTATTTAGACTCTTGAAGGAGCAGTTTTGTTAGGGTTAAGATAATTTGCTGTCATATGTACACATGTGAAATCATGATGAGACCTGTGTTCAAGCATTGTGTGGGGTACATGTGGCTCTTCATTGTGCTTGTTGTCCAGCCTTGGTATATGCTGGTTTGTTGTGCATGAAATTGTATTTTGAGTCTTTTCATTAGTTAGCCATTTCACATATTTTCCCTTCTTTTAATTGGTCTTGAGTTCTTGACAACTCTGTTAGCACCATCATCTTTATCTTGCTCTAGATGTGAGCAAGCCAATTTCACACATTGCCTTGCTTAGGCTGCTGTAGTATTACTGTCCAAAACTCATAACAGTAGGAATAACATTTTGCATATAGGCCTAGCTTTGTGTCTTGTCTTAACTGGTGAATCATGTTTGAAATCTACCATGATTTACTTGTTAACATCATAAGTCAATGATTTGAATGTTTCTATCAACATATCACCTTTGTTCTATTGTAAACCCCAACTGCTATGGCTTGACAGTTTCCCCCCTAAGAAAAAACCTCAAGACTTTAACTGGCAGCATGTGTTAGAGGTTCATAGGTTAAGTTGTTGCATTGCTTATGAAAGCTTGTTTTGGACCTACTGTCCAGATTGATGGAAGGGCTTGTCAACCTGAAACTCTCCTCAGACTTCCTTTTGATCTTTTTGAATCCACATGTGCTAGTTTCATATAGCATGGCATAGGTTTACCCTTTGGCTAAGATAGCTTAGTCTGTTATACATAGGTTTGCATTGCTGTCAAAGCTGTTGAATGTGTGTTTTGGTACTTTGATGATAACCTCTGTGTTGTCAAGTTCAAGTTGTTGTTGCAATTTATTTGTGCTGAGTCATGTTTACTTACAGTCTAGATTGGAAAGCACTAATGTGCCTTTGAGTTTGCTTGTTTTACATTATCTATTTCACATGCTTGTTGAACCATTACTGCTTTGTAAGGAATCCATACATAAGAGCCATAGTAGTTGACATTCATATTTGGCATAGAACTATACAAAGCTGATTTCATCATTCTAACAGGTCTCTATGTACATTCTAGGTATGCCTGTAGGTTTACTTTATTGTTTTGTGCATAGAATCAAGTTTTCACATGTTGTTACCAAGTACATCAATGCATCAAATCACTCAAATACTATTTTTCCATACTAATTCCTTTTTGCATCAAAATAGCATTTGAACATCTCATAAATATCATTTGAAGTGAGTTAGCATAACTACTTTGGCCTCAAGACAGTTGCATCAAAAATTCATGTTTCAAAACCACTTTTCACACACACATTCAAGCAACTCAAAAGCTACTCTTTGCACAAATTTACTTTTCACTGAAAACACTCCACATACACTTCATATTAGTCATTTGTGAAATGTTGGTATGATCACATGACTTTAAAAATGTTTGGAACACAAAGTTCACACTAAAATGCATTTTCACACAAATAAGCACTTTTGAATACCAAAACAGCATACTGTCAGTGCAGCCTTTAAATTTCAACTGAAACTTGCTCCTTGGCTTGTATTGCAAGTGTATGAAAGGTTGTGGTAGACCACATTTGCCCTGAACTTGAAATACCTAAATTCATGCATATCACTCTATGTAACATTTGCATCTTGTATGTGACCCTTCATGACAGTCCAGTTCTGACCCCAAGTATGATTTGCATTCATTCATCATTCTTTACCTGTGGTATGTGTATGTTTATTATGGTTTGAGTATGAGTGTATGAGGCTACTCATGAGAAAATGCATTTTTGAGCCTAGGAGAGAGGCTATCGGGTTTTTCATAGGGTTAATAATTTTCAAAAACTGAGATCACCATCATGTTCCTCATTCAATTCTATCCCAAAACCATATAAAGTTTGTGAAAAATGGTTGAGATTTGAGAAAGTTATCATAGGTTTTGCAAAATCATGGAATGCTTTGTGCTTTGCCCAGAAAAATCAAGAAAGCTTATATTATATATTTATTTGTGCGCTTTAGACAATGGATGTATGGCCACCCCAATGGTAGAGACTTGCGCGCAAACTATACCTTTCACATGCCTGACCAGGGTTCGATCCTCAGTGATGACCCTTTTTGCTATTTTTTCCAATTTTTCACACAAACTTCAAAAAATCATATCTCTCTCAATTTTAATCATTTTTCACCCATTCTTTTCTTCATTGTGCTCATTTTAATTACAGTGTAAATCCTAAACTGTTGCAGATGAATTTTTAGGTGGTTCCACTTGAATTTATTTGTGAAATTTATTTGTATTCATATCCACACATGTTAGTTAACATGCTAGGATTTTTATTTTGAGTTGTAACCATGTTCATCTCATCCCCCTGTTGACTGTATTGGAATGCGATCTGTCGTTACAGTTCTCGTTATTTATCTGCTTTGATTGTCATCATTACATTTTCATCCTTATCAATCTCATGTACTCATTTAATGATTGTCACCATAATCCCTTGTACATAGCTTCCTCCTGAATTACGAGGTTAAACTGATTTACCTGTACATAGTCTGCTTGTACATAACAACTAACTTCCTTTTCATTTACACGAGTCGCCGTACTCACTTTTAACTGTCCCACCGTGGACATTCTCCCCTTTTATCCTAGCCTTAGGATTCGAGTCGCCGTACTCATGTTTACCGTCCCGCCGCGGACAACCTTTACTTCCCTTTATCCTAGCCTTAGGATTTGAGTCGTTGTACTCATGTTTACAGTCCCGCCGTGGACATCCTTTATCACAACAATCTCAACGTAGATTTAGGAGTCGCCGTACTCCATGTAAGTACTTCCCTATGAATACTTACTTCCCTTTGGGAACCTTGACCACATTCAAGAGTTCCTCATCCCTAGATAGGGGAACTACGATTGCTCTGATTCCATTCCCGTCCGGATACGTAGGCACGAGATGCGATGTCTTTGCGAGCAAACTTTGTGCATACCCTTTACTTTAGATTATTACCTTAGCACCTTTCCCTTTAGCAAGCAAACTTTAGCAAACACAAATATTAACAAGAGGTTCCTGTAGAGTACTACAGATACTTAGGATGCTAACACCTTCCCTAGGTATAACCAACCCCCGAACCTTTAGACCTCTCTTTGCTCAGCTTTAGGCCTTGTCCTTCTGCTTTGCATTTTTATAGGTCTTTCTTTCTTTAAACCTTTCCTTTTTGGATAAATTAAAGTCCGGTTGTAAATGAAATATGATTCAAGTTAATCAATAGCTTGACATCCAAATTTCACGGCGACAGAAAATGGCATTGAAAGTGCATGGTATATTCCGGAGAACACAAGCTAGGTTGTCACTGGCATAGTTAAGTCCAAGCTAGGTTGTCACTGGCTAAGTCCAAGCTATTCCTTGAATATACCATCTTAATCTGATTGTCGTCGGAAGGAGAACATCATCTTCCGGAGAACACATCTTGACCTTAACTATGCCAGTCCCAATTGGCAAGGGTTGGGTTACAAACCAACTCACAATGAAGAAACCGTACAAGACAAAGGACGTCTAAGGACGATTCAGGAAATATTCATCAGTGGTGGTTCCCAAATCAATGCTATATGGGACGAGGCTGAAGGCGGAGACATCAAGCATTTTGTATATCACTGCGAATCCCCTTTGAACAACTGGGAAGCCGTGGATATTCCTGTAGTCTTTCCCGAGTCAAAGTAATTTGTTTGTTTTCTTTTCTTGTTTTGTCATTTTAAAACTCCATGACCGTGCCCAAGGTCATAGGAATGTTTCGTAAGGGCCCCGTGCTTTCAAGAATATCAATGAAAATGGACTATTTTGTTAAAATCCTCGTTTCCTTTACTGCTTTTTTTTCGTTTTCACTTTAAAAGAAAAATGGCAATTTTATAAAACCAAAAGCAAATTTTTCTCTTGTATGCTGCATTTATCCTTGTGTGTTTTAATAAAATCAAACCGTTCCCACCTGCAGCACCATTCAAAACCCCATTGAATCCTGGGACCAGGCATTTCCTCCTGACTTTGATTCACCAATTTACCAAGCTGAAGATGAAGACGAGGATCTCGAAATTCCTGATGAGCTGGTAAGATTAACCCAAAATGAAGATACAGAGCTTCAGCCTTACAAAGAATAAGTCGAAGTCATCAACCTTGGCACTGAGGATAACAAGAAAGAAGTCAAGATTGGGGCAAATCTGGGGGCAGACGTCAAACAGCATTTAAAAGAACTTTTGAAAGAATATGTTGATGTATTTGCTTGGTCTTACCAAGATATGTCGGGTATGGACACTGATATAGTGGTCCACAAGTTACCGCTCCAACCAGAATGTCCGCCAGTTAAACAGAAACTCCGAAGAACCAGGCCCGACATGGCTCTCAAAATCCGGGATGAAGTTAAAACGCAGATAGACGCAGGATTCTTGGCAGTATCCAAATACCCCGAGTGGGTAGCAAACATTGTCCCAGTACCAAAGAAAGATGGCAAGGTCCGAATGTGCGTAGATTACAGAGACCTGAACAAAGCCAGCCCAAAGGATGACTTTCCACTGCCACATATTGATACCTTGGTAGATAATACGGCCCGTTTCGAAGTTTTCTCTTTCATGGATGGTTTCTCGGGTTATAATCAAATCAAAATGGATCCAGATGACATGGAAAAAACCACATTCATCACTCCCTGGGGTACCTACTGCTACAAAGTCATGTCGCTTGGTCTGAAAAATGCAGGTGCCACTTATCAAAGAGCCATGGTTACTTCATTTCATGATATGATGCACAAGGAGATTGAGGTGTATGTGGATGATATGATTGCCAAATCACAAAGTGAAGAGGATCATTTAGAACACCTTCTGAAGCTGTTTAAAAGACTCAGGAAGTATCAATTGAGGTTGAATCCGGCCAAGTGTACTTTTGGGGTAAGGTCAGGAAAATTACTTGGTTTCATTGTTAGTCATCGAGGAATCGAAGTGGACCCAGACAAGGTTCGTTCCATCCAAGACATGCCAGCTCCTCAAACTGAAAAGGAAGTCAGGGGTTTCCTCGGAAGGTTAAATTACATATCCAGGTTTATTTCCAACATGACTCCTACATGTGAGCCCATTTTCAAATTGTTACGCAAAAATCAACCAGTTGTGTGGAATGAAGACTGTCAGCAAGCCTTCGACAAAATCAAGAGCTATCTGCAAGAGCCACCAATTTTGATACACCCCGTGCCGGGAAAACCATTGTTCATGTACCTGACCGTTCTTGAAAATTCAATGGGATGTGTATTAGGGCAGCAAGATGAATCCGGACGAAAAGAGCATGCCATCTATTATCTGAGTAAGAAATTCACCGACTGCGAAAGCCGTTATTCGCTCCTCGAAAAAACTTGTTGTGCTCTGGCTTCGGCCGCCAAATGTCTACGGCAGTATATGGTTTGTCACACTACTTTGTTGATTTCAAAAATGGATCCGATAAAGTACATCTTTGAGAAGCCTGCTCAAACTGGAAGACTTGCTCGTTGGCACATGTTGTTATCAGAATACGACATCCAGTATGTGACTCAAAAGTCTATCAAAGGAAGCATCTTGTCAGACTACCTTGCGGATCAACCGGTCGAAGACGACGAGTCTCTCAAATTAGAGTTCCCTGATGAGGACATCATGTTGGTAAAAGACTGTGAAGAGCCTAGCCCTGATAAAGATTCACAACCAAGTCCCCAGTGAAGTCTTCATTTTCTGTTGCGGTGAAAATTGGATATCAAGCTATTAATTAACTTGAACCTTATTTCTTTTATAACCGGTCTTTAATTTATCCAAAGAATAGGTCTAAAGAAAGAAAGAACCTTTTTCGCGATGTGACAACAACGCTTTAAGAGATTCGGGGATTCGGGGGTTGGTTATATCTAGGGAAGGTATTAGCACCCTAAATATCTGTAGTACTCTACAGGAACCTTTTGTTCAATTAATTGCTAAGTTTGTGAAGATGTGCAGTATGGTTTAAGGATTGGGAATTGAGATAAAAGTAAAAGGCCTAAGTGGTTTTCTAAGTTTGCTCGCAAAGGCATCGCACATTTTGCCTACGTATCCTAACTAGGATAGAATCAGAGCAATCGTAGTTTACCTCACAAGGGAAAAGAACACTTGATGATGATCAAGGTTCAAGGGGGAACAAACATGACAATGTTTGTGTGGAGTTTGACAAAACTCCCTAATCTAAGTTGAAGTAGGAGAAAGTAAGAAGTCATGACAATGATTCTTACACAGAGTTGACAAACTCTTTCCTAGGGTTCTAGTTGAAGAACACTCCTAGTACAGGTGGGTTTCTTAGACTTCAAGCAGAGTCTAAAGGTTTCTAAGCTAAGGTTTAAGTGACTTAACAAAGTCAAGAGGGGGTAAAAGAATTGTTCATGACATTGACAGTCAAGTGGACAGACCTTCCTTTGGAGAGAGAGAAGGGAAGAGGCAACTGGATGAGAGCTAACAAGCTTCATCACTTGGGGAAAAAGTAAAAGTACAAGCAAAAAGCATTCATGGTGACAACCAATAAATGATGAAGGGATTGATAAAGATGAACAACGCCATGATGACAATCAAAGCAGATGAGGTATGATGAGAACTGTGATGACAGCTCGCACTTTAATACAGTCAACAGAAGGATGAAATGAACATGGTAATAATTCAAATAAAAATTCCTAGCATGTTAACTAACATGTATGGATATGGTAACAATTAAATTTCACAAAAAAGTCAAGTGGAACCACCTAAACTTTCATCTGCAACAATTAGGGTTAATACTGTCAAAGCACAAGTTGCACATGGTCAAACATGGTGAAAAATTGGTCAAACATGGAAAATAAAAATATGACATGAAAGTACACATTAAAATAAACACAATGAAAAAAGAATGGGTGAAAAATGATTAAAATTGAGAGAGATATGATTTTTTGAAGTTTGTGTGAAAAATGAAAAAAAAATAGCAAAAGGGGTCATCACTGAGGATCGAACCCTGGTCAGGCATGTGAAAGGTATAGTTTGCGCGCAAGTCTCTACCACTATGGTGGCCATACATCCATTGTATAATTTACAAAGATAAATATATAATGTGAATCTTCTTGGATTTTCTGGGCAAAACAAAGTAACTTGGCATTTTGCAAAACCTATCCTATCTCTCTCATTTCTCAACCATTTTTCACAAACTTTATATGGTTTTGGGGTAGAATTGAATGAGGAACATGATGGTGATTTTAGTTCTTGAAAATTCTTTTCCCTATGAAAAACCCGATAGTGTTTTTATTTTTGGTTTAAAAATGCAACTTCTCATGTACAACTTCAAGCATTCATATTTTATTCATGACAAACATACACACATCATAGTTAAATGGTAATGAATCAATTCAAAACATCCTTAAGGCCAGAACTGAGCTATTGTGAGAAATCATGTGTAATTTGCAAAAAAGACATAAGTGACATGCATGAGTAATGGTACTTTCAGTTTCAGGTCAGTTTTGCATACAACAATTGTTGCGGTGAAAATTGGATATCAAGCTATTAATTAACTTGAACCTTATTTCTTTTACAACCGGACTTTAATTTATCCAAAGGATAGGTCTAAATAAAGAAAGAACCTTTTTCGCGATGTGACAACAACGCTTTAAGAGATTCAGGGATTCGGGGGTTAGTTATATCTAGGGAAGGTATTAGCACCCTAAATATCTGTAGTACTCTACAGGAACCTTTTGTTTAATTACTTGCTAGGTTTGTGAAAAGTGCATTATGGTTTAAGTTTGGGAATTGAGATAAAATAAATAAAGGCCTAAGTGGTTTTCTAAGTTTGCTCGCAAAGACGTCGCATCTTCTGCCTACGTATCCTGACTAGGATAGAATCAAAGCAATCGTAGTTCGCCTCACAAGGGGAAAGAACACTTGATGATGATCAAGGTTCAAGGGGAACAAACATGACAATGCTTGTGTGGAGTTTGACAAAACTCCCTAATCTAAGTTGAAGTAAAAGGGGAAGTAAGAAGTCATGACAATGATTCTTACACAGAGTTGACAAACTCTTTCCTAGGGTTCTAGTTGAAGAACACTCCTAGTACATGTGGGTTTCTTAGACTTCAACCAAAGTCAAAAGGTTTCTAAGCTAAGGTTGAAGTGACTTAACAAAGTCAAAAGGGGTAAAGATTGTTCATGGACAGTCAAGTGGACAGACCTTCCTTTGGAGAGAGAGAGAGAGAGATGAGGCAACTGGATGAGAGCTAACAAGCTTCATCACTTGGGGAAAAAGTAAAATGTAAACACATTCATAAAGGCATTCATGGTGACAACCAATAAATGTAAAGAAATTGATAAGGATGAAAATTGCAATGATGACAATCAAAGCAGATGAATGAGAACTGTGACGACAGATTGCATTTTAATACAGTCAACAGGAGGGTTAAATGAACATGGTAATAATTCAAGATAAAAATCCTAGCATGTTAACTAACATGTATGGATATGAGAACAAACAAATTTCACACAAGAAATCAAGTGGAACCATCTAAACTTTCATCTGCAACAATTAGGGTTAATATTGTCAAAGCATAAGTTGCACAGGGTCAAACATGGTGAAAAATTAGTCAAACATGGAAAATAAAAATATGAAATGAAAGTACACATTAAAATAAACACAATGAAAAAATAATGAGTGAAAAATGATTAAAATTGAGAGAGATACGATTTTTTGAAGTTTGTATGAAAAAGTGGAAAAAATGGCAAAAAGGGTCATCACTAAGGATCGAACCCTGGTCAGGCATATGAAAGGTATAGGTTGCGCGCATGTCTCTACCACTGGGGTGGCCATACATCCATTGTTTGAAGCGCATAAATAAATATATAGTGTATGTTTTCTTGATTTTCTGGGCAACATGTGAAGCCTTTCCATGATTTGCAAAACCAATCATATCTTTCTCAAATCTCAACCATTTTTAAAATTTATATGGTTTTGGGGTAGAATTGAATGAGGAACATGATGGTGATTTCAGTTTTTGAAAATTCTTTGTCCTATGAAAAACCCGATAGTGTTCTTGTTTTTGGCTTAAAAATGCAATTTCATGTGTACAGCTTCAAACATTCATATTTAATCCATGTCAAACATACATACATCACATGCAAATGGTAATGAATCAACTCAAAACATCCTCAAGGCCAGAACTGAGCTATTGTGAGAAATCATGTTCAATTTGCAAACAATACATAAGTGATATGCATGACAATAGGTACTTTTAGTTTCAAGGCAATACTGACCAAAGCAATCTTTCAAACACATGTAATACATGATTGTGAGTGTGTTTATGTGAAACTTAGGGGACTGTAATGGTTGTGTAGGGTTTTGGTATCCAACATGCTCCTTATGTGATTATGTGCATTATGTGGTGTATGTTTGTGTTCAGGTAGCTTGGATGTGTTTTGATCACACACACACATTACAAATGGTCAAAGTAAGCTGTTAGAACACACAAAACAATCCAAAACAAGGTAATGCAAAAACAGGTATGTGACATGTCATTTTTGTGAAAAAGTGAGCATTTCATGAGTGAAATTTGGATACAGTGTGTTTTGATGCAAAGTGACCATGTAAGCATGTTATAATTGATGAGTATGAAGTGTTAGATCCATCATTTTGTTCAGAAACAAGCTTGTTCAAGAACTGGTATAGTGATGTGTCTTTTTTATGAAAAATGAGCATTTGAAAGATGGAATTTCATGACAGTGTGTTTATGAGCAAGATGATCATGCTAACATCTCAAGAATGTTTAAAGTGAAGTGTGTGCAATGTGATTTGAGTGAGAAAACATGTTGTGCAAAAAGTGGCTTGGTGTGTGGATGTGTATGTGAACAATCATGCATTTGCAAAGTGATTTTTCAGGACAGTGTATTTTTCAATGAAAAGGAGATGCAAACATGTTACAAATGATCAATATAAAGTGTACCAAACATTATTTGTGTGTAAAAACAGCTAGCATGACAGTTAGCATGGCAATTGCAAATTGGAGCAAAAGTGACATTTTCAAAGGTGAGTTTTTGGACAGTTTGGTTCCAGGCCTTTCCACTTCAATTTGAGGGGTCCTACCCTTCCTATATGTCATATGAAAAGAGTCTAAAGCTTGAAATACCATTAATGTTGACAGTTTGAGAAAATTGCAAGTGATTTGCAAAAACACACTTGAAACTTGCATTTTGAAAGCCAAAACTTGAGATACTTGTTATAACCATTAGGTGATGGTTTGAACACCTTTAAAATGACATATTTGAAGTGTCTAAACACTTCGTTGAAGTGGAAATGCACTAGAGCAAGATCTGGTATGTTTTTGCAAAAGAATGCTTGAAAAATTACACTTGAAGCTCAAAATCCTCATTACTTGTTGTAACACTCAAGCCAGGTTCTAGACATGTTTAAAATGATGTGCTTGAGATGTTTCAACAACTAATTAAGGTTGAAATGTACCATAGTGAAAACTGGTGTTTTAAAGCTTGAAATTTTTTGAAAAGTGTATTTTGAAAGCAAGCAACATGAAATGTACAAATTCTGTGCAAAACATCAACTTCTACACCTTGCATAAACCAAATAGAATGAGTTCAAAACATCACACATGTCAACAAACATCAGATTGTGGAATCACCATGACAAATGCAAGGATTTTGGCCAAAAACACACTTCCAAGCATGAATTGGCTTATGCTAGCAAACACAAAACATCTAAGCATGCATACACCTTACAAATAACATAACAAAACTGTTGGGAGCCAAAGGATTGACATACATTCACAAAATTCTGTTTTGGCTTCATGACATGCATATTCATCAATAGTTGTCAAAATGAGAAAAATGAGTTTCATGGCATGGTGATGCAAGGAAAGGGTCTAGACATTACATACCTGTAGTGATGACCCTAAGCAAGCTTAAATACTCCTAGAAAAACCAGAGATCCCTTTGAATGCTCCTTTTGCTTTGAATTTACAAGAATGTTGCAAAAAAGCCAATACTCACACCAGTTTGAGTTGCAGCAATTCTAGTTGGTTTGTGAGGCCTTAGACAGTCACAATATGATATATAAGAGGTGTTACAATTGTTAAAACACCAAGAAACAAGCTGAACAAAGAATTGGCAAGTTATGTGGTTTTTGCTTAAAGTGGGGTGGTGTGAAAAGTGATTTTGTGATTCTGAGGATTTCTTGATGGTTCAAAGTGTTAGACACCTTCTATATGATATTTAGAGAGTGTATGGAAGGTTATTGTGGTGTAGGAGTGTAGGGAAATGAAATGGGCAGCATAAGTGCAAAACAGAATTTTTGGCTATTTTGGTGAACTTTGGTGATTTTGCAACTTTGGTGCTAGGATGAAATGTAGCAAGAGTGATTGATTTCTCTGGTGTTTAGTGAAATGTTGATGTTCAAAATGAGGGGATTGAGCTCTCCTTTTATAGGGAAATGAAGTGAGGTGCTTGCTAGAGACATTACTTCACCATGAAGCAAGCCTTGATATTTTTGAGAAAAATCCCACTTGGTTGGCTTGGCTGCTCTTTTTCCCAAGGGTCAAGCTATTTTTGAGGGGTTACTGAAGAGTTTATCAGGCTACAAGCTTTGTAGAGTGGCTGGTTCAGTTTTGCTTTTACACCTCATGCTTGGAAAAGTCAAAAATGGCAACTTTGGCAATGAAACTTCCATCTTTAATTTTGTGATACTTCTATGCATTCTTTCTGTTCTAACATGCTACATATGTTCCATATATCAGATAGAATGAGTTTTGCAAGCTGAGATGGGCTCAATTGGATGGAAGAGATGATTTTGCAATTTTGGCCAATGTGGGACTAAAGTGTGAAATCACCAACTTTGCACCCATGTAACTTTCTGCTCATAAATCACCTTGAGGAGTTCTTGTACTTTTTAGAAAGCCCTCATGTAGTACTACAACATTCATGTTGGCCAGAAGTCTTGATTCCAATTGAAACTAGGTGAAAAATACTCTTGAAGTTGGCTGAATTTAGGGTTCTTAAGGCAAAATAACTTAGAAATTTTCTAAGTTATTTCCCCCTCTTGTAATGTTTTCTCCTCTAACTCAAAAACTAAGCATTTTCTGACCATGGACCACTAGGAGACTTTTGTAGAGCTTGTCAATAGCTTTCAAATAAGCTTAGAACCACCTCAATCGGATGTGCGGTTAGGAAGTTACGGTTTCGTCCCTTTCGAAACCCTAATTCCCGATTTTCTCGATTATTCCTTCATCCTTGGTCAAATGACCATGAAATTTTATGAGCAAGCTTATATTGTCATATGGAACACTTTTTCTTCACATGTTGAAGTCTCAATCCTTAAATTTGAAAAGCCGATTTTTCGTCGCCGGCGCGATCGATCGGTAACTACCGAGTCGTCTGTGGACGTTCTGGACTTCTCTAGACTTTGAAACTTTTTGAGTAGACTTCAATAGGCCAAATAAACTTTATAAACCCCAATTCCCTCATTGAAACACCTTCTAACACAAAAGTCAAACTACAATTGACTTTTCATCAGCCAAAAACCCTAATCGGGGGTCCACACTGCACTGTTCCTGATTTTGGACTGACAACTTCAAATTGCTTTATCATTTGACCTCACATTGTGTATTTGAACTTTCTCATGCCTTAAATCCATCCAAACTCTTGATTGATTATGCACACACATCTACGATTTCGTCTGCGTCAAAACCCTAATTCATCTGTAGCTTGACAAAGAAAATCTTGAACTGGGTTAATGTTAGATAATCTTATGATGCATGATTCTAGAATGATAATGAGGATCTAAGGTGGTCAAAATTTGGGGTGCAACAGTTGCCCCTATTTAAATATCTTCACTAGATGGAACCGAGAGATGACAATCTTCGAGGAATCGTAGTGAAAGGTATTTAAATACAGAAAAACCAAAAATTTTGCCCCTTAGATTCGATGCTATGCAAAGGACAAATGCTGAAATTCTATGAAATCTAAATGATGCTTCATGATGCTTGTAATGCCAGACATAAGACTGGTAAAAATAACAAGTAACCATGCTGCAGGAGTAGGTTCTGAGGACTTGACATACTGGGGATGTCCTTTTGAGGGACCTACATTGGGAAAGGAAAAAAAACTGACATGGACACCAAATAGTTCAAACGTGACTAAATGGTAGCATCTGAGAACTAACTTTTACTGGGGAAACGGAACCTGACGAGGACATCCGTTTACCGGGGAAAGAGACACATTCCACTGGGGAAAGAGTGACTTCATATGGGGAAATAAAAGGAAATTTGAGACAAACCTCACTGGGGATAATCAGACGAGGCCTTCCTATAGCGAAGAGTTCAAACGGGATCTTCAGGAATGGACTACAAACAAAACCAGACACACAGGGGATGCTAGTAACGACTAGATCCCCGAGATTAGACTGGGGAAAACAAAGACTTGCTGGGGGATAATGGTGACTACCAACCCAAAGTAAATAGGTGAGAAAATCAAGGAATGCCAGTGACGACTGGACTTTTGCTGAGGAACTTGGTAACAACCAAGGGATAAAGGTACCGGATGTATGTGGAACCATACCAGTTACGACTGGATTTTCACGGGAAAATGGTGACAACCAAAAATGATACTAATGACAATTGGTAAGGAGTGCCAGTTACGAATGGACCTCATGGGGATTAATGATAAACACAAATAACGATTTGGGCGGAGAGTGCCAGTTACGACTGGACTTTACTGGGGATGTTGGTGGTGACCAACGCATGATACCAATGACGATTGGATTTAAGCAAGACCAATTACGACTGGGCTTCACGAGGGAGTTGTGGTGATGACCCACAACTAATACCAATGACAATTGGATTTAGACAATGCCAGTTACGACTGGACTTCAAACAGGGAGTTGGTGACGACCAACAGGTGATACTAATAACAATTGGATTTAGACTATGCCAGTGACAACTGGACTTTAAGGGGACTGTGGTGACAACCACAAGACGGTACCAATGACAATTGGATTTAACTATGCCAGTGACAACTGGGCTTCAGGGGAGTTGGTGACAACCAACAAGAGACACATGATGCCAGTGACGAATGGACTTTGCAAGGATAGTGGTGACAACCACAAAATAAAACACATAATGTCAGTGACGACTGGACTTGCAGGAAAGGATAGTGATAACTAGGGAAAAGATACCGCAACACTGGGGAAAGGGTAGAAACACACTGAATCCAGGTTGAGGGGTGCTTGGGAAACAAATCCAATTATGCTGGGACTTTAACCAAGTTAAACCAAATGTCAGAGTAAATACTGTTCTGAAATTCCTCTGTTGGGGGAATGAGTTTTCCGTTTCTTCAAAGTCTTGTGAGACGGCCCTTTAGTCTTGGTAACCACACATGACCAAAGGAGAAGTGAATGAATCTGTTTATTACTTCAATTGGGGATTGATACGACTACATATCAAAGCTCATGCTCCTTCGAGACACCAGGGGAGTATGATTTTCGCTGAGTCTTTCACGAGTCAAAGCATTTGTTTTTGTTAATCTTTCCAAGTTTTATTGTTTAAAAGAGAAATCCGGCTTTTGTGTTTTCAAAATTATCATTTTGATTGATGAACAAATTTTGCATAACAAAAAACGGTAAAGAGAAATAGTAGTTGCAACAAAAGAATGGCTCAAAGCTGATTTTATTCAAGAATGAAACCTTGCCAATGACAAAATTCCATAGAACTTTTTTTACAAGTGAAAAATGGCAAATGTGGAAAGGTTACATTGAATCCCATGACCATCCTTTCCTAAAGACTAAAATCCACCAAATCCTTGCTTCTGACGAGAGCGATTGGAGGTGAACATTCTTTGTATAATTCTCTGCACTGGTGACAACCTTCTGATGCAGTGAAACGCCTTTGTCCCTAACTTTTGTCTGGATCGCCCTTTTCGGGTTTTCAATCCACCGGGATGCTCATTTTTGCCTAAGTCGCCCTTTCGGGTTTTCAACTTAGCGAGATTTCAATTCTTTTCTTTCTCTTTCTCTTTTTCTTTTCTTTTTACCCTAACTTTTGCATAAGCCGCTCTTGCGAGTTTTTCGGCTTATCGGGCTCTTTTTTAGGCGTAATATTTTCGGACTGCATCAGAATTTATTGGGTGAGTGAGCTGTTCCCCATCCATGGTTGTGAGAATTAATGATCCTCCCGAGAATACCGTCTTTACAATGAAAGGACCATCATAGTTAGGCATCCACTTCCCTCGGGCATATTTGTGAACTGGTAAGATTTTCTTCAGTACTAGCTCCCCTTCTCGGAACTTTCGGACACGAACCTTCTTATCAAAAGCTCTCTTGATCCTTTTCTGATATAACTGGCCGTGGCACATTGCAGACATGCGCTTCTCATCAATTAGGTTTAACTGGTCGAACCTTTCCTTGACCCATTCTGCTTCCTCAAGCTTAGCTTCCATTATGACCCTTAACGAAGGGATCTCGACTTCGATTGGAAGCACCGCATCCATCCCGTACACCAAAGAGAAGGGGGTTGCCCCTGTTGAAGTGCGAACAGATGTTCTGTACCCGTGTAGAGCAAAAGGCAACATTTCATGCCAATCTTTATAAGTTTTCACCATCTTTTGCAGGATTTTCTTAATGTTCTTGTTTGCTGCCTCGACAGCTCTGTTCATCTTGGGACGGTATGGAGAGGAATTATGATGCTCAATCTTGAATTTGTCACATAGTTCTCTCATAACTTTGTTATTCAGATTGGTGTCGTTATCTGTGATGAACCGGTTCGGAATCCCATACTGACAGATGATCTCTTTCTTGATGAAACAGACCACTACTTGCCGTGTTACATTGGTGTATGGTGCGGCCTCAACCCATTTGGTGAAATAGTCAATAGCCACAAGGATGAATCGGTGTCCGTTGGAAGCTTTCGATTCAATTGCCCCAATCATATCAATACCCCACATGGAGAAAGGCCATGGTGATGATAACACATTTAGCAGTGTAGGAGGTACGTGCATCTTGTCCGCATAAATCTGACACTTATGACATTTCCTGGAGAATTGGATACAATCATTCTCTAAGGTTAACCATTAATAACCAGCTCTCAAAATCTTCTTGGCCATCGCATATCCGTTGGCATGAGTTCCGAAGACTCCTTCATGGACATCTCTCATCAATAACTCGACTTCTCTTTTGTCAACGCACCTCAGTAAAACCATGTCATGGTTCCTTTTATAAAGCACATCATTGCTGATAAAGAACTTGGATGCCAGTCTTCTCAAAGTTTTCTTGTCAAGTGAAGTGGCATCGGCTGGATATTCTTGCTTTAACAGAAAGTTCTTTATATCGTGATACCAGGGCTTACCATCCTCTTCTTCTTCAATCATCTGACAGTAGGCAGGTTCAGTTTTCCGCTCAATCTGGATGAGCGTAGCATCATTAACATCCTGTACCTTCCACATAGAAGCCATCATGGCTAGAGCATCAGTAATGTGATTTTCAGATCTAGGAACATGCTTGAAGGTGATCTCGTCGAAGTACTCAATCATTTCAACAATGTAAGCTCTGTATGGGACCAAATTCTCATGTCTAGTTTCCCATTCGCCGGTTACTTGATAAATGACTAGTGCTGAATCCCCGCTCACTTCCAGGGTTTTGATTTTGAGGTCAATAGCTGCTTCAAGGCCGAGGATGCATGCTTCATATTCTGCGATATTATTGGTACAGTCAAAATCTAACCATGCAGTAAATGGAGTGTACCCGCCTTCAGGATTCATCAGAACAACGCCTACACCGTGCCCGCTGTAGTTGGAAGAACCATCAAACATCATCTTCCACTGAGGACTTGATTGGGGATCTTTATCAAGACCAGGCTCTTCACAGTCTTTTACCAACATGATGTCTTCGTCCGGGAAATCTAATTTGAGAGACCCATCGTCTTCGGCCGGTTGATCTGCAAGGTAATCTGACAAGACGTTGCCTTTGATAGACTTTTGAGTCACGTACTGGATGTCGTATTCTGATAACAACATGTGCCAACGAGCAAGTCTTCCAGTTTGAGCAGGCTTCTCAAAGATGTACTTGATCGGATCCATTTTTGAAATTAACAAAGTAGTGTGACAAACCATATACTGCCGTAGGCGTTTGGCGGCCCAAGCCAGAGCACAACAAGTTTTTTCAAGGAGCGAATAATCGGTGAACTTCTTACTCAGATAGTAGATGGCATGTTCTTTTCGTCCGGATTCATCTTGCTGCCCTAATACACATCCCATGGAATTTTCAAGAACAGTCAGGTACATGAACAATGGTTTTCCCGACACGGGGGGTATCAAAATTGGTGGCTCTTGCAGATAGCTCTTGATTTTGTCGAAGGCTCGCTGACAGTCTTCATTCCACACAACTGGCTGATTTTACGTAACAATTTGAAAATGAGCTCACAGGTAGGAGTCATGTTGGAAATAAACCGGGATATATAATTTAATCTTCCGAGAAAGCCCCTGACTTGCTTTTCAGTTTGAGGAGCTGGCATGTCTTGGATGGCACGAACCTTGTCTGGGTCTACTTCAATTCCTTGATGGCTAACAATGAAACCAAGTAATTTTCCTAACCTTACCCCGAAAGTACACTTGGCTGGATTCAACCGCAATTGATACTTCCTGAGTCTTTTAAACAGTTTCAGAAGGTGCTCTAAATGATCTACTTCACTTTGAGATTTAGCAATCATATCATCCACGTATACTTCAATCTCCTTGTGCATCATATCATGAAATAGAGTGACCATGGCTCTTTGATAAGTGGCACCGGCATTTTTCAGACCAAACGGCATGACCTTGTAGCAGTAGGTTCCCCAAGGGGTAATGAATGTGGTTTTTTCCATGTCATTTGGATCCACTTTGATTTGGTTGTAACCAGAGAAACCATCCATGAAAGAGAAAACTTCGAAACGGGTCGTGTTGTCTACCAAAGTATCAATATGTGGTAATGGAAAGTCATCTTTTGGGTTGGCTTTGTTCAGATCTCTGTAGTCGACACACATTCTGACTTTTCCATCGTTCTTCGGTACCGGAACAATGTTTGCTACCCATTCAGGGTATTTGGATACTGCCAAGAACCCTGCATCTATCTGCTTTTTAACTTCATCCCGGATTTTGAGTGCCATGTCAGGTCGGGTTCTGCGAAGCTTCTGTTTAACTGGCAGACATTTTGGTCGGAGCGGTGACTTGTGGACCACTATATCGGTGTCCAGACCCGGCATATCTTGGTAGGACCCGGCAAATACATCAACATATTCTTTCAAAAGTTCTTTCAACTGTTGTTTGACATCTGCCCCCAGACTTGCCCCAATCTTGACTTCTTTCTTGTTTTCTTCAGTGCCAAGGTTGATGACTTCGACCTGTTCTTTGTAAGGCTGAAGCTCTGTATCTTCATTTTGAGTCAATCTTACCAGCTCATCAGGAATTTCGAGGTCCTCGTCTTCATCTTCAGCTTGGTAAATCGGTGAATCAAAGTCAGGAGGAAATGCCTAGTCATCGAATTCAATGGGGTTTTGAATGGTGCTGCAGGTGGGAATGGTTTGATTTATTAAAACACACAAAGATAGATGCAGCATACAAAAGAGAAAATTGCTTTTGGTTTTATAAAATTGCCATTTTTCCTTTTAAAGTGAAAGCAACAAAAACAGTAAAGGAAACGAGGATTTTAACAAAATAGTCCATTTTCATTGATATTCTTGAAAGCACGGGGCCCTTACAAAACATTCCTATGACCTTGGGCACGGCCATGGAGTTTTAAAATGACAAAACAAGAAAAGAAAACAAGAAAATTACTTTGACTCGGGAAAGACTACAGGAACATCCACGGCTTCCCAGTTGTTCAAAGGGAAGTCACAGCGATACACTAAATGCTTGATGTCTTCACCTTCAGCCTCGTCCCCTATAGCGTTGATTTGGGAACCTCCACTAATGAATATCTCCTGAATTGTCTTCAGCTTTCCTTTGTCATGTGCAGCTTCCTCAACGTGAGTTGGTTTGTAACCCAACCCTTGTCGATTCATCTTGGGCTTCACTTCAATGATCTCTCCCCATCCTGCGGGAGTGCCTTCTTTCAATGTTGCTTTGATGCTCTGAGCCGATGCGAAAGATGGACAACTTTAAACTACTGGGTCTTCCAACATCACTGCGTTGGCTATTTCGAGGGCTTGGAATGAACTTTCTAATGCACCCTCGTCTGCTTCGATATATCTGAATGAGGACAGGTTGCTTACCATCAAGTCTTCTTCCCCATGTACAATCACCAATTTATCGTTTACAACGTATTTCAACCTTTGGTGCAAGGTGGACGTCACTGCCCCTGCTTCATGAATCCAAGGTCGTCCAAGTAAGCAATTGAACGCTGGATTAATTTCCATCACTTGGAACGTTATATCAAACACGTGAGGCCCCACCATAATGGGCAATTCCACCTCTCCAACTACCGCTCTTCATCCATCGAATGCTTTTACAATTAATGATGTGGGCTTCATTTCTGCCCCAGTGTAAGCTAACCTGGCAAGTGACCTTGCGGGTAACACATTTAGCGATGATCCGTTATCAACCAGCACCTGTGCCATAGTGTCTTCTAAACATCTAATGGAGATATGCAATGCTTGGTTGTGGTTTCGTCCTTCTTTTGGTAATTCTACATCACTGAAGCTCAAAGTGTTGCATGCCGTAATGTTTGCCACTATTGAATCAAATTGCCCCAGGGTTATGTCTTTTGTCACGTGGGCTTGTTTCAGCACCTTCTGTAAGGCTTCCCGGTGAGCAGGGGAATTCATTAACAAGGACAACACTGAAATTTTCGCTGGTGTCTGATGAAGTTGGTCCACCACTTTATAATCACTTCTTCGAATAATTCTTAAGAATTCCTCATCTTCCCCCTCTGTGCCGGGGATCTCTTTGTCTTGTACTGCTGCCGGAGTAACTTCTTTTGGAGCAACTACCGTAATCTTTGGTTGGTATACCCGGCCACTGCGGGTCATTCTACTAGTCCCTGCAATATTTGTGATATTGCCTTGGTCTTTCTTTACTTCTTCTTTCTGACCTGTCTTTCCTGATACTACCGTCATGTTGTATTTCCATGGAACTGCCTTCGTACTTTCAAAGGGAAATGGCCTTGGCTTTTGAATTATGATCGGTCGAGGCTGACTGATCATCGACCTGTCGAACACTGGTTTGATATTTCTGAACATTGGATTCTTCTCATTTTCCTTTGGCAGATCGAAAACCGGTTATATTACTGAAACTTCCTTACTTCGGGCTCTACCACATACTTGTAATACTCCTTCATTGAACAACCCTTGGATATCCTTCTGTACCGTACTGCAACTTCTAGAACTGACAGCACATTCCACACAACTATAATGACTACTTGAAATTAAACCCACCTTCAAGAGCTTTTCATGTAACGTCTTCAATGACGTTTTAATTTCTGACACATTTGTAATCAATCTTTCAGCTGAAGAGTCTTCTATTGCGTTAACTCCTCCGTGACTTAGTAGCGGGTTGTGCTTTACATTCGGTGCATCGTTGAAAGACAAAATCTTCTTCTCAATTAACTCTCTTACCAAATGTTTCAGAGCAAAACAACTTTCTAGATCATGGCCGGCGGCGCCCTCGTGAAAGGCACAGTGGGCATTTGGGTTATAGTGAGGAGATGTTGTGTCAGGATTTAATGGTCTCGTTGTTACTAACCCTTCCTGAACCAAAGAAGGGTACAGTTCGGTGTAGGTCATTGGTATTTGAGGAATGGCGGGCTTTGTTGTTGGTCTTCTGTTTTGAAAACTCTGGCGAGGTGCCGGAGCTCTGGGTTGCTGATAGGACAGAGCGTTGGGCGCTCGTTGATGTCCCTGGTGAATAGGCTGGTATCTGGGTGCAGGTTGCACCGTTTGGTAATTCGGACGGGTGAAGGCCGGTGTCACCGCTGCCACATAATGTTGTGAGGCATACGGTAACGGGTACATTGGTCTTTGATAGCTTTGTTGGACGTAATTGGGCTGAGGCTGCGGCTGTTGGGCAAAGCCGGGTTGTTGTTGAAATGGTTGATAGGGTTGTTTCCACATGCGTCCCTTTCTTCCATTGGTTATAGCGTTGGTTTCCCCCTCTTTCTTTTTGTGAAAAGGGTTGCCAACCTTCTTGGCTTGGTTGTTAGAACTACTGGAACCACTGGATACTCTCCCATTCTTCATCCCTAACTCCACTCTTACTCCAACAGCTACTATATCTGCAAAACTTGCACTCACACTGCTGATCATCTTTTCATAAAACTCTGGCCTAACTGTATCAATGAACCAGTCTGTCAATTCTTTTTCACTTAGCGGCGGTTCCACCTGGGAAGCAGTTTCTCTCCACCTTTGGGCGTATTCTTTGAAAGATTCTGAATTCTTCTGGGACATACTTAGCAACTGTCTTCGATCTGGGGCTAGATCCATGTTGTAGTTATAATGTTTGATGAAGGCGTTGGCCAAGTCTTGAAAACAGTGGATACGGGATTGGTCTAAACCCAAGTACCATTTTGCAGGAGCACCTTTCAGACTGTCTTGGAAACAGTGAATCATCAATTTGTCATCTTCTACATAAGCGGCCATTCTTCGACAGTACATGAGTAAATGTGTTCTTGGGCACGAAGCACCTGAATATTGATCAAAGTTCGGCACCTTGAACTTCGGTGGAATTACTAGACCAGAAACCAAACACATGTCACGTGTATCGGCCCCGAAGATGTCATTGCCTTCCATAGCCTTCACTTTTCTTCCTATAGTCTCAACACTTTCTCTTAGTTTCTCATGTTCCTCATTTTCACCTTCAAACTCTTCATGATCGTCGAATACCGGAGGAGGATTGTGAAACATTGGGCGTACCTGTGTTTGTACAGCAGCTTGGGTATATGTTGGAATAGCTTGCGGGATTTCCCCTCCTAGAGGAGTGACTTGTTGGTTTACCGGTGTTGGTTGTAGAAACTCGGGATGCAAACCATAAGGTGGGGTATTTGCAATAGTAACAACTGCCAGGGTCGGATCTACAGCTGAGCTGGTGATTTCGGAAACCACAGTAGTTTGAGTGTCCATCTTCACTCGGATGACTTGTAGAGCTTCCATGATCTGTTTGATTCCTCCTCGTAAATCTCCGAGCTCCTCATCAATCCTGTCAATTTCTTGATTCTGGGCCTCCATTCTTTGGCAGGCTTGAGCTCTGGTGTTGTATCGGTGTTGAGGATTCAGTGTGATTCACTGTGATGACAGGACAAGGAGATGAGACACGACACAGAGGACCAATGCTTATGTTATATGCTTTATGAAATGCAAAAATGCGGATGCAATGTTTTAAACATTCAAGGGATTCAAAGCAACATTCAAAGACATTATAAAATGGAAAACATTACAACAGTTTTTTCATACATCCCTCTACTGGGGAGTTTTACAATAACTGGAAACTGAAATACAAACTTAAATAAAAATTTACAGACACAACAAAAGAACCCTAAGTCATCTAGCTCGAAGGACTCCCCTCTTCTGGTTGATTCTGTCTTCTTCCTTGACGTCCCCACCCCTGAAGTGCTTCCTTCTCTTGCATAGCTAAGAAATACTTGTCTCTCCAAGTTCTTCCATCTTCTTTGGCCTTTATCAAAGCGGCTTGTAATTCTTCCTCGAGAGTAGGTTTTGTTGAACCAGGTTCAAAGCGAGTGTAGAACATTTTCAAGGCGGCTTCTTTTACCCATGCTAGATAAGATTCAGAAACAGTTGTATCGGGGTAATCCAAAGCAGTCATGCCCCTTGTATTGATACGGCGCCAAGCGTATATGATCCGGGCTTTGTACTCTCTGTCCTTCCCTTCTTTGATACAGAAACTCCTCATTAGATTGAAATCCGGTTCACCTTTCATCGGATGCCCCAACTGCCGGCGAGCAAGGATAGGATTATAACTGATACACCCTTTGGTACCAATGAGCGGCACATTTGGGAAATCTCCACAACTTTGAATCATAGGAATTCCTCCATAAACAGGGTCGTACCACTTGATGTCGGTATGCTTGAGTAACAGTAACTTGTCGGTCCATGGGTTGCTATTTTGTCTATCCCAAAGTGTTGGTAATCTTGGCAAGTGCGAAATAAACCACTTGTAGAGAATAGTAGAACAACATTCAATGGGTCCAGCTTCATACAGATGTCGGCGGTGGATGGCAAAGTAAGTGTCAGCTAGGAGGGTCGGCACAGGGTTTTTGAGTAGGAACAGATTGATTGCATCTTTGTTGATAGAGTTGTCATCAGATGGAAACAAGAAGAGTCAGTAAATCAACAGCACCAACAGGGCTTCAAATACTTCCCGGTTCTTCGCCTCGGCGTAAAAATGCGCTTTTTCAAATAGAAGCATGGTAGGTAACCCATATGGGTTTCCTTGAGCAGTCATTAGAGCTTGTACTTCAGTTACTTCAAGATGAACAACTTCGGCAATTGTTCTTTCGTCAGGAAACCCTTCTCTCCCAGAAAACGGTCTCGGAGCAACACCTAAACCAATCAACACAGAGTACTCTTCTAAAGTTGGCAACAGCTGGTAGTCGGGAAATGTGAAGGAGTGGTAGGTTGAGTCGTAGAATTTCATGAGAGCGGACAACATCTCTTCATCCGCTTGGACCTCAAGTAAAGATAGTACCTTCCCATACTTTGCTTCGAACGCTTCGGGATCTTTCACCAATCTTCCCAACATTCTTAGATTCTCCAGATCTGGCCTTCGGAACATGAACTCTGTAGTTATTCTCTTTCCGGAATCCATTTAATAATATCTGTGAAATAAGTTTAAATCCCTTGAATGTTTAAATAAAATAAGGATGTGAATGCAAATGCACAAAGTTTTATGGAACTCAGACATCGATATTCGAAACATCACGGATTTCATTAGATTTTCAAAGTTGTATTACAAAATATTTTAGTACATCTTACAAAAAGGAAAAAGTCCTAAAGAGGAAAATCTTCCATCAGAAAGTCTACTGTTGTTGTTGCTTTCTCGAGTTTCTCTTCCACTTGCATCTTCTCTTGCATGAGCTTCTCCACCATCGTCCTCCACGGAGTTGACTGGTTGCTGAAGAAAAATAAGTTCTCTTGTGTCTTTATTTTCTTGCATGCACTCACCTCTTCATCCCTTTCTTGGAGTTGTTTGTGGAGCTCTTCATTCTCTTCCATTGCAACTTGGTATTTGTACCTCCAAGACACTTCAGTCTGCTGCGAATTCCTCAAGGCAATCCTTAACTTTTCCTCTTCGGACATAAAGATCAAAGGGTGTTTTTCCTTCAAGACCATGGGCTCCTGTGGGGCATAAGGCATTTTTAACTGAATGGCTCTCTTCTGAACCCATTGGAGATAGGGATCGAGAGAGACACAGTTAGGTTTCCCTAGGCTTTCTTTTCCTTTCTTGTGTACATGCTTCCAAGCTTCCAGGATTTCCTCCTTCAATTCAGATACTCCCTTAAAGAATATACTCTCCACATGAGCACTGTTGGGCCTGTCTTTCAACGGATACCCGAGCTGTCGCCGAGCGAGAACCGGATTGTAACTGATCCCTCCATTTGTACCAAGGAGAGGCACATTACCGAAACTTCCGCAATTGTCAATAATCTTTATCCCGTCATACTCTCGGCTATACCAATCAATATCAGAATGAGACAAAGCCATAATCTTTTGAGACCACCATCCTTTCCTCCAAAAGGCATGAGCTTTAGGCATGTGAGAATGAAACCACTTGTATAGCAAAGGAATACAACAAGTAATCATTCCTCCATTGTGAAGATTCCTCCAATGAACTGAATGATAGGTATTGCCTAGCAGAGTTGGTATGGGGTTTTTCTTCAAGAAAATTTTGATGGCGTTGAGGTCTACAAAGTTATCAATGTTTGGGAACAAGAAGATACCGTAAATAAGTAAGGCAAAGATCGCCTCAAATGCATCCATACTCAAGTGATCGACATAATATTGAGCTTTCTTAACCAAGAAGTTAGCAGTCAAACCAGGAACTCCTCCCTTGGTGGTCATATTTTCCTGAATATCTTTCAATCCCAGGCGTGTCGCTCTAGCAATCTCTTCTTTTTTAGGGTCCTTCTCCGTGATGGGAAAAGGAGACTTTTCTAGAACAGGCAAACCAATCAAACAGGAATATTCTTCAAGTGTAGGCACCAACTGATAATCAGGGAATGTGAAACAGTGATAAAGCGGATCATAGAACTGTAGTAGTGTAGAAAGAAGCCCCAGATCCATCTTCTTCTTTGTTCTCAATAATGACAATAGATTCCCGTACCTGCTTTTGAATCCTTCTATGTTTGTCACAAAAGTACTCAGCCTCTCTATGTCATCCAACTTAGGACTCTTGTAAGTGTACTTTACAGTTTTCTTTTTTCCGTTATCCATGATGTTTCCTAAAGTTTATAAAAGAAGAGACTGAGTTCCATAAAAAAATTTATGTTATGATGCTTATGAATGCATGAATGCAACAAACACAGGTAAACACATATTCACATATACACATAGATAAACAAACATAGGTTTTGGTTTGGGGGAAATTCAAGCATGGAGCCAAGGTCTACCCTTCCCAAAAAGGAGTGTACTAGAGTTTTTCACCACTGTAGAACAAGGTTCTAAAAGATTCCCAGAGTCCTCAACCTATCTTTCGGATATTATCAATTTCTCAAATAACTCGGTGGTCGATAATATTCTCAAGAGAGTCTCGTCTGAGTGTAGTATCGCGTATCAACTATTCGGAAATACTCCCTCATAGTCATCGCACTACATCCTAGTAAGGTCAAAGTGGGGTAATAAGTGATCTAAAGGTCCTCAATGGCATGGGCCCCTTATAGAAAGCAGCATTGTTTTCACGAATACTCGATCAACAACACAAACCCTCAAAAAGGACCTCCATTGAGCGGTGGTTTTCTCAAGTTAGCTTAGTCGGGAATCACCTTCCTATAAGCCTCCTTGAATATACCACCTTCCTATCATAAGTACGCTCGAGCACGGGTATAGTGCTGTCTCACCACTTGAAGTTCCCAAGAACCAAATATAAAAAATATGCACATATTTATAAATATTCACAAATAACAAGTAATTAAGCAAAATAGGCAAAACCCTCAAAACAAAAGTAAATTTCCCCAGTGAAGTCGCCATTTTCTGTTGCGGTGAAAATTGGATATCAAGCTATTAATTAACTTGAACCTTATTTCTTTTACAACCGGTCTTTAATTTATCCAAAGGATAGGTCTAAAGAGAGAAAGAACCTTTTTCGCGATGTGACAACAACGCTTTAAGAGATTCGGGGATTCGGGGGTTGGTTATATCTAGGGAAGGTATTAGCATCCTAAATATCTGTAGTACTCTACAGGAACCTTTTGTTCAATTACTTGCTAAGTTTATGAAGATGTGCATTATGGTTTAAGGATTGGGAATTGAGATAAAAGTAAAAGGCCTAAGTGGTTTTCTAAGTTTGCTCGCAAAGACGTCGCATCTTCTGCCTACGTATCCTGACTAGGATAGAATCAGAGCAATCGTAGTTCGCCTCACAAGGGAAAAGAACACTTGATGATGATCAAGGTTCAAGGGGGAACAAACATGACAATGTTTGTGTGGAGTTTGACAAAACTCCCTAATCTAAGTTGAAGTAGGAGAAAGTAAGAAGTCATGACAATGATTCTTACACAGAGTTGACAAACTCTTTCCTAGGGTTCTAGTTGAAGAACACTCCTAGTACAGGTGGGTTTCTTAGACTTCAAGCAGAGTCTAAAGGTTTCTAAGCTAAGGTTAAAGTCACTTAACAAAGTCAAGAGGGGGTAAAAGAATTGTTCATGACATTGACAGTCAAATGGACAGACCTTCCTTTGGAGAGAGAGAAGGGAGGAGGCAACTGGATGAGAGCTAACAAGCTTCATCACTTAGGGTAAAAGTAAAATTACAAGCAAAAAGAATTCATGGTGACAACCAATAAATGATGAAGGGGTTGATAAAGATGAACAATGCCATGATGACAATCAAAGCAGATGAGATATGATGAGAACTGTGACGACAACTCGCACTTTAATACAGTCAACAGAGGGATGAAATGAACATGGTAATAATTCAAATAAAAAATCCTAGCATGTTAACTAACATGTATGGATATGGGAACAAGTAAATTTCACAAAAAAGTCAAGTGGAACCACCTAAACTTTCATCTGCAACAATTAGGGTTAATACTGTCAAAGCACAAGTTGCACATGGTCAAACATGGTGAAAAATTGGTCAAACATGGAAAATAAAAACATGACATGAATGTAAACATTAAAATAAACACAATGAAAAAAGAATGGGTGAAAAATGATTAAAATTGAGAGAGATATGATTTTTTGAAGTTTGTGTGAAAAATGAAAAAAAATAGCAAAAAGGGTCATCACTGAGGATCGAACCCTGGTCAGGCTTGTGAAAGGTATAGTTTGCGCGCAAGTCTCTACCACTGGGTGGCCATACATCCATTGTCTAATTTACAAAGATAAATATATAATGTGAATCTTCTTGGATTTTCTGGACAAAACAAAGTAACTTGGCATTTTGCAAAACCTATCCTATCTCTCTCATTTCTCAACCATTTTTCACAAACTTTATATGGTTTTGGGGTAGAATTGAATGAGGAACATGATGGTGATTTTAGTTTTTGAAAATTCTTTTCCCTATGAAAAACCCGATAGTGTTTTTGTTTTTGGTTTAAAAATGCAACTTCTCATGTACAACTTCAAGCATTCATATTTTATTCATGACAAACATACACACATCATAGTTTAATGGTAATGAATCAATTCAAAACATCCTTAAGGCCAGAACTGAGCTATTGTGAGAAATCATGTGTAATTTGCAAAAAAGACATAAGTGACATGCATGAGTAATGGTATTTTCAGTTTCAGGTCAGTTTTACATACAACAATCAATCATACACCTATGATGCAAGCTAATGAGTGTGTCAACATAAAAAACAAGGGTCTGTACTGGCTGTGTAGGGTTTTGGTATTCAACATGCTCATTATGTGATTATGTGCATTATGTGGTGTATGTTTGTGTTCAGGTGGTTTCAAAGTTTTTGGGATCATACAAACACATTACAAGTGATTACTACAAGCTGTTAGAACAAGCAAATCAACTTAAAACAAGCCAATGCAAGAACTGGTGTGTGATGTGTCATTTTGTGAAGAAAGTGATCATTTCAAGAGTGAGATTTTGATGAAGTATGTTTTGATGCAAAATGATCATGTAAGCATGTTATAATTGATGAGTATGAAGTGTTAGATCCATCATCTTGTTCAGAAACAGACTCATTCAAGAACTGGTATATTGATGTGTTTCCTTATGAAGAAATGAGCATTTTAAAGGTGGAATCTCATGACAGTAAGTTTCTGAGCAAGATGATCATGCAAGCATGCTATGAATGATCAATATGAAGTGTGTGACAAGTGGTTTGAGTGAAAAAATGAGTTTATGCAAAAAGTGGCTTGGGATGTGAATGCTTATGTGACAAAGTTGCATTTGAAAAGAGATTTCTCATGACAGTGTGTTTTCAATGAAATGATCATGTAGACATGTTGTAAATGATAAACATGAAGTGTTCCAATCATTATTTGTGTGCAAAAACAACTAGCATGGCAGTTAGCATGACAATTGCAAATAGGAGCAAAAGTGACATTTTCAAAATGAGTTTTTTGGACAGTTTGGTTTCAGGTCTTTCCATTTTAATTTGAATGGTCCTACACCTCCTATATGTCATATGAAATGGTTCTAGAACCTTGAATATCATTAATCTTGACAGTTTGAGAAAATTGTAAGTGATTGGCAAAGATACACTTGAAACTTGCATTTTGAAAGCCAAAACTTAAACCACTTGTTATAACTCTCAAGTAAAGGTTTGAACAACTTTAAAATGACATACTTGAAGTGCTATAACACCTGGCTTGAGTGGAAATGTATCAGAATAAAAACTGGTATGTAATTTGCAAAAGAAAGCTTGAAAAACCTACACTTGAAATTCAAAATCCTCATTACTTGTTGTAACACTCAAGCCAGGTTTTAGACATGTTTAAAATGATGTGCTTGAGATGTTTCAACAACTAATTAAGATTGAAATGTACCAGAATCAAAACCGGTGTGTTATGCTTGAAAACAAGTGCTTGTGTGAGTGCAATGTTGAATCAAAGAGTGAGCAAAATTTCAGCAAGGTAACCCTACACACATCATAGATATACATGTTTGATGATGTCCAAGCAAGTAACAAGGCTTAAATTGGGCTGAACAGAATTTTAGCTTTGGGAGCTGGCTGTTAGTGTTTTAAACAAGCATAAACAAAACTTAAAACTACCATGGGGCACAAACTGACTAATCCAGGTACACATACACACCTGACACATGATAGGAAACAGTTTCAAATTAACAAACTAATTTACAAACCAGTTTATAACATAATGGCCATGTGGCTGCCCAAACTTTGATTTAAAATGCAACAGCAGGATGCTTTTATTACAAGGAGCAATTTTCAATCCAACAAACACATGAACATCACATATATGCAGTATACAATATGTCTAACACACATAATGTCCATATTCAGCACAAATAGCAAAACAACATAATGTCCACATTTCAAAATTAAACATAATGCTCAAATATGTCAATTTATGAGAGCTAATGCAAAGGGCAGTAGAAACCAGTCACATACCTCTTGATGAACCTTTTGAACAAGCTAGGATAGTTGAGAAAACCAGAGATACTTTACTTCACTTTCTTGCTCTTGGACTTTTCTTCAACTTTAAGCAACAATGCATTTTCAATGCCAAAAGAGGAGGTATGATTTTCTAATGGTTGGTAAGTGTTTGATCAGCTGAGATATGTTGCTTATGAAGTGTATGGATGTTCAAAACCTCAAGGAAAGGTTTAGAACAGAGTTTGGTGATTTTTATGGCTTTTGGTCAAGGTATGATATGTATGAGTTTGACTTTCTGGTTTTTGAGATTTCTTGGTGGTTTAATGGATCATACACTTTCTATATAGTATTTAGAAGTTGTATGGAGGGTGGTTGGGGTGTTGGAACTGATGGAAATGGATTTGGCAGCAAATATGCAAAAGCAGAATTTTGGCCAATTTTGTGAACTTTGGTGTTTTTGCAATTTGGATGCAAGGATGAGATGTAGCAAGAGTGTTTGATTTCTCTGGTGTTTAGTGAAATTTGAATGTCCTAAATGAGGGGATTGAGCTCTCTTTTTATAGAATTCTGAAGTGAGGTGCTTGCTAGAGACATTTCTTCACCATGAAGCAAGCTTGGATATTTTTGTGAAAAATCTCCCACTTGGTATGCTTGGCTGTTCCTTGGCTGGATCTTTCACCCAAAGGGCAAGCCAATTGATGGTTTACTGATGCAAATAGCAGGCTAGAAGCTTTATAGAGTGGCTGGTTCAGATTTGGCCTTTACACCTCATGCTTTGAAAAGTCCATTTTGGCAACTTTCACTTTATGGCAATGAAACTTCAATCTTTAATTTTGTGATACTTCTATGCATTCCTTCTGTTCTAACATGCTACACATACTCCATATATCAGATAGAATGAGTTTGACAAGCTGAAATTGGCCCACTTGGAGGAAGGAGGTGATTTTGCAAACTTGGGCAATGTGGGACAAAAGTGTGAAATCACCAACTTTGCACACATGTAACTTTCTGCTCATAAATTACCTTGAGGAGTTCTTGTACTTTTTAGAAAGCCCTCATGTAGTACTAAAACATTCATGTTGGCCAGAAGTCTTGATTCCAATTGAAACTAGGTGAAAAATCCTCCTTAAGTTGGCTGAATTTAGGGTTCTTAAGGCAAAATAACTTAGAAATTTTCTAAGTTATTTCCCCCTCTTGTAATGTTTTCTCCTCTAACTCAAAAACTAAGCATTTTCTGACCATGGACCACTAGGAGACTTTTGTAGAGCTTGTCAATAGCTTTCAAATGAGCTTAGAACCACCTCAATCGGATGTGCGGTTAGGAAGTTACGGTTTCGTCCCTTTCGAAACCCTAATTCCCGATTTTCTCGATTATTTCTTCATCCTTGATCAAATGACCATGAAATTTTATGAGCAATCTTATATTGTCATATGGAACATTTTTGCTTCACATCTTGAAGTCCCATTCCTTAAATTTGAAAAGCCGATTTATCCGTCGACGGCGCGATCGATCGGTGACTACCGAGTCGTCTGTGGACGTTCTGGACTTCTTGAGACTTTGAAACTTCTTGAGTGGGCTTCATTAGGTCATATGAACTTCATAAACCACAATTCCCTCATTGAAACACCTTCTAACACAAAAGTCAAACGACAGTTGACTTTTCATCAGTCAAAAACCCTAATCGGGGGTCCACACTGCACTGTTCTTGATTTTGGAGTGACAACTTAAAATTGCTTTATCATTTGATCTCATGTTGTATATTTGAACTTTCTGTCACTTAACCATCCAAACTCTTGATTGATTATACACACGCATCTTCGATTTCGTCTGCGTCAAAACCCTAATTCATCTGTAACTTGACAAAGAAAATCTTGCACTGGGTTAATGTTAGATAATCCTATGATGCATGATCCTAGAGTGATAATGAGGATCTAAGGTGGTCAAAATTTGGGGTGCAACAGTTGCCCCTATTTAAATATCTTCACTAGATGGAACTGAGAGATGACCATCCTCGAGGAATCGTAGTGAAAGGTATTTAAATACAGAAAAACCGAAAATTTTGCCCCTTAGATCCGATGTTATGCAAAGGAAAAATGTTGAAATGCTATGAAATCTAAATGATGTTTCATGATGCTTGTAATGCAAGACACAAGACTGGTAAAAATAACAAGCAACCATGCTGCGGGAGTAGGTTCTGGGGACTTGACATACTGGGGATGTCTTTATGAGGGACCTACATTGGGGAAAGGAAAAAAAACTAACACGGACACCAAATAGTTCAAACGTGACTAAATGGCAGCACCTGAGAACTAACTTCTACTGGGGAACGGAACCTGACAAGGACAACCGTTCACCGGGGAAAGAGACACATTCCACTAGGGAAAGAGTAACTTCATATGGGGAAATAAAAGGAAATTTTGAGACAAACCTTGCTGGGGATAATCAGACGAGGCCTTCCTATAGCGAAGAGTTCAAACGGGATCTTCAGGAATGGACTACAAACAAAACCAGACACACAGGGGATGCTAGTAACGACTAGATCTCCGAGGTCAGACCGGGGAAACCAGAGACTTACTGGGGATAATGGTGACTACCACTAACCTTCTTTGGGGATAATGGTGACTACCAACCCAAAGTAAACAGGTAAGAAAATCAAGGAATGCCAGTGACGACTGGACTTTTGCTGAGGAACTTGGTAACAACCAAGGGATAAAGGTACCGAATGTATGCGGAACCATACCAGTTACGACTGGATTTTCACGGGATAATTGGTGACGACCAAAGAGTGATACCAATGACAATTGGTAAGGAGTGCTAGTTACAAATGGACTTCATGGGGATTAATGATAACCACAAATAATGATTTGGGTGGAGAGTGCCAGTTACAACTGGACTTTGCGAGAAATTGGTGACGACCATACTTATGATGCCAATGATAATTAGACTTTAGACAATGCCAGTTACGACTGGACTTCAAGGGGAGTTGGTGACAACCAACAAAAGACACCAATAACAATTGGATTTAGACAATGCCAGTGACGACTGGGCTTCACGGGGGGCTTGTGGTGACGACCAACAACTGATACCAATAACAATTGGATTTAGACAATGCCAGTTACGACTGGACTTCTCGGAGGAGTTGGTGACGACCAACAAGTGATACCAATAACAATTAGATCTTAGAAATGACAGCTACAACTGGATTTTTAGGAGAGTTGGTGACGACCAACACGTGATACCAATGACGATTGGATTTAAGCAATGCCAGTTACGACTGGACTTCTCGGAGGAGTTGGTGACGACCAACAAGTGATACCAATAACAATTGGATTTAAACAATGCCAGTTACGACTGGACTTCTCAGAGGAGTTGGTGACGACCAACAAGTGATACTAATAACAATTGGATTTAAACAATGCCAGTTACGACTGGACTTTAAAGGGACTGTGGTGACAACCACAAGACAATACCAATGACGATTGGACTTAACTATGCCAGTGACAAGTTATTCAATGCCATTTTCTGTCGCCGGAAGGTGGTATATTCAAGGAGGCTTAACTAATTCATGCACTTTCATGAGTTATGAGGTTGAACTAATTGGTATTGACAATCAGATTAAGATGCCAGTGAACTAATTGGTATATTCTCCGGCTACAATCAGATTAAGATGGCGCCGGAAGACATGGAGAAAACTACTTTTATTACACCATGGGGTACATTCTACTACAAGGTCATGCCCTTCGGTCTGAAGAACGCAGGGGCAACTTACCAACGGGCGATGGTAACGTTGTTTCATGACATGATCCACCACGAGATTGAAGTCTACGTAGACGATATGATAGCGAAATCTCAAACGGAGGAAGGACACCTGGTCAATCTGCAAAAGCTTTTTGAGAGGTTGAGGAAATTCAGGCTGAGGCTGAATCCGAATAAGTGCACTTTCGGGGTGCGATCCGGTAAGTTACTGGGGTTCATTGTAAGTAAGAAAGGCATCGAGGTTGATCCTGCCAAGATAAAAGCGATTCAAGATATGCCAGCGCCGCATACAGAAAAAGAAGTGTGTGGTTTCCTGGGGAGAATAAACTACATTGCAAGGTTTATTTCTCAACTCACAGCCACATGTGAACCGATGTTCAAGCTGTTAAAGAAAGATCAAGCGGTGGTATGGAATAAAGATTTCCAAAGGGCATTCGATAAAATAAAGAAATACTTGCAGGAACCTCCGATTCTGATTCCCCCAGTTGTCGGATGGCCTTTGATAATGTACTTGACGGTACTTGAGAATAGTATGGGTTGCGTGCTCGGTCAGCACGACGAGACAGGCAGGAAGGAACATGCCATTTATTACCTGAGTAAGAAGTTCACGGATTGTGAATCCCGATACTCGATGCTGGAGAAGACGTGTTGCGCATTGGCGTGGGCTGCCAAACGTCTCCGACGGTATATGTTGAATCATACAACCCTGTTGATCTCGAAAATGGATCCGGTAAAGTATGTCTTTGAAAAGCAAGCTCTTTCCGGACGGATTGCCAGGTGGCAAATGGTTTTGACGGAATATGATATTCAATACGTGTCCCAGAAAGCAATCAAAGGGAGTGTGTTGTCTGAACATCTTGCTGAGTTGCCGATTGAAGACTACCAGCCTATGAAGTTTGAATTCCCAGATGAGGATGTGATGTTCCTTAAGATGAAGGATTGCGAAGAGCCTTTTCCCGATGAGGGGCCAGAGTTAGGTTCCCAATGGCAGTTGATTTTTGATGGTGCAGTTAACTCGTATGGTAGCGGAATTGGGGAAATTATTACAACTCCTCATGGGTCGCATATCCCGTTCACTGCCAGGTTGACATTCCCATGCACCAACAACGAGGCTGAGTACGAAGCTTGAATAATGGGGTTGGAAGAAGCCATTGATTTGAGGATCAAGAATATTGATGTGTATGGTGATTCATCACTCGTTGTGAACCAAATCAAAGGAGAGTGGGAGACTCGACAACCAAATTTGATCCCGTATATGAATTACGCCCGAAGGTTGTTACCGTTCTTTGACCGTGTAGAGCTCCACCATGTGCCGAGGGCTGAAAACCAGATGGTTGATGCCTTAGCTACCTTGTCCTCGATGTACAAGGTCAACTTTTGGAATGAAGCTCCAAATATTGTGATTTCTCGCCTTGATAGGCCTGCGCACATTTTTGCCGTTGAAATGGCGCCTGATGGCAAACCTTGGTTCTACGATATCCAGAACTTCCTTATGAATAAGGAGTATCCGGTGGGCGCATCAACCCAGGATAAGAAGACTCTGAGGAGGCTTTCTGGAAACTTTTATCTCAACCCTGATGGTGTTTTATATAAGCGGAATCATGATCTCGTGCTGCTGAGGTGTGTAGACGAAAAAGAAGCTGGGTTCCTGATGGAAGAGGTTCACGAAAGTACATTCGGTACGCACGCCGGAGGGCATGCAATGACAAGGAAGATCCTGAGGGCAGGATATTATTGGCTGACCATGAAGTCGGACTGCTTTAAGTTCGCGAAGAAGTGTCATAAATGCCAAGTTTATGCTGATAAGATTAATGTGCCGCTGAGCCCGTTGAATGTCATGTCTTCCCCGTGGCCGTTCTCCATGTGGGGCATTGATATGATTGGGAAAATTGAGCCTACGGCATCCAACTGACATTGCTTTATCCTGGTCGCTATTGATTACTTTACGAAGTGGGTTGAAGTCGCGTCGTATGCTAATGTCACCAAGCAGGTGGTAGCAAGGTTTATAAAGAAGGACATCATCTGTCGATATGGTATCCCAGAGCGGATTATCACGGACAATGGTTCAAATCTTAATAACAAGATGATGAAGGAGTTGTGCCAAAATTTCAAGATAGAACATCATAATTCATCGCCTTACCGGCCGAAGATGAATGGTGCTGTTGAAGCAGCCAATAAGAATATAAAGAAGATTGTGCAGAAAATGGTTGTTACTTATAAGGATTGGCATGAGATGTTGTCGTTTGCTCTCCACGGTTATCGCACGACAGTGCGCACATCAACCGGAGCAACTCCTTTCTCACTGGTGTACGGTATAGAAGTCGTCCTACCTCTTGAAGTCGAGATTCCTTCTTTGCGAGTTTTGCGCAATGTCAAGCTTGACGAGGCAGAATGGGTGAAGGATAGATTGAACCAACTCAGCCTGATGGACGAGAAGAGGTTAGCTTCTATTGCTTATGGTCGGATATACCAGAGCCGGATGAAGAAAGCTTATGATAAGAAAGTGCGCCCTCGAAGCTTTCAGACGGGTGATCTCGTCCTAAAGAAAATTCTCCCACCTCACTCCGATCACAGGGGCAAGTGGACGCCGAATTATGAAGGTCCGTATGTCGTTAGCAAGGTCTTCTCGGGAGGAGCTTCGTTGTTAGCTATGATGGATGGGGAAGATTTCTCATCTCCGGTGAACGCGGGCGCGGTTAAAAAATACTTTGCTTAAAAAATGACCCGCTGGAAAGAAAAAGAAAATTCAGGCAAAAGTTAGGGCATCCCGGCGAACCAGAAAAAATAAAAAAAAAGGTTCGGGCAAAAGTTAGGGATATAAATGAAAAGAATGTAAACCCGCAAAGTCGAAAACCTGAAGGGGCGACTTTGGCAAAAAAGGGTATCCCGGTGAATCGAAAACCCTAACGGGCGATTCAGGCAAAAGTTAGGGATTTAAAATCAAATGACCGCGTTCCGTGTGATTTTCCTTGCTCGGTGATTTGGGAGTACCTGAAGGTCGTCTATCTGAATCAGTCTCTTCCGAAGATGAATCATCGGGAAGTTTTGAGGTCGAGTGAGTCATAGGGGTGTTCGCTTCATGGTGTTCGTCTACACCGCATTGCCAACATTTGTACATACCTACTGTATATTTATGTTTGAGTTTTTTGCAGCTACCTCATTTCAAGAGCTCGCATCTCTTGTAAAACATTTCGCCTATTTACGGGCCATTCATCAATAAACACGTTATTCAATGAACTGATTGTTTACTTGTTTATTTCTGCAGTTTTGTTTGCGAAAAACGCCGGGTGTTTTTGATAAAATACGCGTGCATAAGCTTGTGGGCTTCGGCCGATGATTGTTAAAGCTTTGAATTATTTGAACAATGTCGCAAATGATAACCTAATGGTCCCTTTGTGAAAGGTATTGTGCTTGTTTGTTCGTGTTTTTGCAGGATTGATATCCTCAGAGGGCGCCAAAGCAGTTCCTTGATAGGATCAGTACATTTCCCCTCAGAAGTCGCCAAAGCATATCCTTGATAGGAGTGGCACCTTTTCCCCAGAGTCGCGATGAGTAGCTAAGGATTGATATCCCCAGCAGTACTGACACACGAGTATTCATCAGACTTGATAGTCCAGCAGGTGTTCCTAGAAAGGTTTGGTCTCCGTGAGACGTACCCAGAGTTATCCTCAGCAGGTCAAGGTTGATATCTTCAACAGAGTGTAGCCGTTCCTGGTAGATGGATGGCATTTCCCCGGCAAAGTATAGCCACGCCTGGCAGATGAAGGGTGTTTCCCCAGACAAATTTTAAAAGATTGGTTCAGCAAGCTGAAGCTTGTCTCCCCACAAGTTTGAGAAATTATTGACAGGATTGTCCCGTAGCCTGAAGGCTATTCCCCAGAGAGTTGTAAATCAGAAAGCCGCTTAAGGCGTGTGTCTTCTTCCCCATGCAGAGTAAAGTAGAGGGTTGTGTGTTGGTCAGCTTGATGTGTTGTGTTTCCCCGGAGGAGTCCGTCATCCCTAAGTTTAAGTCCAGTTGAGATTGGCACAGGTTGTAGTTCCCCTGAAGGGTAGCTCTTTTCCTCAACAGAGTGGTTACTCTCTCCCGGAGAGGATGATTCCTCTTCCCAACATTTATTTTGCTGGGGCATTTCTTTGCATGATTGCATAGCATCTACCAAAAGCGTAGCATTCCCGTCTCGCACGGAGCATTGCGCCATTCATTCTCAAACATGTGCATATGGAACATGAACTAGGTGGTTACCTTTCCTCCAGCAGAAGTATCTTTGCTCCTCAGTTGAAGTTTCTAGGAAAAGATTGAGTGAACTCTCTCGTTATTCCCCGATGAAGTCTTCAGGATTGTTTGGGTGAACCCTTCCTTCCTCCCCGACAGAGTATTAACCTGATGGTTATTTCTGGTGACCCAGTGTTTGCTTTTATTTAGCGATGGTCCGACAAGGATGTCAAGAGAATAGCAGCATGATATGCTACCCTGACGGTGATGTCAGACGTGAAGATTGACTTCGTGAACGCCTGAAGGCGATGTCAGAAAGTTCCTGTAGAGTCAGGTTCCCCATTGATGATTCAATGTTTTGTCTGAAGACAATGTCAAAAGTTTGTAGGTACAGCTTTTGTATACGAGGCGATCCGTGTTGGTCTGATAACCAAATCAGTTGTCTTGACGTGATTATTGATTGTGATCGAGCAAATTGTGGTTCTTCCCGACTGATGTCGAGGCCTGAAGGCTATGGTACCACTTGACTAGCGGTTTTTCCCGACTGATGTCGAGGCCGGAAGGCTATGGTATAACACGCAGACAAAAGACCTGCAATATACTCAAATTTGCAGGATGACAATGTAACCACTAGTTGCTTCTTAGAGCACCAAGAAATGACCTCCTAGATACTTGAAGAAATATCCAGAAGTACTTCTTCTGTAAACTTTGTCTCCACACCAATCAGAGCTTGAATAACATATCAGCTCTGAATCAAATTTAGCACCATAAGGAAACAAAACTCCATACCTCAGAGTCCCCTTAATATACATAAGTATCTTGGCAGGATCTTGGTATTGTAACCACTTTAGTTTGTTCGTAAACCTACTCATCACTCCAATTGCATAGTAGATGGCAGACATGGTGTTATAGAGATATCCCAATGAGTACCCCAAATGTTTAAAAGTTGTAGCATCTACATCATCAATCTCAACATCAGAATCAAACTTATGATTTGTTTAAGCAGGTGCGATTGTAGACTTGTAATTTATTAGCTTAAATCTCTTCAGAAGCTCAAGTTCATACTTTAGTTGATCCAAAATTATACACTTATCAGAGTACATAATCTCCACACCTAAAAATATACCATATTTCCTAGATCATTAATTTCAAACTCATTCATCAACACATTTTTGAACTTGACTATCTCATCCAAACAACTCACTGTTAGAAATATGTCATCAACATAGATACACACCAAAATCATATTGCTATCAGATGTATGTTGAACATAAACATCATACTCCATCTCACATTTTATGAGTCCTTGTAGCTTGAAAAATGAATCAATTTTTAGATTATAAGCTTTAGGAGCTTGTTTCAGTCCATACAAGGCTTTATGCAACTTGTACACCATCCCTTTCTGATTCTTTTTCACAAATACAGGAGGTTGTGACATATAAACTTCCTCTTGTAAATGACCATTAAGAAATGAATATTTCACATCTAAATGTATCACAGGACAATTTCTATTAGCAGCTACAACAATCACCAATTTGAGTGTTTCATGCCTAGCTACAGGTGCAAACACCTCAAAGTAATCTAATTCAGATTTCTGTAGAAATCCTCTAGCTAATATCCTTTCTTTATGTTTAACAATTGATCCATCTGGATTCCATTTTAATTTCTAAACCCAACTCACGCTGATGCCTTTCTCATTATTTGGAAACTCAGTTAACTCTCAAGTATTGTTTCTTTCTATAGCCTCAAGTTCTTATTTCACGGTCTTCAACCACACTTTCTTCTTGTCAAACTATGTAAATATTCTTGGTATTTGCATGATTCTTTGTGGCATTTGAACTTGTTCATAATCTTCTTCAGATGATGTACTACCTTCAGAGGCTAGACCACCTTCATGGGCATTATTACCACCAGATTCTGGATCATCATCAAAATCTAGATCAAAACCAGATTCACCTTCAGCTTCTTCTTCATACTCATTTTCAAAGGAATAATCTCCACCAGAGTCTTCTTCAGACTCATCTTCAGTGGAAAAATCTATTTTAGAGGCAGATTCTCCTTCAGAGTCTGAAATATCTTCAGAAATTAACTCATGTGTTAACACTGCACCAAGGATGGATTGAGACTTATTTCAATCCCATGCTCTTGTTTTCTTCGTAATGATATCTCTGCTTACTTCCATCTTGTTAGTGATTGAACAATAAAGCTTATAAGCACCTGTATTATGGTATCCAAATAGTAACATTCCTTTGCTTCTATTATCCAGCTTCTTTCTAGTAGTACATGGAACGTGTTCGTAACAAACATAACCAAATACTCTGAAATGACTCACACTTTGCCTATCTCTAGTCCACTTCTCAAAAGGAATATTTTCCTTCAACTTCTTAGTTAGACACCTCTTGAGCACATATCATGCAGTGACAACAACTTCTCCCCACAAGGTGTGAAGGAGTTTCTTCTCTTTCAGCATGCTCCTTGTCATATTAAGCAAAATCTTGTTTCTTATTTCAGTAAGACCCTGTCGTATTAACCAAAGTCCTATTTCTTTTTTCCAGTAAGACCGTTGTGTCTTGGAGTATATGGAGCAGTCACCTCACGTTCAACTCCATTCTCTTCACAAACCTTTTTGAACTCTTATGAGTTGTACTTACCTTTCCACCATCAGTTCTGAGAACTTTCATCTTTTGACCACTTTATTTTTTAACCTTCACCTTGAACTTTTGAAACTCAGCAAACACCTTATGCTTAAACTTGATGAGTGCTACCCACTTCATTCTTGTGAACTCATCCACAAATGACACAAACTACTTGTTTCCTCAAAATGAAGGTATTTCAAATGGTCCACATACATTAGAATGCACTACTTCCAAAGCATTTTTTGCTCTTGGAGCCACTTTTTTGATGCAAATGGAAATCTAGATATCTTTCCTTTCATGCATATCTCACGTGACTTCTCAGGTTTCACAATCTTAGGAATGCCATGTACTAGTTTCTTAAAACTCAAACGCCTTAAACTTCTGAAGTTCAGATGCCCAAATCTCTTGTGCCACAACTCACTGTCACCTTCAACACCTTTTGCACTAAGGAATTTAGTTTCAGTTATTTTCACATTCACTTTGAATGTTATGTTGCTTCCCTGTTTAATTTGAATATTTTGTTGCTTTTCATGCCAGGAACATATCAAACATCCTTGATCAGAACAATTTTGTCATTCTTCACTTTGACTTTGACATTTTCCATTCCTTCAGCATTAAGGTACTTATCATCAGCACATTTGATATTTGTCCTATTTCTGTAGTTAAAATCAATCAGCCATTGTTTGTTTCTAATTAGGTGATTTGAGCAGGCAATGTACATATACCACCAGTCTACCAAATATCCACCATCAGATTCTAAAGTCATCAATATTACAAGTTCATCACCAGAATCTCCTCTGGCTATGTTTGCTTCTTATGATTTTTTTCCTTGTTTGACCAACATTCAGTAACAAAGTGGTCATACTTCTTATAACATTAGCATTGAACCTTCTTCGTGTCAAACCTCTCCTTTCCTTTCCGACGTTTCTTCTCACTAGAGTTAGAGACTTCGGACTTTCGATAACCACCCCATGTCTCTTCGTGGCCTCTGACTAAGATTGCTTCTGATTCTTCTTACTAGAAGACGCTTTCAGAGATTGCTCTACCTCTCTTTCAAAGTTTCTCTCAGTCAGACGTAAATCTCATGCCTATAGACTACTCTACAGTTTCTCAATTCTCATGGTGTTAAGGTCTTTAGAGTGTTCTTTTGCTAGAAAAATATAATCAAAGTGAGGAGTAAATAATCTCAGTACCTTTTCAATGATTACTTATTCAGAGAGAGTTTCTCCACACGATTTCATCTTATTTGTGATTAAAATCACTCTTGAGATGTAATTAGGTACCTTCCCATTGTTCATCATGTTGAGATTTTTATACTTTGTATGTAGAGACTAAAGCTTCACATTCTTCACTGACGCATCACTTCCGTAACACCATGCCACTATGTCCCATGGAGCCTTCACCGTCGTTGAATCAACGATTTTCTCAAACACATTTGTATCAACACACTGATGAATATAGAATAATGCCTTTTGATCTTTCTTCCTCGTTCCACTTTGTGCGTTTCTCTACGCTTCCATTGCATCTGCTGCAATCGCTGTGTAACCATCATTGACGAGATCAATAATATCTTGAGCTCTAAATAACACACATTTAAATCATCGATCGATTCGAATTCTTTCCATCAAATACATGAAGCTTTGTGTTTAAGCTACCGTTTTCGCCTTTCATCTTCGTTCTTGTGCAAATCACTCAGATCTCACCAACACTCATGTTTCTGAATCCTGCAGAATTAAGAAATATGATTCTATTTCAATTTCAATCTTCAATTCACTGTGAATTAAACGAACATAATCAATCACACACGCCTCACGTACATTCGTGTTACCCAGTGAATTGAACCAGAACTCTAGATACCAATTGTTGGTGCACAAATGAAAGAGAGAAATAGAGAGAATTCTAACTAAATTTTCTATCTAACTGAAAAATAGTTTCAAAATGAATTAGTTACAAACTGAAAGTTGAGTTCAATATTAATACCACTAGAACAACTAAATGAAACTCAAATTAAATCAAAATGCAACTCAAAATAAATGTTAGCTTAAATGTGAATTTGGATTACACTTAAAAAAGGTCTCCACTTCTGAACTTGAAACTCGTCATTGGACCGAAGTTCCAGACTCGTCACTGGTCCCCACTTCTCAACCAGACACTCGCCATTGGTCCGAAGTTCATACATCTATCTTTAATATACATGATGCATGAATGCGACTAACAATATAAATGCAATACTTGTCTCAACCTTCGACTCCAACACTCGTCTTAGGTTCCTCTCTGAACCTAAGACTCGTCATTAGACCTAAGTCCCTGACTTGTTACTAATCCCCTCTTTGAACCACTAACTCGCCATTGGAGCAAAGTTTGTACATTGTCAATACAAGGCTAAAATGAATGGTTCCTCTCTGAATCAATCACCTCGACATAATTCAACATAATATATAAACATCACCAATATAAGACCACAAAAGTGGTTCCTCTCTAAACCAAACACCTCCATATAATTCAACATAATATATAAACATCACCAATATAAGGGCATAATAATAATTCCTCTCTGAACCACACAACTTAACATAACTCAACAATGATATATATAATTACAACTCAACACAATACATATAATTATATAATTACTAAACAATACTCACCAACCGAATAATAATATTCGATATAGTCAACTCATAATTCAACAGAGTTCACAACTAACTCTTTCATTTTTTATTTAAAAGTAAAGAATTTCGAGACATACTCTAATCTTAAATCAACTATTCATCAACTCAACCATAAACATGTCAAATAACTCAAAAACTCAACCCTCTTAACACACACCACACTCAAAACGCATAAATGTAACTCAATAACTTACTCATAACTCGAAACATATCAAGTGAATTAAAACACACCAAATTATTTAAAAATTATATTTTAAATGATAATTATAAATACGCAAAAATATAAGATAATGTATAAATAAAATTGCTAGAGAAACTTAATTTATAATGGGCATTTTTTTCTGCAGAAACAAATGGCCATTTTATAAAAAAAAGACCATAAGCCCAAACAAGAAAACTAAAACCCTATAAATAAAAAAAATAACTTGGTTATAAGTAGGGCTAACGTGTACAAGCGATTGTTTTAAATCAACTACTCATCAACTCATCCTCTAATCTTAAATCAACTACTCATCAACTCAACCATGAATATGTCAAATAACTCAAAAACTCAACCCTCTTAACACACACCGCACTCAAAACGCATAAATGTAACTCAATAACTTACTCATAACTCGAAACATATCAAGTGAATTACAACACACCAAATTATTTAAAAATTATATTTTAAATGATAACTATAAATACGCAAAAATATAAGATAATGTATAAATAAAATTGTTAGAGAAACTTAATTTATAATGGGCATTTTTTTCTTCAGAAACAAATGGCCATTTTATAAAAAAAAAAAAGACCATAAGCCCAAACAAGAAAACTAAAACCCTATAAATAAAAAAAATAACCAAGGCTAACGTGTACAAGCGATTGTTTTAGGGGGTTTATTCATTCATCATTTTATCCAGCAACCTCTAAATCGAATGGTATGCACCACTCACTTTCTCCTCCTCTCTCTTTTCCGCGTTGCGCTTCTCAGATTTGAGTTTTTATTTTCCTCAAATTTTAGGTGTTTTTATGACCTAAACTCAGGCTTCCGAGGCGAAATTGGCGAACCCTATGAGGGATATCAAGGTTCAGAAGCTTGTCCTCAACATCTCCGTTGGTGAGAGTGGAGATCGTCTCACCAGAGTTGGCAAGGTTTTCATTGCTTTCCTCGTTCAATTTTCTGTTTCGTTTTCGATTTATGTTTTTTTTAATGATTTTTATTTATGTTGTAGGTGCTAGAACAACTCAGTGGACAAACCCCAGTGTTCTCCAAAGGTTAGTTTTCAGAAATTTTAAGATTATGTTTGTAATGGGTATGGATCTAAAGGCTATTTTAATTCGTAAGTTTTGTTTATAAATTAGTTTTATCACCATGGATGAGATTCTATAATTTTTTATTTAAAAACTTAATTTGAATGTTGAGGCTGTTTTAGTATTAATAATGTAATATTCAATTGTTTTGTTTTTTATAACAATGTGAAAGCTTTGATAGTAGAGTAGTGTTTAGTTTGATTTTGGTTGTGATTTGTAATGATATAAAGTTTGAACTTGTGACTTATGTCGAGGTAAGTTTGTTATGTTTATGGGTCTTTGGGAGGGATACGATTGTTTAAAGTTTGTACTTATTGATTTTTGTGTAAGTTTGTGTGAAAAATGGTTTTGAAAATATTTATGTTGAATTTACGAAGAATTGATTTCTTTTGCTAAAATTGTGAGCTCATTGTGGTTTTGATAAGGGCTTTTACTTCTGATAGAACTCTATTATAATGACTTCTGTTCAATTAAACCTCCTTTTCTTTTTTAAACGGAGTCTATGGAATGCATTTACTAGGATATATGGAGTTGTCTCATTTTTATTTTCTCCTTGGATTTTGTCAGCAAGGTACACTGTCCGATCCTTTGGTATTAGAAGAAATGAGAAGATTGCATGCTACGTAACTGTTAGAAGCGACAAGGCAATGCAACTTTTGGAGAGTGGACTGAAGGTGAAGGAGTATGAACTTTTGAGGAGGAACTTCAGTGACACTGGATGCTTTGGCTTTGGAATTCAGGAACATATTGATCTCAGAATCAAGTAAGCTTATAAACAACCCTAGAATTTCATGATACTCCATTGAGGCAGTATATTTGATAAGTTGACTGAAGTTATGTTAAAGAGACTGCATTTCCTTTATTAATTACAATTATAGGTTGATTTCTATTTGAATTATTTACTTATTATCTCTCTTTGACACTTACTATCTACTTCAGATATGATCCATCTACTGGTATCTATGGTATGAACTTTTTTGTCGTTTTGGAGCGTCCTGGTTACCGTGTTGGTCGTCGCCGTAGATGCAAAGCCCGTGTCGAAATCCAACACCGCGTTACCAAGGATGATGCGATGAAATGGTTCCAAGTGAAGTATGAGGGAGTGATCCTTAACAAATCTCAGCAGATCTGAGTTATTTTGTGTTAGGTTTATGTTTTTGGCATCTATAGTTTGTTGTCTTTTAGATATTATTGTCTTAACTTCTTTGAAATTTTTGATGGATTATGATATTTTGATTTTTCTGCTATTTCATGAAGCACTTGAGTTCGCAGTAACCCTATTTAAATACTTCTTCCAAGTTTCTGAATGCTTTGCTTTATTTTATTGGCTTCTCATTATGCTTTGTTTTCTTTGCTTCTCAAATGGACAATATGGAGAAGCAGGATAATATTATACATTTAAGTGTTGAGTTTTTCACTGGTTAAAGTTCACTATCTTTTATAGTAGTCGCAGCAAAAAGTTTCCTTTGTAGTGCTGCAACTTTGGTTGTTTTTCTGAGATTGATATATGATAGAATCGCAGAGGTTAATGCCGAAGTTTGTTTTGCCTTCTGTTAGGCAGAAATTGTAATCTCTGGATCATTGCTCTTTTGGGGAAACTTCCCTGCTTCTGTTTCTAAATTTTATCAATAATATGCAAGCATTCCTATCACTTTTATTGTTTTCTTTTCTTTTATATGATAATCATGTTACTTTTATGCAAAGTTTATGTTTTGTAAACTAAATGTTATTATAATAACTTTTTATTAAGATGTGTTTTTTTTCTTCTTGTTTTTTAATAGTAACATTATTTTTTTCCCCTTTAAAAGTACTAATAACCAGATCCATATAAATAAATAAGTTCCCTCAATTAAACTGAAAAATAATTTTTTTAATGTAAGTCCATCATTTAACGCCATAAAAAATCAATAAACAAAGCATCCATGCATTAAGAACATGATTCTTTGTTGATTTCTTTCGTCTCAACCTGGAGTAAACATCATGCTTTGAATTAGAATAGAAAACAACTCAAAAGCAAGAATACATAGAAGTGACAACATTACATTACTTAGCATATATTCTTATCTAACAGATAAAATGAACATAGTCATTAATTTCTAATGTTCACACATGAAGCAATATCACACACCCCTTAAGTAAGAAAAGAATATATGCATGATCAATTCAAGAGGAAGTTAGTGAAACCATGAGTCACAACATGAACAATTTCACGCCTTTGTCGGGGCTTTGGAGAACAGGTTCTACAACCTATGATAATGCTCCTCACATTTCCAGTAATACTCATGAATTCAATGAAATTCTAGTGTTTTACAGATCTCGTCACTCTACTAGGGCCAATGTAAGTATATCATGATATTTTTGGCATAACCATTGTTTGATGATAACAAATTTGCATGTATGTATGTAATTTTGGTTCTTGTTAACAGGATGAGAGGAGTTTAGGTGTACAAGATCCATTACGGTTGTGGGAAGTTAGAAGAACTCCTACAGAACATCATAGAACACTAAAGTAAGGTCAAATTTCAAGGTTTCTTAAGTATTTAGCTATAGAGTCTGGTGTCAGATGTGTGTTAGTGTCAAACATCAACGCATACATGTGATTACAATCAATCATTTTTATTTTTTTAATTACTATCGGTGTTAATATAGCGAACGATGTTTGTGTTTGTATCAATAATTTAGACATGGTTTATTGGAAAAATATTTGCAGTTTTCCAGCACAACCTCATAGAAGACAGCAAACTTATGTTCACAATGAAGAAATGGGAAGAAGAGGTTTCAATCCAACGAGACTCGGACAATTTTTGCATCATTCACCTGTAAGATCAACATCAACGCATCAAACAAACACACAAGTCCCGCATGTGGTAGAAGATTCCAAATCAAATATTTTAAGCAAGTTACGGAAAGTAGTCTATAACCCTGCGCACACGCTTTTAGCTAGAAAAGTGAGCTTATATTATAGAGACAATGCTTCAAATGATTTGAAAGAGAGAGTGAAAGAAAAGAATGAAGATGGTATGAAATGTGCTATTTGCTTGGAAGAATTTGAGGCTAAAAAAGAAGTGATGCTTACTCCATGCAACCACATGTTTCATGAGGATTGTATTGTAACTTGGTTAACAAGCAAAGGTCAGTGTCCTGTTTGTAGGTTTGTGGTTTTTGAGGAAGTGGAGGAAAATCCGCCTCCTTTAATAGGAGTGAAATTGGCAATTGGGAACCCAATGGGATGATCTCTGGAGAGCTTTTATCAATTTTGAGGGTCATGGAAAAAGCTTTTCATTTAGACCGTATGAATTAATGTTTCAAAAATCGAATCGAATATTGAACTAATGAGACTTCTCTAGACCATTGTTCAACCGTCTTAAATGTTCAGCCCATGACGAAACCGAGATCCAGCTGAAGTAAATGTTGGTTCAAGGTTTATTCGTCCGATTCGGTTTGGTTTTAAAAATAGACATACTATTAATCTTGAGGGGTTTAGTTTGTGAGGGACAATGGTAATGAGACTGACAAGAAACCATGTTAATCAATAGTATTTCCTATAGTTTAGTATTTTGAATTTTGCAAACGTGCATCTAATGACCCATTGTTTGTTCTTTTATTCCTACTTGATTCATATAACGGCATAGAAATCTATATACATTGGTTTTTTGTTACTGAACTATACAACAGTTTGTAATCTGGATTCTGAAGTGAAAAATCCAAAATCATGCCCATTTTGTTTGAAATGTGATTTTATGAAAAACTTAAATGAAAGATTTCTAGTTTGTTTGTAGGCTGATACGTACAATAATTTTGATTTAAATTATTCAAATATGAATTGGTAACTTTTTTTTGTGTGTATATCTAAATATTAATTATTTTATATTTAATTCTCTCTCTTTCAACGCTTACCATGACAATGTTTGCAATACCATATTTATGTTTGGATCCACCGTTAACAATGTTTGCAACTATGGTCCCCTTATTTTGCATTTTTTTTGGGTTTTGATCCATTCATTTTAAAGTTTTGAGTTTGATTTTAGTCTCCTTTCCAATTTGAGACATTTATTTAATGATGTGGCGCCATTCAAGATGACGTGGCAATGCCAAGTCATTTTAAAATTAATTTGAGACTTTAATTATTGATTAAAATAATTAATTTATTAATATTATTTTCATTAATAAATAAATAAATTATTAGTTTTTTATTATTAATTAATCAAAATTTTATATGAAACACTTTGGGCCTAACCTTTTAGTTTTATGTCTTCGGTCCATTTTTTTAACACACAATTGATTTATTGTGTTTGTGTAAGATATATAAACACTAACAACATTTGTAACGAAAACAATGTGGGACTTTAGTGGGTTGGTGACTTTGTAAGCTAAATAACGGAAATTATCACTTCCTGCTTCTTTTTTCCTCCAATAATATTGTACAGAATACATATTTTCTATAATAGTTTTCAGCTAGAGTTCATTTATCGTATTGGAGAACTTGTATTGTTTCTTTATATTTTACTAAAGAAAATGATGTCTTTCTCCATTTATGCCTCCAACTATTTTTGTTACATTAGGCGACCCTCTGAGAATGGTGTTGGATAATTTCGTGAATGGACTTCCTCTACAAAATACAGCTAGAGAGCTAATAGAGAGTTTTACTACTCTTGCATCGTCTCTTCCTGCAAGGTTCAATTATTGTTTTTCAAAAATAAAAAGTTTCAATTGGAAAAGTAGTGCGTGACTTTATTTATGTGGAGCCTGTTGTGTGAGTAATAGTGAGTTTGTGACATTGACAATGCTTAAGCATATTTCAGAAAGAAATCTTAATTGAAAATTGGCTAACTTACTTTGTTTCCTTTATTTTAACTAAAACTTTGTAAAAGTGGAACATGCTAGACTTTTGAAGAGCATGGTTGGACATGACTTTATTTTCTTTGCTCTTGTTTATATGTGCTCATTTAAGCTTTCACTTCATTTACTTTCAATATTGAAAATCTGTTGATTGAATTTACAGGTTCTTACTGACATATTACCAAAAGAAACACTTTTATGGAAACTAAAGATGTTTAAATCAGCTTCAGATTATGCCACTTCACAGCTTTATGCTATCAAAGCTCAGACTTTGATATTTTGCAGGTTCATTCTCGTTAGCATTGTACATATTACATTAGTCATACTCTTTAACATTTTACTTCTTACATTAATCATAATATGGAATCCTATGCCTTTTCTTAAATTTTTGATGCTATCACTTAGCCGACATGCTATTAGAAAATAAATGGAAAGAAAGATTACTAAGTGCTAACAAACAATTTCTTTAAACTTCATTACTTCTAAACAATGGTCTGTATGACGGAACTGTTAAAGGGTATAGAAACAAAAACCATATGAGATTTATGTCAATTACACACCACAAGATATCATCTCAGAATGTAAATTAGTGCATCCCAATCTCCTTCACAGGTAGAGAAAAATCACATCGATCACAAAGGTATTAGGACATGTTACAATTACATCATTCAGCTTCCCAACTACATATAAATAATATATCTAAAAGGATACTACATATAATTGGAGGAAAAAATATGTATTATGTACAATATTAGTGGAGGAAAAAAGAAGCAGGAAGTGATAGTTTCTATTATATAGCTTACAAAGTCACCAACCCACTAAAATCCCACATTGTTTTCATTACAAATGTTGTTAGTGTTTATATAACTTACAAAAACACAACAAATTAGTTGTGTGTTAAAAAATGGATCAAAGACATGGAACTAAAAGGTTAGGTCCAAAGTGTTAAATTTTGATTAAGGGGACTAAAATCAAACTCAAAACTAAAAAAAATAAAAAAAATAAACCAAAATCTAAAATAGAAGAATCACAACCCAAACAAATATAAGATAGGAGACGTAGTTGCAATTAAACCTTTATTTATTTATTTATTTATTAATAAAAATAATATTAATAAATTAGTTATCCTAATTAATAATTAAAGTTTAAAATTAAATTCAAAACTAAAACTAAAATCATGATTTTTAAACTATAGTTGCAATTAGGAAAAAAAAAAACAATAGGCCCAAACAAGAAAACTAAAATCCTATAACTTGATTACAAGTAGGGTTTCATCGTTTCAGCCGCCGCAACACTTTACCCGCAACCTCCCAACTCATTCATTGTTTCATCTCGGAGCCGCCGCAACCTCCCAATGGTATGCACCGCTTTCTCCTCCTCCCCCTCCATCTTTTCCCCGCTTCTCAGATTTAGTTTTATTTTCATTTTTTCCAAATTTTGTGTTTTTATGAACTAAACTCAGGCTTCCGAGGCGAAATTGGCGAACCCTATGAGGGATATCAAGGTTCAGAAGCTTGTCCTCAACATCTCTGTTGGTGAGAGTGGAGATCGTCTCACCAGAGCTGCCAAGGTTTTCATTGCTTTCCTCGTTCAATTTTCTTTTTCGTTTTCGATTTATATTTCTTTTTTTTAAATGATTTTTATTTGTGTTGTAGGTGCTAGAACAACTCAGTGGACAAACCCCAGTGTTCTCCAAAGGTTAGTTTTCAGCAATTTTAATATTATGGCTGTAATGGGTATGGATCTAAAGGCTATTTTAATTCATAATTTTTGTTTATAAATTAATTTTATCACCATGGATGAGTTTCTATAATTTTTATTTGAAAACTTAATTTGAATGTTGATTGTTTTGGCTGTTTTAGTATTAATAATGTAATATCCAATTGTTTTGTTTTTTATAACAATGGGTAAGCCTTGATAGTAGGGTAGTAATGATATAAAGTTTGAACCTGTTACGAGGTAGGTAGGTTTGTTATGTTTATTGGTCTTTGAGAGGATTATATTGTTGAAAGTGTATGTTTACTTTTGATTGTATGAAAAATGGTTTTTATAAATATTTATGTATTTACAAAGAATTGATTTTGGTAACAATATGTTAGCTCATTGTGGTTTTGACAAGGCTTTTACTTCTGATAGAACTCTATTATTATGGTTCTATTATTATGACTTCTGTTTAATTAAACCTTCTTTTCTTTTTTAAATGGAGAGTATGGAATGCTTTTACTAGAATATATGGAGTTGTCTCATTTTTATTTTCTCCCTGGATTTTGTCAGCAAGGTACACTGTCCGATCCTTTGGTATTAGAAGAAATGAGAAGATTGCGTGCTACGTAACTGTTAGAGGCGACAAGGCAATGCAACTTTTGGAGAGTGGACTGAAGGTGAAGGAGTATGAACTTTTGAGGAGGAACTTCAGTGACACTGGATGCTTTGGCTTTGGAATTCAGGAACATATTGATCTCGGAATCAAGTAAGCTTATAAACAACCCTAGAATTTCATGATACTCCATTGAGGCAGTATATTTGATAATTTGACTGAAGTTATTTTAAGAGACTGCATTTCCTTAACTAATTACAATAATAGGTTTTCTATTTGAATTATTTACTTATTATCTCTCTTTGACACTTACTATCTACTTCAGATATGATCCATCTACTGGTATCTATGGTATGGACTTTTTTGTCGTTTTGGAGCGTCCTGGTTACCGTGTTGGTCGTCGCCGTAGATGCAAAGCCCGTGTCGGAATCCAACACCGCGTTACCAAGGATGATGCGATGAAATGGTTCCAAGTGAAGTATGAAGGAGTGATCCTTAACAAATCTCAGCAGATCTGAGTTATTTTGTGTTAGGTTACTGTTTTTGGCATCTGTAGTTTGTTGTCTTTAAGATACTACTGTTAAGTTCTTTGAAATACTTCTTCCAAGTTTCTGAATGCTTTTAGAGCGGGTTATGCTTTATTGGCTTCTTATTATGCTTTGTTTGTAAACAGGATAATATTATATATTTAAGTGTTAGTTTTTCACTGGTTAAAATTGCCGTAATTTTTCACGTTTATGAAAAAATTTAGTTTTGTAGCTTCTTCCAAATCACATGAAAATTGTTTGAGGTTTTAAATCCTAAACGAGACAGGTTTGTTGGATGGGCTGAGGAGTCAACGGCAATTAGTGAAGTTTGAGGTAAGTTTTATGACACAGCCCTGTAGTTTCTTTTGTATATTGCTCTGAGAGGGATACTAGTTTGCCTGTTGTTATTTGGTTGATACCTTCTGTTGCAGCCACAGTTGAAAATGCCCAACTACTCCCTTGATTCATTTTCAAAACAAACATTAATTATTTGATTCAAATAAAATCATAATAAATTATTGGTAAATTATTGTTCATTGTTTATGTTACTTACCACATTGACCTTGATCCTTGATTGGAGTGACAGCACCTTTTACTCTCCAATCTACAGATGATGGAATAGAAGTAACATCTTCATACTTAAATGATGTTGAAGTTAACCCAGTACTAGTAGACCTCTTTTTGTAACCATTACGGGAAGCCTTAAATTCGTCAACAGTCAAATCAGCTAGATGATTAACACTTAGTTTGTAAGGTTTGTTGTTGGCAGCATTGAATGATTCAATGAATTCAACATTGTCCTTGAATATAATGAAACGTTTGTCTTTCTCAGCATCATCTTTATATACTTTGCTATATTCTGTCATCCATTGCTCGTGTCTTTCTTCTAAGGATGGTGATGATGTGGATTGTTGCAGCTTTCGGGACATTACATTGGTGATACTGAGAGCAAGGACGAGGAACAGAACAGACATGCATTGTTTTTGGCTGTTGGAAACCATTTCTTAGAGATCGTTGTCGAATTCTGTTACAGGTTAGTTTTAAAGTATTTGTATTCTCTAATTTTTTAAAAACGTTTTTCTTTGTTTTAATCTTTGGAAGTAAATGTTAACTAGGTACATGATGAATTAGTGCTGGAAGTGGATCCCTCAGTGGTGGAAAATACTGCAATATTGTTGCACACTAGCATGGAGAATGCAGTATCACTTCTTGGTTTGTATTCCTTAAACAAATTTAATTATAATGAAGTGAAGTATATTGATATTATTGAGATGAATATAACTATAATGCAATATCACTTCTTGGTTTGTATTATAATTCTTGAAGCTGTTTTCATGGAGGAAGCTCTCTCGGTGATGTTGTCGACCATGCTGCGTAACCTCACCGACAAACTCTATGAGAAACACAAAATTGTTGTTGTCGAGGTTTTTTTCACTTGTATCTTTCATCGTGATTATTTCAAAAATTGCTGCTGTAGATTTTTGTTCACTTCTAAGTTTTCTACATGTTTATAACACCTTCACTAGCCTGGATTTTGTTTGCACTAGACAATTTCAGAACAGACAATGAACCATTTAAGGTAACATTTCAATTATTATTATACCTTATTGCCAAAAAGCCTCAGAAACCGAGATAGACACTTGCGATTAGTGATTAGGTATAACTTATTCGTTTTTTATATTATTATCTGTTTCGTCAATGTATCATTGTTCATTTTGTCTTTTCGGTGTCCATGCTTTGTATCGTGATGTGTCTACTTATCATTTGGTTTGAAGTGTTAGAGTTAGCATTCATATGGCATACTTTTGATTCATTTGTTCACTATGTAATTTGATACATGTGATAGATCAAAGCATACTTACCATGCTTAGTTTGGTTTCTCTGGAGGTGCGAAACTGTTCTTCATCCCGGCTTTAATTCAACTGTACGAATTGAGAAGAATAGATCAAAGGTCAGACACAGGCAAAAGAAGTTTAGGTATTGCCAAAAAGCCTCAGAAACCGAGATAGACACTTGCGATTAGCGATTAGGTATAACTTATTCATTTTTTATATTATTATCTGTTTCGTCAATGTATCAGTGTTCATTTTGTCTTTTCGGTGTCCATGCTTTGTATCGTGATGTGTCTACTTATCATTTGGTTTGAAGTGTTAGAGTTAGCATTCATATGGCATACTTTTGATTCATTTGTTAACTATGTAATTTGATGCATGTGATAGATCAAAGCATACTTACCATGCTTTGTTTGGTTTCTCTGCAGGTGCGAAACTGTTCTTCATCCCGGCTTTAATTCAACTGTACGAATTGAGAAGAATAGATCAAAGGTCAGACACAGGCAAAAGAAGTTTAATAACATCGCCCAAAACAATGTCGTGTACAAGTGCCATTTCTGTTCACATCAGAATATCAAGAGAGGTACCCCTAAGGGACATTTGAAAAAAATATGCCCGGCAAAAGATAAACCATCATTAGAATCAATGCCCGCTGCAAAACCAATTGTACACAAATCTTTAAAATTAGAGAAACAAATGGCAAGCAAAGATGAAGGTGGTGAAATACACACTGTTGGTTCAGAAGTTGTAGTTAAGGATGTCGCCCCTATGAAGGGTCTCGAAACTCCGTTTAGTACAAGTACACCAACATTGTTATAAGCAAAGAAGAGAAGTAGAACAATTTCGTGTCCAAGAACACGTTTGAAACTCCAAGCATGTCTGCAAGAGTAAAACTGAGGGGATTGTGAATCTGAAGGTAAATATTCAGTCTGCTTGTGGATTTCTGTTGATAATCTGAGAGTATTTGGTCTGCTCGGATTGCTTGAGTTTCTGTTGATAATCCGTGTTTGAGTGAAGTCAAATGCTTTATTTGATGACATTGCTAATGACATTTCGGTTGTGTTGCGTTTTGCAATAATTTTCTGAGAAAGCTATTAAAACACTATATGGAAAAGAAATAGTTGATTCGGTTATGCAAGTCAAGGTTTTTCTGAACCGGAAACAAGATCCTTTGAACTGTTTAATAGCCGATATCGAAAAGGTATTGTAAAATTTATTACTCCAGGTTTGATTATCAAATGGCAAATATGTTTGAAGTGTATTTAAGCATAATTTTATTTACTCATTAGACTCACTGCTCAACTTCATTTTGGTTTGTTCATGATTAATGTTGAATGAATTGTTGTAACACTTTTCTAAAATATTTGATGTTGCAGTTGTCAGCGTTGGCGCAACATGTTTCTTGCTCCAACAATTAGCTGGAATAAATGCTGTTGTTTATTGTTCAACTTCTGTCCGCAATGTTGGAATTTCTTTAGATGTTGATGTTGCAGTAAGTGCTCTGGTTGGCGCATCAAATGTGTTTGGTTAGTACTATTTTCCATTCTATAATGTATATGTTATTTTCTCAAACATTACATTTGGTGATGATGTAAGGTTATTTAACTTCAATTTGGGAGCTACATTCATGTGTGTTGATTCTGAAAACGTATAATTTTGATGTTTTAAATGTAAAATCTTCATTTTATGGTTTATGTTGTATAAAAAATGAGCCATGATTTTGTTTAAAATCTTCATGGCAGTGATGTTGTTTTCAGCTTTCAGCTTGGAGAATATGCTGCTGAAGTGATTCAACATAATGATTGTGAACTAAAGATTGATGATGTTACTGAACATCAACATGAATGTCAAGAGATACATTAGCCTGTTGTACTGCCTTCTGAGATAGTTTTGAAGGTATACATGTATATATAGTTTATGCATGATTTGAAGCTTTTTTTAGCTTGCAGTGGAATTGTTTGAATGATGGATGAAGCTATTATTGTTAATATGTGTAGGGTGCTGCGGAGGATATATGATGTTCCAAGACGAGATTGTTTTATATTTGATGGAATGCATTAGGACTTAGGAAAGAGATATTAATTTCTTATGTATATAATTCTTTGTTATTATCAATAAAAAGAAATTTGATTTTACCAAAGACCCACGTAAAAGAATTTTACAAATTTTCAATAGATTAAGTGTTTGGTGCACCTTTATTTTGAACTGGAATGTTATATTTCTTTGGAAAATGCCGGCCACTGCTGAGAAATGCCAGTCCTGCGATGGAGTGATCGATTTGGTGATGACAATGTTGTTGAACCAACGCCAAAGGTTTGTTTCTCAATCTGATTTTGAACAATACTTATTTGGTGATGACAATGTTGTTGAACCAACGCCAAAGGTTTGTTTCTCAATCTGATTTTGAACAATACTTAGATAAATTGGAAATCCTGAAATATAGATAAATTGGATATTATGATGACAATAGTGATTAAGTGAAGAAAAATGATTCATGAATTGGCAAACTAATCTTAAAGTTCAGAATGAGTATGATTGAAAGCAAGAACATCATGATTACAATAGTACCAAACTTATTTTCTAGGTGGTATGAGACCGGCAAATAGAAGGGAAAAATATTTGCAGTTTTCCAGCACAACCTCATAGAAGACAACAAACTTATGTTCACAATGAAGAAATGGGAAGAAGAGGTTTCAATCCAACGAGACTCGGACAATTTTTGCATCATTCACCTGTAAGATCAACATCAACGCATCAAACAAACACACAAGTCCCGCATGTGGTAGAAGATTCCAAATCAAATATTTTAATCAAATATTTTTGTGAAACACTGAATGGTAAAGTATAACTGACAAGGAAAACCGAATTAGTCACTTTCCTTCAGAATAAGTGTGTATTTACAAATACTTTGTTAGACAATTTGTTACTACCATAGGTTCCATCATCTTCTCTCCTCCAATAACGCCGCAGCAATAGATCTCTTCGTTTTATTCCCCTGTAAAAAACATGATATGAAACTAATAAAATTATTACCGGAAAAAGACCAGTAGGTACTGCCTCAGAACACTAGGTGATGGACTAATGATGATGCTCTCCTTTTGTTTTATGCAAATGATGATGGACTAATGGCTCTCTTAGATGGAATGGGAGGACACCATTTGCCAATGGTTTTCCAAGATGGAGGATAAGAAGACTGTAAGGTTTATTAGGATTATTTTCATTTCTTCCGAGCTTTGGTTTAGAGTGAAAAGGTGGGCATAGGTTCAACTTCCCTACTAACATTTGCTGTTAGAGAAATTTATCAATTATTATCATTATAAATCGGAATAATTTTAATTGTGCTAAATGTCGAATAATATTAATTTATCAATTATTTATTGTTTTAAATATTGAATAATATTAATTTAAATAAAGTTTTATGTAATATAATTTGTGTATTTACTTATATAAAAAAAAATGCATTGTTGATTCAAATTTTTTTATATAGGAAATAATATACTATTGATTGATTTATTTAAAATACTAAAATAATTATACCATGAACATGAAGTTATTGATCAAAATATTGAATAATAATGACAATAAATTTACTATTGGTTCTAATGTTTTTGTAAATAATGTCAAAAATATTAATTTATTATGTCTTTTAAAAAAAATAACTTTTTTGAATGAACAATTAAAATTTTTTAATATCATTTTTGTTTTGTTTTGGAAAAAATACGCGTAGTATACCAGTACCCAAACACCCTAATTTATGATTCGTACAATCCAACTGAGAAAACATACACTTGAACAAAATATACATTGTAAAAGTGGTGGAATAGAGAGTATCCTGGTGAACAATTTACAGTCAAGTATATATATATATCTTACGTATATGATTCGTGCAGTCCATGCTAAGGCTATTGATAATTTGCATTGTACACTAAAGGCACACTCTAAAATCCATGGTGTTATGGTTGGATATATTAAGATGTTGTGATACAAAATCATGCATAAATATTGCTCTAAAAAATAAAAAGTCTAAAATTCTAATTATTATGTATTTCAATCTTTTCACTGTTATGTTTAAAATCTTATTTAAATACTTTATAAAATTACACGTCGTGCATTTTAATAATTTCATTTGTTTTTGGTTTATCTATTGATTAATATTTTTTGTTTAATATTTTCAATCATTATTACATTATTTGAATTTATATCAATAATTAATTTAGTTCATTCTTTTACAACACATAACATTTTCTTATACTTACCGATTCAATTTTTTAATTTCAATCATATCTATTTTTATAATTTTACCATTGTTCTTTTCAATTTAATTAATAATTATGCGACTATAATATAAAATTCTCGAACAGACAGACCCGTGCGAACGCACGGGTTAGTTACTAGTTGGAAAGAGGGAAAAAGTGAGGGAAAGAGGGAAGAGTAAGAATAGACCAATTGGAGAGGGACAAGTGGATGAATGGTGAGCTCTAGAGCATTTGAAAGAGTTGGTTTTGTTATTTACTATTTTGTCCCTGAGTTGGACATAATCAATTTTGATGTGAGGGTATAATGGGTAGAATGGTGGACATCAACTTTAATTGGTAGGTAGTTGATTTGTTAATTACCCATTTGTCCGAATTGTGATGTAATTTGAAAAACTTGAAAGGGTTAATTGGTCAAAGCATGCCATCTTCTTTTGAAAGGTTGATAGTAGATGGTTTTTATAAATATTTATGTATTTACAAAGAATTTATTTCTTTTGCTAAAGTTGTGAGTTCATTGTGGTTTTGATAAGGGCTTTTACTTCTGCTAGAACTCTATTATTATGGTTCTATTATTATGGTTTATGTTCAATTAAACCTCCTTTTCTTTTTTAAATGGAGTCTATGGAATGCATTTACTAGGATATATGGAGTTGTCTCATTTTTATTTTCTCCTTGGATTTTGTCAGCAAGGTACATTGTCCGATCCTTTGGTATTAGAAGAAATGAGAAGATTGCATGCTACGTAACTATTAGAGGCGACAAGGCAATGCAACTTTTGGAGAGTGGACTGAAGGTGAAGGAGTATGAACTTTTGAGGAGGAACTTCAGTGACACTGGATGCTTTAGCTTTGGAATTCAGGAACATATTGATCTCGGAATCAAGTAAGCTTATAAACAACCCTAGAATTTCATGATACTCCATTGAGGCAGTATATTTGATAATTTGACTGAAGTTATGTTAAGAGACTGCATTTCCTTTATTAATTACAATTATAGGTTGATTTCTATTTGAATTATTTACTTATTATCTCTCTTTGACACTTACTATCTACTTCAGATATGATCCATCTACTGGTATCTATGGTATGGACTTTTTTGTCGTTTTGGAGCGTCCTGGTTACCGTGTTGGTCGTCGCCGTAGATGCAAAGCCCGTGTCGGAATCCAACACCGTGTTACCAAGGATGATGCGATGAAATGGTTCCAAGTGAAGTATGAGGGAGTGATCCTTAACAAATCTCAGCAGATCTGAGTTATTTTGTGTTAGGTTTATGTTTTTGGCATCTATAGTTTGTTGTCTTTTAGATACTATTGTCTTAACTTCTTTGAAATTTTTGATGGATTATGATATTTTGATTTTTCTGCTATTTCATGAAGCACTTGAGTTCGCAGTAACCCTATTTAAATACTTCTTCCAAGTTTCTGAATGCTTTGCTTTATTTTATTGGCTTCTCATTATGCTTTGTTTTCTTTGCTTCTCAAATGGACAATATGGAGAAGCAGGATAATATTATACATTTAAGTGTTGAGTTTTTCACTGGTTAAAATTCACTATCTTTTATAGTAGTCGCAGCAAAAAGTTTCCTTTGTAGTGCTGCAGCTTTTGGTTGTTTTTCTGAGATTGATATATGATAGAATCGCAGAGGTTAATGTCGAAGTTTGTTTTGCCTTCTGTTAGGCATAAATTGTAATCTCTGGATCATTGCTCTTTTGGGGAAACTTCCCTGCTTCTGTTTCTAAATTTTATCAATAATATGCAAGCATTCCTATCACTTTTATTGTTTTCTTTTCTTTTATATGATAATCATGTTACTTTTATGCAAAGTTTATGTTTTGTAAACTAAATGTTATTATAATAACTTTTTATTAAGATGTGTTTTTTTTCTTCTTTTTTTTAATAGTAACATTATTTTTTTCCCCTTTAAAAGTACTAATAACCAGATCCATATAAATAAATAAGTTCCCTCAATTAAACTGAAAAATAATTTTTTAATGTAAGTCCATCATTTAACGCAATAAAAAATCAATAAACAAAGCATCCATGCATTAAGAACATGATTCTTTGTTGATTTCTTTCGTCTCAACCTGGAGTAAACATCATGCTTTGAATCAGAATAGAAAATAGCTCAAAAGCAAGAATACATAGAAGTGACAACATTACATTACTTAGCATATATTCTTATCTAACAGATAAAATGAACATAGTCATTAATTTCTAATGTTCACACATGAAGCAATATCACACACCCCTTAAGTAAGAAAAGAATATATGCATGACCAATTCAAGAGGAAGTTAGTGAAACCATGAGTCACAACATGAACAATTTCACGCCTTTGCCGGGGCTTTGGAGAACAGGTTCTACAGCCTATGATGATGCTCCTCACACTTCCAGTAATACTCATGAATTCAATGAAATTCTAGTGTTTTACAGATCTCGTCACTCTACTAGGGCCAATGTAAGTATATCATGATATTTTTGGCATAACCATTGTTTGATGATAACAAATTTGCATGTATGCATGTAATTTTGGTTCTTGTTAACAGGATGAGAGGAGTTTAGGTGTACAAGATCCATTACGGTTGTGGGAAGTTAGAAGAACTCCTACAGAACATCATAGAACAGTAAAGTAAGGTCAAATTTCAAGGTTTCTTAAGTATTTAGCTATAGAGTCTGGTGTCAGATGTGTGTTAGTGTCAAACATCAACGCATACATGTGGTTACAAGAAAGACCCAATTCAACATGCTAACAACCCTAGTAATATTGACTAATGCATGTTAGAACAGACTTCGACTACAACACGTATTACTCGCGAACAGACTTCGACCATACTAGAGTTCGATCCAACATCTCACAAATCTCCACCTTGGATCTAACTCTATAACATCAAGAAACTAGCTTTCTTCATGCAGCTTTATTAACTACATACAGTGGAAAAACTTGTAACTGAGAAACGTCTTGGTGATCATATCAACAACATTATGATATGTCGAAACCTTCAGCACTTGGACTTCTCTACGCTCGATTACTCCTCTGACGAAATGCAGTCTCACATTAATGTGCTTGGTTCGCTCATGATAGGTTGAATTCTTCGACAGGTGTATTTCACTTTGACTATCACATTTAACAGTGATAACTCGACCTTGAAGTTTTAGCTTCTTTGCAAAACCTTCAAGTCACAATGCTTCCTTCATAGCTTCAGTTAGAGAATCCATACATAGTGAACACATATCCAGAGATGGATTTTTTAGAATCCATACAACCTGCATAATCAGAGTCGACACATCCTTCGATTGCTGCTTTACTATCTTCACCCAAGGCTCCACCATAAATTAGGACTCTTGATTAGTGGTTTTTATACATTAGTTTACCGTTTGTTTTAGTTAATCATTTGTTATGTATTATCGCATTTTATTTGTTTTTATTACATTTTACGCGTCGATTTGGTATTTTCACTGTTTCTAGGTTCAGTAAGCAATAAAGGAGAATCAGAGCGAAAACCGGGGAAAATGGCAAGAATTCGAAAGAGCTTTGGAGTGGACCAGGAGCCTGACACGGCCGCCCGTGTCAGCTGACACGGCCCGTGTCAGGAAGTGCTCAGAAAGATAAGATTTGGTGGAAACCAGGGAGCTGACACGACCGCCCGTGTCAGCACACCTGGGACTTGGAAAAATCTCGTGAACTTATATCAGGAAGCCAACACGGCCGCCAGTGTCAGCTGACACGGCCCGTGTTGGTTAAAACACTTCATCCTCTATTTTTCTTGTATTTTTAACACTTGTGATCCATGAGGGTATTGTGGGTATTTCCCTAGTGCTGGGTTTGAGTGGAGACTATTTGAGTCGTGTTTTGAGAAAAGAAAAGGGACTTTTGGACAAAAGAAGAAGAATTTTATGATCAAGATTGAAGCGATCAAGGATTGGGGAAACTGAAGGTTCTCATGAACGGAAGCGATTGAAGATCAAGGCAACCCTATCATCTTGTAATGTTCAGTCTAATTGTTGATTTTATTTTAAATATTATGAGTAGCTAAACCCCCCAATGCTAGGGGGGTTGTTTTCTTTGAATTAATGGTTTCACTGCTTTCTAATCATCCTTGTTATCGTATAATGTTTTAAGGCTTTTCTTATTTGAAAAATGAGGATTTGATTTACGATTAACCATAGGTTTTGAAAAACGATTATTAACGCGTTTATACTATAATACTATAGTCGATATTGCCTAGGAATGAGGATACCCTATAGTAACCGTAATATTTTAGATAAAATAAATTGCTTGGTATTGTTCTTATATTGCCAGGGAATTGGAGTATAGGGAGAATACCAAAGGGTTTTCTGCTAAGGAATTAGAGTAAACTAATCTTTAAAACCGGTACCGATTGAATTGAGTAGTGATTTCTGAAAATTAAGGATTAAGGTTCTTACAAGGCTTTTCATACACCCTACCCTAGCATATTCCTCATAATTGTCCAAAACCTTTATTTTACGGCTTTTGCCTTCTGGCCTTTACATTTTGCAAACAACAAACCAAAACCCTTTTGACTTTTTGTTCAATTGCATTATTATAGAATTTATATTTACACGCAGTCCTCAGAGATCGATATTTGGGGAATTTCCCCTCATTACTACATCGGTAAAAATAGCACACTTGCTATTTTACCGGTCATGTTTTTGGCGCTGTTGCCGGGGACTGCCAAAATATAAGTTTGATTATAATTCAATTGAAATTTTGTTGCTCTGCGACCAAAATTTTATTTTCAGTTTTATTTTTATTTTTATTATTATTTTTTATTACTAATCTACGTCTAACATTTTCATGCGAGGAGACCCCTTAACTAATTTTTCTTTGGACGCAGAAATTGAAAGAACTCTACACGAAAGACGTAGACAAGCTAGACTAGTAGCTTCAGAAGAAGAAAGAGTTTCTGTTCATTCAAATTCAGGTTCAGAATCAGAAAGAGACACTGAAGCTATGGTAGATCTCCCACCAGCGGAGAGACTTCTTGGAGATTACGGCGGGGCGAATGCACTAGCTGGTAGATTAACAATTGTAAACCAACCAATGAATTTCGCAAATTTCTAGCTGCATCCGAGCACAATCACTCACCTTGAGAGGAGACCTTTCACCGGAAAGGTTAACAAAGACGCAAATAAACATCTACAGAGACTTCTGACGATGAGCACTACTCTAAAGATTAAAGGACACACAGATGAAGCAAAAAGGTTAAGAATGTTTCCGTTCACTTTATCTGAAGAAGCTGAATAATGGTTTTACTCCTTACCAGCCGGAAGTATTACTACGTGGGAAGAAATGGAAAAATCCTTTCTGAATGAGTATTTTCCTGCCTCTGTTTATATTCACAAACGATATGATATTATGAATTTTAAACAGATGGAGGGAGAATCACTCAGAGATTCGTATAAAAGGTTCAAACGGTTATTGGTTGCATGTCCTACTCACAATCTGGATCAAACTGAACAGATGCAGATGTTTGCGAATGGTCTTAAGATGAAGACTAAGCAGCTAATCGATACAGCAGCCGGTGGCTCATCCAACTTTACAACAGCCACTGGAATCAAAAAAATTATTGAAGCCATTGCTGCAAACGAGCATCTGGAATTATATGACCGGAGTGTGAGTAAGCCGGAAGAAATAGTTGACTTAAAGTTGGCCGCACAAGTTATGAAAATGGAAGAGCAAATCAAAGCTGAAGTGGAAAGAAGGCTTAAGGGAATGAATGTGGGTATTGAAACTGTAGCTCAAGTTCAACCTGTCCAAGATGTGAGTTGTGAGGTTTGTAATGGGCCCTATTTTACTGCGCATTGTCTCGCTGCTACTCAACAAATCAAAGAGATAAAATATTTGAGTCACAACAATCCATATTCTCAGACATATAACCCAGGATGGAAGAATCACCCCAACTTTTCCTGGAAAGACCAAAGTCAACCTCCATATCCGCAACAACAGTAGGCTCCTCAAAAAGCAGAATAAGAGTTAGATATTGAAAGAATGGTAGCTCAAAATACCCAATTCCAAGAAGATACCCGTAATGTTCAAAGGAATAACACAACTTCCATAAAAAATCTTGAGTCGCAAATGGGGAAGATAGCCAAACACCTCTCAACACACACTCAAGGAACCCTCCCGAGTGCGACAGTACCGAATCCGAAAAATCAAGAGAGTATTAATGTTGTCACAACAAGAAATCAGAAAATGATAGAAGAAGAGGAAACAAATAAGTATGAATACATAGAGGTGGAACTTGAGGTAAGAGAAAAAGTGAAAGAACCAGAAGCTGTACTGTTTGAAAAACCAACTAAAGAGAAAAAGAAATAGGAGGTTAAACCTAAAATCAAACTACAGTTTCCTCAAAGAGTTACAAAGAAGGATCAGAAAGAGAAAGACTTTAGAAGATTCAGCGCAATTTTCAACAAATTGGAAATCAACATGCCGTTCTTCGAAGCACTCGAGCAAATGCCTTTGTATAAGAAATTCATGAAAGAGGTTATATGTAAAAAGAGATCAATGGGTGAAGAACCGAAGACCACAACTGAGCAATGTAAGGAAATATCACAAGAAAAGAGAATCTTCATCAAGAGGAAGGACACTGGACCAGTTGTAAACCCTTGTACTATAAAAGATAGAACTTTTAAGAAAGTCCTAATTGATTCAGGTGCTAGTGTGGGTCTCATGCTGTTATCAATTTTCAAAAAGCTGGACATTGGAAAAGTGAGCGATACGGGAACAAGCTTGAAGTTTGCCGACCACACAACTAAGATGGCATATGGGCTAGCAGAGGATGTGCTGGTGACAATCGATAACTTCACCTTCCCAGTAGATTTTAAAATCATGGATATTCCAGAAGATGAAGAGACTTCGATCATACTTGGCCGACCGTTCTTGCTTACTAGTTGGTGCAATATTGATGTGGAAACAGGTACGCTCACTTTGAAATCTTTTGATGAGGAAATCACTTTAAAAGTTCTAAAGGTTAGTGTCACTACTACGAAAATCGACGCCGGCAATGACAGAAGAGTCGCCACCATGCGTTATTTATCCCAAAGAAGGGAAAGGAAATGCTTAGAGAAAACCTAACGCAAAGAGGGAAAGGAATGGTCATCGCAACTAAATCCTGGATTTGGGAGTCGGTTACGCAAGGGGAAGGTATTAACACCCCTCACGTCCGTCGTACTCGACGGGATCCACACTTGTTTTCTATCTAAGGGTGTGTTTATCTATCTACTCTACAGGCTTAGGGACAAAAGAAAAGAAAAAGTGACTCGGCAGAACACATCAGTTCTATGCCTACGTATTCCCGTCTGAAACAAGAAATCAGAGTCAACGTAGTTCGCCTAACTACGGGAGAAGGGGGGAAGGTTGCTCGCTAGGATATTGCATCCTATGCCTACGTACTTTCATACAACATGAAAGATCAGAGCAAACGTAGTTCGGGCTACGGAAGACACAAGCTTGTCTGACTATTTTTTATCTCCTCAAGAAAGGGTTTTCCTGCTTACGGGTCCAAGAGGACAAAATGAGATTTGAATTTTTGTTTTCCAGTTTTTTACGCAAGAACTGTTTTTTAGGATGTTTGCAATCTCTGTCGCACTAGAGACTATGACCTAGGAGTGAATGCGTCGCATGTCACCCAAAGGGTACCACACTAAACATCCAGATTACTAGAGAGAGACCCTCCACCAACCTTTTCCCAGATAGCTTAAGGCTCGTAACGTACGACTTCAATTAACCTTATTACTGTGTTTTTGAATTGTTTTGAGATGAGAAGAGAAAGACGCTCTAAAAAGCTTATGGTTGAAAGGGAAATCTACCTAATGTTATCATGCATGGTTTAGAAACCTAATGTCTGTCATAATTCCCTCTTGCATAGAGGAAATCAGAGATCCTAGGGGAAAACAACAAAAGAAAGCAAGCAATAAACAGTAAACAGTAAAATGCATGCTATGCAACATTGCAAGCGAGGCAAGGGAGACCTGCTCTACCACAAACCCAAGAAAACAACAGGCAAGGGAAAATAATCTCCACCTCAAGCCTAAAGGCAAACAAAAGCCACACAAACAGATAATACAGAGAAAACAACAAAAGATACAGAGGAGGCAGCCCAAGCAGCAGTACCAAACTCCTACAGCAAACAGCAACAGCAAGCTCTAAACAGCAAATCCTCTTGACAGTAAAAAGTCTTCATCTTCAAGCTAGCTTCTATCTTCAAGCTTCTTCAATCTTCATCTTCAAGCTCTAGTAAGCACACTCCAAGAAGAGAATCATCATTAAGATCAAGTTACAATGAAGAGAAACCTGATGAAGACCAGAGGAATTCATCAGGAACCAACATTGAAAAGGAAAGGCATCCTCAAAAGTTCTACTCATTAGGGCATGCCATTCATCCCTCCAAAGGAGAGATGGGGCTTCCATAAGAGGACTTTGCATCATAGGATAGGATAGAAGCAAACAATGCATTCTATTTTTGATGAAAGAAAAAGAACTAGTTCTAATGGCTCTTCCTAAAACCCTAATCCTATAATCTTCTAAAAAGCTCCTAAAAGAGAAACAAAGCTCCAATACAAGCTCCACCAGCCAAGCCACATCAGCTACATCAAGTCCAGAACCTCCTTTAAAAAGGAATCCAAGCTCTCCAAGCTTTAAAGCCACCAACAAGATCAAACAAGGCAAGGCACCAAAGAAGGAACACCAAATGCACAACCAACTTGCAAATTATATCTAAAATAGAAAACTAAGTTGTAAAAATCTAAGAATTTTCCTTAGGGAACATGCATGTTTTAACATTCTAGGGTTCAAATATCAGAGTCTAAATCAACTTCTAGGTCCACTAAATAAATCCTAAGTTGAAATGTGTCAAGATAAACCACAAATTGGGAAGGCTCTAAACATCTCACCTAAAACAGAACCTACAATTGTCTAAAAAATCTAATAAAAACCCTAAGGGAGAATGCACATCTAATCTACAACATACTCAAAAATCAAAGCCAAATTCCAAATCAAATGATCAAACCAAAATCAACAAAACAGATAGATAATTATACAAAATTAAAGAAATAACATAAAAGAGAAAAATGCAAATTAAATTTAAAAATGCATGAAAATGCATTTTATTGATTCCAGAAAAACACAAATTTAATCAGGAGCATGGACATATTTTTAAAATATTTTTCAGATCAAAGATGGATTTATTATGATTTTTGGAATCAATATGCATTTAAAAATAAAACAAAATGAATAAAGAAATTAAAATGCAAGATAAAACGTGGGCGGGTAGATTTGTAGACTGGTCAATGCATCCAATGCTCCAGAGGCTGCCAGCGCATTACTGAAACGACGCGTTTTGATGAAGTCAAAGTCCACAAAATCAAATAGATCGTGGCCACTAGATGTGAGTACAAAGTCTGATCTGAAGACTCAATCCAACGGCAGCGAGGTTATCTTCTTCATTTTAAATCAAGACGGAGGGAAAATACATGCGGTGGCCGGAGAAGACTTCCGGTCGTCTTCTCCGGCGAGATGATGGTCATAGGCAGCCAAACAATGACATATCTTATACCAAATTCATCAGAAATTCATCAGGATCTCAAATCTCCTATCCAAATCATCTAACTCTCAATAGGTTTCAAAATTCGAAGGCAAATAGAAATTGCATCATGAAATTGATCATCATCAAATCCAAATCTAAAACCATAGGATTAATCCTCATGTTTCATACATCACTCTGATCTATCCAAATCATGTTGAAACCTCAAGATCAGATCGAACCATGCTCAAACAGAATTCACATGTCACCTAAGTTTGTCTCTAATTGCTCAGAATTTTTTCCAGAAACGATCTATGATTCATCCTAAATCTTAACCTCATGTCAAAACTAACTTGATCATGCTAGAATCAGTGGAAATTTGGAAGTTACATACCTGATGTAGATCCACTAACAGAGGTATCTAGAGCTTGATTCTTGCTTCAAAACTCTCCAGAAACGATCAGTGATGCAAGAGGAAGGTATTTGATCCTTCAATTTGCTTTGAATTGGCTTTGAACTTGAAATCCGATTTCACTTGGCTTGCTTGAAATTTCACTCTCTAATTCTGTTTCCACCATGAAATGAGCTCCAAACTGAGTCTGGAATCAATGCAAGACTTATATAGAGTGTGTCTATGGGCTTTTGAAGCTTAATTGAAGCCCAATCCAGCAATTCACCATTTCTGTTTTTGCTTCAAATTTTCCATGTGACAGTCGTGAATTTGGCCGTGTAGCTTGCTCCAGAAGCTTCCTTTTGCTTGCATAATCACTTGTGAACGAGTTTGGATCAAAAAGAGCACTTGAATTGCCTTGGTGAATGATTTGGTCATGTAAGTTGCATATGAAGCAACACCATTGCAACTTGTGAAATTCTGCCCTAACTCAAAAATCCACCAATGCCAATGTGTTTGAAATGTTGTTTCTACTCAAAATGAGTACTTATTTGACCTCTTTTGATCACTTAACAATTAATTTGAATTTTCCAACTTTGAATCCTTTTAAAACCTTCCTTTTTAAGCCATTTCAAATCAAGTCTTGCTATGAGCCAAGCCAATTCATCATGAGTCCTTGGTTGACCTAAAAACCATATATTTAGCAAGTTCCATGTTGAACAAATCTTCATTTGAAGTGTGCAAGTTGGAGATTTTGACCTATGAACCAAAATGACCTATAATCTTACTTTCCCAAAATACCCCTGGCTTACAAAGATCATAACTTGAGCTCCACAAATCAGAATGAGGACTTCTATACCTTTTTGGAAAGCTAAGATCAAGAGGAACAACTTTCATGTTGGACAAAAGTCCATGTGAAACCTCCTTCTAGGTCAAAAGTTGCTTGGAAGTCAGATGATTTTCACACACAAATTTCACATTCATCTGGTGACCTATAATTTGTCTGGACCATAACTTGAGTTCTATAAATCCCCTTGAGGACTTATAGTACTCAAATTAAAGGTATTGAGATTCTCTACAAGTTCCATGTTGGCCAAGGATCCATTTGAAACATGTATCTTGACTTATGTGGTCTTGAAGTTAGGCACTAAACAGGGACTTTTGCATTGAAACCCTAATTCAGCAACTTCCCACACTCTTGATTCTTCTTGAATTGATCTTGTCACAACACCACAAATGTCTCAACATATCATTACATGTTCTCAATGACCTATAAGTAGGCTTTGATCTTCTTCAATTGCTCAGTTGACCTAGGGCTGACCCAGATGAAACCCTAATTGCTTGCACTTCAACTGTGGCTCTTGCACTTGAATCAATGACTTGATTGAACTTCAACATGACCCTCTAGGCACTCCATGAGCTTTATTCACATCCTATATTCATAATTCATGCTTCACATCTCACTGATGGTCTTCAATTGGTCCTCAAGTTAGGAGAAAATCCACATACAAGCATTCAAACATCACAAGACCTCACACCACCTCCTGATGACTTGGATGACTTCCCAAGCTTGAATAAGACCTCTGGCTAGGCTTCTCTTGATAAGAATCACACTTGATCCCCTGTTGGATTATGATATGCAAATGTTAGAATGATGCAATGCTAATGCAATGAACATAAACCAGGTAAGAAAAGGTTGGGCAAATTTTGGGGTGCAACAACTGCCCCTATTCAAACGACTTGGACCCGACTGGGTGAAGAGCAAATGGACTTCAATCATTCGAGGTAAAAGACGGTTGAATACCAAGAAACCCGGAAATTTGCCAACCGCAAAAATAAACTACACAAACTGCTTGGGTAACAACATCTGTCCCACTGAATCTGGTTGTTACGGCAACAACTGATCAATCATCTAATAAGATCCATGATTTTAACATCAATCGTCTGTGTGACACCACAGCCCTTGAATCAATAATCGAACTTCAACAATGCGCTACAAAAAGCGGATACCAAACGTGAATACAGTTACTCCACCCTTGCTATGGGGACTAATCTTGTCAATACGAAATATAGCTTCTCTGCCTATCACTGCAGTAACTGATTCCGACAACTCAACAAGTACACAACTTCTCTGTCTATCCACAGTAGCGTCTCTGTCTATCTACAGCAGCTTATCTCGTTAACATACACAACTTCTCTGCCTATCCTTACAACAACTGAATCTGTCAATACTACGGATATGAGTACAGTTTCTCCATCAAACCGGGGACCAACTCCTACAGCTTCCTCTGTCTATCTACAGCAGCTAAATTTGTTAACGCGAGCTCAGTTTCTCCATCGAACCGGTGACTGGCTTTTACAACTCCTCTGTCTATCATCACAGTAGCTAAATCCGTTAACACGAGCTCAGTTTCTCCATCGAACCAGTGGTTGGCTTCTACAGCTCCTCTTCCTATCATTACAACAACTGACTCCAACAACACTACGGGTTCCAAATACAACTTCTCTGCCTATCCTTACAGTAGCTGACTCCGACAACACTACGGGTACAAACTACAGCTCCTCTGCCTATCCTTACAGTAGTTGACCATCATTATGAGTACAGTTTCTCCATCAAACCGGTGACTTATCCTCAAACTACAACTTCTCTGCCTATCATTACAGTAGCTGACTCCGACAACACTACAGGTACAAAATACAGGTCCAATCCTCAAAACTTTTAGCACTAACGTGGCAGCAAATCTGAGAAGAACTCTACTGGGGATATTCTGAAACCAAACTTCCAGACACCTACTTCAACACAGGCGGCACCTTCAGACGTTTAATCCCTAAATTTTTTTGACACTGACATAACATCAAACTTGAAGAAACACTCCGCTGGAGAGGTAAGAGAAACTTAACCAAGAAACTCTGTGGGGAATATTATAAGACGAACAACATCATCACATGTCTCATGCCGAGACCTCGAATATCCGGTAATTAATCTGAGCTAGAGCTCCACATACCTGCAAGGAAACAATACCTGAGAGCAAAAAGGTTAACCAACCTGGCTTATGTTTCAAAATGCGTATGTTTGGAAATGGCGTAATGCTCCACACAACATGGAAATGCTACGCGTCTAGGTAGATGCAAATATGATGGTATATGCAAATGCAAATGCAGGCTCGAACTGCTGGAGAAACACTGGTATGAAACTGCCTCAGCAAGCTAAATGCTGAAAACAAAACCAAACTCTGCTGGAGATGAATGGGATCACAAAATATTCCAGCAAAATAAATGTCGGAAACAAAGCCAACTCTTCCGGGGAGAGACCAGTCATCACAGAATATTCCAGCAAAATAAATGTTGGAAAGGTGAGACCAACTTCCACTGGAAGGAAGAAAACAAATCCTGCTGGGGAAAGAAACAACCTTGCCGGGGAACAGTTTACAAACTTGGGGTTACGAACTCTGCTGAGGATGATCATCCTGACGAAAGAATGACAACCTGCGGGGAGAAGGAAAAACAATCCTGTGCGGGGATAATCCTTCTGAACCAAAGACGACTTGGTTATACCCTGCAGGAATTACTCGTGTTGGGGATTGATCGTGCACATACTCAACTGCTGGGAATGCATCTTCTGTTGGGGATCAATCTTGATTAGCTTCACTGAGAATACTCTATTGACGACTTCCCTGGAGATACTCTTTTGGGGAGGACAATCCTACATCCGGTAGGGATAAACATCATCTCAACTCTTTGGGGGATAATATGTGACTTCCATCTGCTGAGGAGTAATACAATCACTTGATATCAACCCCTACGTCAAGAGACTTTGGCTGGGGAACATAATTCCCTAACTGTTTGCTTCAAAGGTGAGAACCCTGCAAAACACAAACGAGACAAAACAAATCTACACAACAAAATCTATCCGGGTTAGCATCTGTGACGTTCTTTCAGTCAATTCGAAGTTTTAACAATTATTGGCAAGGGCAAGCAAGTTTATGCATGTGCAAGTTTATCAAAAACATCGGCGTTTTTCACAAACAAAACAGTAAAGAACAAGCATCAAGTACTGAATAACATGCTTCATTGATAACGGGCCTGTAAATAGGCAAAGTTTTGTACACTGGATGCAACTCCTGAAAAGAGAAAGTTACGCATAAGCAAATACAAATATGCACAGAAGCACAAAGAAAATTTGTATACATGTCGGCAACATGGTACAGACAAACACCATGAGCTGATCCTCCTATGACTCGCCTGACTCTGACGCTTTCCTGATACTCGATCTTCGAAAGAGATTGTTTCGGATAAACGACCCTCGGGTACTCCCAAACCACAAAGCAATGCAGTATCAAACTCGGACCGCAATCATTTGCTTTTCAATCCCTAACTTTTGCGTGAACCGCCCTTTGCGGGTTTTCAATTCACCGGGATACCCTTTTTTGCCGAAGTCGCCCTTTTCACGTTTTCAACTTCGCGGGTGTACATCTTTTCAATTTTATCCCTAACTTTTGCCCGAACCTTTTATTCCTTTTTTATGGTTCGTCGGGATGCCCCATTTTTGCCTGGACTCTCTTTTTTTGTCCAGCGGGTCGCTTTAAGCAAAGTATTTTTTAACTGCGTCCGAGTTCACAGGGGATGTAAAATCTTCACCATCCATGGTGGATAACAATAAGGCTCCTTCAGAGAAGACATTCCTAACGACATATGGACCTTCATAGTTGGGAGTCCATTTGCCCCTGTGATCTGATTGTGGTGGGAGAATCTTTTTCAACACAAGATCGCTCGTCTGAAAGCTTCGAGGGCACACCTTCTTATCATAAGCTTTCTTCATCCGGCTCTGATACAACCGACCGTATGCGAGAGAAGCCAATCTCTTCTCGTCCATCAAACTGAGCTGATTCAGTCTATCCTTTACCCATTCCGCCTCATAAAGCTGGACATCGCGTAAAACCCTCAAAGAAGGAATCTCAACCTCCAATGGTAGGACAGCCTCCATACCATATACCAATGAGAAAGGGGTTGCCCCGGTTGATGTGCGTACCGTCATACGATAAACGTGAAAAGCGAAAGGAAACATCTTATGTCAGTCTTTGTATGTCACAACCATCTTCTGAACAATCTTTTTAATGTTCTTATTGGCCACTTCAACAGCGTCATTCATCTTGGGCCGGTAAGGAGAAGAGTTGTGATGCTCAATCTTGAAATTCTGACACAATTCCTTCATCATTTTATTATTCAAGTTCGAACCGTTGTCGGTGATAATCCGCTCCGGGATTCCATATCTGCAGATAATATCCTTCTTGATAAATCTGGCTACCACTTGCTTGGTAACATTAGCATACGACGCCGCTTCAACCCATTTGGTGAAGTAATCAATGGCTACCAAGATAAAACGATGTCCGCTGGATGCCGTGGGCTCAATCTTGTCAATCATATCAATTCCCCACATGGAGAAAGGCCATGGTGATGACATAACATTCAGAGGGCTCAGAGGCACATGAATCTTGTCCGCATAAATCTGACATTTGTGGCATCTCTTTGCAAACTTGAAACAATCTATTTCCATCGTCAGCCAATAGTAACCTGCCCGTAACAGTTTTATCGTCATGGCATGTCCGCCAGCAAGCATGCCAAATGTACCCTCGTGGATCTCTTCCATGAGCAACTTAGCCTCTTTCTCATCCACACACCGCAACAACACCAAGTCGTGGTTTCTCTTGTACAGGACACCATCCGGATTCAAATAGAAATTGCCAGCCAATCTCCTAAGAGTCTTCTGATCACGACTGGATGCCCCAGCCGGATACTCTTGGTTTTTCAGGAAATTCTGGATATCAAAATACCACGGCTTGCCATCGGAAGCTTCCTCAATGGCGAATATGAAGGCGGGCCTATCAAGGCGAGAGATAACAATCCTGGGAGCCTCATTCCAGAAGTTAACCTTATACATTGAAGACAACGTCACAAGAGCGTCTGCCATCTGATTTTCTGCTCTCGGCACATGGTGCAATTCCACCTTGTCAAAGAAAGGTAACAACCTTCTTGCATAGTTCATATAAGGCATCAGATTAGGCTGATGAGTCTCCCACTCTCCCTTGATATGGTTCACAACTAGAGCAGAGTCTCCGTACACATCAAGATTTTTGATTCTCAAATCAATAGCCTCCTCGAGACCCATGATGCACGCTTCATATTCGGCCTCATTATTGGTAACCGGAAAGGTCAATCTGGCAGTGAATGGGATGTACGACCCATGGGGAGTAGTAATGATTTCCCCTATTCCACTTCCGTATGAATTAACAGCGCCGTCAAATATCAATTGCCATTTGGAACCCAACTCTGGACCTTCATCCGGCAACGGCTCTTCACAATCTTTCATCTTCAGGTACATGATATCCTCGTCAGGAAAATAAAACCTCATCGGCTGGTAATCATCAATTGGCTGCTCAGCTAGGTACTCTGACAGAACGCTACCTTTAATAGCCTTTTGAGAAACATACTGAATATCGTATTCTGTCAGCACCATCTGCCATCGGGCAATCCTTCCGGAAAGTGCTTGCTTTTCAAACACATATTTGATCGGATCCATCTTTGAAATTAGCATGGTTGTATGATTTAGCATGTATTGTCTCAAACATTTGGCAGCCCAGGCGAGTGCACAACACATCTTTTCGAGCATTGAGTAACGGGACTCACAATCTGTGAACTTTTTACTCAAGTAGTAAATCACATGCTCTTTACGTCCAGTCTCGTCATGTTGACCGAGAACATAACTCATGCTTTCCTCAAGAACCGTCAAATACATAATCAATGGTCTCCCGGCTACTGGGGGTATCAATATTGGAGGTTCCTGCAAATATTCTTTTATTTTTTCAAACGCCCTTTGACAATCTTCATTCCAGGTCACAACCTGATCTTTTTTCAATAACTTGAATAACGGCTCGCACATGGCCGTTAGGTGAGATATGAACCGAGCAATGTAGTTCAATCTCCCTAAAAAGCCACAGACTTCTTTTTCTGTTTTCGGCGTTGGCATTTCTTGTATTGCTTTTATCTTAGCAGGATCAACCTCAATTCCTTTTTCGCTAACAATAAACCCCAATAGCTTACCAGATCTCACCCCGAAGGTGCACTTGTTAGGATTCAGCCTCAGCCTGAATTTCCTAAGCCTTTTGAATAATTTCAGAAGATTCATCAGATGCTCTTCCTCCGTCTGGGATTTGGCAATCATATCGTCAACATAGACCTCAATCTCTTTATGCATCATGTCATGAAAGAGCGTCGTCATAACACGTTGATATGTTGCCCCAGTGTTCTTCAAACCAAAGGGCATCACTTTGTAGCAGAACGTTCCCCACGGGGTAATAAAAGTTGTTTTCTCCATATCCTCCGGCGCCATTTTTATCTGATTATAGCCCGAAAAGCCGTCCATGAAGGAAAACACGGAGAATTGAGCAGTGTTGTCGACTAACACATCAATATGAGGAAGCGGAAAGTCGTCCTTTGGGCTCGCCCTATTCAAATCTCGATAGTCAATGCACATCCGCACCTTACCATCTTTCTTTGGTACAGGTACTATATTGGCGACCCAAGAGGGATAAGTTGTAACAGCCAGAAAACCGACGTCCCACTGTTTCTGAACTTCCTCTTTAATCTTCACAGTCATATCTGGTCTGGTTCTTCTGAGTTTCTGCTTAACCGGCGGACATTCCTCACGCAATGGCAGACGGTGAACTACCATATCAGTATCCAACCCAGGCATGTCTTCGTACGACCAAGCAAAGATATCACTGTACTCTCGCAGAATCTCAATCAAACTTTGCTTGATATCGCTTTACAGCGCAGCCCATATCCGGATATTCCTGACAACCTCTTCGGACCCCACATTGATAATTTCAATTTCCTCCTGATGAGGCAGAATGATTCTCTCTTCCTGTTTCAAAAGCCGAGTCAGCTCTTCTGACAAGTCGTTATCCTCAACAATCTCTTCTTCGGCTGAAATATCGGGTGCTCGAAGTCGAAGCGAGTCATAGGAAGTTTGATATCGGTGTCATCTGAAATATGAATCCTGCAAAGGAAATGGTTAAATGCTTCAAATGATGCAAACAAAGCACATAACCACGTTGCCATTTTATTATTAAAGTAAAAACAAGAAAAAACAGGGATCACAAAATTTGCATGAGAAAAACGCCTTTATTCAATGATTAAACAAAGCATACACATAAACAGGTAGCCCTGAAAACAAAATCACTATGCCCCGGGTAGGACACATGATTACACAATAATCGAGAAAATAAATCATTACTGTTATGTAGTCACTTGGACAAATTCCTGGATAGACCAGTTGCATAGGCTCAGTCCTGGAACGCTGGGCTTGATCCACGAGTCCATATCGCAGTCACTATCTCTGTCTTCGACGTCGGAAACAAAATTGATCGTTTCATAGCAGACTCCACCTGGAGTGATCACCACTGGTCCTTTGAACTTTGGCACGCCTGATGGGGAAGATGACGATGTCGGGCGATACCCTAAACCAAACTTGTCCATCTTAACAGGGATCTCTAAGACTTGGCCTCATCCTTTGGTTTCTCCAGCCTGCACCAACGCTTGGGCGTTTTTGTATGAAGACATGGCCACCTCTGGCCCTTTGCTAACGACAGGAGTCTTGTCCTTGATCTGCAACCCCTCAAAGGCTTGGCAAGGCATCTCGTGGATCTCCCCATCCACCTCGACGTACTTGAATGACGAAAGATGACTAACCAGAATGTCCTCCTCCACACAAATAGTAACAACACTGTCACCGACCATGAATTTAAGCTTCTGGTGCAGCGTGGACGTCACAGCCCCTGCAGAATGTATCCATGGTCGCCCCAATAAATAGCTGTAAGCTGGATGTATGTCCATGATGTAGAACACAGTGTCAAACACTTCTAGCCCGACCTGGAGTGGCAACGTTATGGACCCAAACATCGACCTCCTGGTCCCATCAAAAGCTCTCACAACCAAGTCACTTGGCGTGCATATGATTCCCCGGATATCTAGGTTCATCATAGCCTTCTTAGGCAATACATTCAAAGATGATCTGGTATCTACAAGAACGTGCGACATAACAGTGCCCCGACACTCCACTGAAATGTGCAAAGCCATATTATGATCCCGACCTCTAGGCGTCAAATCAAAGTCAGTAAATCCTAGGCTGTGTCCAGCATTCACATGTGCCAGTACCCCCTCTAGCTGATTAACAGATACCTCATAGGGTACAAAAGATGTGTCCAAGATTTTTAACAAGGCATCCCGATGAGCCTCGGAACAAAGCAACAAAGATAGGATTGAAATTTTGGAGGGCGTCTGCTGCAAGTGCTCCACAATTTTATAGTCGCTTTTACGAATCAATCTCATAAACTCTTCTACATCCTTGATTGATGTTTCTTTTTCCTTCACCTGGGAAGGTTCTCCCTCATTCACTTTGGCTTTGCCTTTAGCAATCCTCTCAACCTCAATTTCAGGTGAAGTGAAAATTCTACCACTGCGGGTCATGCCTCCCGCTCCAACAAGATTGTTCACTGCCCCTGCCGACTGGCTGTCCACTTTAATCTTTTCCCCATTGCAAAAAACTTCCAACCCATAATTCCATGGAATGGCTTTTGTACTTTCATAAGGGATGGGCCCTGCTTTCGTTATCGTGATAGTCGGTCGCTTGGCGGGCGCCGATATCGTAATAGTCTTTCGTGGAATTGTAACTGTTGCAACCTCACCCTGCTTTTCAAATATTGCCTCAACAGGCTTCTCAACAGCAGTACGGTCGAATTTCAAAATTCCCTCATCAATCATGGCCTGAATACCTCTCTTCAAATCAACACAGCCCTCTGGTCGGGTCCAACAGTCCAAACAGTACTCATCACATCCAAGGAAGACTCCCCCTTTCAACAGTCTGCTCTTAACACAACTCAACGGTGTCTTCAATTTATTTACATCCATAACCAAATTCAAATCTTCCTCTGCCAGGATAGCATTCGCTCCATGATTCGGCATTGGTTGCTGTACAATGTTAGGACCATCATGACTGAAGTTAATGGCCTTACTATCAATCAAATCTTGGACTTTGTGTTTAAAAGCATGACAAATCTCGATATCATGTCCGGGTGCCCCGGAATGAAATTCACAATGCTTACTGGCATCAAAACAAAATGGAGGTGTGCCCATTGGCGGGGCCATCGTTCTCTTTTCAACAAGGTTCAACCCTAACAACGTCTGAAGGAGTTCAGCGTACGTCGACGGAGGTGCTTCAAATACCCTCTTTGGCCTCCCCTCTTGAATTCTGCGTTGAGCAGGATGCATCCTTTGTTGTTGCTGCGGCTGTTGTGGTGGTTGTTGTCGTTGTTGAGGTATAAGAATCGTCACACTAGCAACCTGTTGTTGATTATACTGATTCCTGCCTCTACCTCATCCTCGACCACCATACACTGCACTGGCATCTCCCTGTCTTCTGCCACCAAAGACTTTCCTACCACCTCCAGCTGAGGTTGATTCACTGGCTTGAATCTTACCAATCTTAATGCCATTTTCAATCCGTTCTCCCATGAGTATCATATCAGAGAAACTACCCATCGAGCAATTGAGCAACTTATCATAATACATCCCAGAGAATGTTCCAACAAAAAGATCAATCAACTCCCTTTCAATCATAGGGGGGTGTACCCTAGCTGCAATATCACGCCAACGTTGGGCATATTCCTTGAAACTCTCACCGCTCTTCTGAGAAAGACTTTGAAGCTGGACCCTGTTTGGCGCAAGGTCACTATTGTATTGGTAGTGTCTGACGAAAGCATCCGCCAACTCTTTCCAACTTCCAATCTGTGCGGGCTCGAGTCCCATATACCATTCCAGCGATGGTCCCGACAAACTATCTTAGAAAAAATGCATAAGCATCTTCTCGTCATCAAAGTAAGCTGATATTCTCCTGTAGTATAAACGAACATGAACTCGTGGGCACGTATCCCCTTTATACTTATCGAAAGTAGGAGCTTTGAACTTCAATGGCACCCTCAGCCCAGGCACCAGCCCCATGGTAGCCATGTCCAAACCAGCAGAATTTTGATTGGCTATTCCTCTTATATACTCTTCCAGCATTTTAATCCTCCGATCATTATCAGTGGGACCTTCAAAACCCATGCCTTGCCCCGAAAAGGCATCTTTCTGACGATCTCCGCCCCAGTATGGACCTTCATTGCCATATCCGTCATAAACATCATTACGACCATATCCTTGTTGATTAAAGTTAGGACCACGTCCTCTATTACCAAATCCTTGATTAGCCCCGCCTGGTCCGAAACCAGCATTGAAAGGAACCATCTCAGCACCATTGGTATTCACATTGCCAAACCCAGCATTACCGTAGCCATTATTACCATAACCTTGATTGTTATCGCCAAAGCCTCCGTTGCCAAAGCCCTGATTATTAAAACCATCATTGCCATCCTGATTGCCAAAGCCAAAACCTTGATTGTTGTCACCGAAACCAGTGTTGTTTCCAACACCCTGATTGACGTCTCCAAAACCAGTATTGTTTCCATTCCCATTGGTCTCTACATTCCCATTGCCATTACCAGCATTTCCGTTACCCGCGTTGCCGTTGCCGTTGCCATTGCCAGTACCAGTCTCACCAGCATTTGGTATCACTTCCTCCCTGTGAGGAATCTCAACACGAACAAAGTTATATTCAGTATTACCACCCGCTCGCGCCAGCAGCGGTTGCACCAGAGTTTGAAGATGTTCCTGGCCCTTGGCCACAGTCTCCATAGCCTGCATGAATTATGCCAGCCTATCCCGGATCTCCTGCATCTCAGCTTGTACCTGTTCCATGATCTTCTTACAGTTGCTTCTTGTAGCGTACCGGTGAATTCTCCGTTCGTCAATCCTGAAACAACCTGAAAGATACAGGAGATAAGATTCGAGCTCAAAAAGGTACCTGCCATGCAATATGAATATGCAGATGCAAACATGTAAATATGCAACAGGTTAATTTCCCCCCCCCCCCCCCCCGATTCTAGTTTCGGAGAAGAAGCCATAGTGACAATGGAGTCCCAAGCAAGCAAACACAGAATCAGAAACCTCATACATAAACCAATGCCAAAAGGCAGAGTACAAAGGTACAAATGAAAAGACCTCGGCCAACAAGCCTGGCGATGGTCAAAATACAAGCACGAATATAACAAAATACAAGGGAAATGACAAAGATAAATTAGGACGGATGGAGCGCCCGGAAATCCTCCAATAGCCTCAACGTCTCAGGATGACCTGGTCTGGAGAGCAGTCCTTGTATCAGTAATACCTGTCGTCTAACAGTGAACCTCAGCTTCTTGGCATCCTCTACACAGGTTCCCTCGCCAAAACACTCATCAAGCCTGCATCTCTTGAAGCCAGCCTTCAGTTCACAACCCCTCAGTTCTTTGACCATGTCGCTCACTCTAAACTCAGCGTCACGTCTAAGAGATGCCTCTTCAGCAATCTTCGCATCCTTAGCACTAAGCTGCTCCTCTAACCAGGAAATCTGCAGCTTCAACTCGTCTTCACACTCCTTCCGGCTAGTAAGCGTGGCATTCCACAAAGATTCCCATTTGGAGAGTCGAGAATAAGCTTTGTCTAGGAGCTCCTTCTTAGTAGCAAGCACACTACTAACACCATTCAAGGCTACTCCCACTTTCTCTCTCTTGCTGGTCTCTTCAGTCAAATCTGAACCCAACCTGTTAATCATCTCAGTCTGCTTCTTCAAAGTGAAGGTTGCCTCACTCTTCTCATGACGAAGCTGGAATATCTCCTTCTCTAACTCCTCATTGGCTTTCTTCAATTCTTCGTTTTCAGCTAACAACTTGTTATACTTCTTAATCTCTACTGAAATAGGCGCCTCAATCACCGGAGGATACAATAGCTCCACAACAGGATATGGCATCAAAGAAGTTCTAGCTCCCTCATGAATCCAAGTCAGATAAGGATCATAGGCTTTACTATTGCTTTTGCCAAGCAAAGCCTTACCTCTCCTATGAATATTCCCCCATGCATGCCTCAATCTGATCAAAACATCTCCATCTAATAAGCCCGTGAGATACATAGATTCCTGTATCTCGTCTTAAATAGGAGAATCCCTCAAAGCATAGCCAAATTGTCTCACAAGCAGAGAAGGGTTATAGTTAATACAGCCTTTCCGTCCAATCAGTGGGACATTCGGAAAGCCACTGCAACTATACATAATATCAGCTCCGAGAAGGTTCTGATCAAACCAAACAATGTTCTCAGCAGACAACCCCATCAACCGGGAAGAACAATCTAAAGTACCAGTAGTATCAACAAAAGGTCCCGTCTTAGGAAGATGTCCATGAAACCACCTGTATAGAAGAGGTACACAGCAAAAAACATTCTTTCCCCGACGCTTCTCATTCTTATAGTGAATAGAATGATAAACATCTCCTAAGAGAGTAGGCACCGAATTCTTCGAGGCAAGAATAAAGAAAGCATCCGAGTCAACAAAATCAGGCAAGTTGGGAAACAGAATAATCCCATATATGCACACAACTAGAATAGCACTGAAGACAATCCAATCTCCATCCTGAGCACACTGCGTAGCCTTCTCAACCAAGAAAGAAAGATGAAAGCCATAAGCTCCATTCAACTTGACCAAACCTCCGGAGAACTCAGAAGCATCCAAACTGACAATCTCAGCAAGCGTAGCCAGATCATGCTCAGCATCATCATGTAAAAAAGGCATCTGATCTAACACAGGAACTCCCAGCATAGCAGAATACTCCTCCAAAGTAGGGGCCAAAATGTAATCAGGGAAGAAGAAGCATCTCAACTGAGGCTCATAAAACTGCATCAAAGCATACAATCCAGTCATCTCAAACACAGAAGGTCTACACACTAAACTGAGTAGCTTCCCATAAGACTCTCTAAACTCAGCCTTCACCCTCTGATCTGCTAGAGCAACCAAACCCAACAATGAACTGATATCTGGAGAAGGCAACCTGTAAGCAACTGTCCTCTTCATGGACTCCATGTCTGGCAAGAAGATCACTAGAATCAAAGGGGAAAATCACACCTGCAACATAAATACACGTTAATGAAATGCAAACATGAAAATGCAAATGCATATGCAAACAGGGGATCAAGTGCAATGCTGAAGAACTGTGATGTGCTATGTGTAACACCCCACTTCCCGTATTAAATAAAATATAAATATTATAATAATAATCAGAGTTTTCACCAAAAAGTGGGATATCACATCTCCAAATTTTATAAAAATACTTTATTCATTCTTTTCAAAATAATACAGCGGAATTTGTTTCATAAAGTAAAATACATCAAAACATGATACGTCACAGGATTTCAACACGTTTGACATAAAACAATTACAACACCCATATCCCGTGTTACGTATCAGAGCATCCTAGACTCGACGGTCACACCAATATCCAAGCTAGCTAAACACCTGGATTATCTGTACTTCCGAAGAAGCACAGACCACAACAACAACAAAGGGGTGAGAAATAATGATCAGAATATAATGGTAATGTAATACATGTAAACAAGGTAGTAAAACACACCAACACACCAACATTCACCCCAACAACTCCATATAACGAACCTACTGTTCAAATTACAATATAACATATTATAATGCAAATATGCAACTCAACACCATGCATGCGGTACCGACTCATTGGTTCATTCAATCGAACCCACCATTCTCCACAAAGGAGTACGGGTGAATCACTTACGCTCCATCCGAGACATGATTCAACCCCACCATTCTCCACAAAGGAGTACGGGTGGATCACTTACGCTCCATCCGAGACATGATCCAACCCCACCATTCTCCACAAAGGAGTACGGACAGATCACTTACGCTCCATCCGAGACATGATCCATCCCACCAAGACACCATGATATGCACACACCAATGCATAACTATTATGTTCAGGCACACTAAGTGCACACGATCCACCCGATCGTATCATCATACATCACATATATATATATATATGCATAGATATAACATGCACCAACACCATATAAATCAATCAGTTAGTAAACAAGTTCGTATTCTATCACCAAGATACAAACACATCCCACTACTCGGGAATACACGATCCTACTGATCATTACATACATATATATCAACTAATTGTCCACTAGTCATTATTACGGGAAACATGCACTATCACCAAGTACACAAGTTAGTTCCCACCCTCATCATTCTTACAGTGCATCAAGGCCAAATTGTACCTATCATCTCAACTCAGATCCTCAGTCTATTCTAATACCAATCTTGCACATTACCGTAACCAATAGGCTTCTAATTCCTATTCCCAAAATCATCACCTACACACTTTATCGATACCTCAAAAGCCATACAGAATTTTCCCTAAAAACTGTAAAACACCCTATATGCCCTATATGCCAAATCATCCCAAAACACCAATTCATTAACGATTACTATATAATTAACAACAATCATCATCAATCATAACATAACAATATATATTATACTTACCAATTATCCTATACTTCCTACTCTAGAACCAACATTACGGTACATTACCGACACTTCAGAGTCACTCTGAATCTCACCAAGGTCCTAACCATAGTCATTAACGACACTATAGGGAAACAGCACATAATTTTCCCCAAAGCTATAATCATGGTCATTACCCACACTACAGTAACAACACAGAATCTCACCAAAACTCTATTTATATTTACTATCAACACTACAGTAACAACACAGAATCTCACCAAAACCCTATTTATATTTACTATCAACACTACAGTAACAACATAGAATCTCACCAAAACTCTATTTATATTTACTATCAACACTGCAGTAACAACCCATAATCTCACTAACATCACCATAATATATATATACACCAAATTCACCAATACCAATCAACAATTCATCAATGTCAAGCATCAATTTATCATTAGCAACAATAATAACAAGCACGCCAATATAAAACTTCATAGATCGGAATTTTACTACGGGGTTAAGGAATCCCCTCTACCCTGTACATGTATATACCATCCCAAATCAAGTTTCTCCCCCCTTACCTTGTTAATCTGTTGATCGATGAAAGAATCCTCCAAGGTTTGGCCAATTCTGATTTTCCCCTGTATCCTTCGTTCTTCGCTCCCTTTTCCGTTCTCTCCTTTCTATCGTTCTTTTCCACTTGCTCTAACTTCTCACAATGTATCGTAAAACTACTAATCCCTCACGTTTCTATTTTAATTCTCTAATCCCAATAATAATAATAACTTAATAATAATAATAATAAAAAATAATAATAATAATAATAATAATAATCCTATTATTATCTCACCAAAATAATAATAATAATAATAATAATAATAATAATCCTATTATTATCTCACCAAAATAATAATAATAATAATAATAATAATAATAATAATAATAATAATAATAATAATAATCCTATTATTATCTCACCAAAATAATAATAATAATAATAATAATAATAATAATAATAATAATATTAATAATAATAATAATAATAATCCTATTATTATCTCACCAAAATAATAATAATAATAATAATAATAATAATAATAATAATAATAATAATAATAATAATAATACCACCAATATTACTATTAACTATTATATTATTATCTCCACACCACCAATGATCCTTATATATCAAGGATACTCACCAATCACATGCCAACACACCCCACCTAAGGGCACACCAACATAAAATAATTAAATTAACACCAAAATGACTAAATAAATAAAATGGGTGTTATAACTCTCCCCCACTTTAAGTATTTTCGTCCTCGAAAATTACCTGATGGAACACTTCCGGATACGCTTTCCGCATCCTTCATTCCAACTAACAGGTCACACTGCCTTCTGCAGCACCTCCCCAAGTTACTTTCACCAAAGATATCTCCTCCCTTCGGAGTTGTTCCTCGCTCGTCCAAACGAAACAGCAATGCCTCAACAATCAAATTATTTTCACTTGTACATCATCCACCTGGTTCAATGTACTTTCTCAACTACGACACATGAAACATATCATGCCAATTCATAGCGACAACAGGAAAAACGGTCTAATATGTTACTCCTCCCATACCTCTGCTGCGCCACTCTGATACAAACCACAGAACACGGTGCGAACTTCTGAGACTTCGAAGCTCGACCAACATCAGTCACCGGCGTGACTCTCCAAACACATCTTTCCTTGGATCCTCTTGATCTTTTCAGCCCTCTCAACATAATTTTCAGGTCTGAGCACAACACTCTCACTCGACCCATTCCAACACAGTAGAGTCCTACACTTCCTATTTCACCAAGCCACATATAGTGCCATTCCGACACTAGGATGGTAACCGTTATTATAGGTAACTCAATCAACGGTAATTAATCATCCCACAATCCACCTTGATCCATCACCCAAGCTCTCACCAATTCTCTACAGACTCAATAGTCCTCTCTGACTGACCATCAGTTTGCGGATGGTAAGTCGAACTCAACTTCAACTTAGTACCCGATGCTTCCTGTAAGCCCCTCCAAAATCTCAATATAAACCTCAAATTCCCATCTGACACAATATCCGTCAGTATCTCCTCTAACTTCGCCACTTACCCAATATGCATCTCATATATCCTCAACGTAGAATAGTTAATCCACTAACAATAATCCAAATTAAAATTATATCTTCCCAATTCTTTGGAAATCTCAACACCAACTCCACGAAAATACTACCCGATTCCCACTCTGGAATATTCACGGCTGCATCAGACTCAACAGTCTCTGATGTTCACTCTTCGAATTTCGGCGATTCTAACCAGCATATTCAACCTCAACCACTTCTCTCCTTATCTATGGTCACCAAAACAATCTACTCAAATTCGGTTACTTCTTCATAGCACTGGGATGGATACTCCATCTACCCCAATGTATTTCTTCACGAGTACTTCTACTCCCCTCAACAACATTTGGTACACATACTCTATCATAACATCTCGTGGTATTATTTCCACAAGCCCGACAATCCACTCCTCGACTCTAATTTATCAACTTCAACTAATTCACTACTCGACCCAGATTTCTGACTTTCTCGGTTCTTCTCAAGGATATCACTAGTCAGATCTTAATAATAAAAGCTTAACTCCATAAGAAGTATTCTTACTCACAAAGCGCATATTATGAAATTTCTCAATCAGTTCTACCTCTTTTCACCATCATCTCCGGTATGCACAAACATTTCCAACTCACCGCATCATCTACCACGTCCACTTTACCCAAAGGGTAATTACACTCAAAGTCGTAATCCTTCAGAAATCCTAATTATTTCCTCTGCCTCATTTTCAACTTTTTCAAATCAAACAAACACCTTAAACTCTTAAGATCACCAAACATCTCCGATCTCAGTCTGAACTTTCGAAGCCTCCGACTCCGGTACAACCACAATAGCAACCAACTCTAAATCACTGGTCAGATGGTTTCTCTTACACACTTCGAGTTACCTTTTGCATAACTGAAACTCTCTGAAGTTGTCTTTAGCAAATCCCCTAATTATATCAACAAGCATCACAAACACCACAATTAGTTCTATCGGATTCGGCAGAACTTTCCTTACGGAAGTATATCACCGCTCTCTTTCTAACACTGATAACTCCAGTTCCTTATGCTCAACATAATCCTCTATACTCTTCGAATACCTTAAAATATCATTTATCAACACAACCATTGCCTTATATAAATAATTAAAGAAGATCCCATGCCAAGTGGACAAACAAGTTGTGAGTTATAGCGGGAACACATACCGTACCGCCCGTCCTTACCACAACATTCAAACACACTTCATCAATAAATAGATTAAATCTATGTCAATACTTCACCATCTCATAGATAATTTCAATAGCTTTCCAACGCTTCGAACCGGGCGTCATTCCGAGTTACGGTTCTCCCGTTACGACAAAAATACCACAACAACATTTTCTGCTCAGGGCACTTCGCCAGGCGAATCTCGGCGAACATGACAGTCCCGAAATTCTATTTTCGACCGTTACCTGACTTCCGAGTGTCCGATTTCGATTCCGTAAAAAGCTGCGATCTCGGAATTCAACGTATAACCACAATTTCATACTTAGGAGGCCGTCCAACACACTTTCAATCTTTAAATATTTTAAAACCCGATTACTTCCAATCTCAACAGCAGATCGTGGAGCCTCCTATTACGATACCACTTCGACCTTCGACACCACAACACAATAATTCTACTCGCGATCTCACGAACACGGAAACTCACGTCCTTCAATCAATTGATCCATCAAATCATTAACTCTTGGAAGCGAACACTTATCCTTGACAGTCACCTTGTTCACTTATCTATAGTTCACCCAAAGCTTCATAAAACCTTCTGTCTGTCTAACCAACAAAATTGGTGCACCTTACGGTAACACACTCAAACAAAAGGACCTCTCCCCCAACGGGTCTTCAAGTTGACTCTTCAACTTCTCCAATCCCAACGTAAACATACAATATGGAGTCATCAATATCAGACTCGTCCCAAAAATAAAATAAACGTGTAAGCTTTACTTCACACTCCGATAGTAAATCGTTTACTTCCTCAGGGAACCTCCGGCAATTTCAACAAATTGACAAATCCCAATTTTCTCACTTTCCTTCTCATTCGAAGGTTTCGTCAAAATAAACGTCTCAACACCGTATTACGCCAACTCCTCAAAATAATCCCTTAAGCACTTAGCTTAACTCAGGACAACTCATTGCTCACGCCACACAAGCTTGCAAGACACGTCTATCCCATCCAACACAATCCCGTCTACTATTAACAAGAGATTAAGGGTGATCAGTTCCTCAATTTGTTAATAGACAGCCGAAATCATGATGGGGTACAAACCATCTTTACCAAACTATGATAGCATTCCTCAACACATTAAGCCACCACACCGTAGCATTCTGGAGAATTACAAACTTCTCCCCCACTGGAATCATTCCTGCTTCTGCAGACAAGGTTAGGAAATAAACACGTACCGACAGTGTTTTCACACACATGCCGTATACTAGGGATTTAAACCACAACACCAGGTTAAACAACACATAGTCTCCATCCCAAAGGACAGACTCAACTCAACTCAACAACACTGGCCGGACGGACCGACCAGGCTCTGATACCAATTGTAACACCCCACTTCCCGTATTAAATAAAATATAAATATTATAATAATAATCAGAGTTTTCACCAAAAAGTGGGATATCACATCTCCAAATTTTATAAAAATACTTTATTCATTCTTTTCAAAATAATACAGCGGAATTTGTTTCATAAAGTAAAATACATCAAAACATGATACGTCACAGGATTTCAACACGTTTGACATAAAACAATTACAACACCCATATCCCGTATTACGTATCAGAGCATCCTAGACTCGACGGTCACACCAATATCCAAGCTAGCTAAACACCTGGATTATCTGTACTTCCGAAGAAGCACAGACCACAACAACAACAAAGGGGTGAGAAATAATGATCAGAATATAATGGTAATGTAATACATGTAAACAAGGTAGTAAAACACACCAACACACCAACATTCACCCCAACAACTCCATATAACGAACCTACTGTTCAAATTACAATATAACATATTATAATGCAAATATGCAACTCAACACCATGCATGCGGTACCGACTCATTGGTTCATTCAATCGAACCCACCATTCTCCACAAAGGAGTACGGGTGAATCACTTACGCTCCATCCGAGACATGATTCAACCCCACCATTCTCCACAAAGGAGTACGGGTGGATCACTTACGCTCCATCCGAGACATGATCCAACCCCACCATTCTCCACAAAGGAGTACGGACAAATCACTTACGCTCCATCTGAGACATGATCCATCCCACCAAGACACCATGATATGCACACACCAATGCATAACTATTATGTTCAGGCACACTAAGTGCACACGATCCACCCGATCGTATCATCATACATCACATATATATATATATATATATGCATAGATATAACATGCACCAACACCATATAAATCAATCAGTTAGTAAACAAGTTCGTATTCTATCACCAAGATACAAACACATCCCACTACTCGGGAATACACGATCCTACTGATCACTACATACATATATATCAACTAATTGTCCACTAGTCATTATTACGGGAAACATGCACTATCACCAAGTACACAAGTTAGTTCCCACCCTCATCATTCTTACAGTGCATCAAGGCCAAACTGTACCTATCATCTCAACTCAGATCCTCAGTCTATTCTAATACCAATCTTGCACATTACCGTTACCAATAGGCTTCTAATTCCTATTCCCAAAATCATCACCTACACACTTTATCGATACCTCAAAAGCCATACAGAATTTTCCCTAAAAACTGTAAAACACCCTATATGCCCTATATGCCAAATCATCCCAAAACACCAATTCATTAACGATTACTATATAATTAACAACAATCATCATCAATCATAACATAACAATATATATTATACTTACCAATTATCCTATACTTTCTACTCTAGAACCAACATTACGGTACATTACCGACACTTCAGAGTCACTCTGAATCTCACCAAGGTCCTAACCATAGTCATTAACGACACTATAGGGAAACAACACATAATTTTCCCCAAAGCTATAATCATGGTCATTACCCACACTACAGTAACAACACAGAATCTCACCAAAACTCTATTTATATTTACTATCAACACTACAGTAACAACACAGAATCTCACCAAAACCCTATTTATATTTACTATCAACACTACAGTAACAACATAGAATCTCACCAAAACTCTATTTATATTTACTATCAACACTGCAGTAACAACCCATAATCTCACTAACATCACCATAATATATATATACACCAAATTCACCAATACCAATCAACAATTCATCAATGTCAAGCATCAATTTATCATTAGCAACAATAATAACAAGCACGCCAATATAAAACTTCATAGATCGGAATTTTACTACGGGGTTAAGGAATCCCCTCTACCCTGTACATGTATATACCATCCCAAATCAAGTTTCTCCCCCCTTACCTTGTTAATCTGTTGATCGATGAAAGAATCCTCCAAGGTTTGGCCAATTCTGATTTTCCCCTGTATCCTTCGTTCTTCGCTCCCTTTTCCGTTCTCTTTTCCGTTCTCTCCTTTCTATCGTTCTTTTCCACTTGCTCTAACTTCTCACAATGTATCGTAAAACTACTAATCTCTCACGTTTCTATTTTAATTCTCTAATCCCAATAATAATAATAACTTAATAATAATAATAATAATAAATAATAATAATAATAATAATAATCCTATTATTATCTCACCAAAATAATAATAATAATAATAATAATAATAATAATAATTCTATTATTATCTCACCAAAATAATAATAATAATAATAATAATAATAATAATAATCCTATTATTATCTCACCAAAATAATAATAATAATAATAATAATAATAATAATAATAATAATAATAATAATAATAATCATCCTATTATTATCTCACCAAAATAATAATAATAATAATAATAATAATAATAATAATAATAATCCTATTATTATCTCACCAAAATAATAATAATAATAATAATAATAATAATAATAATAATAATAATAATAATAATAATAATAATAATAATAATAATAATAATACCACCAATATTACTATTAACTATTATATTATTATCTCCACACCACCAATGATCCTTATATATCAAGGATACTCACCAATCACATGCCAACACACCCCACCTAAGGGCACACCAACATAAAATAATTAAATTAACACCAAAATGACTAAATAAATAAAATGGGTGTTACACTATGTTGTAGCTTGAGAACCATCAGATCTTTGCCTCAAACTAAACCAACCACCAAAGAACCCTTACAACCAATTGTCACTGACAGAGACAAACCAGGTGTTCTGAGGCCAGAGTTTTCCTGCAAAAAGACCCACTTACCCCTCACAGGTATGTACTTAGCTCGCAGACGAGGTACGACATCCTATGCGGTCATCGGCGTCACAGACTTTCAAGAGTGATGATATGATACCCAGAAGGTGTGGCATCATCATCCCTTGAAGCGGTCTCACTTAGCTGAATCCCAATTGATCGGTCCCCAGAGTCGACAACCCTCAAATCCAACAACCTGTCGAGCCCAAAGGGCTAGGCAAGAAGTCATAAAAAAGAATCTCGTATGAGCGCGGATTTCGTAGTTAGCTGGTGCAAAAGCAAGCAGGCTAATCACTACTTTCCACTTCTAAGTCTATGTGCATACTCAAGTCCAGGTCCGGCTTATCTCTCAAACTAACCCTCTACCCACAGCACAACAACAATAATATAGTACTGAAAGTAAAGATAGAAAGGTAAATACATACAAAACCCCAGACGGGAAAACAAGCGCTAGGATTGACTCGCATAGGGAACCGTTGGAGTCCCCAGCAGAGTCGCCAGCTGTCGCTACTGCGAAAATTAGCACCGGCAATGACAGAAGAGTCGCCACCGTGCGTTATTTATCCCAAAGGAGGGAAAGGAAATGCTCAGAGAAAACCTAACGCAAAGAGGGAAAGGAATGGTCATCGCAACCAAATTCTGGATTCGGGAGTCGGTTACGCAAGGGGAAGGTATTAGCACCCATCACGTCCGTCGTACTCGATGGGATCCACGCTTGTTTTCTATCTAACGGTGTGTTTATCTATCTACTCTACAGGCTTAGGGACAAAAGAAAAGAAAAAGTGACTCGGCAGAACACAACAATTCTATGCCTACGTATTCCCGTCTTAAACGAGAAATCAGAGTCAACGTAATTCGCCTAACTATGGGAGAAGGGGGGAAGGTTGCTCGCTAGGATATCGCATCCTATGCCTACGTACTTTCATACGGCATAAAAGATCAGAGAAAACGTAGTTCGGGCTACGGAAGACACAAGCTTGTCTGACTGTTTTTTATCTCCTCAAGAAAGGGTTTTCCTGCTTACGGGTCCAAGAGGACAAAAAGAGATTTGAATGTTTGTTTTCCAGTTTTTTACGCAAGAACTGTTTTTTTAGGGTGTTTGCAATCTCTGTCGCACTAAAGACTATGACCTAGGAGTGAATGCGTCGCATGTCACCAAAAGGGTACCACACTAAACATCCAGATTACTGGAGAAAGACCATCCACCAACCTTTTCCCAGATAGCTTAAGGCTCGTAACGTACGACTTCAATTAACCTTATTACTGTGTTTTTGAATTGTTTTGAGATGAGAAGAGAAAGACGCTCTAAAAAGCCTATGGTTGAAAGGAAAATCTACCTAATGTTATCATGCATGGTTTAGAAACCTAATGTCTGTCATAATTCCCTCTTGCACAAAGGAAATCAGAGATCCTAGGGGAAAACAGCAAAAGAAAGCAAGCAATAAACAATAAACAGTAAAATGCATGCTATGCAATATTACAAGCGAGGCAAGGGAGACCTGCTCTACCTCAAACCCAAGAAAACAACAAGCAAGGGAAGACAAGCTCCACCTCAAGCCTAAAGGCAAACAAAAGCCACACAAATAGACAATACAGAGAAAATAACAAAAGATACAGAGGAGGCAGCCCAAGCAGCAGCACCAAACTCCTACAGCAAACAGCAACAGCAAGCTCTAAACAGCAAATCCTCTTGACAGTAAAAAGTCTTCATCTTCAAGCTAGATTCTATCTTCAAGCTTCTTCAATATTCATATTCAAGCTCTAGTAAGCACACTCCAAGAAGAGAATCATCATTAAGATCAAGTTACAATGAAGAGAAACCTGATGAAGACCAAAGGAATTCATCAGGAACCAACATTGAAAAGGAAAGGCATCCTCAAAAGTTCTACTCATTAGGGAATTCCATTCATCCCTCCAAAGGAGAGATGGGGCTTCCCTAAGAGGACTTTGCATCATAGGATAGGATAGAAGCAAACAATGCATTCTATTTTTGATGAAAGAAAAAGAACTAGTTCTAATGGCTCTTCCTAAAACCCTAATCCTATAATCTTCTAAAAAGCTCCTAAAAGAGAAAGAAAGCTCCAATCCGAGCTCCACCAGCCAAGCCACAATAGCTACATCAAGTCCAGAACCTCCTTCAAAAAGGAATCCAAGCTCTCCAAGCTCCAAAGCCACCAACAAGATCAAACAAGGCAAGGCACCAAAGAAGGAACACCAAATGCACAACCAACTTGCAAATTATATCTAAAATAGAAAACTAAGTTGTAAAAATCTAAGAATTTTCCTTAGGGAACATGCATGTTTTAACATTCTAGGGTTCAAATATCAGAGTCTAAATCAACTTCTAGGTCCACTAAATAAATCCTAAGTTGAAATGTGTCAAGATAAACCACAAATTGGGAAGGCTCTAAACATCTCACCTAAAACAGAACCTACAATTGTCTAAAAAATCTAATAAAAACCCTAAGGGAGAATGCACATCTAATCTACAACATACTCAAAAATCAAAGCCAAATTCCAAATCAAATGATCAAACCAAAATCAACAAAACAGATAGATAATTATACAAAATTAAAGAAATAACATAAAAGAGAAAAATGCAAATTAAATTTAAAAATGCATGAAAATGCATTTTATTGATTCCAGAAAAACACAAATTTAATCAGGAGCATGGACATATTTTTAAAATATTTTTCAGATCAAAGATGGATTTATTATGATTTTTGGAATCAATATGCATTTAAAAATAAAACAAAATGAATAAAGAAATTAAAATGCAAGATAAAACGTGGGCGGGTAGATTTGTAGACTGGTCAATGCATCCAATGCTCCAGAGGCTGCCAGCGCATTACTGAAACGACGCGTTTTGATGAAGTCAAAGTCCACAAAATCAAATAGATCGTGGCCACTAGATGTGAGTACAAAGTCTGATCTGAAGACTCAATCCAACGACAACGAGGTTATCTTCTTCATTTTAAATCAAGACGGAGGGAAAATACATGCGGTGGCCGGAGAAGACTTCCGGTCGTCTTCTCCGGCGAGATGATGGTCACAGGCAGCCAAACAATGACATATCTTATACCAAATTCATCAGAAATTCATCAGGATCTCAAATCTCCTATCCAAATCATCTAACTCTCAATAGGTTTCAAAATTCGAAGGCAAATAGAAAGTGCATCATGAAATTGATCATCATCAAATCCAAATCTAAAACCATAGGATTAATCCTCATGTTTCATACATCACTCTGATCTATCCAAATCATGTTGAAACCTCAAGATCAGATCGAACCATGCTCAAACAAAATTCACATGTCACCTAAGTTTGTCTCTAATTGCTCAGAATTTTGTCCAGAAACGATCTATGATTCATCCTAAATCTTAACCTCATGTCAAAACTAACTTGATCATGCTAGAATCAGTGGAAATTTGGAAGTTACATACCTGATGTAGATCCACTAACAGAGGTATCTAGAGCTTGATTCTTGCTTCAAAACTCTCCAGAAACGATCAGTGATGCAAGAGGAAGGTATTTGATCCTTCAATTTGCTTTGAATTGGCTTTGAACTTGAAATCCGATTTCACTTGGCTTGCTTGCAATTTCACTCTCCAATTATGTTTCCACCACGAAATGAGCTCCAACCTGAGTCTGGAATCAATGCAAGACTTATATAGAGTGTGTCTATGGGCTTTTGAAGCTTAATTGAAGCCCAATCCAGCAATTCACAATTTCTGTTTTTGCTTTAAATTTTCCATGTGACAGTCGTGAATTTGGCCGTGTAGCTTGCTCCAGAAGCTTCCTTTTGCTTGCATAATCACTTGTGAACGAGTTTGGATCAAAAAGAGCACTTGAATTGCCTTGGTGAATGATTTGGTCATGTAACTTGCATATGAAGCAACACCATTGCAACTTGTGAAATTCTGCCCTAACTCAAAAATCCACCAATGCCAATGTGTTTGAAATGTTGTTTCTACTTAAAATGAGAACTTATTTGACCTCTTTTGATCACTTAACCATTAATTTGAATTTTCCAACTTTGAATCCTTTTAAAACCTTCCTTTTTAAGCCATTTCAAATCAAGTCTTGCTATGAGCCAAGCCAATTCATCATGAGTCCTTCGTTGACCTAAAAACCATATTTTGAGCAAGTTCCATGTTGAAAAAATCTTCATTTGAAGTGTGCAAGTTGGAGATTTTGACCTATGAACCAAAATGGCCTATAATCTTACTTTCCCAAAATATCTCTGGCTTGAAAAGATCATAATTTGAGCACCACAAATCAGAATGAGGACTTCTATACCTTTTTGGAAAGCTAAGATCAAGAGGAATAACTTTCATGTTGGCCAGAAGTCCATGTGAAACCTCCTTCTAGGTCAAAAGTGGCTTGGAAGTCAGATGATTTTCATAGACAAATTTCACATTCATCTGGTGACCTGTAATTTGTCTGGACCATAACTTGAGTTCTATAAATCCCCTTGAGGACTTATAGTACTAAAATTAAAGGTATTGAGATGCTATACAAGTTCCATGTTGGCCAAGGATCCATTTGAAACCTGTATCTTGACTTATGTGGTCTTGAAGTTAGGCACTAAAAAGGGACTTTTGCACTGAAACCCTAATTTAGCAACTTCCAACACTCTTGATTCTTCTTGATTTGATCTTGGCACAACACTAAAAATGTCTCAAAATATCATTCCATGTTCTCAATGACCTCGAAGTAGGCTTTGATCTTCTTTAATTGCTCAGTTAACCTAGGGTTGTCCCAGATGAAACCCTAATTGCGTGCACTTCAAGTGTGGCTCTTGCACTTGAATCAATGACTTGATTGAACTTCAACATGACCCTCTAGGAACTACATGAGCTCTATTCATAATTCATGCTTCACATCTCACTGATGGTCTTCAATTGGTCCTCAAGTTAGGAGAAAATCCACATACAAGCATTCAAACTTCACAAGACCTCACACCACCTCCTGATGACTTGGATGACTTCCCATGCTTGAATAAGACCTCTGGCTAGGATTCTCTTGATAATAATCACACTTGATCTCCTGTTGGATTATGATATGCAAATGTTAGAATGATGCAAGGCTAATGCAATGAACATAAACCAGGTAAGAAAAGGTTGGGCAAATTTTGGGGTGCAACAGTTAGGGAGAAAGATGTTAAACTTTCAGATGGAAAGATCAACACAACTAAGAAGGGAGAACGATCAAAACCACTTCAAGTTGCTCTTATCTCTAAACCTGACCAATACTCTATTGTGAAGAAGTCAAGCAAAAGAGTTTGGAGGCTAAAGTACCCCCCCCCCCCATAACAATGGGGAGTCGACCGTCGAGCCATGCGACGTTAAATGAAGCGATGCGTGGGAGGCCACCCACGGATTTTAAGAATTTATGTTTTTCTTTTTGTGGTTATTGTTTTTGCAGGAATAAACGAGAGTTTGCAAGGGAAAACGTGGAAGCAACAAAGAGGTGTTGCATTACTTGTCGACCCCTCTGTGAGGATCTCTGTGAGTACACCTCTTCTTCTCTTGTTCTTGAACATTGAGACAATGTTTATTTCAAGTTTGGGGGAGGTTTTATCGTTTTGAATTGTCAATTTAAATACCTTTTTATTTTAAGTTCGGTAAAAAGCACGTCGAATTCGCCCCTACGAAGACCGTAAAATAAAATTTTTCTTGTGAATGGTATGTGTATAAGGTAGTCAAGAACGTATTTAGAGTTCAAGGGAAGAGGAGTTTGAACTAAGGAACTTGGAAAGTTTGGAAATTGAGGTATAATTTGAACACCCTAGGTTCCCCAGAGTAAGGAAACGAGTCCAGCGTGTAGATTTGTGCCATAGTACTTGGATTTGAGAAGTATTCCCCGATTAGTTCATTATGATAGTCTGACATGATTGAAATAATTGTATATATTGATTATGAGAATGACTTGTGGCACCAAAAAAAAGTTGAATAATGACGGTAAAGACAACCTGTCCTTCTAAGTTGGGTAACCCTCACCCGGTTATTTAGCCTAACGGCAGTTGAATCTCTATAGTCGTCCCAAAGTGGACTAATAAACGCCTGTTAGCGAGAAAAAAAGAATAAAGGTGCCACGGAAAAAGTCTCGAGCAAAATTTTACATGCCTTAATCCGATTATCCGAATGAAAGTGGTAGAAAATCGAAGAAAAGACTTAAGCCCAAAGCATAGTTGGAGAGGTAGCCGAAAGGGGGATTTAGGTCCGTGGTTTTACTATAGTGTGTGTTTATTAATGCCTTTGTTAACGGATGAGTACCAAGAGAGCTAGTTTGAGCCGATCAGAACTAAGACTTACGTATGAGTATCGACACGCCTTACGTCCTGAGCCCTTCACTTGATGTGCTGTTTGATTTGAAAGTTATTTATCCAAGATTTTTGCTTGAGGTCAAGCAATGGTTTAAGTTTGGGGGAGCTTGATCAATGGTTTTTATACGTCAGTTTACCGTTTGTTTCAGTTAATAATTTGTTATGTCTTGTCGCATTTTATTTGTTTTTATTACATTTTACGCGTCGATTTGGTATTTTCACTGTTTCTAGGTTCAGGTAAGCAATAAAGGAGAATTAGAGCAAAAACCGGGGAAAATTGCAAGAATTCAGAAGAGCTTTGGAGTGGACCAGGAGCCTGACACGGCCGCCCGTGTCAGGAACTGCTCAGAAAGATAAGATTTGGTGGAAACCAGGGAGCTGACACGACCGCCCGTGTTAGCACACTTGGGACTTGGAAAAATCTCGTGAACTTATATCAGGAAGCCAACACGGCCCGTGTTGGTTAAAACGCTTCATTCTCTATTTTTCTTGTATTTTTGACACTTGTGATCCATGAGGGTATTGTGGGTATTTCCCTAGTGTTAGGTTTGAGTGGAGACTATTTGAGTCGTGTTTTGAGAAAAGAAAAGGGACTTTTGGACAAAAGAAGAAGAATTTCACGATCAAGATTGGAGCGATCAAGGATTGGGGAAACTGAAGGTTCTCATGAGCGGAAGCGATTGAAGATTAAGGAAATCCTATCATCTTGTAATGTTCAGTATAATTGTTGATTTTATTTTAAATATTATGAGTAGCTAAACCCCCCCAATGCTAGGGGGTGTCCCTGAATTGACTCTGTAATGACCTTGTTTTCTTTGAATTAATGGTTTCACTGCTTTCTAATCATCGTTGTTATCATATAATGTTTTAAGGCTTTTCTTATTTGACAAATGAGGATTTGATTTACGGTTAACCTTAGGTTTGGAAAAAAGATTGTTAACGCGTTTATACGATAATACTATAGTCGGTATTGCCTAGAAATGGGGATACCCTATAGTAACCGTAATGTTTTAGATAAAATAAATTGCTTGGTATTGTTCCTATACTGCCAGGGAATTGGGAGAATACCAAAGGGTTTTCTGCTAAGGAATTAGAGTAAACTAATCTTTAAAATCGGTACCAATTGAATTGAGCAGTGATTTCTAAAAACTAAGGATTAAGGTTCTTACAAGACTTTTCATACACCCTACCCTAGCATGTTCATCATAATTGTCTAAAACCTTTATTTTACTGCTTTTGCCTTCTGGCCTTTACATTTTGCAAACAACAAACCAAAACCCCTTTGACTTTTTGTTCAATTGCATTATTATAGAATTTATATTTACACGTAGTCCTCAGAGATCAATATTCGGGGAATTTCCCCTCATTACTACACCAGTAAAAATAGTACACTTGCTATTTTACTGGTCAAATCTATTCAGAGACCCATTTATGTACCTTAAAATCTACTTCAATGCTTGCCAGTGAGCCTTTCCAGGATTCGTCATGTACATGCTCACAAGACTTACTGCATATGCTATGTCGGGTCTAGTACAGACCATAACATACATTAAAGAACCTACTATGTTAGCACATGGAATGCTATTCATATAAGTGTTTTCAACATCAGTGATGAGACACTTATCTATACTCATCTTGAATTGAGGGTTTGTCAGAGTCACAATAGGCTTTGAATTCGACATACCAAACTTTTCGAGAACCTTCTGTAGGTATGCCTCATGAGATAAGCATAATTTCGACTGCTTTCTATCTATCCGGATGTCAATCCCAAGAATCCTGGACGCAACTTCCAGATCCTTCATGTCGAACTCTTTATTGAGTTCAGCCTTCACCCTCGTTACATCTTCGACATTGTTACTTGCTATTAGAATATCATCCATATAGAGAAACAAAATAATAAATGAATTACTCGATAGAAATCTGAAGTAAACACAGTGGTCGAACTGACTTCTGATGAAACTTATGCATGCCATGAACTAGTTGAATCTCCTATTACACTGTTAAGGAGATTGTTTCAGTCTATATAAGGATCTATTCAGCTTGCACACATAATCTTCCTTCCCTTTTTCGACATACCCTTCAGGTTTCCTCATCAGGATTGTTTTATCTAAGTCACCACAAGAACACAGTCTTCACATCCATCTGTTCCACTTCAAGGTCGAACTGTGCCACTGTGGTAAGCAACATTCGAATGGATATGTGCTTTACAACAGGAGAGAACACATCATTAAATTAGATACCTTCTTTCTGAGTGAATCCCCCAGCAACCAACCTTTCCTTGTATCTCTTCGACGCCACTCCTTCGATTCCTTCCTTAACTTTGAAAATCCATTTACAGCTGACTAACCTGGCTCTAGCATGTTTCTTGATTAGTTCTCAGGTGTTGTTATCATGAAGAGATTTCATCTCATCATCCATGGCCTCCAGCCATTCAGTATTCTTTTGACTCCTCATAACTTCCTTATAGTCTCTAGGTTCTTCATCTAGAACCTCACTAGCAAAGATTAAGGCATAAGCTATATGATCTGCATACCCTAGTCTTTGAGGTGGCTTGATGACTCTCCTTGACCTGTCTCTTGCTAGAAGGTAGTAATTATCAGTCTCCTCATCTTTGACAACATCTTCCGCGTCTTCTTCGACTTCATCGGGGGTAAGCAATTCAGCATCAACATACTCCACCACAAGAGGAATCTCTCCATGTTCCGGCTCTTCGTCAGCATAATCAGTTTTCTTGAAAGCCATCTCTGCTTCATTGAAAACTACATCTCGACTGGTGATAAACCTCCTGTGACGTAGCTCTAGGAACCATAGCCTATAAGCTTTGACTCCTTCAGGGTATCCCATGAACATGCATTTCAAAGCTCTAGGTTTGACATTGTCTTGCCTAATATGAGCATAAGCCACACAATCAAATAATCTCAGTCTGTCGAGGCTAGGTGGATGTCCCGACCAAACTTCTTTAGGTGTCTTCATTCCCAAAGCAGTCGAGGGACATTTACTTATCAGGTAAGCTGTTGTCGAAACAGCTTCCTCCCAAAACACCTTCTTTAATCCAGCACTAACCAACATGCGTCTAACCCTTTTAAGGATTGTTTAATTGAATATCTCAACTAAGCCATTTTGTTGAGGAGCACCTGCTACAGCCTTATGCCTTGCAATCCCAGACTCAACACAGTAACTGTTGAACGCTTCGTTGTAGAATTCAAGGCCATTGTCAATTCTCAACCTCTTAACCTTTCTTCCAGTTTGAGTTTCGACCAGAATCTTCCAACTTTTGAAATTCTCAAAAGTTTCATCCTTCATCTTCTGAATGAATACCCATAGTTTTCTGGAATAGTCATCAGCGCTTGATAGAAAATACCTTGCACCTAAGTGGGAAGGATTCCTTGCAGGCCCTCAAAGATCAGCATGAATGTAATTCAGGGATCCATGTGTTCTTTGCTTGCCTTTGTTAAACTTCTCCCTACAGGATTTACCAAATACACACGATTCACAAAACTCCAACTTTTCGACTTTGTCACCTCCTAGCAAGTTCTGCTTCCCCAATTCGACCATGCCTCTTTCTTTGACATGGTCCAATCTCATGTGCCATAATTCTGTCTTCGACACACGTTTCGTGGATGCAACATTTGTCTAACCACTTACAACCTCAGCCTCAATGGTATAAAAGCCTTATTTCTTCATGCCTCTCAAGACTTCCTTCGACCCTTTCATGACTCTTAGGATACTTTTATCTCCTTGAAAAACATATCCCTTTCTGTCGAATTCACCAAGAGAAATAAAATTTCTCTTTAAGTCAGGTACATACCTAACTTTAGTCAATAACCTTATTGACTCATCATGGAGCTTAAATCTCACAGATCTAATACCTACAATTTTGCAAGATTTATTGTTTCCCAGTAGCACAAATCTACCATCTTGATCGCATAGCTCCTCAAATAATTCTCTGTTTGGAGTCATGTGCCAACTGCAACTTGAATCCATAATCCACTCTTTTCTCGAGTCGCCACTTGAAACTACAAGAACATCAGATAAGTCAAAGTCATCTTGAACGATGGATGCGTTGCCATTACCTCCATGATCTTTCATGCGTTCAGGGCACACCTTTCTTATATGACCCTCCTTCTTACAATGATAACATCGAATACCAGATGTTTCGCCACTATAAGACTTCTGTCGACTTTTACCTTTCTTCTTGTCGAACTTACCATCCTTTCGCAAGAATTTTTCCTTAACGACCAAACCTTCACCCACCGTTAAAGGTTTATGCTCTTTTCACTCGTTCAAGTCCTTAAAATACAAGGCTGATTGAACTTCTTCAAAGGTCAGGGACTCCCTTCCATACAAGAGAGTTCCTTTGAAGTGAGCATGTGTTCTGGGCAAAGCACACAACAACAACAGTGCTTGATCTTCATCATCGATCTTCACATCAATATTTTCAAGATCAAGAATCAGCTTATTAAATATATCCAACTTCTCAGCCAACATTTTATCTTCACTCATCTTGAATGAATACAATGCTTGCTTCAGGTAGAGTCGATTGACCAGAGATTTGGTCATGTACAAACTTTCAAGTTTCACCCATAATCCCGATGTTGTAGTCTCCTTTGATACCTGTCGAAGAACCTTATCACCAAGGCTCAACAATATTGCTCCATGGGCTTTCTCGATCATGCTCATCTTTTCTTTTGTCGTTAACGCAATGTCCATGACTGCCTCACCCTTCAACGCTTCCAAACAACCCTGCTGAACCAGTAGAGATTGCATCTTCAAGCGCCACAGACCGAAGTCATTCACTCTGGTGAACTTTTCAATCTCATACTTTGTTGAAGGCATCTTCTCCATGCTCACCGCACCAATTTGTTGTGAATCAGATACCTTAAAACTAAGTATAAACATTTTCTTAAAGATCAAGAAACACACAAGGGTTATGGTTAATAAAGAAGAAAACAACAAGGATTGGTTATTAAACTGCTATTCTTTCCTTTCTCTTAGAACAAGATTACAAGTATACAAGAATAAGAAAATAACCTCTCTCTCTTGAAATTAGGATTTTACCTTCCTATTTTTATGATATCAAGATTGAGAAACTAGCATCCTATTTATAAGAAAAATAGCACACTGACCTAATGGGCTTTTTAACAATTACCCATTACAAGCTAACTTAGGATACAAGCTAACTTAAACAATTAAGCTTACATGTTAACACCCCTAACAATATTGACTAATGCATGTTAGAACAGACTTCGACTATAACACGCATTACTCGCGAACAGACTTCAACCACACTAGAGTTCGATCTAACATCTCACATGGTTCAATAGAAAAATTTGCAAGAAATAAAGGAAAGGTTACTCCACCTTAAAAGCTTGAACATTGAAAATATGAAGGAAAACACGATGCGAAAGTCGGTTCTCAAAGGAGTTGTACCGCCGTCCTTGAGTTGGTCGCCTCTCGTCGAGATACAACTCCAAAATCTCTAATTCATTAGAGAAGACAGACACCATACTCCCCCTCCCGGTCTTGAAGAAGTCCGAGGTAGTAACACTTCCCCTGAGGTTTGCTTCCCTAAGATGGAGGAGGAACATGTGGAAAAGCCGCCAATTAAAGATTGAAAGAAGCACCACTTTCCCGCTCATATCCTAGAAAATCAGACATTGAAGAAACCTCTGAAGCTTAATAGTTACTACTGAAAGGAGATCCTGATGAACACATGAAACATGTTGACAATAGTTTAAAGCCTCCAACGTTGGAACACTAATAAACTACAATTTGACTAAACGCAATTGAAGCATCACTTTAGTTCATTAAAGCCAAACGAAAGGTAGCTCCATTTTTGCAAAATGAACTAACCATCGTTCAAATGATCGAGACTCAACCTTAAATTTAGTTAATCTAATCCAGAAAAAAAAGATAATACTAACTTAAAAAATATAACTAGTGACTTTTCTATTAATCATAACTAAAACATTGTTTAGTTCATCTGATTGATTAGAAAGGTATATCCATAGAAAATAACAAATCACTCATATTGTGAATGATCACAGTTGAAGACTTGTTGTTATTCATCTGATCTAGAAGAAATGTAAGACCAATGTTAGAAAAATGACTAACCCTAATTCTGCTTATCATAGTTCAAGTCTCGATGTAGTTCATAACATCAAGAAAAAATGTCGTTCTACAAAGACACGCAATCTACACATTGACATATTGCAATTAAAACCTCACTTTATTTCATTACATATAGAGAAAAAAATGTAGATTCATTTTCGTAAAACTAACTAAACACTGTTCAACTAATTGAGTATGAACCCTATTTTAAGTTCATGTGATCCAAAAGAAAGGTAATACCATGTTGGAAATCTAACTAACCACATAACTAATCACATTTGAAGTCTTGCTATATAGTTCATCAGATCTAGAAGAAAGTTAGAGCCATTGTAATGATAATATATAAACCACTGTTCGATTAATCACAATTGAAACTTCACTTTAGTTCATTAAATCAAAATAAATGTAGAACCATTCATGTAAAATATTCTATCATGAATCCAAGTCAAGTAAGGACCATACGCTTGGCTATTGCTTTTGCTTTTGCCAAGCATAGCTTTACCTCTTCTCTGAATGTTGGCCCAAGCGTGCCTCAATCTGATCAGCACAGCGTCGTCTAAAGAACCTGTGAGATACAGAGATTCCTGTATCTCATCCTCAATAGGAGCCTCTCTCAGTGCATAACCGAACTGTCTTATCAGCAAAGAAGGGTTGTAGTTGATGCAACCTTTCTGTCCAATCAACGGGACATTTGGAAAGCCACTACAACTATACACAATATCAGTACCCAGCATACTTCTGTCAAACCAGACGATACTCTCAGCAGATAATCCCATCAACCGGGAAGGCCAGTCCATAGTACCAATAGTGTCAACAAAAGGTCATTTCTTCGGCAGGTGCCCCTGAAACCATCTGTATAAAAGAGGCAAACAGCAAGCCACATTCTTCCCACGGAGTTTCTCATTCTTATAATGAATGGAATGGTAAACATCGCCCAAGAGGGTAGGTACCGGGTTCTTCGAAGCTAGAATCAGGAATGCGTCCGAGTCGACAAAATCTGGCACATTAGGAAACATGACAATCCCGTAAATGCAGACAGCCAGAATAGCGCTAAAAACACCCCAAGCTCCATCCTTAGCACACTGGGTGGCCTTCTCAACCAGGGTAGACAAATGAAAACCAAAAGCTCCATTATGCTTAACTAATCCTCCAGGGAACTCAGAAACATCCAGACTGACGATCTCAGCAAGTGCAGCCAAAGAAGGTTCAGCATCAACATGTATAAAGGGTGTTTGATCCAACACGGGAACCCCCAACATAACAGAATATTCTTCCAACGTGGGTGCCAGCAGATAGTCAAGAAACAAAAAGCATTGAAGCCGTGGCTCATAGAACTGCATCAAAGTATATAACCCAGTCGTCTCAAATGCAGAAGGTCTGTACAACAAGCTAAGCAGTCTCCCATAGGATTCTTTGAACTCAGCCCTTACTTTCTCATTTGCTAGAGCAACCAATCCCAGTAAAGAACTGATGTCCGGTGAATGCAATCTGTAGGCAACAGTCCTCTTCATGGACTCCATGTCTGGCAATGAGTATACTAGAATTAGAGGGGAAACGAACGCACCTGCAACATAAATACACGTTAATGAGATGCAGACATGAAAATGCGAATGCATATGCAAATGCAAACAGGAGATCAAGTGCACAGCTAATGCACTATGCTGCTCTGTACTGAAGCTTGAGAATCATCCAATCCTTGTCTCAAACCAAACCATCCAATCAAAAGGACCTTACAACCAGTCTCACTGACAGAGACAAACCGGGTGATCTGAGGTCAAAGGTTTCCTACAAACAGACCCTACCTACCCCTCACAGGTATGAACCTAACTCGCAGTCGAGGTACGACATCCTATGCAGTATCAGCGTCACAGACTTTCAAGAGTGATGATACGATACCCAGAAGGTGTGGCATCATCAACCCTCGAAGAAGCCTCACTTAGCTGAATCCCAATTGATAGATTCCCAGAGTCGACAATCCTCGGGTCAGACAACTTGTCGAGCCCTAAGGGCCAGGCAAGAAGCATCAAAGAGAATATCGTCCGAGCGCAGATTTCGCGGCTAGCTGGTGCGAGCTAAGCAAGCAGGCTAACCACTACTCTCTACTACTAAATCTATGTGCACTCAAGCCCAGGTCCGGCGTATCTCTCAATCTAAACCCTCTACCCAGCATAACAATAATAATATAATGCTGAAAGTAAATACAGAAAGGTAAATCCATACAAAGCCCACGACGGGAAACAAGCGCTAGGATTGACTCGCATAGGGAACCGTTGGAGTCCCCAGCAGAGTCGCCAGCTGTCGCTACTGCGAAAATCAGCGCCGGCTATGACAGAAGAGTCGCCACCGTGCGTTATTTATCCCAAAGGAGGGAAAGGAAATGGGAAAGTCAGAGTCACCTTGATGGGCTTATTTATCCCACCGTGCAATGGGAAAGTCAGAGTCAACGTAGTTCGCCTAACTACGAATGAAGGTGGGAAGGTTGCTCGCTAGGATACAACATCCTATGCCTACGTACTTTCACACAACATGAAAGATCAGAGCAAACGTAGTTCGGGCTACGGACGACACAAACTTGTCTGACTGTTTTTTATATCCTTCTGAAAAAGGTTTTCTTCTGATTAAGAGTCCAAGAGGACAAAAAGAGTTTGATTTGTTTGTTTTTAGTCTTTTATGCAAGAACTGTTTTTTAGAGTTGTTTGAAATATTACCGTGTTTTTGAATTGTTTCGAGATGAGAAGAGAAAAGACACTCTAAAAGCCTAGGGTTAGAATGGGGAAGAAAAAACTAACCTAAAGTTGTCATGCATGGATAAGAATCCTAATGTCTGTCATATTTCCCTCTTGCACAGAGGGAAACAGAGATCTTAGGGGGATAAACAGTAAAAGAAAATAGGCATATACAGTAAACAGTAAAAATGTATGCAATGCAGCAATACAAGCAAGGCAAGGGAGTCCTGCTCTACCTCGAACCTGGGAAAACAACAGGCAAAGTGAATCAATATTCACTTAAAACCTATGGGGAAAGCTGTACAAGCCAACACACAATATAGAGAAATAAAAACAAAGCAGAGGAGGCAGCCCAGATAGCAGCATCAAGCTCCTACAGCAAACAGCACAAGCAACAGCTCTGACAGCAACAGTTGATGAAACAACAAAGGGTTGACAGCAACAACTTCATCTTCATCTTGATAGCTCATATCTTCAAGCTTTACCAAACTCCAAGCTCCAACAAACTCCAACAAAGGAAGACCAATCAACAAGATCAAATTGATATGTTAAGAAAGCTTAATGACAACCAAGGGAAGCCATTAAGATCTTAACATAATAATAGAAAGATATCCTCAAGGTTCTACTCAACCAAAGCATGCTCTATATCCCTCCTAAGGAGAGATGGAGCTTCTTTGGGAGGACCTTGTGTCATTGGATTAAATAGAGGCACAAGAAGCACTATATGTTTGAAAGAAGAAACAAAACTATTCTAATGCTCTTCCTACATATCCTAATTCCTAAGCTCTTAAAAGCACTCCACAAAATGAAAGGTCTTCATGCCCATGCTCCATCCTTCATTCCCAAGCATCTTCAATGCCTCCAGAAGCTCCACCAAGAAGAATCCAAGCCAAAAGCCAATCCAAGGTAGCCCAAACAAATTAAACAAACCAAATACCCAAGGGAGAAACCCACAAACAACACACAACTTGCATAATACAAATAAAATGCTAAACCAAATCATAAAATCCTAATTAAATTTTTAAGGGAACCTAAACCTATCACCAATACCCCATATAAACCCCAGGAACTAAATCAATCACTAAGTCCTAAAACTAGGCTCTAAACTAAAGATAGTTGTTTTGAAACCCTAAATCTAACACATCTAATATTCAACACTCAAACTGGCCTAAAAATTATTCACAAAATTATGGAAAAAATACTAAGGGTACATGTTTCTCTAATCTACATAATCCATAAAGAACCACCTAAAAAAACCTCACCAAACTCTCATACTAAAATCAGAAAGATGACATATCAACTATATTCAACAATAAAAGCAATTAAAATACAAAAATGCTATAAAAAAATAAAATGCATGAATTAACTATTTTTTTATCCTATTAAATTTTACAACTCCTATAGAGTTCAGGGGAAGAAACCTCACCTAAAAAGGACTATTTTTCTATTTATTATGGAATTATTTCTAAACTATATGAAAATATGAAATTAAAAGAAAATAGATGAAAAATGGACAAAAGCGTGTGCCAGATAGCAATATTATCAAGTTATTTCACTAGGTTGGGCTTAAATGGGGGTGCGCATATCAAAAGTGTAACTAGGCCCAAGCGAAATTCAAAGAAAATCAGAAAATCAATGAAAAATGAAAAAAACTTGTGTCAAATAACAAGACTATCATGTGTTAATTCTCAGTGGGCCTAAAGGAGGGGTGTGAGTATCAAATTTTATGTTAAGCCCAAGCGAAATTGGTTTAATGAAACGGGGAGTTTTGATCTCTTCAGACTTCCTTCACAAATGGAAGCACAATCGTGGCCGTGGGATTACAAGTCCAGTCAAAGTCAATGCACGATCTAAGGGTGAATTTATCATCTTCTCCAATTTGAACTTTGGGAGGGAAAGAAGCAGGACGGTGGCCTGAGTTTGCGCCACCGTCGTCTCAGATTGCCAATATCACAAAAGTGCTCCAAACAATCAAACTTAACCTTCAATCCTACTTAAAATCCATCCCTGAATTCAATTATGATATCCATTCTTCTTGATTCTCACTCCTTCTCAAGACACGATTGAAAGTTCAGAACTGACTCCAAATTCATTTGTCACGATTCTTGAAATAAAAGGCACTAGCATGAACTACATGTCTCAGGCTTCAATTCTACCTATCCAATCACCAGTAAAGCCTCACAAACTAGGATTTATTCTCATCAACAGAAAATCGATCACTCCTACTTTTGTCTCTAAATCACAAGTTTTTGTATCAGAATCCATCCTAACATGATCACTAACCTATCTACACATAAAATCCTGATCAATTTCTTCTAAACTAAGCTATAGGTTGAAAATTGCATACCTGGAAAAAGTGGATGAACAGAGTAGATTTTCCTTCGAATCAAGCTCCAATTCTTTCCAGATACACTCAAACAATCACCCTGAAGCTTCTGTAAGCAATGATTTGTCTTGGATCTTCACCAATTTCAAAACACGATTCTTGATGCAATGAAGAAAATTCAGAACGCTCTCTCTCTCGTTTCTCTTCAATTCTCACCCCAAACTATTCCAGATTCATTCAGGAACTCATTGTGAAGCTTCTGCAATCAATGATTTGTCTTGAAATCACTCCTATTTCAGAATTCAATTCTTGATGCAGTTGAGAAAATTTCAATGGCTTGATCTTGTTTCTCTCCAATTCTCACCCAAAAAACCAACTGAATCAGTTACAATGCTTATATAGAATGTGTTAGAACAATCTAGAGAGTTCTGGAATGGATCAAATGAGATATTGAAAATCTCTTGCACCATGAGAAATTTAAATGTGACAGTCGGGTTCTTGCTGTGCTTTGGCTCCAAACTTGCTTGATCTTCTCATCTCAGGAGATCTTAAAGTGAATGGGATGTGCATTGGCCTTGTTGCTGATCTTATGAAGTGGATTGGATATGTTACTTCCACATGAAGTTACCAAATGCAAGCCTTGGAAAATGACCTCAAATGCCAAAAGTAACAATGCCATCATCTTTAGAATGCTGTTTCTGATGAAAATAATATATAACATGACCTGTTTTGACCATAAATCATGAAATTCCATTTTTTGGCCTTTAAATGACTTTAATTTCTTCCTTTTTAAGCCATTTTAGGCAACTTTGTGATACAAGCCAAACCAAACTCTCATGACCAGTTAGTTGCACTCAAAACATCATTTTAAACAAGTTCCATGTTGAACAATTTTCCATTTGAAGCTTGCAAGTTGGAGTTATGGACCTATAATCCAAAGTGACCTATAATCTCACTTTCCCAAAATACCACTGGCTTGCAAAGATTATAACTTGAGCTTCACAAATCAGAATGAGGTGTTCTATACCTTTTTGGAAAGCTAAGATCATAAGGAACAACTTTCATGTTCATCAAAAGTCCATTTGAAACCTCCTTGAAGGGCAAAAGTTGCTTGGAAGTTGGTTGATTTTCACAGACAAATTTCACATTCATCTGATGACCTATAACTTGCCTGGACCATAACTTGAGTTCTACACATCTTCTTGAAGACTTCTAGTACTCAAATTAAAGGTATTGAGATTCTCTATAAGTTTCATGTTGGCCAAAGATCCATTTGAAACTTGTAGCTTGACTTATGTGGTCTTGAAGTTAGGCACTAAACAGGGGATTTTACACTGAAACCCTAATTTAGCAACTCCTCCCACTCTTGATTCTTTTTTATTTGATCTTGGCACAACACCACACATGTATCAACATACCAATCCATGAATCCCATGACCTCTAAATAGGATTTGATGTTCTTCAATCACACAGTTGACCTAGGGTTGACCTAGATGAAACCCTAGTTGACTGCACTTCAATTGTGGCTCTTGTACTTGAATCAATGGCTTGACTTAGCTTCAACATGGCCTTCTAGGCATCCCATGATCTTTATACACACTCCATACCCTCAATGCATGCTTCACACCCCCTTGATGATCCTTAATACACCTCAAGTTAGGAGAGAAATCCATTTGTGGGCACTCAAACTTCTCATGACTTCAACACATCTCTTGATGACTTGGATGAGACCCCTTGATGGGCTTCTTTTGATATAAATGTCACTTGATCCATTGTTGGAGGCATGTTATGCTATGATATGCAAATGATTGGACTATGTACATGATGTAACTATGCAAATGACAATGCAATTGAAACATAAACCAGGTGAAATATGCTGGACAAATTTTAGGGTGCAACAACTTGAATCTTAATTCATTTGCAACCGGTCTTTAATTTGTCCAAAGGAAGGGAAAAAGATCGAATTACCCACAATGCAATGCAAATGCAAAGGTAAGAGAGTTATTGGTTCGGGGGTTGGTTAAACTTAGGGAAGGTGCTAGCATCCTAAGTTTCTGTAGTACTCTACAAGAACCTCTTGTTTTATGTTGTTTATTGCTATGGGTTATCTACTTAAGGATAAAAGACCTAATGGTTTATTTCTAAGTATACTCGCCAAGACGTCGCATCTTGTACCTACATATCCTGACGGGAATGGAATCAGAGTAATTGTAGTTCCCCTAAAGGGTTTTAGGAAGTCTTTGACTATGGTCAAAGTTCCTGCAGGATAAGATAGTTGATTGATTAGTTTTAGGAGAAAAGACAAGTTGTCACTTTAAGGGAAATTACTTGATTTAACCACCACAACTTGTAGAAAAATAGTCTTTGCATCGTCTCAAGAGAAGGGCTCAAGCACTCGAAATTTAATCGACAAGTACGCCTCTAGCTCTCTTAAGCGAAAAAGTCCTCACATATTAATTGAATTGTTATGGGGTCGAAGTTTTATCTCGCTTAAGATGATTAACATCTTATTCTCTAATGTGTTTGAGTAAGGTTGATTGAGTTGAATTGTTTTGTTTTCTAAGTTGTAAAACAAAAAACAAAGGTCCTTCCTATGGGATATGATCTATCTTAAAAGATCAACTTGAATGAGATCAAGGATCAAAGGGGATTATGATGCAATATGATATGCATACGCACAAGTTTTACGTTACGCGCATATTCTTCCCTTGGACATTCATGCAATGCGATAAAATGAATTGCGGTAAATAAAAGCTGCGGATAACATAAAAGCACAGAAACGCATGAAAGCGCTAAGACGTACAAGTGAGTGAGTTGTGAATAATGTGAGCGGAGTCAGAGCGTGCACGATGGGTTATTTTTAGTCGGATTGATTTATGAGGAAATATTAGTTTTATATTTTAGGGACATTAACTTTAGGAAAAAGGAATTGATTTAGTTTATTAGTAAAAAGGATTTTTAGGTCACAAATTAATTCAATTAATTAGTAAATAAAGCTTAGTTACTATCAACAGGTTTTAATATTTAATAAAAAACAAGTTGATTATTAATAAAGTGCGAGTCGTTCAAATTGTTGAAAAAAGTTATCATTGAATAAAGGTCTTACTATTATTATTATTAAATAAATTTCATTAAATAGATAAAAGTTAAATTAAATTATGATTTTTTTTTTGATTAAGAATGTGAGCCAAGTATAAGTTTATTTAAAAGTTAGTAAGTTATAGTGAAACTATTAAATAAATAAAAGAGTAGTGAAAATAAGTTAATTAAAGGTAAGTTGATTAGATAGAAAAAAGAGTTAATTAAAAATGATTAGTTCAATTAATAAAAAAAAACTGGTTTGAATTAGTGATTTAAACATTAGTTGATTAATTAAATTGGCATAAACTAAATAGTTAGCAAAAGTTAATTTGAAATAAAAGTTAAATGCTTAATTAAATAAAAGGGGTGATTATGTTAATTAATTAAATAAAAATAAGGTTGATGATTATGTTAAATTAATGGCAGATTAGAGGTGGTTAATTGAAGGTTAAGTGGATAATTGGGTAGTTAACGTGATTAATCAGAGGGACGAGTGGATTTGGTGTGACGCAGGCGTGTGAGTGCATCGTGTACGGCAGTGTGTAGATCGTGCGATGTGATGAGTGAGGGGATCGAGTGGTGATGATGCGTGGGTGCACCATATGTGTGTGTATGCGCGGTCACTGGATTACAATAATAAACAAAAAATTAAGAAAAATGAAATAACCCTAGTCCCAATTTGATTTCTCCTCCTTCGTCTCCAATCTTCTCGCCGTGCTCTCTCCCATCGCCTCCATTCTTATTTCTTTCGTTCTCTCTATTCCTTCGATTCTCGCCCATGTTTCGTCTTCTTCTCATCGTCGCGCCTCCCCTTTTCCGTCTTTTTGTTCGCCTTCCACCATTGTTTCCTCTTTCCTTCTCCTTCATTTCTTCGCCTTGTCTCTTCGCCCATTTCTTCGTCATCTCTTAACCTAAAGAAAAAAGCTCACAAAACAAATGTGAGAAAAAGAAAATACGGTTACGAGGATGATGGGGGCCCCGTTCTCGGCGAAGTGGCGACGGCAGAAGTGACGATGGCGTCTGTGAAAAAGGAAAGGGCTTGAGGATTTCGACGGAAGCTTATCGATTCCCGACGCGGCAGTTTCAAGATGAATTCGCGGTGGAGTTTTACAAAAGGATAAGTCTTCCTACTTTTCTCCTTACTAATTCTTAAGTTTTTATTTGGGATTGTTGTATTGGGTGGTGAACTCCCCCGTCCTGATTCTGAGTTTTGAACCCCTTCTTATAGGCTAAATGTGCATTTAAGTTTTGATGTCGAAATTGAATGGTGGGTTATACTGTCAAATGTGGTTTTGGAAAGAACGTGATGGTTATAATGAACATGTCTTCTGCCTAATGAATACGTATTGAAACTCCTTCTATTCTTGGTTTGACATGAGAATTTCCTATTTCAGCATGTCGTGTCGGTACAGTTTTGGGAACCAGATAATGCCTGTAATGTTATTTCCATTTCGATCCGGATATGTTCGGAATTTGTTCTAAGTTATTCAAAACGAAATTGATTGCTCTTGGAATGTTGAATTAATGCTCCGCTCTTGCTCAGGTTATTCAAGTGAATCAAGGACGCCTTGCAAAAGGAAAATGAGGAAAGAATGCCAACGAGAGGCCTGGAGTGTTCTTCAACTTATTAGCAACAACCAGATCTTGCGGTAGGACCTCTGTTTTGATCACCCCTCGTTTGTACAGGATCAACATTTCTCATAAATTCTCCTTCACAATCCAGTCTGTCATGATCTCCTGCGGACCGTTTTGGAGTGGAATGAGATTGTGACGATGGTCTCATTTGAGGTATTTTATTTCTTCTCATTATGAGTCGTTTTGCTTATGTTTCAATAACCCGTTGTTGTTTCTTACTCCTTTACTTGGTTGCAGAGACTTTCGAGCTGGCGCTTGCCGTCCAGACAAAGGAGCGGGCTAGTTCCCAAATACAAGTGTTCCTTCTGAGTTTTAATCTTTGTAAGCTTTAAAGTTGAAAATTCTCTTGGTTGATAATTCTTTCCAGTCATGGTGATAATAAGGCTGAATGTAACTCCTCTGGTCATCTTGTTGTAGGTTTTGAAGAAAAGCGATGGAGACTTTATTCGAAATCGAACAACTTACAGAGTGGAAGTAGGACTCCAAAACAAAAGGTCTCGACGTCTCTCGTGTAAAACAATCTGACAACCTTCCGTATCTCCTTCAACTCACCCCAACAGCGGCGACATTTATCGTAATTCGTAAAGGAAAAGATGCCCCGCCGGCACCGATTCAGAACATTGGTGTGGAAGTGTGGTAAGAGGTATGGTGATGATATCTTCTTTCCACTTTTAGATTGCATTTTGATCCTTTCCCTTGTTTGCATGATTTAATCAGTGATTGTGACAACATGCTTCTGTTGTCGAATTGTCGTGATTCTCTCGTCGTGATTAATTTCCATTCTGATTAGATTGTGTTCTAATGTTGCTCAATTTTAGGACTTTCACAGAATTCGCGATCCAGCAGCAACACTTATCACCCAAGGTGCTCATGGAGAGACACCCTGTAGATGTATACATGAGACCTCTCGCAAGAGGCTCGTCCTATATGAATTTCAGGCTGCACGTGGTTGATATCAGTAGGTGTTGCTAAAGATGGGACAATGACATTGTAATTCTATTTCCTAAAGAGGAATTGAAACCAAGAGGTGGCATAGATGATATCAATAATTCGGAGGAGTACGTATCCTTGGCGGTTGACGCAACAGTCAGTAATGAAACCATATTGCCTGGTTAAATCTGAGATCCCCGACAGTTCCATTCGAATGGAGAGGCCCATTGACCGAATTCCAACAGTATTATTGATTGCCTTTACGAAATGCTTCAATTACTCACCAGGTTGAAGCAACTCTATCGTAAGCTCTTTTAAAATAATCTATTTCTTGGAACAGGTTTCTTACGAGCGTGGTCACCGTTAATGTGCAAGCAGTGTACATTGGAAGCATCTCTAGATAGTAACGAGCGGTGGATCTACGACCCACAACTTTGAGGAACAACTTAACCGAACTTTGAGGAACAACTTAACCGAAGCACTTAAGAAGGCTTTTCTTTCGATTTATTTTGTGCTTTATGTTTCTTTGTGATCTCGGGAACCGAAATACAATGTCCAGTACATGACATTCAAGAGAGAAATGTTAATAAAGTATATAAATACCTTTACGTGTATCATTTTCTATTTTTAAAATAATATTTTGCATGCTTTAATTTGGTGCCAAAGTGAAATGCTTGGAAGTTTTCTTTTTAACGGTGTACATACGGTATAAGTTAACATGGTGTCAACATAACACTATTCCATTCAAAATGTTGGTCAACACATCGATACTCAACCCATTGTTCCACTTATTCGTCTTCCATGAGGCTAAAAAAACATGCTTGTTATGAGCAAAATACACACACGGGGAAATTACAGGGTTCCTTTTATCTAAAACTCTTGAGTTGTGCACCTTTGGATGAACCCCAACGCAACTTAAGGTTTTACCAGCCAATGAGTTAAATTATACTTTGCCTTGACAATATACATTACCCGAACCTCAATCATGATTCTATGTTTGCCGTATTAAATTACCAACAAAATCACCCTTATTAATGACGACAAAATCAAAGATGATGATGTAACTTGGTATGCAAATTAAACCTTAAAGAAACCTTGAAGATAAAGCCATAACTGCGATGCTATTCCCCATGAATTAAAGCAAAACGTCAAATGTCTATGCCCAATACCAAGAACAACTTAAACCTCTGGGGTGAACAATGAAACTCCTAAGAAGCCTTGAGGGGACGACCAGTAGGATAATCCCAGGATCTCTATAATCCAACGGTCACCTTGTAATATGTGACTATAAGGATCTATGCTTGGTGTTACTGCACCTGCATAAACTGGTTAACCATAATAAACATGTATACAAAAGTAAAAAGATAAAACACAAGAAAACACACAAAGAGGTGGGATCTTATGGTAAAAAATTAGGGTGTGACAGTATCGTTGTCTCCGAACACGAGAACCATCGTGTTTCTCGCCCTCTGCTCTGTTCTCGTTGCCGTCGACGCACACTGCACCACCGTGCATAAGAACCCACGTGTTTCTTCTTCACTCTGTTCGCGATTCAAATCTATGTTCGATTCTGATCTCTGTTTCGACCTTTCGACGAGCACAACACCACCGCGCGGTGCCTTTTCTTCTCCACACCGTGCTTACTGTTCGTAATTATTTTCTTTTCCAATGCAAATCATGTATAATTTAGGACATAATAACTCCAATACTTGTCCAACTGCCTCTGCCATTGGTGATTTCGGGCAGCCCAAGGTCAATATGATCAAAGGTTCAAAAATGTAGTTTCATCCCGCCCTTGCCGTTTCCAATATTAGGAACCACATTCCTATTATTCTTGATATGAAAAAAGATCAATATGGAACCTGGGCCGAGCTTTTCCGCATTTACTCTCGCTTACATCGAGTCCTACATCACATCCTTCCATCTACATGAATATCACCACCAGCCCCTAACGATGTCGAGCATGAACAATAGACCACTTTATATGCCATTATTCTTCAGTGGATTTATTCCACTATTTCTGCTAACTTGCTGACCACTATTCTAGAACCCGTCTCCACTACAATGGAAGCATGAAATCGTTTGGCATATATTTTTCAGGATAATTAAAATGCTCGTGTTGTCATTCTTGAGCAAGATTTCTCCAACACTCGTATAGAGGATTTTCCTAATGTCTCCGCTTACTGTCAACGTCTTAATATGCTCTCTGACCTGTAGAAATGTCAGCTCTCTTATCAACAATCACAGACTGGTTCTTCAACTGATATCTGGTCTTCCAGAAGCTTATCACAGTGTTGCCACCTTTATTCGCTAGAGTAATCCTCTTTCTGCATTCTATCATGCTCGCTCCATACTCACCTTAGAAGAAGCTGGTATAGCTAAAATGACAAGCACTTGCTCTCATGCTGCCGTGCACACCACTCAACATTGCAACCGCCGCCTCAAAAACCGTTCTGGCTCTCGTGGAAACTAAGGCCACGAAGGGGGACGTGGTACCCGTAGTAGGTCTCAGACTGGAGCTCCTAACACTAATTCCTCATGACATTCTTCTCCCTGGCAGCAACAACAACATTACCCAGCTTAGATACCATGAGGTTTGACTCCACCACCATGGGCTATGCCTCTGTATCTGTATCCCATGTCTAAATGGACACACCCTACCGTCCTCCGAAGAGCCTGGTATTCTAGGACATCATGCTCAAGCATATGTAGCTACTACATCATCTCTGACACCGACAAACATTGAGGTAGCTATGCACACCATGTCTCTCCACACTCTTGACAATCAGTGTGTCGCTACGCGAAAAATGACACAGAGTCGCCACCGGATTTTATTTATCCCAAGGAGGAAAAGGGAAATAACGATAAAACCTTTAGGAAAAGAGCATGGTCATTGCAACCAAGTTTTAGGGTTCGGGAGTCGGTTATACAAGGGGAAGTTATTAGCACCCCCTCGCATCCATCGTACTCGATGGGAACCTTCTAGGTTGTTTGGCGTGAATGAGTGTTTTATTCTACAAGTTTGCTTTCTTAAAAGAGAATAGGGGTTGGTTTTTTATTAGAGTGCTCGCCAAGGATTAAGGCCCTTGTGCCTACGTATATTCACTTGTAGGAAGTGAAGAATCAGAGCATTCATAGTTCATGGGACTACGGTGAAAACGAGACGTTGGGTAGACAATGCTAATGTGCGCATTCTAGCAGTTAGGTGTATTGCTGCTCGCTCGTTGGAGACTTAGGAATTACCTATTTGTGGTAGAACGGACGCAACATGTCCTTGGGTTAAAAGGTATGGATGACTAAAGGTGGGAAAGAAAGAAAAGTGTGCTCGCTAGGATCATCGCAATCCTATGCCTACGTATTCTCAACATGTGTGAGAAATCAGAGCAGCCGTAGTTCGGCCACTTAAGAAATGATTGTTTGTTGGTTGATTTTATACCTTGAAAAAGGGTTTTTGGATTGATGCCCTAAGGCAGAAAATAGTTTGATGAATTGGTGTTGTTTTTAGGTTTTTTTAGGAAAAGAATTTATTCTTGACTGGGATTATACAAAAGACTATGGATAGAGATGAATGTCTCGAATAACCAAGTCGAGCGCCTTGTATTCAAAACATTCGGAACGAGTGTAGGAGGGTTCCATTCTCATTCCTTCTCCGCCACTTTAAAGTTCATGGTGCATAATTATAATCGTATATTTTATTGTGTTTTGGATTTTTATGGGAAAAGCGAACCACTTGATGTTGGATCAAAGTTTATTGTTTATAAAGATATTTGAAGTGATGCTATCAAGGTCGATGGCGGTGCGCAAGGCAACCGACTTACAAGGTTGAAATTGGCTCGACAAAATCGAGAGTTTACTTTTAAAAATGGTTTTTATAACAAAGGTTAAAAACGACTATAACAAAGTATTCACGTACAAAAACTTACAACCACAAAATTTTTTTTAAAGGTAAAAATAGCAACAAAAAAAAATGAAAAATAAAGGTCTGACACGGCCGACTGTTTTGTGTGACACAGCCCGTGTCATAAGATGCTTTCAATAAGGGTTTTTGAGGCAAGACAGAAGTGTGACACGGTCGGCCGTGTTGTGTGACACGGCCCGTGTCAAGAGGTCTGGGTGAAATACACAATGAAAACTCAAACAGAGGTGCAATACGGTCGGCCGTGTCGTGTGACACGGCCTGTGTCAGGAGACCTGGGTGAAATACACAATGAAAACTCAAACAGAGGTGCAACACGGTCGACCGTGTCGTGTGACACGGCCCGTGTCAGGAGACCTGGGTGTTTTGCGCCATGAAATCTCAAATACAGAGCTGACATGGCTGCCCGTGTCGCACGAAACGGCCCGTGTCATACCATCTGGGTGAAAAAACCAAGCTCTTTTCTTGTTTTCCTTTCTTTTTTGTGGTTCTTAAAAATGGTTTTTTGGTCCCCCTTGGGAGCACAAAATAACTTAACAGAGATAAATAAATGACAAGTGCAAAGTACAAAAAAGGAAAAGTTTGAAGAAATGGATACCAAAGAGTTTGTTCTCCTTCTTGCAAGACCTCTACTGGTTTTTGGTTGGATGTGCTCTTCACTCTTCACTCTATGTTGTGAAGGTTCTGCTCTTCAAGAGGCTCTCTTGTGTTTCTTTCTTTCTCTCTTTTTCTAGTTTTTAGGGTTTCTTGTTCTCTCTATTTTTTCTGGTTTTAAATCTTTTTGCTCTCTCCTTTTTTCTCTCAATGTGTAGTGTATGCCCCTCTTTGTTTACAACCCCCTCCTTCTTATCTCAGCAACCTATGGTTTTCCCTCTTTTCAAAATATCATATTTTTTTTACTTGGAAGTGTTCAATGCCACCTTTTTTGATGTCTTCCCCTTTCTTTCCATGCTTATTGATATGCTGTATTTTGTTGTTGCACTTTGCCTATGCTGCTTTTTATGCTGTACCAAAACAATACCTTTTGCACATCTTTTAATTTTCAGAATTTCCTTATTTGGAAAGACTTATGACCACTTTCTTGGTGCAGCCCCACTTCTTTCCATTTCTATGTATGATTTGCTGTATTTTCTTCTGCAGCACTCTATATTGCCCTCCAACCTTGAACCCATTGGTTGGCTTGTGCTTGGACATACCCATGTGATCAAGGCTAGTACCTTTTGGACAGAATTTTCAAATTTTGATTTTTATTGTGCAGATGCATCAACATAAGTTTATCCCCTTGGTTTTGTGACATAAAATTATTTTGTGATATGATACACATTTCCACTTCTTGCATGGGGGCTGTTTTGGATCATATTCAAATTTCCTCATGAATATATGCATAGCCTTGATCTTGAAATATTCCAATGTTGATTTAACTCTTAAGTATTTTCCTTTGTATGTTTGTGGGCATAATGTAGAACATGAAAACATGGTGTGTCATGAAGGGTGCCATAGCATGGATTTTATTAGAAACTTGAATGAAGATTAGAAATAGATCAATTTCTAAACATTACTTAAAGTTGGAAGTTTTGTAACAAATGACATTCTTGTAATGTCATGAAACTTCTCTTTGTAATATTCTTGCCTCTAATCTTGAATTCATGAATCTTGAATTTGGCATGATGGATTTCTCTAGTGCCATTAAACTTGAAATGGATGGAGTCTTGAATTATGAACTTGTGATCTTGACTCATGCTTTGCAAATCTGAACTCCACTTTACCAAGAATTTGAACCAAAGTTGGAAGAAGCAATCTTGAATTAGGCCTTGCATTTCATGTTCATTAAGAATATTGATCTTAAATATCCTAATATTTTCAAGTAACTTCCCCTTGAAAGAATCTACATGAGTAGACTTTTCCAATTTAGATCAAACCTTAGATGATGAACTTTTTCTTCCAAGTAGCCCATGATAGGCCATTTCTTTCATTTGAAAAGGAAAACAAAGAACCGACCAAATCCTTACCTTATGAACCCATATGCTCAATATGCAATAGAACAATGTATGATACAGCGAATGCGGGGTGTGAAAGGCTACGGGTGAAAATGAGGGTGTGACAGCTGCCCTTATTTAATCCTCTATGACCTGAATGTTAGAAGGATAAAGGTGTTTGGACATTCATGGTAGAAGAGAATTAAATACTATAATAATCGGGATTTTCAATTGGAGAGGTGTGGAGTGAAAGTAGGCGGTCAGCGAGATGGTTTGAAAAAGGTGTTTGTTAGTATAGGAAGGGTTATGGTGGATATGATGATATGCTTGAGATGCAATGCAGAATGAACATGAGTGCTTTGCCGGCCGGAAGAGGAGGACTCCTGGAGAATTCCAAGAGGATAAGTTATACTATAAACAAGTTATCTAAAACTCCTTCTACAAAAAGTCAAAGAGACGTCTCGTAATAAGGAATCAAAATTGGCTAGGAGATATTCCTTCTACAAAAGATAGAGAGGACTCGAAAATAAATGACTGTGAGATACTCCTTCTACGACAAGTAGAGAGGACTCTAAAAATAAATAATTGTGAGATATTCCTTCTACGAAAGGTAGAGTAGGACTCTAAAATAAATGATTGTGAGATATTCCTTCTACGAAAGGTAGAGAGGACTCTAAAATAAACGATTGCGAGATATTCCTTCTACGAAAGATAGAGAAGACTCTGAAATAAACAATGTGAGATATTCCTTCTACTAAAGGTAGAGAGGACTTTAAATATAAAAGATTGCGAGATATTACTTCTACGAAAGATAGAGAGGACTCTAAAATATAAATGATTATGAGATATTCCTTCTACGAAAGGTAGAGAGGACTCTAAAAATAAACATAATGTGATATTCCTTCTACGAAAGGTAGAAAGGACTCTAAAAAATAAATGATTATGAGATATTCCTTCTACGAAAGGTAGAGAGGACTCTAAAAATAAACATTGGTTTTCCTCTTATAAAAGGCAAGGAGGACTCCTGAACAAAAGGTTTGGAGAAAATGTATCCTTCTACAAAAGGTAGAGAAGACTCCTGAACAAAAGGTTAGGAGAAATATTCCTTCCACAAAAGGTAGAGAGGACTCCAAAACAAAAGGTTTGAAGACATGGTAACTCCTTCTACATCAAATAGAGGAGACTCCCTTGGGAGAATATGATCGTATTTCCTTCTGTCACGGCAGAAGGGACTCCAGAACAAAAGGTTAGGAGAAAAAAGTTCCTTCTACAAAAGGTAAAGAGGAATCCAAAACAAAAGGTTTAGAGATAATCCCTTCTAAAAAAGGTAGATAGGAAACTCCCTCGGGAGAGGACGATCATACTTTCTTCTGCAAAAAGCAGAACAAACCCCTGAACAAAAGGTTAGGAGAAAAAAAATTCCTTCCACAAAAGGTAGAAAGGATACTTACAAAAAGTAAGCTGACAAGAACCTGTTCAAAAGGCACGGTAGGACTTACTAAAGGTAAGTTGAATATGTTGCAAAAGGCAAGGTGGAGATAATTCGTGAAAGAGACACGAAAAGACTCACAAAAGGTAAGTTGAGGGCAATAACCATCCTCTTGAAAAAGGTAGAGGAAACTTGTATAGGGTATTAGAACATCATTTGACCTCACAGGCACAACGGCGGAGATGACATTCTTTAAGTATGGCGACCATTTAGTTCTTGGCCACATAGGCATCAAGTGTCCAAATCGATCGAAGATACCAAAAACAAAGTTTTGTCGCATGCAAAAGACAGCGAGAAAACACTTACGAAAGGGAAGCGAAAGGATAAGATTTCATGCGAAAGGCCATGAAATCCCTTACGAAAGGTAAGGCGAGAAGATATCTCAAAATGGACTTACAAAAGGTAAGTGGATGGGTAATAACCACTCTCATGCAAAGGCAGAGGGAACTTGCATAGGGTATCAGAATATCATTTGATCTCACAGGAACAACGGCGGAGATGACATTCTTTAAGTATGGCGACCATTTAGTTCTTGGCCACATAGGCATCAAGCATCCAAGTTGATCCAAGATACCTAGTACAAAGTTTTGTCGCATGTAAAAGACAACGAGAAACGCTTACGAAAGGGAAGCGAAAGGATAAAATTTCATGCGAAAGGCCATGAAATCCTTTACGAAAGGTAAGGTGAGAAGATATCTCAAAATGGACTTACAAAAGGTAAGTGAAGGGATAACACTCTTAAAGGATCCTACTAGGTTGTCCATAGGAAATTTGTATTAATGAGAACGACCGGCTAAGCACGTATGTAATGATGCAGAATGTATGCAAAAATGTCGGGGATGCAAGGACATGGAGGTTACGGGTAATGGACGTGCCAAGTATGGTTGGGCTTTGAAGGTGAATTACCAGACGAGAAATGGTTTTTACAGGGTAGGTTACCAGACGAGAACTGGTGGCAAAAGGGTTAAAATGTTAGGCAAGAAACTGACTCCTTATTTTATTGTCAAATGGGAACTATTTTTATAGTTTGCCAGACAAGAACTGGACTTTGAAGGGAAAATTGACTACCAGACGGGAACTAGAGTCTAAAGGTACGCTAAAGAAAAGGGTGATTTGGTCGGGTGGGCTAATAGCATGATTCCCAGACACTCGCTTTGAGCTTGAAAGAGCTTGCTTGATAAGCTTGAAGGCATGGAAAGGACTTGCCCCAGTTTTAGTTCAGCTTGCCCCAGTCTGGAGGGTCTTTGAAGAGTTTCCCTTGAAAGAGAGATTGAAGGTAGCTTGTCGTGAGATGACCTTGAGATGACTTGCCCTAGAAATTTGAACCATGATTGGATTTATAATTGATTAACCGACCCTTGAAGCGATTGTCCTTAATGTACTATTGAGGTAACTTGGCCCAGAATGAGCGTTGAAGCGATTCGACTTAAGCTGATTGAACGTGGGAAAGACTTTTCTTTTAATCAAAGAAAATCCAGATGGTCTGCTCCTAGTTCGTAGAGTCTTGTGATGATTCTCTTCTGATCAACTGATTTTTGCATGACTCGTACCCTAATCAAATGATGCTTGGGGGCTTGATTTAGACTGACTTACTTCATAATCATTGGATGTCAATGCCCCTGATCCACAGGACCACAAGGTCCTCTCGATTCCAGTCAATTTTGATGAACGGTCAAATCCTCTTTGATTACACTTTGTTAGATTTCCTTGATGTCAAATACCGACTTGCAATTTAAATTGTTTATTCTCAAATGGTAATTTTAATGCGAGTTTCATGTAAATCTAAAAGATCATTTATTAGGAATGATGTGAAAGTATGTGACGAATGAACCATTAATCCAAACGTAGTGTTGATTTATTGATGTGTGAAAGATATAACAAGAATATGACACCAATACTGAAGATTAGCAAATATGTAGGGAGTCAGTTTACGCAACCTTGCTATTAGTATGCTTTCAGAATAAACCCTGCTTCAATTAGGTCTTTTAAGGGTTGTGTTGCACCCCAAAATTTGCCTAACCTTTTTCCTTACTTGGTTTATGTTTCATTACATTCATTTTAAAATTAGCATATGCATTACATTGACATGTGTGCAGGGACCAAGAGATGTGATCATAAAAGAAGGGCTACTAAAGGTTTTAAATCCATTCAAGAGGTTTATTCAAGTATTCAAGGGTTGATATCCTCATCAGAGAAGCCAAAGATCCTTAGAGAAAAGGTTGGACACAAGAGTGCATGCCTCCTAACTTGAAGGTCATGAGAGGTTATCAGATGATTCTGAATCCATAGATATGGGTCTAAAGCATTGAGAGAGCTCATGGGATGTATTTATAGTCATTTTTAAGCTTAGACAAGTCATTGTGTGGAGTACAAGAGGCTTTACCCAAGAATGGTGCAACTAGGGTTTTCACCTGGTAAACCCTAGGTCAACAGCTGATTTGAAGAAGGTTGATACCCAATTTCAAGGCCATGTGATCATGGAATGATTTATTGAGATTCCCAAGGGAAGATTCCAAGGTTAACTCATCATGAATCAAGAGTGTGAGGAGTGCATGAGCTAGGGTTACTATGCTTGACAGTGTAAAATCCCTTGGTTTGGTGCCTAACTTCAAGACCACACAACTCAAGATGCAAGTCTCATCTACACTTGACATGGTCATGAGACTTGTAGAGAATGTTTATATCTTTAATTTGAGTACTATAACTCCTTGATAGGGTTTATAGAACTCAATTTATAGGGTAGACAAGTTACAGGTCCTCAGAGGAATGTGATTTTGGTCCTTGAAAGTCAACCAACTTCCATGTCATTTTTGACCTAGAATCAAGTTTCTCCTCAACTTCAAGTGAACATGAATATTCTTCCTTATCCTCTTAGCTTTCCAAAAATTCCTATAAGTCCTTGATAGGATTTGTAGAACTCAAGATATGGCTTTGGCAAGACAAGGGTATTTTGGGAAACTTGGATTATAGGGCATTTTTGGTTATAGGTCCATTTCACTATCTTACGTGCCTCAAATGGAGATTTGTCCAACTTGAAAGTTGCTCAAAATTGGGTTATTTACTCGATAAAACACCAAGGATCCATTGATATGGATTGGAATAAGGATTGGTGGAAGAAAATTTCATAAAAAGAGAATTTAAAGGCATAAAATAGAAAAATTCAAATTAATTCATATTGGCTCAAAATTATGCAAACTTGTGCATATTTTGAGTGCATTTGATGTTTTAAACACTTTGGCATTATTGGAATTTCAAGTTGAGACTTACTTCATGGCCAATTTTCATGTTACTTCAAGAATAAGTAACATCACTTACATCCACCATTGATTGAAATCAAGGGTTCAATCATAGCCCTCCATGTTCATGACAGTCTCAGCAACTTAATTGAACAGAATTGGAAGCTTCCACACACCATTTTCATGGAAATTACAAAGCTTGAAAGTGAGAAAAGTGAAAATTTGGAATTGGATCCCCAACCATTTTTGGTCCCCCATTTCAGCCCAGAAAGATTCTATATAAATATTGGAGTGAATTCAGATTAAGGTTGGTGATGGTTTGAGCAAGAACAGGTAAGACACATTTGAGAAAAGTGAGTAGAAATTGAAATTCGAGTTTCAAGATTGGAGCACTTTCAGAGGAAATTGAGGATTCAAGAAGCTTCTCCAATCATCATTGAGTGATTCTGCATAGTTTGGATCAAGAATTGGTGCCTGAATCCACCTCTGTTGAAGCATTTTGACAGGTTTTTATCTTTCACGATTTCTCTTAATTAATGATGAATTAGAGTAGAATATGCATGTGGTTAGGTTGCTCTTAGGTCCTAGATGGATTTAGGATTAATCTTGAGGCTGTTTGTGAGAGTTCTTGCTGATGCACCAAAACTTTGATGACTCGGTTTAGGCTGTTTCTTGGTTGAAATCAAGATTTGATTATGGATTTATGATTAGCATAACGTGTAGATTAGATTAGTGAAAAGAATTTAAAAATTGGTGAGAATTATTGTTGATGCATCATTTCTGTTTGGCTTCGAGTAGCCTTGGACTTTGAGTAAAAACGAAAATGAACACTGGCAGGTTGTTATATGTGAATAGAGGAAGAGATTGGTACCATTTTATTAGAGTTTTGTGAGATTTTAGGTGTGAGTCACTGTTCACTCACCGGAGAAGACGACCAGAGTCTTCTCCGGCCACCACCTAATTTCCCTCTCTTTTCTTTCAGTTCAAAAGGTAGAAGATGACTTGTGAACCATTAGATCCGTGTGACTTCTTTGACCTAGTATACATATCCAACACATGAGAATGAAAGTCAGCATGGCTGACTATTGACTAGGTGATGTGGCGCAGTGAGGAGCATTAGATGTGATTACTTTTGGATTGAGTGTTCAGGATTAAGACTCATGGTGAACCAGAGTCAACTGAGATACACGCAAGCATCAGTGAAACGCGCCGTTTAACTTAAGTTCTCCCGTGCGTGCATGGCGTGCTTGTAGCCTTAGGATCTGTTGACTGGTAGCTTGATCTGATGGTCATGATATTTTCCGGCATTTTATTTTCTTTATTTCATTTTCTTTGATTTCTTTTATTCTTTTCTTGTTTTTAATTCATTAAAAATGCTTAGAATTGTCCAAAAATTCTGAAAAAAAAATCATGAATACAAATTGACATGTTTAGAATTTTTCCATATTTTTTAATTTCAGTTTTAAGTCATTTTTCATTTAATTCCATTTTTTCCATTTTATTAATCCTTTAATAAATGAAAAAATACATGTTGTTCTTTCTGATTTTATTACTTGCTCATGGATTTGAGTTAAGGCCTGGTTTTTTGCATTATAGCTCTAGACCCTTAGAGGGATTCGTGTGATTTTTCCTATGTTTTTTAGATGCCTTTAGATATAGGTTTGAACTAGATCTTTAGGACCATCCCATTTGAAATTCCCATAGCATACCTTTAGGTTTAGAATTAGTTTAGTGCCTTTAAACTTAGAGTTTGGCTCTGATTTTTTTTATCATAACTTCTTAATACCCCTAGGATCCCTTAGGAGTTTTACTAGACTTTAAGGATTGATTTTACTATTTTTACTAGATTTTACATGATGACTGTTTTTAGGGTGATCCCAACTTAGCATACCACCTAGTTTGACTTCAAAAGTGATCTTTAGCAAACTTTAGGCTTCTAATCTCTTCTTGATAGAATAGAGTATAGGTTGACACCTATTTAGGATAGTTGTTAGGCTTTGATAGAGCTTTTAAATCCATTAGGTTAGTTGATCCTTATAGCTAATCATTAGGGTTTCTTTAGCACCATTAGGAAGATGATTTCTCCTTAGATGCCTTGCCTTGCTTACAATTTCCCTTTCCTCATCCTATGATTTTAGAGTCCCATTCATGGAATCCTAATTCTTCCTTTGGTAGAATAAAAGGCATGCCATGAATGGTAGAACTCTTGAGGGTGTAATATTCATCCATGACTGGTTGAGTGTCATGATGTATTCCATTGGTTTACATCATGCTTCCCATCATCAAATTCATCCATGATTGGTTGAGTGTCATGATGTATTCCATTGGTTTACATCATGCTTCCCATCATTCAATATCATCCATGACTGGTTGAGTTTCATGATGTATTCCATTGGTTTACATCATGTTTCCCATCATTCAAATTCATCCATGACTGGTTGAGTGTCATGATGTATTCCATTGGTTTACATCATGCTTCCCATCATCAAATTCATCCATGATTGGTTGAGTGTCATGACGTATTCCATTGGTTTACATCATGCTTCCCGTCATTCAATATCATCCATGACTGGTTGAGTGTCATGATGTATTCCATTGGTTTACATCATGCTTCCCATCATTCGAATTCATCCATGACTGGTTGAGTGTCATGATGTACTCCATTGGTTTACATCATGCATCCCATCATCAATTCTTCTCTCTAGGTTAAGTGCCTTGATTGAATATTTTGGAATGATTTCCTTACATGTCATATTGTTCATCCATTTTCCTTCCTTCATCATCATGATTGATTGAGTGGTTTGTTGCATTAGGATAGTTCATATGTAGAGTATTCTAGGTTTAGGTGCATGACTGTATTGAGAGGTTGAGTGTGTCTCCCTCTGCTTGTTTGCATTAAAGGTTGAGGTGATCCTCCATTTGCTTGTGTGTTATTTTTCCTTTTCTAATTGCTATGTTTGCATTAAAAGGTTGAGCTTGACTCCCTTTGCTTGATTGTTTTTTTCTTCTTCTTTTGCTTGTTTGCTCTAGAGGTTGAGTTTCCTCTCTCTGCTTGTATTGCTGCATTGCATTTGCATCTGTACTTTCTGTTTTATCTGCTTTATTGATTTTAGCAGTTGTTTTCTTTCCCATTCATATATTCCTTAGGACTCTCACTTCTTTGCTTAAGGAAGTGATGATAGACTTTAGGTTGAAACCTTGCATGATAACATTTAGGAGTTCCCTGTTTCAGACTCACCCAATAGGACTATTTTGCATGACAACGTTTAGGGTTTGAGCTAGTTCCCCTTAGTTGCGTCCTCTCTCTTCTTATCTTCAAACAAATCAAAACACATTAATAAAGGCTAATAAGTATCGTATGTTACGAGCCTTAAGCTACTTTGGGAATGGCAATTGAGCGGTCTCCTCTCAATCTTCTAGAGTGTTTAGTATACGTCCTTTGGGCGATATGCGACACATTCGCCCCTAAGTCATAGTCTCTAGTGCGATATGAATTAAAAACATTCATAAAAACACTTCTTCCCGTAAAAGACAAAAAATCAACTTTCAAACCTCCTTTTTCCCTTTAGGGCCTTAATTCAAGGAAAATCTTTTCTGAAGAAAAGAGTGTTGTTAAACTTCGGTTCTACCACAAACAGGATTTGTCCCTAACTGCTGGAACTGTAGTTTAACCTTACTCGGGTAAAAATCTTGTGAACAAGCCTTTGTTCCTTTTTATCCCGAACTACGTTCGCTCTGATTTCTCTGATGAGAATACGTAGGCACAAGATGCGATGTCTTGGCGAGCAACCTTCCCTTCACCCGTAGTTAGACGAACTACGTTGACTCTGACTTTCCCATTGCACGAGGGAATACGTAGGCCTAGAGCAGCGACGCTCTGTCGAGTCCCCTTTTTCTTTTTTCTCTTCTTTCGAGCCAGACCTTGATAGGTAGATAGATAAATAACCCGTCAGATAAATAAACAAGCGTGGATCCCATCGAGTACGATGGACGTGAGGGGTGCTAATACCTTCCCCTTGCGTAACCGACTCCTGAATCCAGAGATTTGGTTGTGATGACTGGTCTTTTCCCGTTTTTGCAAGGTTTTTACTGATCGTTTCCTTTCCCTTCCTTGGGATAAATAATGATAGGTGGCGACTCTTCTGTTGTGCCGGCATCTCTTTTTTCGCAGTAGCGACAGCTGGCGACTCTACTGGGGACTCCAACGGTTCCCTATGCGAGTAAATCCTAGCGCTTGTATGTTTATCTGTTGGGTTTGCATTTATCGCACTTTACTTTCAGCATTATTATTTGTGCTGTTGTTGGGGAGGGACTCTGATAAGTGATAAGCCAGACCCAAGCTTGAGTGTATACCTAGAATTAGAAGTGGATTAGTGGTGGACCTTCTTGCTTTGCTCGCACCAGTTCCCATATAATCCACGCTCAGACGAGATTCTCTTTGATGACTTCCTTATCGGTCCTTTGGACTTGAGAGGATGTTGGATCTGAGGGTTGTCGACTCAGGGGACCGATCATTTGTGACTCAGCTAAGTAAGTCCTCTTCAGGGAGTGATGATGCCAAACCAGAAATGGTGAACGTATCATCATTTCGTGAAAGTCTGTGACGCTGGGAAACGCATAGGATGCCATACCTTATCAGTGGATAGGTTCACACCTGTGAGCGGGGTTGGGTTGTGCAGGAAACTTTAACCTTTAGACAACATGGTTTTCTTGATAGAGTGAATCAGCGACATTGATATCAGGGTCTTATTATCAGATAAGTGTTGTGTTTCTGTTGAAACAGAGTTTTGGTCTTCTCCAGTCAACAACACACTCTTGATCCCCTGCTGCATGATTGCATTTTGCATCTTTGCATATCCATTTACATCTCATTAACGTGTGTCTGTGTTGCAGATGCATATATATTTCCCGATTCTAGTGATCTGAATCCCCTTGCCAGCATGGAGCTTTTGAAGAAAATAGTGTCTTACAAATTGCCAACGCCTGATATCCGGGAGTTACGGAGTATGATTGCCCTAGCTGATAATAAAGTAATGGAGGACTTTAGGCAAAGCTACGGGAGACTTCTGAATATTGTGTGTAAACCTTCCACATGTGATCTGAGTGGCCTATACGCTCTTCTACAGTTTTATGATCCGCAACTCAGGTGCTTCGCTTTTCCCGATTATGTCCTAGCTCCGACCCTAGAAGAATACTCTGACTTGCTGGGGGTACCTTTGTTGGATCAAATGCCTTATTACCGGGTTGATGCTGAGCCTGATTTGACTGTATTTGCTGATGCACTTCATGTAGATGCTTCAGAGCTAGTAGGGAATTTGATTAAGAGAATAGGAGTTTATGGTTTTACTTTGCCTTTCTTAGTGGAAAAGGCCCAGAAGTTTGCCAAGCATGGGTGCTGGATTGTATTCAATGCCATCTTGGCCCTCTGCATTTATGGTATCATGTTGTTCCCCAATCTCCCGGACTTTATAGATGCAGACGCCTTCTACATATTCGCCTCAGGGAATTCGGTACCTACTATCCTAGGAGACGTTTATCACTCAGTCCACAACAAAAATGAAAACAGAAGTGGAAAGAACGTGTCTTGCTGTGCTCCTTTACTGTACAAGTGGTTTGCCAGGCATCTCCCTAAGAATGGTCCATTTGTTGATACTGCTGAGACTTCAGAATGGTCTGCCTGTTTGATGGGGCTGTCTGCTAATGACATCACTTGGTTTGATAGGGATATGCTAGACATAGAAATTTTGCATAGTTGTGGTGGCTTCCCCAACGTCCCCTTGGTCGGAAGAAGGGGGTGTGTCAACTATAATCTGGATGTGCTAGTTAGGCAATTTGGATACCCATTGAAAGGCCCTCCTGCTGAAGAGGAGATACAGGAATCTCTGTATCTCACAGGATTGCTAGAAGGTGACACTTTGGTTAAAGTATAGAAGGCTTGGGGCAGCATTCATAGGAAAGGAAAGGTTTTGTTAGGGAAGAGCAACAACAAAGCCTTTGACCCTTATTTGGCATGGATCCGAGCACGAACAACTGAGTTTCTGATGCCATTCCCTGTAGTTGAGCCATTATATCCCCTCGTGATCGAGGAACCAACTACAGTGGATATTCATAAATACAATCAGGTATTGGCTGAAAAGGAAGAATTGCGAAAAGCCAACAAAGAGCTGGAAAAAGAGCTTGCCCAACTCAGAGGAGAAAAGAGCGATGTCGTGTACTCCTTCAAGAAGCAAACTGAACTGGTGAACCGACTAGGTACAGACTTAACCAAGCAGAGGGCTGAGAAAGAACGCTTGGGTTTGGACTTCAAGGTTGTTAACACTGTGCTCGCCGCAAAAAAGTAAGACTTGGATAATGCTTACTTACGGATCTCAAAATTCAACCAGCAGTGGAACGCTACTCTGACCAACAACAAAGAACGTGAAAACGAGCTGAAGAAGCAGATCACCAAGTTGAAAGCTCAGTTGAAGGCCAGTGATAAGAATATTGCTGAAGAAACTTCGTGCAGATACGCCACTGAAGCCACATTGAGAAAAGCCGTTGCAAACCTGAAGGATTGCAAGCAAAATTTTGAGTCCAAGAAACGGAGATTAGAAGACTGTTTTGGTGAAGGAGCCTGGGAAGATTCCATTGAAGACCTCCAGGACATTATCAGACAGAGGGAGTTGCTTGTCGAAGGGTTACTCACTCAGTTGGATCACCCCAAAACAAAGGAGCTGCTAGAAGAGTTTCGCGCCTGTTGTTGCACCTGACTGTCCTGTATTCTTTTGTATTTTCTGATCATTGTTGTATGCTGACCATCACCAGGCTTGTTGGTCGAGGTCATGTTGTTGATTCCACCTGTACTCAGTGACATTGTATGCTGCCTTGTTGGGCTTTACATCTATATATGAGACGTTTTATCTCCACGATTAGATTTGGTTGAGGTCATGGTGTTGATTCCACCTGTACTCAGTGACATTGTATGCTGCCTTGTTGGGCTTTACATCTATATATGAGACGTTTTATCTCCACGATTAGATTTGGACTTCTTATTATCTCACTGGCACTCTGGAACTAGAATCGGGGGAGAAATCTCCCTAAGGCATAGACACACGTTTGCATTTGCATGAATCATTTGCATAACATGTACCCTGAGTTGTTTGTCTAACCCCTTGTGTTTGCAGGTTTGTTTCAGGATTGATCTCAGGCCTACTCACCGGTACCCTACAAGAGCAAACCAACTCCGACTCATGGAACAAGTGCAAGCTGACGTTCAGGAACTAAGGGAGAAGATGGCCCAATTTATGGAAATGATGCAGATGGTCGCTAATGGCCAGGAACAACTCAAGACCCTGGTACAGCCTCTGATTGCACAGGTCGATGACAATGGAATTTTGCACGGTGGCGAGACTACTAATCCTCCACATGTGGAGACTCCCAGAGCTGACAACTCTGGGCCAGTATTGGCCAGTCCCAATATGGCTGGATTTGGGAACACTGGAGCAGGTACTGGCCCAACTAGGGCTGGTAATGGTACGACTGGAGCTGCTGGTGGTGCAAGTGGTAACACTGCTGCTAATGGTGGTAACTGTGAGACATTGGATCGAACTCTAGTATGGTCGAAGTCTGTTCGCAAGTAATGCGTGTTGTAGTCGAAGTTTGTTCTAACATGCATGAGTAAATATTGCTAAGGTTGTTAGCATGAGTAAATATTGCTAAGGTTGTTAGCATGAGTAAATATTGCTAAGGTTGTTAGCATGAGTAAATATTGCTAGGGTTTTTAGCATGTTGAATTGGGTCTTGCTTGTAAGCCCAATTGTTTAAGTTAGCTTGTATCCTAAGTTAGCTTGTAATGGGTAATTGTTAAAAAGCCCATTAGGTTAGTGTGCTATTTTATTATAAATAGGATGCTAGTTTCTCAATCTTGGCATAAGGAAAAATAGGAAGATAAAATCCTAATTTCAAGGGAGAGAAATTATTTTTGTTATTCTTGTATACTTGTAATCTTGTTCTAAGAGAAAGGAAAGAATAGCAGTTTAATAACCAATCCTTGTTGTTCCTTGTTGCTTGTTTTTTTTTGTTAACCCTAACCCTTGTGTGTTTCTTGATAAGTAAGAAACCGTGTATACTTTGTTTAACGGTATCCTATTCACAACAAATTGGTGCGGTGAACGTGGAGAAGATGCCTTCAACAAAGTATGAGATTGAAAAGTTCACCGGAGTGAACGACTTTGGTCTGTGGCGCTTGAAGATGAAAGCCCTATTGGTTCAGCAGGGTTGTTTGGAAGCGTTGAAGGGTGAGGCAGCCATGGACGCTGCGTTAACGGCAAAAGAAAAGACGGGCATGATCGAGAAAGCCCACAGCGCAATATTATTGAGCCTTGGTGATAAGGTTCTTCGACAGGTATCAAAGGAGACTACAGCATCGAGATTATGGGTGAAACTTGAAAGTTTGTACATGACCAAATCTCTGGTGAATCGATTATACCTGAAGCAAGCTTTATATTCATTCAAGATGAGTGAAGACAAAGTGTTGGCTGAGCAGTTGGATATGTTCAACAAGCTGATTCTTGATCTTGAAAATATTGATGTGAAGATCGATGATGAAGATCAAGCACTATTGCTGCTGTGTGCTTTGCCCAGAACACATGCTCACTTCAAAGAAACTCTCTTGTATGGAAGGGAGTCCCTGACCTTTGAAGAAGTTCAATCAGCCTTATATTCTAAGGACTTGAACGAACGAAAGGAGCATAAACCTTCGACGGTGGGCGAAGGTTTGGCCGTTAAGGGAAAATTCTTGCGAAAGTATGGTAAGTTCGACAAGAAAAAAGGTAAAAGTCAACAGAAGTCTTATAGTGGTGAAACATCTAGTATTCGATGTTATCACTGTAAGAAAGAGGGTCACATAAGAAAGGTGTGCCCTGAACGCCTGAAAGATCATGGAGGTAATGGCAATGCAGCCATTGTTCAAGATGACTTCGACTCATCTGATGTTCTTGTGGTTTCAAGTGGCGACTCGAGGAAAGAGTGGATTATGGATTCAGGTTGCACTTGGCACATGACTCCAAACAGAGAATTGTTCGAGGAGCTATGTGATTAAGATGGTGGATCTGTGCTGTTAGGAAACAACAAATCTTGCAAAATTGCAGGTATTGGATCTGTGAGATTCAAGCTCCATGATGAGTCAATAAGGTTATTGACTGAAGTCAGGTACGTACCTGACTTGAAGAGAAATTTGATTTCTCTTGGTGAATTCGACAGAAAAGGATATATTTTTTAAGGAGAGAAAAGTATCCTAAGAGTCATGAAGGGGTCGAAGGAAGTCTTGAGAGGCGTGAAGAAACAAGGCTTGTATACCCTTGAGGCTGAGGTTGTAAGTGGTTCGACAAATGTTGCATCCACGAAATCTATGTCGAAGACAGAATTATGGCACATGAGATTGGGCCATGTCAGCGAAAGAGGCCTGGTCGAATTGGGGAAGCAGAACCTGCTAGGAGGTGACAAAGTCGAAAAGTTGGAATTTTGTGAATCTTGTGTATTTGGTAAATCCTGTAGGGCGAAGTTTAACAAAGGCAAGCAAAGAACACATGGATCCCTGGATTACATTCATGCTGATCTTTGAGGGCCTGCAAGGAATCCTTCACACTCAGGTGCAAGGTATTTTCTATCCATCATTGATGACTATTCCAGAAATCTATGGATATTCATTCAGAAGACGAAGGATGAAACTTTTGAGAATTTCAAAAGTTGGAAGATTCTAGTCGAAACTCAGACTGGCAGAAAGGTTAAGAGGTTGAGAACCGACAATGGCCTTGAATTCTGCAACGAAGCTTTCGACAGTTACTGTGTTGGGTCTGGGATTGCAAGGCATAAGACTGTAGCAGGTACTCCTCAACAAAATGGCTTAGCTGAGAGATTCAATCGAACAATCCTTGAAAGGGTTAGATGCATGTTGGTTAGTGCTGGATTGAAGAAGGTGTTTTGGGCGGAAGCTGTTTCGACATCAGCTTACCTGATAAATAGATGTCCCTCGACTGCCTTGGGAATGAAGACACCTGAAGAAGTTTGGTCGGGACATCCACCTAGTCTCGACAGACTGAGAGTATTTGGCTGTGTGGCCTATGCTCATATTAGGCAAGACAAGGTCGAACCTAGAGCTCTGAAATGCATGTTCATGGGATACCCTAAAGGAGTCAAAGCTTATAGGCTATGGTGCCTAGAGCCAGGTCACAGGAGGTGTATCACCAGTCGAGATGTAGTTTTCAACGAAGCAGAGATGGCTTTCAAGAAAACTGATGATGTTGACGAAGAGCTGGAACAGGGAGAGATTCCTGTTGAGGTGGAGCATGTTGATGCTGAATTGCTTACCCCAGATGAAGTCGAAAAAGACACAGAAGATGTTGTCGAAGATGAGGAGACTGATAATGACTACCTGCTAGCAAGAGACAGGTCGAGGAGAGTCATCAAGCCACCTCAGAGACTTGGGTATGCAGATCTTATAGCTTATGCCTTAATCTCTGCAAGTGAGGTTCTAGACGAAGAACCTAGAGACTATAAGGAAGTTATGAGGAATCAAAAGAAGACAAATTGGTCTTTGATGTATGCTATGGTATGTACTAGACCCGACATAGCATATGCAGTAAGTCTTGTAAGCAGGTACATGGCGAATCCTGGAAAGGCTCACTGGCAAGCATTGAAGTGGATTTTAAGGTACATAAATGGGTCTCTGAATAGAGTCCTAATTTATGGTGGAGCCTTGGGTGAAGATAGTAAAGCAGTAATCGAAGGATATGTCGACTCTGATTATGCAGGTTGTATGGATTCTAGAAAATCTATCTCCGGATATGTGTTCACTATGTTTGGGACAACAATCAGTTGGAAAGCAACACTTCAGAAGGTCGTTGCCTTATCAACCACTGAAGCGGAGTATATTGCTCTAACTGAAGCTGTGAAGGAAGCAGTGTGGCTTGAAGGTTTTGCAAAGGAGTTAAAACTTCAAGGTCGAGTTATCACTGTTAAATGTGATAGTCAAAGTGCAATACATCTGTCGAAGAATTCAGCCTATCATGAGCGAACCAAGCACATTGATGTGAGGCTGCATTTCATCAGAGGGGTAATCGAGCATGGAGAAGTCCAAGTGCTGAAAGTTTCGACAGATCATAATGCTGCTGATATGATCACCAAGACATTGCCCAGTTGCAAGTTTTTCCACTGTATGCAGTTAATAAATCTGCATGAAGAAAGCTAGTTTCTTGATGTTATAGAGTTAGATCCAAGGTGGAGATTTGTGAGACATTGGATCGAACTCTAGTGTGGTCGAAGTCTGTTCGCAAGTAATGCGTGTTGTAGTCGAAGTTTGTTCTAACATGCATGAGTAAATATTGCTAAGGTTGTTAGCATGAGTAAATATTGCTAAGGTTGTTAGCATGAGTAAATATTGCTAAGATTGTTAGCATGAGTAAATATTGCTAGGGTTGTTAGCATGTTGAATTGGGTCTTGCTTGTAAGCCCAATTGTTTAAGTTAGCTTGTACCCTAAGTTAGCTTGTAATGGGTAATTGTTAAAAAGCCCATTAGGTTAGTGTGCTATTTTATTATAAATAGGATGCTAGTTTCTCAATCTTGGCATAAGGAAAAATAAAGATAAAATCCTAATTTCAAGGGAGAGAAATTATTTTTGTTATTCTTGTATACTTGTAATCTTGTTCTAAGAGAAAGGAAAGAATAGCAGTTTAATAACCAATCCTTGTTGTTCCTTGTTGCTTGTTTTTTTTGTTAACCCTAACCCTTGTGTGTTTCTTGATAAGTAAGAAACCCTATTCTGATGATGAGAAGTTGCTGATGCACATGTGGAGACTAATGGAGAGGCCAGTATAGAAATAACTATAAAGAAGAGAACCTTGACTCCCTTTACAGGGACGCTGCCATCTGGTTATGCTGTGAACGCGCGCTATGAATTCCATTCGGGGGCACCTGGCCACTCGATTGAGAATTGTAAAGCCTTTAACGCCGCCATCTGGTTATGATGTGAACGCGCGCTATGATGTGAACGCGCGCTATGAATTCCATTCGGGGGCACCTGGCCACTCGATTGAGAATTGTAAAGCCTTTAACGCCGCCTCATTAACGCCGTGAATAGCCCGATTGCTCGGGTATCGTGCCTAAGTGCTCAAGTGCCGTCTACAAGACGCCACTAGCGCCTCTAGGCCCACGCCCTCGGACCACCACATATGACTATGTGGCACTTTATCCTCTTTGGCTCCTTTGGAAAGTACATTGTTTCAAGGGTCTTATAAATGCTATTTAATTTTACTCCACTTCCAATGTGGAACTTATTTGAAGCATTTTTTGCCAATTAACTATATCACCCACTGTCATTTTGAAACAACTTAATGGAAATAAGTATTCATTATTTCCAACATTAACCACCCTGATATTCCCCTAAATGAGCTTTTCTTAGAGGTTATTTTAGAGGTTACTGTTAATTTGATGATACATGACTATTTGTTTAAAAGAAGCTTTTGTTTGATGATTGTCAAGAATAGATTACCGAACACGGTTGGTTAGCAACATTACAGCGTCTGCAACGACTAGTTTGCAGCACTATGGCGCCTAAGGCGAATGGTTAAAGGCAGCATGACATCTCCGTCGGAAGGTTGAGCAAAGAGCGAGTTAGTTGAGTTTTGCAATGAGTTGAGTTAGAGAAAAAACCTTGTAAACTACTTACAAGGTTTCTACAGGTTTGGTATTTTTATTTGGCATAATTTATATGTGCATATATAAATATATTGACATGATTTATGTCTGCATACATATTTATTTAGCATAATTTATGATTGTGACGGCTCAAACAGAATGTGATACCATTTATTCTATAAATCATACTCTTTCTTTCTCGAAATAAAAATCTCTTTTAATTAAAGAACTTTCTCTCAAAATAAATGTAGTTTTACTTCTCTAACACTAAATGAATTAAATTTTACTTTTAATTATTATTGTCTTACTTATTTTATTTTATAGTAATCATTAAATCAATCTATAATAAGCAGTACATATTTGTTAAATTATCACATTTATTTATAAATCCACTCCATTTCTTTGTCCCTCCATTTTCTTCATTACTATAGTTTTTATGTGTACAAAAGTAACTAAATATTAATTATATGTCACATGTTTTGGAAATGTGTATTATTTACACACAAAACTATAATAATGGAAAAAATAGAAGGACAAAGAAATGGGGTGGATACCAACCCAAACCTTACAAAATTATTTTGAGTGTCACTAGAATAAAAACAAGAATTTGTCTTTGCAAGAACACAAGGTAGTACCGTTTATCAGAAAACGCGTGCAGTTGTCATCACTAGGACACATACTGCCGTCATGCAGTACCAATCATAAAACTCGTTTAAAGAAGAAAAATGAATTAAAATAAAAGCTTAAAATGGATTATTCAAGTGACGATGGAGCTGTGAGTTGAGGTCACTTCCGTGTTCCTTCGTTTTCAAGGCTACCCCACCAAAACCAAAATAGTATTCAACTTAACCGAGTAACAAGAGATAGGAATCTGCAAAAAGCCAAAAACACAACGTCTAATTAATTAATTATTTAATACATGTGTTTATTATTTATATCACCCATCTATTAAATCTAGCTCAATGATTCCAAATCCTAAACAAACAAAAAAAAATCATAATCAATTATCATAATTTTTCTCTCTCTCTCTCTCTCTCTCTCTCTTCACCACAATCTTCAGGTATGGTGATTTTCTCCAACTCTTCTATCATGATCTTTGTTTACTTGATGTATTATCAATTAGGATATTTCTAGGGTTTCGGAGCATAATTTTTTTATAAGATATATGAGAAATTATTTTGGATCTGTAATTGGAATTCAAATTCTGTAGAGTAGTAGTAGTAGTTTGAGAAAATAAATTTGGTTAGTTTAACAAGTCGTGTTAAGTGTCAGATCGAATCGAACACGCCTTTGTCTTCAATCAGTAGTGTAGGTGTTTCATAGTGACAATTTGAAACTGTCAATTTGACACAGATTCTCAAATTCTTTGGTGATTATATGTAATTTCTGGATTAGTACTCTTCGCTGATTATCTGTTATCATTTAGCTTGAATTTTGTTTCTTGAAGTATGTTTTTGCTATTATTCAAACTGTTAAAGTTTCCATAACAGTTTTATTATGTTATGCAGATTCTGTTTCTTAAATACAATTATGAACTGTTGTTGGTGATCATTATGGCATGTAGCTGATGACCGAAATGGTGACTCAATAGTATTCTGCAAAACTCTACTGCTAAGCTCTTTCTGTATCTAGGGAGTGAACTGGTGGAGTCGGGAATAACCTTTTCGCTTACAATTACGTAGATTTGCTACTCTCTAATCTCTAGTCAAGATGCAATCGTCTCGGGAAGGACCGAATTCAGCGGGTCTCAATTTCTATCACCAACCTGGTCAGGGAATTTACCTACAGGGCAATCTATGTGTTGATAGACATGGTAGCAGCAGCCAGGGAACTGGTTTTTCTTTCGAAACTAGCAAGGAGCAATGCTTCCCCGTGGAGTCATACCCGGAAATTGTTGGGTTCATGGATTGTGATTCCCCTTCCTATGCCAGTGTATCATCTAACAAGAGTCCGTTTTCCCCGCAAGATTCTCAGTCTTGCTATTCGGATCACCACCAGTCATCTGACAACACCTATGGATCGCCGATAAGCGGGATGTCTAGTGTTGATGATGGAAATGATTTGAAACACAAGCTTAAAGAGCTGGAAAATTCTCTATTGGGGCCTGATGATTTCGATATTGTTGACAGTTACGGAAGCAGCTTGGAGGCTAGTCTCCACGGAGCATGTCAGTCGGCTAAATATAATTGGGATCTGATTGCCGAAAATATTCCAAAGCTTGACATGAAAGAAGTCCTATTGCTATGTGCACAAGCTGTGTCTGATGGCGATATTCAAACAGCAAGAGGCTGGATGGATAATGTATTGGTGAAGATGGTGTCGGTAGCCGGAGAACCAATCCAGAGGTTAAGTGCTTACTTGTTGGAAGGGCTTAGAGCAAGGTTGGAATCGTCCGGAATCTTGATCTACAAGGCCTTGAAATGTGAACAACCAACAAGCAAAGAGCTAATGAGTTATATGCACGTCCTGTATCAAATGTGCCCATATTTTAAATTTGCTTACATATCTGCAAATGCTGTTATTCATGAAACAATGGCAAATGAATCCCGGATTCATATAATCGATTTCCAAATTGCACAGGGCACACAGTGGCATTTACTTATTCAAGCTCTTGCACACAGACCTGGCGGACCCCCTTTCATTCGAGTAACAGGTGTTGATGATTCCCAATCATTTCATGCTCGCGGTGGAGGACTTCAGATTGTGGGACAACGGCTTTCAGATTTCGCCAGATCTTGCGGGGTTCCGTTTGAGTTCCATAGTGCCGCAATGTCTGGTTGCGAAGTTCAAAAAGAAAATCTTAGTATTAGGCCTGGGGAAGCCCTTGCTGTAAATTTCCCTTATATTTTGCACCACATGCCAGACGAGAGTGTGAGCATAGAGAATCATAGAGACAGATTGCTGAGATTGGTTAAAAGCTTGTCTCCAAAGGTTGTTACCCTTGTTGAGCAAGAATCCAACACCAATACTTCTCCTTTCTTTCATAGGTTTGTTGAGACAATGGATTATTACACAGCCATGTTCGAGTCAATAGATGTTGCTTGCGCCAAAGACGATAAGAAGCGGATTAGTACAGAGCAGAACTGTGTTGCACGGGACATCGTCAACATGATAGCCTGTGAGGGGATTGAAAGGGTCGAGAGGCATGAACTTTTTGGAAAGTGGAGGTCGAGATTCTCCATGGCTGGATTTAAACAATGCCAATTAAGTTCTTCAGTGATGCATTCTGTCGAAAATATGTTGAAGGACTTCAATCAAAACTATCGACTGGAACATAGAGACGGTGCTCTCTATCTTAACTGGATGAAAAGAGCTATGGCCACTTCTTCTGCATGGAGGTGAAACTGACCCTTTATTTTTCGAGTACTTTTTGACATGTACTTTAGTTTAGCCAAATGCGTGGTATCCGATGTTTCTTCATAGTAGTATAAACTTTGAGATTTAGCTCTATCACTCTACATGTACCTTTTAGCAGGTTATTCTGTAGTCTGCAGCAGAATCTCAAAACTTATTGTAAATGGCAATACTGAAATGAAAGAAATTGTGAGATTTACTATATTTAACTGTCTGAGATGAGTGAAGTACTCATTTTTGTTTCTTTGTTTAATTCTTTATCATTGTAATGCAAAATTTTCCAAAGCCTTACATTTTTGGATTTACAAGTTTAGTTTACTTGCAAAATAGTGATTTTATGTGCAAATGCAATTGAACTTATCATGTGATATAATTAGTGGTCAAGATACAAAATCATGTGGTAGGAATTCAGTGATCCCCACCAAATAAAGCTAAAAATATATCATCTGATAGTACTATAAATTGGATAGTTGTCCTTTTAATATTGAACAACTTGATCAATGAAGACAAACAATGACCCATGTGCTGAAATGAATAAATAAATATTCCATGTTCTAGGATGTTTCCTCTCTTAAAAGAAGTTTCAGAATATATCACTGGAAGTGGTTGAAATAAAGTCAAACACAGCAACAAGAACAATGAATTCCACATGTTATTTGCAATATAAAAGTCATAGTCCCCATCTACAATGACTTCTGAGAAGCTAGGGGGAATTTCTAGCTATAAAGAAAAAAATGAAATTGAAATATTTATAATGACACTTTATTTTATTTTTTTGGTAATATTTTAGCGAGAAAATATCTCTGACAATTAATATGTTTTTATATTATTTGTCTTTAACACTTTTGATTTTTTAATATCAGAAGTCGTGAATCTTTTACAAATAGTAAAGATTCATGCATAGTAATGTTGTATTTTTTAGGACAATAGTAATGTTGTATTTTTTAGGACAATGAATATAGTTCTTAAAATGATTAGTTCTACTTGTCCGTTTGAATATTTATTTTTATATAATAATATTGGTATGCTCATAATATTATTTTCTAAAACACATAACCTAAATGATAAACATCTTCACTGTGTTTCAAAGAAATTGAATACTCCTCCTTCACTTTCTTAAGATCTTCTTATCTTTGCAGAAGAATGGAATCAGAAGACATAATATAGAAGGCATAAAGCAACTCATAAGCACTAGAAATAGTAAAATTATCCTTTACTCTCACATATATCCAATACCTCAGGTCCTAACCTTCTTCAGTTTGTTACGAGGACATCACATTTGGCTGATAGCCTTAGCAATTTCCTCCTGACTAATGTTCTCTCCCAAATTTATTGCCAACTGGTCATAAATCTTGACAAATTTATACACAATGGACACATTATCTTTCTAAATAAATAACTCCTCATTATCCATGTTCTTGATGTGGGCTCTGCCCTCTATCCAAGCACCCCTCATTATGGAACATGTGAATATGATTCTTCCTTTTCCTATTAACTGCCATGATTTAATATCAAGTTTACGGTCTCCATCATGAAGCCACCGAGTTATAGAACACTGAAACCAAATCAACTCATCCTTATTAAAGAACTTGTGTAAGCTCTTTTTAAAGGTGAATTTCCAATTGATAAAAAAATGGGTTCATCTCACCTTCATGGGGCTCCTTAAAGACGAGCATGAAGGACTTCTTCTTAACCGCGCTTTTAAAGGTATTGGCTCTCCAATCATTGAGACGATTCTCAATAGAGAATAAATTGGTTACAAGATCAACATCATTATGTTACATACACTCTTCTGATTACTAGAGGAGAGTCCATTCAGATTGAGCCTGACAATTGATGAGGCTGGGTCAGTCAGCATTAAGCCCAAATATATTACCCAACCACATGTGAACCTCAAAGATTATGTGTTATACAAGTGATAATAGCTGATGGTTCTAGAAGAAAATCTTGCATTAGATTCAGTTTGGTAGAATATCCCTAATGATGTGATATTAGTTTTTTTATGCTTTGTTATTTTTCTTTATAAACACTTGTAATTCATTGTAAGAGATCATTAATAAAATTACTAATTCTCTGCGTTCATCTATTTTTTTTAAGAAGGTATTTAATCCTCGATTTTGAGATATATCATTAACTTTGAAGTTGTTATTTACAGTAAGATATGAAATTGTAAATTTGTTGTTCATTTGTTCTAGTTGTGCGTTATATTGCATATACATCATATGTTGTCATTGTGTGAAAAAGACGAGTCACGAGTTCAGATGTTGGGACTAGCGACTTGTCTCAATCTCAGATGTTGGGGCTTGAGCCCAAATGTTAGAAATTGGAATTCAGATGATGGGACTTGGTTTGTATGAAGAATTTTTTGTTGAGTTGGTACCACACACATGAATTGAGTCGTTATCACATTGCATTACATAAAGGTTGTGCATATGAGTTGTTTTGTGTGTTGTTGAGTAATTGTTGTAATAATGTATGTAATTGGTGTTCCGGACTGGGCCTCGGCTTAGTCCCTAGGGCCAGTCCGATACTATTATTACGGCCCAAAAGCAGTCCCAAGGCCAGGAGTCACCCATCTCGACCGGATGGAACACATGAGCCGGGCAGGAGCATCACCTAATCCGCACGCCTGCTACCGCACCCCCTCCTCGGGAACTCCTCGCCTATCGCCTGCCCGTCCCGGACATCAGCTGTACCCGCCGAGCAGGATACATGTCCTCCGGCCATGGTACATATCTTCCGGCCAGAATAACGTGCCTCGAACACGTTCTCCACGTGCTCCCCTCCGCGGGGACACGTCACTACCAACTGCCCATCTTCGAAAGAATCGGTCAAGCCCACCTCCCGGAGATCGCAGACAGTTGAACTAGGGCGAAGACCACGTTTCGGTCTTCACTATGCCACGTAAGCCCTAACAGTCATTTGGGTTGGGCCTGGTCATCCAGCCCATCCCAAAATGACCGTTGATCCAGCGTTGGGGTCTCTCTATAAATACCCTCTTCCACAAGAGGGTCAGGTACACACTTCTTCTAACTTTCTGTTCTTGCTTCCACTCTGTTCCCATTCTTACTTTGGCATCGGAGTGCCTTGCAGGTACACCCCCCACCTTCTCCGAAGAGACGTTTGTTCCAAGCCCATATCGTCGACACGTGACCGGCTGTCAACCCTTCTGATCAGGTAAGATCAGTGGCGCCGTCTGTGGGAAACAAAAGCTTCCCTGTTCCATCTGAGCATAGAACCAAAGCTTTCCGATCAACGAGCATCGTTCAGTATGAGCAGCCCGCTCCACAACGACGTTATCCCCGAAGTGACCATTATGCCCGGCAACAATGGGCCAGAAGGTACTTCCCAGGCCTTTGAGACTGACGCAAGGGACGGGAAAACCGCCTCCCCATCGTCCGACGAGATGCAGCCGCATCCCGAGCATCAGCCGAGGAACCCACCGATGTTCCAACCGATTCCTGTACCGGCCGGAGCCGACCCCACGGTGGTAGCGCTTTTTGCAGCTATCAACCAGACAAACCAGATGCTCGCAATTCAAAGCGAGCGTATTGGTACCCTGGAGAGCAGAGCCCTGCCCAGGTCCCCTCCGCGGGAAGACCTGCAGGGGCACTCGAGAAGCCCCTCACCGAGGACGCTGAGCCGTCGCCCAAGACTGGAAAGGCCCCAACCAGTGGCCTCCAAGAAGCGCGCGAGATCACCTACCCGGAAGGAAAAACGCCGCGAGCCCAAGAGCATCCGACCTGAACAGCCGCTCCGCCAACCAAGGGTGACCAGTCAGGAAACTCCACACCGTGATCCAACTCTCCCTCACTCTCCCATCCTAAGCGACGAGGAGGATTATCGGACACCACTATCCCGGGAAATCATGGCAGCCCCCATCCCCCACGGGATGGAAAAACCTCCCGTCCTGTCGACATACGACGGGACTTCAGACCCGGACGACCATCTGGAAGACATCAAGGCCATGCTCGACTACCGTAACGTTAGGGGAGCCATCAAATGCCGGTTATTCCCCACCATGCTCAGGAAAGGAGCCATGACGTGGTACAAAAGCCTCGAACCGGAGTCCATCACGTCCTGAAGAGTCCTGAAAGAGTTGTTCTCGAGGCACTTCACCGCGTCCAGACGCCATCCTAAGACCGAGGCAGCTCTGGGTGCCATCATACAAGGGCCCGACGAACCTCTGTGCAACTACATCGAGAGGTTTACCCGGGAATCCGTCCAGGTAACGACGACGGACGAGATGAAGCGTTACCTGATGGAGCAGGGCCTCCGGCGAGATTCAAAATTCTACGAAGCCGTGGCCATCCACCGGCCTGCCTCGCTACAAGACTTCCTCGACCGAGCTACCCACTATATTCGGTTCGAGGAAACACAAGCGGCTAACTCTGCCCGCGACACTAGAGACAGAGAGATCCCCCGCGGGTCTCGAGAAGAGTCCCATCACCGCCGCGGAGGAGAACGCCGACGAGAAGAACGTCCTCGGGATGGCCGCGAACAGCGGGGCCCCGCAAGACGCTTCAACGAGTACACTGCCTTGGTCGTTTCCCGCGAGCGCATCCTGGCAGAATGCGCCAAGACGGAGTTCGTCCAAGGGGGAGTCTGGTTCCCCAAGTCCACACCCATGAAGCCGAACGTGGACAAATCGAAGTATTGTCGTTTCCACAGGAGCCACGGACACGTTACGGAAGACTGCATCCACCTGAAGGATGCGATCGAGATACTGATCAAGGACGGACACCTGAAGCGGTACACAAGGTCAGGAGATGCTCCCCGGCAGGACGCCCCCGAAGCCAAAAGGGTCGAGGACATACCTCCCCCGGAAAAGGACACCGGCTTACAGGTAGCCCTCTGTGTCAACCGCCCAGAAGATTGGTACAAACCCGGGGAATTTGGACTCCCAGCTGACGCCAACCTCCCCGAGGGACCCATCCGACCAACCAGTCGATGGGAGTACTTCCCAAGGACTCTGGTCATCTCCGGCGGGGCGCCAAAAGAACTCTCTGTGGGTTTTGTCAAGAGGAAGTTCGAGGAACTTATCAGCGGTAGCTTCGAGAAGATGAGCACACTCAGCAGATTCCGGGGCCAATCTCACCCCATCACTTTCTATCTGGAAGAACTCCCTGGAGGAGCTCCCAACTCACATATTCCACTCCTAATACGGGCTCAGATGGCGAACTTCGACGTCCGCCACATCCTGGTAGATGGAGGAAGTTCGATGGACATTATGTACACCCATTTATTCAACACTTTGCAGCTTGACGAGTCAAACCTCTCCCCATACCTAGGCTCGGATCTCCAAGGCTTCAACGGTACTATGACAAGGCCATGGGGCTACGTCGAACTCAAGGTCACATTCGGCGAGAGAGAAACCGCCCGCACGATCAACATCAAATTCCTGGTCGTGGAATGCCCGTCCCTCTATAACTGCATTCTGGGGAGGACAACAATCGCGGAGCTGACGGCGGTACCCTCCACCGCCCACCTTAAGGTAAAGTACTACACCCGGCTGGGGAAGGTCGTCACCCTCAACGGCGACATAGAAGCCGCCCGCCGGTGCTTCGAAGCCGCAATGAAGGGTCTCAGTGTCATCGGCAACCCGGGCAGAACGGGCGCGACTTCCAAAGGCAAGCCACAAGAGCAAGTCGGCTCAGTCGACCTCGACAGCAAATTCGAAGAGGAAGCCGAACACGAAGATAACACCGATGATGCTCCCCAGTTCACGGAATCACAACATTTGGCGCGTCCCATTCCCAACGGAGAATTCGAAATCGTGCCCCTGGGAGAGGACCCCGCGAAGACAGTGAAGATCGGAGCAGGTTTGATCGACCTAGCGAGGAAGCAGCTGAAGGCCTGCCTCCGAGACAACGCTGACCTTTTCGCCTGGAGCGCTGCCGAGATGCCCGGACTGGACCCCGAGGTCGCATGCCACAAGCTCTCCATCAACCCGGCCGCTAAGGCCATAGCACAACATAGGCGTAGGCAGTCCCCCGAAAAGTCGGCGGCTGCTGAAAAAGCTGTAAAAGACCTCTTAGAGGCAAAATTTATTTCGGAAGCCCGGTATTCCACCTGGCTGTCCAACGTTGTACTAGTTAAGAAAAATAATGGAAAATGGAGAATGTGCGTTGATTACACCGATGTCAACCGGGCATGTCCTAAGAACGCCTACCCCCTCCCCAATATCGACGAGCTCGTCGACAACTCGGCGGGTTTCAAACTATTGTCCTTCATGGACGCATACTCTGGTTACAACCAGATTCCCATGGCCGAAGAGGACAAGGCAAATACTGCCTTCATGACGGCCTCGGGAAATTATTATTACAACGTAATGTCGTTCGGCCTCAAAAACGTTGGGGCCACGTACCAGCGGATGATGAACAGAGTCTTCCGAGATGAAATCGGAGACGTACTCGCAGTCTACATGGACGACATGATCGTCAAATCACGAGCCGAGATCGATCACACGACTCACCTCCGGAAAGTTTTCGAAACCGCCCGAAAGTGTAGAATGCGGTTCAACCCAGAGAAATGCACTTTCGGAGTCCGGGCAGGGAAATTCCTCGGGTTTTATCTAACCGAAAGAGGCATAGAGGTCAACCCGGACAAATGTCGCGCTTTCTACGAGATCGCAACGCCGACCTCAAAGAAATCCATCCAATCCCTCAACGGGGTGCTCGCATCACTCTCCCGTTTCATCGCCAAGTCCGCACAGCACGCCCCCCCTTCTTCAAACTACTGAGAAAGGAGGCCGCATTCGACTGGACAGAAGAGTGAGAACAAGCTCTCCAACACCTAAAGCGCATCTTGTCAGTACCTCCCGTCCTCACGAGACCCAAGAGCGACAAAACTCTCTTCCTCTATCTGTCCGTAGCTAATGAGGCCGTCAACGCGGTCTTAATTCGCGAGACCACCGAAGGTCAGAAGCCAATTTACTTCACGAGAAAAGCCCTCCACGGCCCAGAACTAAGGTATCAATTGATAGAGAAAGTAGCTTTGGCTCTCGTCAACGCCGCCCGTCGTCTCAGGCACTACTTCCTGGCACACCCCATAATCGTAAGGACTGAGAAACCTATCCGGCAGTTACTCGGACGGCCAAACATGGCCGGGAGAATGCTGCGTTGGTCGCTCGAACTCTCCGAGTTTGACATCGCTTACAAGGGCAGAAAAGCCCTCAAAGCTCAGGTCCTAGCCGATTTCGTCGCCGAGATGACACCCGCACTAGAATCTGCCCCGAACAGTCAGCGATGGACCATCTTCGTCGATGGCGCCTCCAACTCCTCGGCAAGCGGCGCGGGCATCCTCCTCGAAAACGACGAGAGGGCTATTGTGGAAGTATCTCTCACCCTTTCCTTCCCTACCACAAACAACCAGGCCGAGTACGAAGCTTTCCTGGCCGGACTGCGCCTGGCAGCTGATCTGGGGGCCAAAGAGGTAAAGATCTTCACAGATTCCCAACTGGTGGCATTGCAGGTCCGGGGAGAGTATCAGGCCAAGAACGAAAACTTGGCAGAATATCTGGCTCTGATCAAAGAGATGCTAAAAGGATTCAGCTCGGCCAAAATTCAACATGTTCCGCGCGAACAGAATACCAGAGCTGATATCCTCTCAAAACTCGCGAGCACAAAGAAGAAGGGCGGCAACAAGTTTGTCATCCAAGAAATCCTCGCCCATCCCAGCACGGGAGGAGCCACCTCTACGCTCGAAGTCAACGTGATCGGCGACGCAGATTGTTGGATGACCCCCATCCACGCCTACCTAAGCGCAGGGATGTTGCTCGAAGACTCAAAAGAGGCTAGCGCTGTCAAACGACGATCCTGCTCATACGTTCTACTATACAACAAACTATACCGAAGAGGCTTCTCAATCCCTCTTCTTAAGTGTATCGACAACGCCCAGGCAGAAGCAGTCTTAGCAGAAATCCATGAAGGCATCAACGCTCAGCACCCCGGAGGACGCTCCCTGGCAAGAAAAGCGCTCCGAGCAGGGTACTATTGGCCGACAATGCAAGAAGACGCCAAGGCTCACGTCCAAAAGTGTGACCGGTGCCAGCGCCACGGGGACATGCACCTTGCCCCTCCTACCGAGCTCAAATCGCTTTCATCCCCTTGGTCGTTCGCCTGGGGGGGATGGACATCCTCAGACCTTTCCCCGTAGGATCGTACCAGAACAAATACCTAATAGTAGGCGTTGACTACTTCACTAAGTGGATCGAAGCCGAGGCCCTGGCCAAGATCACAACACACAACATACTTCGGTTCTACAAAAGGAACATCCTCGCACGATTCGGCGTGCCGCTCGCAATAGTCACGGACAACGGGACACAGTTCACTGACTGGAATTTCCGCGACTTCGTGACCAAGCTCGGCACGAAGTACCATTACACCTCCGTCAAGCATCCCCAAACAAACGGGCAGGTCGAGGCCGCCAACAGAGTAATCCTCCGGGGACTGAAAAGACGACTCGATGACGCAAAGAGGGGATGGGTCGAAGAGCTCCACAGCGTATTATGGGCATATCGGACGACACCTCACTCGACAACCGGGGAGACACCATTCCGTATGACGTACGGAACCGAGGCCGTAATTCCAGTCGAGATAAGAGAGTCGTCCAGACGAACCGAAGCACCCCTCGAGGAGGAATCGAACGACGAAATATTACGCGAGGAACTCGACCTGGTAGAAGAAATCCGAACCGGGATGGCTCTCCGAGAAGCCCGCCTAAAGCAAAGAATTGTTCTGCGACATGACAACAAAGTCATAAAACGCGAATTCCAAATAGACGACCTCGTCTTACGCCGGAATCAAAAAGATTCACGCGAAGGCAAGCTGGTCGCGAACTGGGAAGACCCGTACCGCGTCCACGATAAAACCTAACACGGGGCCTATTACCTCGAAAACCTCCACGGGGAACATCTAGCTCGACCTTGGAACGCTGAAAAGCTAAAAAAATACTACAGTTAAACAACACTGCATGCGAGGGACAACCCACGCGAACAGGAGGGTGGACTGATACGACCACACTTCTCCGGACAGACCATAGCGAGCACTATACCTTCCCGAACAAAGGTAGATAGTCCGCTCGACGGCACCCCCTCGATCGAGAGTCGCCGCCGCAGTATCAAGACCGGCAGAACACCCAGCTCGCGATGGGATGTTCAAGCCAGCAGGGTAGATCACGACCGTGATCTAACCCTTATCCGCCCAGGAAGATACCCCGGGCACCCGGATAGTCCCCCAAACTACCGGACGACACGCATCGAGCAACAGTTCCCCACAAAATAATAATACACGCACAACATAAAAGAGCTCGGCAAGTTACTCAAGTTACTCACAAAATAATAATACACACACAACAAGTTACTCAAAAAAGCTTAGCAAAACATTAACATTAAAGTACAAAAGGGGCTCCCGCCCAGAAATCCAAAAAGAGTACATATAATAGGCACACAGGCCTAACAAAATCATTCAAAACAAAAAAGGCACGCAAGCCAAAAAATCCGCGGGCACGCAGACCCGAACTTAACTAAACTCCTTCCTCCTCGTTCCTTCCGTCCACCTCAGGGGGTTCGTCCGCATGAGCCGCGGCCACGGCAGCTGGATCCACCACCTTCCTGTCCACGATCTCATTAAACGGACCCATCCCGTCTTCATTCAGAGATCCCCCGGGGTTGAGCACCCTGTACTGCGCGACCGCCAAGTTGAACCCAACCTCCACGGCGTCCAGACAGTCAGTCTCCAGAACCCGAATTCGAGCTATAAAATCGGCGCGAGTGACGAACTGCTGGTCCCCTTCAGTCTCTTCCTCAACCGGGCGGACGATAACCTCCAGTTTGGCTTTGTCAGCCCGCAACCCCATAACCTCAGCCTCGACAGCCTTAAGCTTCCCCTCGGCCTCCTCACGCAACTTCCGCTCTTCAGTAGTCCTTGCATTGGCAACCTCCAGTTCAGCGGCGAGCTTGGTCAGACGAGACTGCGCGAAGGCCAGGTCCCCTTGCAGCTTCGCCAACTCGGCTGCCGAACACCCCTCCTTGTTCAGGACCATCGCCATATTAAACGCCCGCATCAACGCGCCCATATCTTCCCGCAGCGCCTGACGACGGGTGTCCCGATCAGCACCGAGAATGACCTTCACTTCACCAGCAGAAATATTGGGGGACCTCGCTCCGTGGAAGTAGTCAGGGCGCAGGGTGCACGGCGACATCAAATATCCTTCCTCGCCCGTGCCGGCCGTCAGATCCACCACGGTGTCTGGCTCCTGGCTCCGAGGACACTTCGAAGCGCTCCGGGGAGGAGAGGATTGACTCCCCCGCGGAGAATTAGTCGAACTCCCTCCACCAGCAGCAGCATGCTCAGCCACCCGCTCAACCTGGGACTTCGCGTTCATGCGCTCGGCACGCAACTTCTTGACTCTCTCCTCGCAGGACGCCATGTTCCCTGAAAACACAAATAAAAACGGTCAGCAACGCGAGAGACAAAATTATAAGAGAATGCCTAAGAGAAATATATACCCAGATACACGAAAGCCTCCCGCTCGGAAGGACACGAAAGGAGAACCTTCGTATTAATCAAACGTGGCTCATCGCGCACGTTCCCCTGCCGATCAAGGATGTAGTTACCATCCGGGGTTACCAACCTCGCCGGTGGAAGTCCCCGAACAAAATTTTTTATCGCCATATACGCGGCCATATCTTCTTCGTCAAGGGTCCCCGGGCGGGAAATATACGCATCCGTACCTCGGCCAAAATGCTTCGGGGTCCACGTCACCGACACTTTCGGTAACATCCGAGGCTCTCGTTGCCCGTTAACAATTCGTTCTCCCTCGGTGTACAAAGAGTTCACCGCTGGATGCGTTATCGGACTCACGATGTACCACCGATCCTTAAAATCTTTAATGGAGTCCATGTATGTTCGAAACAGTTTGGTCGGCTGCTTAAAAGACACCCATCCATGCTTTCCGCCCGGCGACTGTCGTTGCAGATGGAAAAGACGGAAAAATAACGGCAGAGTGGCTCCGACCTCCAGATATTTGCATACAATTTCGAACGCCCTCAAGAAGGCCAGAGCGTTGGGGTGCAGTTGTGAAGGCGCCAACCTCAGATAGTGAAAAATGCCGAGATGGAAGTCCGAGAACGGCAACCTGAACCCGGCTTCTCTAAAATAGAACTCATACATCGGGAATCTCATTCTCCCGAACACCTGGCATATGCGGTGGTGTTCCCGGGGACGGTAGACCACCCAATTCTTGGTATCTCCCTCATATAGATCCTCCACAGTACAATCCGCACCTCTCGGATCCGCCGCGAACAAGGACGACGTAGACAATGGATCGTCAGCCGCCCACTCTTCGGCTGATCGGACCGGAGTTGCGAGGTATGGGGTGTCCGACTCCACATCCTTAACCATCTCTCCCGGGATGAGCGTAGTCATGAACACCTGAAAAGCAGAAGGTAACGGTGAATTCGATACGCTATATCAAATTCACCCTTCCACCGCAAATCAAGTGAAAGGGCGATAGTCCATCCCGCGAGCAGCAAACCCCCGAGCGGATACCTCCAATCCCCCTCATCGGAGCACTCACAAGGGAGTTACCCCTCATCGGGGTATTCGTCTCGCCCTTCCTCGGGAAACTCATCACGCCCCCGGGAGCTTCATCGCGCCCCCGGATCATTCATCGGATTTTGGCATGCCTCCTCGGCGCATTCATCGCGTCCGGCCGTCTACAGCCAAGGAGAAAATAAAAGGAAATGGGAAAAGGCGAACTTACTTGTGAACGACGAATGAAGACGGCGGCAAACGGCGGCTAACAGCGGCAACAACGGCAGCGACGACAACTCACTCGGAGGCAGAAGTTTCTCACGAAAGACAGCGAAAGTGAAAAATGAGAAAGTGACGGGGACATCCCTACTTATACCACTGTGCAGAATACGAGGCGCCCCTAGGCACTCGAGTGCCCTAGGGTAGCCGCCCTCGCAGCCAGCCACAGGATGACACGTGGCGAAAACCAGCAGACGCGTCCCTCCGTCTCCTCCTCGAAGACAACACCGAGCGGATTAACACGGGCCAGAACTGACCGCATCTCTCCATCCGTGAAACGAGCACCTCAGCTCGACCTCTCTAAAGTCTTCACTTTCTGGCCGAAGAGTCTCGACTTGGGGGGCTCCTGTTCCGGACTGGGCCTCGACTTAGTCCCCAGGCCCAGTCTGATACTATCATTACGGCCCAAAAGCAGTCCCAAGGCCAGGAGTCACCCATCTCGACCGGCTAGAACACATGAGCCGGGCAGGAGCATCACCTAATCCGCACGCCTGCTACCGCACCCCCTCCTCGGGAACTCCTCGCCTATCGCCTGCCCGTCCCGGACATCAGCTGTACCCGCCGAGCAGGATACATGTTCTCCGGCCATGGTACATATCTTCCGGCCAGAATAACGTGCCTCGAACACGTTCTCCACGTGCTCCCCTCCGCGGGGACACGTCACTACCAACTGCCCATCTCCGAAGAATCGGTCAAGCCCACCTCCCGGAGATCGCAGACAGTTGAACTAGGGCGAAGACTATGTTTCGGTCTTCACTACGCCACGTAAGTCCTAGCAGTCATTTGGGTTGGGCCTGGTCATCCAGCCCATCCTAAAATGACCGTTGGCTCAGCGCTGGAGTCTCTCTATAAATACCCTATTCCACAAGAGGGTCAGGTACACACTTCTTCTAACTTTCTGTTCTTGCTTCCACTTTGTTCCCATTCTTACTTTGGCATCGGAGTGCCTTGCAGGTACACCCCCCACCTTCTCCGAATAGACGTTTGTTCCAAGCCTATATCGTCGACTGTTCCAAGCCCATATCGCCGACACGTGACTGGCTGCCAACCCTTCTGATCAGGTAAGATCAATTGGAATGTGTGAAAGTTGGTTGTTTTCCTTTAGGCTACCCTGGCATTTTTTTTTCACCATTATATATTTTGAGTATATTCTCACTCTCTTTGTTTTGTTGTGGTGTCCTATGCTCATTCTTAGGGTACAAGGTATATGAGTAGCCACTTTAGAGTTGAAAGATAGAGTTGAGGCTATTTTTCTTTTCCAGTTTTATGCATTTTTAGATTATCATTACTCTGATCTGTAACACTAGGCGGATGAATGTTATTTTTTGTTGTCTTCTGAGTTATTGTTGTGAAATTAAATGTTATAAATATTGGTTGAGTTACTTTGATGTTGAAGGCATATTTTTCTTATTGAGTTTAATTTTTTTTAAAAAGTAATGTTTGAACTCATTTGATTCCGCAGTTATTTTTAATAATTAATTCCGCTACAATGAGTCTAAGTAAAGGCGAGCATGTGATAACAAGTGTACGTTTTAAATTAAATGATTTATATTAATGTATTTTAGAGCAGGTTGAATTCGGTTATTGTGTGACATCCTAACTGAATTGGTTGTTTATAATTGATGTAATCCTTATAGTTTCGAGCGTGGGGTTTTAGGGTGTTACAATTCTCCCATTTACAAAACATTTTTGCTCCTTGAAAATAATCACAAAGAATAACATGAGCTAACTTGTCAGCAAAGATCTTAGAAATAATTTTAAATTTATAATTTGCTAAAGACAAATGTCTAAACATAGCAATAGAGTCAGTACTATTATGCTTGGGTAAAAGGATAAAGTTATTAGAGTTAAGAGAATTTTTTACCCCACCCCTTAGAGTTTTTAGGCACCATGCGTACTTTCAAAAATATCTCATACTTTCATATATATATATATATATATATATATATATATATATATATATATATATATATATATATATATATATATATATATATATATATATATATATATATATATATATATATATATATATATATATATATATATATATATATATATATATATATATATATATATATATATATATATATATATATATATATATATATATATATATATATATATATATATATATATATATATATATATATATATATATATATATATATATATATATATATATATATATATATATATATATATATATATATATATATATAATTTTATTTATGAATGTATGTCATTTTATATTCATCTACAACAGTTAATTTTCATCAACGAAAAAATTTAATTTTTTAAAATAAAATAAAAAATTATTCTGATAAAATTTCGGAAATGCATCTCCAGAAATTTTTCTGTAGATGCATCTCCAAAAGCATCCAGCGTAAAGAAAAAAATGGTGCGTCTGAATGTCTATCTTCAAAAACAGTGAACATAAAAGAAATTTCGCTAGGCGCCTAAGAATATCAAGGAGTGGATTAAGAAACTCTCTAGAGTTAAAATTTGGCAAAACCCAAAAAGATTGGAAGAATTGAAGCACAACATCCATGATGTCCATTTGAATGATGTTCCAATAAGTTTGAAAGAAAAAAAGCTTCAAATTCGTCTGGGCCCAAGACACCATCTTTATGCATATTAAAAACAACTACTTTTATCTCCATAGAATTGAGAATTCTAATGGGCATAACATTCATTTCATCATTTATAAGATGAGGAATACACTCTTCAAAAAAAGGAATATCCTTTACAACACTTAGGATTTAGCAAAGAATTTTCTAAAGTAGCTGACAACATGAGAACACAAGGTATCTTACTCATGAACAAGAACACCATCAATCTTCAAAGCTGAGATGACAACATGAGAACACAAGGTATCTTGCTCATGAACAAGAACACCATCAATCTTCAAAGCTGAGATGAGATTAGCGAGTTATTTAATTTTAGTAAACCTGTGAAAGAAATTAGTGTTCCTATCACCCTTTACAATCCAACTAGCCTTAGCTTTCTCCTACCAAATAATATTCTCCCTATGTAACATCTCTTCAAGAACCAGCAACGCATCTTTCTCCTGAGCTTTGAGATTATCAGTGTATCCAGATGTTTGGATGTTCTCATGAATCAGATCCACCTCCCTTTCAGTATCTTCAAGAACTCTCATCTTGTTGAAACAAGTCGATGGATAGATGGAAACCATATCAACCAAAGAGTTTTCCACCTGAAAAGTGAATGCGACCAAATGATCTCCAATACCCTTTGATCTGGTTTCATAATTGCCCCTTCATTTCAATTTTTTGCTCTTGGCTTTATCTCTCACCATACTGAAACCTTGAGCTCATTTGGGAGGTTCAGAACATGCCATCAAGTCCTCTTCCCCATCATCATTATCTGCCATATTCGCCCAGGAATCTTGGAGGAACTTTTGGTTGTTGAGATCCTTTACACTATCAGGAACATCTTCCTCACTGAGTTGGGTTGCATCCACAAATTCAAGGCCTAAATACTTGTCCTCATACTCACTTTGAACTTCAACCACCTCTTCATTGAGAGCTTCAAATTTGTTTCTAATCAGGGGAACCTCACTAGTCTCAGGGTTAGTGTCAATATCATTGTTTAGATTTTTAGTAGGCCAACTTTCTATTCGTATGTTTTCCTCAGGGCTATGTTACCATCCCTTATTTTCACATAAGTTTGAACTTTCTCATTTCTAACTATTTTAGCTTTAGTAATCAGATTAAGGTTTTTTTCCTACAATCTTCACATTGTGACCAATAAAACTATTGTGAACAATATTGTGGTACGTTTTCATAATCTATATCAACAAAGAAAGTGTATCCTTTTCTTCCCATTAGCACATTGTAGAGAATTCGTGAAACAAGATCTTAATCCACTCAACCTCAAAGATTCTACCTGCCACCCCCCATTTCATACCCGGCAACCCCCATATTTTTAATATTCTAAAAATATCCATGTTACTATTTACCTAAAAAATTCACCATTTTTACAAAAAATATCACTTTTTTCTACTTAAGATTTTTAAATTTCCAGTACAAAATTTTTAAAATTTCTCCTGTTTGTACTAGAAATTTCAGAAACTCTAGTATATTTTATTTGAAATTTGTAAATATCTGATATTTTTACTGAAAATTCAAAAATATCTGGTGAATATCATTACAATTTTGACATAATACTGGAAAATTTGAAAATTTCCAGTACATAGCAAAAACTTCCAGAAATTTCGTCTGCACTTGAAATTTCCAGTAACAAAGTTGTTGCTAAAAAATTCTTGCTTTCTATGATACGGAACTGGCAGGGTCATCTATGGATTTGTGTAGTAATTGCATGCAGTTCTTCACCACAAATAAAGTATGTTTTCTATGTAACAAGTTCAAATTTAATAATTTCATTGCGTTATATGATATTGATACTATACTTTTTATATAATGTAAACGACATATATTTCATGGTTGAGCTGAAGTATTAGTCTGGACACATCATATTGGTAAGCAAAATGGTATTATAGTTGTGACTGTTCATTCTGATACTGCAAATGGCCAACGAGGTAGGATGGATAAATTGATTATGGATTGTGAGAGATGAGGAAATTATAAAAGAAAAAATATGTCTAAAAGGAATCTTGATCAACTTCACCTTTTCCTTTATCCACTAGAAATAAGGTTTCTTGGTAATGCAATTCTTCCTTCCTAGGTAAGTTTTTCTATTCTTGTTAAATTTCTACCATGCTTCCTTAATTCTTTTGAAAGAATCAGGATTCCAAACTCCAAGTTCACGTAGTAAAAAGGATTTCAATAATTTATACTCAGGAGGACCCTTCATTGGGTAACTAAGTTGTCTCATGGATAAGACTAGGTTGGAATAAATTTAGTCTCAGATCCAATGAGTGGTATATTGAGGAAGTCCCCACAGCTCGATATGATTCGTATACCATCATATTCTCTAGAGTACCAAGACATATCACTAGATTTGATTGATCCCATCCTTTAGGGACAACTAGCATTACTTTGTTCCACAAATGGTCCTTCTTTTGGAAGATGATTCAACAATAACTTATACAGCAGATGAGCATAACAAATAACCATTACTCTTTTCTTCTCATAACTCAAACTCAAGTGATAGTACACATTAGCCAATAGAGTAGGTACTGGATTCTTCTTGAGGAAGATGCTAATGACACTCATATATATGAAATCGTCCAAATTTGGAAACAAAATGATTCCATTAATAGTCAACGTAAGCTCAGCGGAACAAGTCTCCCAACTTTGAGCATCCATAAAGTATAGGCTCTTTCTATGAGGAATTTAAGTGAGAACCCTTTGGTGTTTATTTTAGCTTATAAATTATAGGTAATATCCTTCTTATGTATATGAAGGGCAATAACTATAACCTTATGTTTGAGAGTCTTTCCCGTGCCTATAAATAGTAGCTTGTTCTTCATAGGAACGCCAACAAGACGTTCAAATTCTTACAAGGTTGGTGCTAGTTAAAAATTCTATAATGTGAAACATCTCATTGGTGGTTTATAAAACTCGACCAAATTCAAAAGTGTCAAGGAGTCCACTTTTTGAATTAAGATACTGAGCAAATTCCCATAATCTTTCCCAAAGTTGATTCTATAAACCAGATGCATCTGGGAAACCAACTCATGTAGTATGGATAACTAAGGATCTCTGAACTTGTAGGAATACTGCTTCGTTTGTCTGATCTCATACCTTATGAATTCCAACAACTATGATTCTTAGATTCCCTGGAAATAAAAAAAATGAAAATGTCATGTTTATGTATATGCAATGCTTATGCATGGTTTCATAATCACATGTATAATCAAGTTCTCATGGTGGTTATGACAACATGTATCTCTGATTAACGGAACCACATGGTAGGCTCTATGACTGGTAGGTTCCTAGAGTCATAGATCCTTCTTAAGAATACTATTTCCATGATGAATGCTCGTCTGACAATAATACCCTCGAGACAATCTATTATAGGTGAGGTCTTCGTATCAACCCAACAAGCAAGATACCTCGTGGACCAATACTGCATAACCATCGATTCCAATGTTCTAAAATGGTCCCTAGAGTCATAGATCAAACTTAAAAATATTATCGTTATGACGAAGGCTCATTGGACAATAACGCCTCCAAGAGAATCTACTATAGTCAGTGTTTTTGCATTGGCTGTCGCAGATAAATACCATACAACCATCATCCTAATCTTATGATTTTACTCAAACTCTGGTAGAGAGATTATCTCACAAAGTATCAATAATCAGAGATCCCTAATAGTATCACAAGAACCAACAACGGATAATAAATGTAAATGACAATAAGATAAAGAAAAAATAATAGAAGAAAACAAATAGGCAAAAATAACGTTCATCTCAAATTGAACTAAGTTAGACGCGACGCTCTCTAATAGGAGTAATGAGTCCCTAACAGAGTTGTGTTGTCACATCTCAAGAAATATGATATTTCGTGAAGCATTTGTACGCTCGCGAAAATTTAATATCGAACAGAGTCGCTGCCGAAATTTATTTATTCCAAGAAGGAAAGGGAAAGTATCGATAAAACCCTTAAAGGAAAAAGAAGATGGTCGTCGCAACCAAAATCGGGTTAAGGAGTCGATTACACAAAGAGAAAGTATTAGCACCCTTTATGTTTGTTGTACTTAACAATAACATTTTAGTTAAATTTGTGATTGAATGTTAGCTTATGTTAATTGTTTTCTTTGAATGATAAAAAAGTGCAAAAGGAAAAGAAAAAGGGGTCGACAAAGGTTTTTATTAGGGAACTTGACGAGACTGCAGGTCTCGCTCCTATGTACTCTCGGGTACAACGAGGAACTCAAAGCTTCGTAGTTCAGGGTGAAGGCTAAGTTCAGGGTGAAGGCTACGGTTTGTTAGTTTGTTTTATTGAACAAATGTTTAAATCACATTCTAACGGTTAAACATTGGCTTGTTTGCTCGCGGTGGAGGCTTAAGCACTAGTTTGTATTCACATTATGATGGACTAATCAATGTTCTTTTGTAAAAAAGTTATTAATCGCATGGGGGCGAGAACTTAGGTTTGATTTGTTTGAGTGTTTTGTTGAATGACAATTGCTTGAATGGTCGAGTAAGGCAACTCGTATCCAAATGATCAAAGAGAGGAATCAAAGGCTCTATACCATATCCTTTTTCATCCTTAATTGTGAAAGGATTTAGACAATGTTAGTGTATTTTGGATGGACGATGAATACTCAAATGGTTGAGTAAGGTAACTTTTATCCAAGTATTTGAGGACGGGAATATAAGGCTCTAGACCACCTCCTTTTTCGTCCAAGTTATTATAAAAATGAGTTTGATTATATTTAATTAGGAAAGATATTTGAAGTGAATCATATCAGAAAGTTTAATGGATGAGGATTGCTCGAATGGTCGAGTAAGGGAACTTATATCCAAACAATCGAGGGGAGTAATATAAGGCTCTAGACCATATCTTTTTTCATCTTTTTGAAATAATATTTAAGTATGATTAAATGTTTTAAGTTGTATTAGAGAAAAGCGTTTAATGTTGATCGAGGTTTTAATTTGCGTCAAGGTGAAATGCATAAATAATTTGAGAAAAAATTCACTTGACCAAGATTTTGAAAAAAGCTAATTTAGCATTGGACAAAGGGTTTTTTAATTTTAAAAAGTTCATTTACAAAATTAATATCATTATACATTTAAACTACAATTAACAAGTATTGAAAAATTAAAGTATGCATGAGTATAATCCTAAATGAGCGAACATAAAAAATGCATGAGCATATGAGGGTAATAATCATAATAATTAAACAAAAGGAATGGACTAGTTAACTAGCTTATATTTTAATCAAATATTTATGTTTGTTAGTTTAAATTATTTTTATTAATTAATAAATAATTAATCCCATTATTTAATTAACTTAATTAAAATTAACTAATCTAAATAATATAATTAAAATTAATTTATGAGATAATAACAATTAGTAATGGTAAAAATAAGATTAAATGAATTAAAAGCAACGTTCTAGTAGAGACAGGGCCCAGGAACAATAGCCCAAAATTAAATCATAAATGAGGGTGTAGATATGAATATCCCACCATGCAGGGGGGTCAACCACTAGTTTACAAGTCAAATAAAGGGGGGGAGAGTCAACTTTCGTTGAATCCATCCCATCGCTCCAAATTAATCAAAAAACGATCCAATGGTCACAGTAGGCGTATGCACGTTAGTTGTAGTGGAGATTCAATCATCTGATATCTCAGTAGTTAGGCCTTACATAAGACAAGTGTTCTAAGGTGTTGGTCAGTGGCTAGCCAAGTGGTTGTCAGTGGTAGAGTCAAAGAAGACTCTTAAAAAACACCAAAATGAAGAGAGGGCTTCATTCAACTCACTCTCCTCAACCTAAATATTTCACATTCCCCTCTCTAATTCCCTGGTGATCAGAAATCATCGTGTTGTGCCAAAAATCGCTTTTGGCGGCGGTGCACCACCAATCTTTAAAAAAACTACCAAATGAAACCTCTCATCACCATATCTTCTAATCTAAAACTCAAACCCATAAAACCTTATAGAAAACCCTTGAGATATTGTGTATGGAGATGGCTTGAGTTGTTTGGAAGAAAATGGTTTGGGTTTTAAAGGGTGTATGGAGATGTTACACGAGGTTCACGAAGGTGATAGAGGAATTGTTCATGTTGTTTCCAAAAGATGGAAATGCAGGAGGTTATATTGGTTTTCTCTATGAAAATAGTGTTGGGAGATGAATGCTATATGTATCATTTCTTGATGAAGGGTGATGTGTAGATTGAATGATTTTCTATCTAAAGAAAAAAAAAATCAAGGGTCCATGAATCCAAAAAGAAGAGATAGTATGAAAGAGGGTAAAACCGAACATGGCCCCTCCCCTCTGTGAGATGTTGTTCTTTATTTGAAAAATATGCTGGTCCGCATGCACAGGAATTGCGTATGTGTAAAAAAATTCATGATTTTTTTTGTGTGTCTTGTTTCATTGTGTTGTTGTTGATGGTACAAATTTGCGATTTTGACATGTTGCAGCTGGTTTCACAAATACACAACAAAACAAATTAATTTTTCTAAACTTAACTTACAAGTTTTACCTAAAATAAAATAAAGACAAATTTTAAATATTAAAATAAAATAAAATAAAAATAAACTATTTAATATAAAAATCTGAAAGGAAAAGTAAAAAGAGATTAAATAAAAATATTATTAATTGAAAAATAGAAATAACATCGGTAAAAAAATGAATAATTGAACTGGTATTAAAGTGCTCAGAAAAATAAAGTGAATACACCAAAATGATCAGAACAAAATATACGTATTGAAAAAATACAACGTTTGGTCAAATTTTGAAATAAATTTTACCCGCTAAAAACAACTTAAACTGTCCAAAATGTGACAGAAAAGCAGTTTAAAAAATTCAAATGAGCACACCATGTTAAACTATGCAAACCATAGATTAATATCACTGGCGTTTGTAGGCTCGATCTTGAAATTTTCTGTCTACTGATTTTACACACAATTGACTTTTAATTTAATCGATTCGGCTATAAATCCAATAAATTTATTTTGGCTGATAATTGGGTATTATGCGAGATGAAATGCATGATATGTTATGCAGATGATGCAAGGAGAAACAAAATCTTAGGGTCAAAAATTATGGTATGACACCAGGGACTTGTAAGCTTCAAATATCGTCTTCTACTTTTTTTTCTTTCTTTTTTTAGGTATCAAACACTCTTCTTCTTTTATTTTCTGAGAATCATTGTTTAGGGAAATTTGAGTAGTATGTAGATTAGGGATGAAGTGATGCAGAAAGTAAGGTGATAGTGGATTAGAGGTTAAACACACTGACAGAAAAACATATAACTCTCAAGTTAACATAGAGTGATTTAATATTGGAATCACTTTATAGGCAACCGAGCAAAATAGGGAATTTCTGCTGAGTATTGCTATATTGATTCTCTTCCTTTTATTTTTTTAAACAAATAAACTGTTTATATAGGGTAGTGAAATGAATGAGGTACATGTGAGAAATTTGAGCAATCGCGTGAGGAAAAAAAGTTGTTAGGAAAAAAATTGCAATCCTTTAACTTATGGGAAATTTTGGACAAGATTTCGTTTTGCATTTGAGTGTATTGGTGTACGTTTAATGTGCTTGTGGTCCCGAAATTAGTATGTATGGATGTATGTTAATGTAATGGTTTATGCATTGTTATGATGTATGGAATCATGTTTTGCTCATTTGAAAATTTTGGTTGACTTGTGTGTATGCATGTGAATTTTGGTGAATGATAGACCCTGATGGTTCACATATTATGTGCTTGTTATTCTCATTTTATTTTTTGCTCTTGTACTTGATGGATATGTGGTATGTATGTATGATTTGGGAATTGGCTTATGTATAATATTCATGATGTTCATACACAAATTCACATGTTTTTGCTTTAATCCACTCACGGGCTTAGTGATAATATTTTCTGATGCGTGAGCTCGATTGTTACCTTGCAGGTTATGAGTAACATATGGTATACAATGAAAGTGATGTACAATAAAAAGGCATGAGCCTGATGCACCATGTTGATGACATAGGATGGTGTGGGAAGATCATGTAAGGAAGGGTGTGTGGTCCTAACAATAAGGGACTTCTTTTCCTTTCTTGTTCTTTTACAATATTGGAATGTAAAAAAGAACTATACATATTTTTGTATTACCTTTTGTCTTGTGTGTAAAATATTTAAATAAAACAAATTTATTATGATATTTGTATTATCATTGTATTTCTTATATAGATGAATACGTTATAAAATCAAGTTGACTTTTCAAACTAATTCAAACTTTATTCAATACAAATAATCTAGTTGTAAATTTAATCTTATTTTGATGCATAGTTAATGACGTCTTATTTAAAAAGTTGTATGATTAAAACATGAGTTCAAAATCCTTTACTAAACTTGTAGACATTTTTGATATTTTTTCTTAAACTTAAGCAAAATCGGAAACAAGTGACCCATGCATGGAATCATTCTTTAAAGAAACACGTGAATGAGTAAAAATGCAAATATATGGCTAAGTTGGTCAAATGCATGTTTATAAGGGTTCATGACCAAATGAAGTGGTCATGAGGAAATGGTGCAAATGAAATTTTATTGACAAAGATGAGTGCATGGATTAAAAACATAGGGTTAGATCAACCATTGAGTGTATGCATATGAGAAGAGACATGACCCAGGTCTAAAACTCAGTGGGAGCTTACAAACCTAACTTTGATTTTTAGTTAATTTTTTATTAAGTACAAATTGTTCATAATAATATTGGTATTTGTCATCATAAGAAAGTGGGAGTGCTGGGACAAGTTTGGTTATACATCTACTTTCTTAAGTTTTGATGATAATATAATATAAAGATCGATTTTGTACATTAATAGTTTCGTTAAGTGTGCAAAATCTTAAAGATAAGGTATGCTGACTCTAAATTTTGGACAAGAAACTCTGGACTCTGGACAAAGTAGACTCTGGACAAAACAGACTCTAAATAAAGCAAACTCTGGATTATGCACAAGAAACTTTGGACTCTAGACAAGAGATTCTGGACTCTAAACTTCAACTGATTCCAAAACAAGGTTGAAATTTGAAGAAGTGTTTAAATGAGAGTCAACCATCTGGATAACCAAGTCAACGCAAGCCTCATTTTTACTACACTCTAAAGTCTAATCTTTAAGACTCAAAACTCCGATCAAACATTAAATCATCTCAAATATGAAGCCAATGATTAAGAGAATAATGTGAAAGAATACTCTTGGAAATAGTACATTTTAGCGGCAAAAGAAAATGTTTCCTTAAAAAGACAAATATAATGTAATTATTAAGGACTGTACTATCAATATATCTCCATAACTTACAGCTCAAGCTCATACAACTATTACAACTATGAAATTAAAGAAGTTTCCAATTTCATCCTCTAACAACACTATTCATCATCTATTTAAAGAGGATAAGGAATTTTGAAGGGAATACGAAAGAAAGATAAGAATAAAAACAAAGTGAGTAAAAGAAGAACAACAAACACGAGAAATAACAATTACAACACTCACTACACTTAAAACTTTTACTTGTATATTTTCTCAAGTGCAAACTCTGAATTCATCTTGCGTATATGCTTGTTTAGAAGAATTCTTGTAAAACACATACTCTTTATATTTTAACTTTGGTTAAATTCTTTGGGGGACTAAGTTTAACCTGTAGTCCCGAGAAGTCATCGACAATTGGTCTTTGAGTTTGTAATTAGTTTGATTAGTGGATTAAATCCTTGTAAGAAGAAGAAATCACTCTAATGAGTGGATTAAATTAGGTTTGTTAATAGTGAACCAATATAAAAATTTGGTGTGTTTCTATCATTGTTGTTCTTGTCATTAGTTTGCAAAAAGTTGTCATATCTGAAACCTAATAAAATCCCTAATTTCTTATGTTCTTGAACCTTCAGTAATATTACGTCAGACTCGTCACTTCGGCCAAAGACGCAACTGATCTATGGGTGAGTGACTCATTGAAATGTCATTCCTAGAAACTGTTTTGAAATGCCTGCGAACATTTCCTAGTTCAGATGAACCATTTTGATCGTAGTTTTGCTAAAGTGGGAAAGGTACTACTTCAAAGGCTCGAAGGGTATTGGTAAATGCCGAATATGCTAGTAATAGTGGTCACAAATAGTGGAAGGAAGCCCATATACCACCTCAGAGCGACATCTCTAAAGGTGTCAGATAAAAGTTTCCATTTCAAAGAGTCAGGTGTCTCAATGATAACCATCTGAATGTTGATAGAGGTGACATGTTCTTTGAGACAAATGAAGATGACTTAAAGTTCTTTGAGACAAACGTCTCCCATATCTTAAGTTATCATATGGTGTGGCATGTACGTGGTAACTCACAGAGAAAATATCTACATGTGTGTATGTATAAAACAATGTAATAGCTCCATAATTAATAAGAATTCACTTGATCATTATGGTCATTTCGATTTCTTAGTAACTCTCATAAAATTTTCCCTATCATGTTTTAAGAACAAAAATGTTCACACGTGTTAAAAATAATCAAACATATAAGAAAAACAACACACATATTTTAGAAAGAAAATATTAAAAAAAAACATAAAAAAATCTTAAAGTTTTATCATTTGTTGATCCGTTATTTATTTAATGCATAATACTTCTCAACATGTCTAGAACTTGTATTTTTTAATTTTTAAAATATTTTACCGAAATAAAAAGCATATTTTAAAATTTACATAAATTAATCGATAAACTCTTTAATACTAATTAATTTAATTAAATATCAATATTTTTAATGTAAATAAATTTAAAACTTTAATATTTAAAAATAAAATAATATTAAAATATAATATAATATTAATTATTATTATTTAATTAAATAAAAGTATTGATATCCAATTAAATTTAAAACTATATTCCCCAAATTATTTTATTAGGGATAGAGGTGGAAGCGGACATAAGGAAAAGTGGTGGAAGACTTAATTTAGGTTTGGGCCGGCGTTGGTTGGTTCAAAAGCCCATGCGCGGAGCCCATAGTTAAAAGCTACTATAAATATGTAGTCACTGCTTTACATTCAATTCATCTTCTCTTTTAGGGTTAGCGTTTTGTTCTGTTCGGCACATAATTAAGCTGCGGTTTTCTCTTAGATTAATCATATCACACAGTGTGGTATTTTGTTTTGCTTGAATTCAATTTGTTTAATTTTATCGATTCTGTTTCTGATTTGAATTTGATATGTTACTTTGACGGGGGATTTTAATCCAAATCCCTAACGTAATTGGGGGCAAACTGATATTGTGTTTGTATGACTCCAAGTAAACGTCGCAGAACAATGTTTACTGATGTTGATGGATTTCTCTTATCGGAGAGAATTCCTCCGTCGGTGGTTGTCTCATATTCCATCGCCTTGTTGAGCAGCGTTGTTGCCTTTACATCTTGGGACTGGCCATGAGACACACATTTGATTTAAGTTAAAAGCAAATATGAAAACGCAGATGAAATGAGATGAGATGTTGCCTGTGATGATAACAATCACAAATTACCATCTTTCGGGACTGATTGGCTTTTCTGCCTTGCTGATACTATTCTGCAATTCTGAGGCTTCATCTCTCTTTCACATCTTTTACAAATTGCTACTTTTTTCTTGTCTAGTATCATTTCTACCTATTAGTTAAATTAGATTTTATTAAATCTGTTTCCGGTATTTTTATTTCATATTGTTATTCGAGTCTATAATTTTGTATTTTTATTTCATATTCTTATTCGAGTCTATAATTTTGTATTTTTATTTCATATTGTTATTCGAGTCTATAATTTTGTATTTTTATTTCATATTGTTATTCGAGTCTATAATTTTGTATTTTTATTTCATATTGTTATTCGAGTCTATAATTTTGTATTTTTATTTCATATTGTTATTCGAGTCTATAATTTTGAGATGAAGTACTTTGAAACACTATGTATAATCCCATGGGTTATTTTTACTATTTAACGAGGCACGCAATTTTCTCACCTTGTCCTATGCTTCCACATAATTCTTAAAAATATCAGATTTTTGAAAGAATATCATAAGATTTTTCTCACCTTGTCATATGCTTCCATATAATTCTTAAAAATATCAGATTTTTGAAAGAATATGGTCGAGTAAATAAAATGTATTATAAAAAAGAGACGAGTTGTATTGCAAATTAAAAATTGAGACATGATTATGATTAACAAATTAATTTATTGATTTGAAGTGCAATTAACACAATATGAATTATATTCCTACTTACTGTAGTAAGCATATAGTTGAAGATTAGGCCAAGTTTATGAATAAGCTAAGTTAACACATGATTATATTAAGGATCATGTTTCGTTTGAATTTAATCAATTCTATTATGTGAAACTCAAATTAAGTAAACAAGACACAATATGATTGAAAAGGAAGGAAATAAAATTAAGCAAAACAATATTCAAAGTTTAGATGAAATCCCCAAAATAGTAGTTTAACTTTAGGGTTTAGCCGACTCCTAATGCTCTCTATTCTAATTTGTAAAGTTGTATAAACTTCCCTAAATAATAATGAAAATTGGGCTATAAGAGCACCATTTGAAAAGACACAAGTTTGGCAAAAAAAAAAACTAACTAATTTATTTTTATTAAGTCTGAAACAAAAATTGTAGCCCAATTGAATTTTTCTCTTTACATTGCATATTTGAATGCGTCAATTGGATTCAAACTATATAATTTATTATGAAAATAAACAACAAAAATAAAGTCAAAGCAAATTTAAATTGAATTTAAAAAACATATTAAAAGCGATGAAAATAATGTGAGAAGTTATATAATTGTCTTTGTATTAAGTAAACTAGAGAAGTTATATAATTGTTTTGTATTAAGTAAACTAAATTTCGTGTACTCATTGAGACCAAATATATTACAAGAATTTAAAAATGTAAAACATATATAAACAAAAAAATGTAAAACATATATAAACAAAAGTTTCATATTTTGGCTACCATGTTAAGTAAAATGTAAAACATATATAAACAAAAGTTTCATATTTTGGCTACCATGTTAAGTAAACTAGATTTCGTGTACTTATTGACATCAAATATATAACAAGAATTCAAGAATATAAAACATATATAAATACGAATTCTAGAATGTAAAACATATATAAACAAAAAAAAAATATATAAACAAAAGTTTCATATTTCGGCTTTCTCGTATTAAATAAACTAGATTTCGTGTATTCATTGACACCAAATATATTACAAGAATTCAAGAATGTAAAACATATATAAACAAAAGTTTCATATTTTGGTTATCTCTCTAACTGTTTTTTGGACTTAAGTCTTGTTCCGGACTGAGCCTCGGCTTAGTCCTCAGGCTCAGTCTGATACTATCTTTATGGCCCAAAAGCAGTCCCAAGGCCATAAATCACCCATCTCGACCTGCTGGAACACATGAGCCGGGCAGGAGCATCACCTAATCCACACGCCCGCTACAGCACCCCCCTCCTCGGGAACTCCTCACTTATTGCCTGCCCGTCCCGGACATTAGCTGTACCCGCCGAGCAGGATACATGTCCTCCGACCATAGTACATATCTTCCGGCCAGAATAACGTGCCTCGAACACGTTCTCCATGTGCTTCTCTCCGCGGGGACACGTCACTGCCAACTGCCCATCTTCGAAAGAATCGGTTAAGCCCACCTCCCGGAGATCGCGGACGAGATGAAGCGTTACCTAATGGAGCAAGGCCTTCGTCGAGACTCCAAATTCTACGAGGTCGTGGCCATACAACGGCCAGCCTCGCTACAAGACTTCCTTGACCGAGCTACCCACTATATTCGGTTCGAGGAAACGCAAGCGGCTAACTCTGCCCGGGATACCGGGGACAGAGAAGTCCCCCGCGGATCTCGAGAAGAATCCCATTACCGCCGCGGAGGAGAACGTCGGAGAGAGGAACACCCTCGGGAAGGCCGCGAACAGCGGGGGCCCGCAGGACGCTTCAACGAATACACCGCCTTGGTCGCTTCCCGCGAGCGTATCCTGGCGGAGTGCGCCAAGACAGAGTTCGTCCAGGGAGGAGTTCGGTTCCCCAAGTCCACGCCCCCTAAGCCAAACGTGGACAAGTCGAAATACTGTCGATTCCACCGGAGCCACGGACACGTGACAGAAGATTGCATCCACCTGAAGGATGCAATTGAGATACTGATCAAGGACGAACACCTGAAGCGGTACACAAGGTCAGGAGATACTCTTCGGCAGGACGCCCCGGAAGCCAAACGGGTCGAGGACATACCTTCCCCGGAAAAAGACACCGGCCTACAGGTAGCCCTCTGCATCAGCCGTCCCGAAGACTGGTGCCACCCCTGGGAATTTGGATCCCCAGCTCAGACCAACCTCCCCGAGGAGCCCATCCGGCCAACCAGCAGGTGGGATTACTTCCCGAGGGCCCTGGTCATCTCCGGAGGAGCACCAAAGGAACTCTCCATAGGCTCTGTCAAAAGGAAGTTCGAGGAACTTATCAACAGCAGCTCCGAGAAGATGAGCACGCTCAACAAATTCCGGGGCCAGTCCGAGCCCATTACCTTCTACCTGGAAGAACTCCCCGGAGGAGCTCCCAACTCACACATTCCCCTCCTAATACGGGCACAGATGACGAACTTCGACGTCCGTCGCATCCTGGTAGATGGAGGAAGTTCGGTGGACATCATGTACACCCACTTGTTCAACACTTTGCAGCTCGATGAATCAAACCTGTCCCCGTACCTAGGTTCGGATCTCCAAGGCTTCAACGACACTATGACAAGGCCATGGGGTTACGTCGAACTCAAAGTCACGTTCGGCGAGAAGGAAACCGCCCGCACAATCAACATCAAATTCCTGGTCGTGGAATGCCCGTCCCTCTATAACTGCATTCTGGGGAGGACAACAATCGCGGAGCTGACGGCGGTACCCTCCACCGCCCACCTCAAAATGAAGTACTACACCCGTCTGGGAAAAGTCGTCTCCCTCAACGGCGATATAGAGGCGGCCCGCCGATGCTTCGAAGCCGCTATGAAAGGTCTCAGCGCCATCGGCACCCCGGCCAGGAAAGACGCAGTCTCCAAGCGCAAGCCACAAGAGCAAGTCGGTTCAGTCGACCTCGACAGTAGGTTCGAAGAGGAGGCCAAGCATGAAGATAGCACCGGCGAGGCTCCCCAGCCCGCAGACTCGCAACACTTGATGCGGCCCATTCCCGACGGAGAGTTCGAGATAGTACCATTGGGAGAAGACACCGCAAAGACAGTGAAGATCGGAGCGGGTTTGCCCGACCTGGCGAGGAAGCAACTGAAGGCCTGCCTCCAAGACAACGCCAACCTCTTCGCCTGGAGCGCCGCCGAGATGCCCGGACTGGACCCTGAGGTCGCATGCCACAAACTCTCCATCAACCCAGCCGCCAAGGCCATAACACAACGTAGGCGTAGGCAGTCCCCTGAAAAATCGGCGGTTGCTGAAAAAGCTGTAAAAGACCTCTTAGAGGCAAATTTCATTTCGGAAGCCCGGTATTCCACCTGGCTGTCCAACGTTGTACTAGTTAAGAAAAATAATGGAAAATGGAGAATGTGCGTTGATTACACCGATGTCAACCGGGCATGTCCTAAGGACGCCTACCCCCTTCCCAATATCGACGAGCTCGTGGACAACTCGGCGGGTTTCAAACTCTTGTCTTTCATGGACGCATATTCTGGTTACAACCAGATTCCCATGGCCGAAGAAGACAAGGCTAACACCGCCTTCATGACGGCCTCGGGAAACTATTATTATAACGTCATGCCGTTCGGCCTCAAGAATGCCGGGGCCACATACCAGCGGATGATGAACAAGGTCTTCCGAGAAGAAATCGGAGACATGCTCGCGGTCTACATGGACGACATGATCGTCAAATCTCGAACCGAGATCGATCACACCGCTCATCTCCGGAGAGTCTTCGAGACTGCGAGGAAGTGCAGAATGCGGTTCAACCCGGAGAAATGCACTTTCGGAGTCCGGGCAGGAACGTTCCTCGGGTTCTACCTAACCGAAAGAGGCATAGAGGCCAACCCGGACAAATGCCGCGCCTTCAACGAAATCGCCACACCGAGCTCAAAGAAGTCCATCCAATCCCTCAACGGGGTGCTCGCTTCGCTCTCCCGCTTCATCGCTAAGTCCGCGCAACATGCCCTCCCCTTCTTCAAACTGCTAAGGAAGGAGGCCGCATTCGAGTGGACGGAAGAATGCGAACAAGCTCTCCAGCGCTTAAAACGTATTTTATCAGAGCCTCCCGTCCTCACGAGACCAAAAATCGGTCAAACCCTTTTTCTCTACCTGGCCGTGGCTAATGAGGTCGTCAGCGCGGTCTTGATCCGCGAAACCTCCGAGGGGCAAAAGCCAATTTACTTCACGAGCAAAGCCCTCCACGGCCCAGAACTCAGGTATCAATTGATAGAGAAAGTAGCTTTGGCTCTCGTCAACGCCGCCCGCCGTCTCAGGCACTACTTCCTGGCACACCCCATAGTAGTAAGGACTGAGCAACCCATCCGACAGCTACTCGGACGGCCAGACATGGCCGGGAGAATGCTGCGTTGGTCGCTCGAACCTTCTGAGTTTGACATCTCTTACGAGGACAGAAAGGTCCTCAAAGCTCAGGTCCTGGCCAATTTCGTCGCCGAGATGACGCCCGCGCTAGAATCTACCCCAAACAATCAGCGATGGACCATCTTCGTCGATGGCGCCTCCAACTCCGCAGGAAGCGCCGCGGGCATCCTCCTCGAGAATGAGGAGGGGGCAGTTGTGGAAGTATATCTAACTCTCGCCTTCCCTACCACGAACAACCAGGCCGAGTACGAAGCCTTCTTGGCAGGACTCCGCCTAGCAGCTGACCTGGGGGCTACAGAGATAAGGATCTTTACAGACTCCCAACTAGTAGCATCACAAGTCCGGGGAGAGTACCAAGCCAAGAACAAAAACTTGGCCGAATATCTCGCACTGATCGCAGAGATGCTGAAAAGCTTCAGCTCGGTCGAAATTCAACACGTTCCACGCGAACAAAATACTCGGGCTGATATCCTCTCTAAACTCGCGAGCACGAAAAAGAAGGGCGGGAACAAATCGGTCATCCAAGAAATCCTCGCCCATCCCAGCATGGGGAGAACCACCCCCGCTCTCGATGTCAACGTAATCGGCGATGCGGATTGTTGGATGACCCCCATACACGCCTACCTAAGCGCGGGGACGGTGCCCGGAGACGCAAAAGAGGCCTCAACTGTCAAACAGCGATCTTGCTCGTACATGTTGCTGGACAACAAACTATACCGCAGGGGCTTCTCGATCCCTCTTCTTAAATGCATCGATAATGCTCAAGCGGAAGAGGTCTTAAAAGAAATCCACGAAGGAATCAACACTCAGCACCCCGGAGGACGCTCCCTAGCGAGAAAAGCACTCTGGGCAGTATACTATTGACCGACGATGCAAGAAGACGCAAAGGCTCACTTCCAAAAATGCGACCGGTGTCAGCGCCACGGGGACATGCACCTCGCCCCTCCTACCGAGCTTAAATCACTTTCGTCCCCTTGGTCGTTCGCCTGGTGGGGGATAGATATCCTCGGGCCTTTCCCCGTGGGGTCGTACCAGAACAAATACCTAATAGTAGGCGTCGACTACTTCACTAAGTGGATCGAAGTCGAGGCTCTGGCCAAGATCACAGCATACAACATACTTCGTTTCTACAAGAGAAACATCCTCGCAAGATTCGGCGTCCCGCTTGCCATAGTCACCGATAACGGGACACAGTTCACCGACCGAAACTTCCGCGACTTCGTAACCAAACTCGGTACGACACACCATTTCACCTCCGTCGAGCATCCCCAAACAAACGGGCAGGCAGAGGCCGCCAACAGGGTAATCCTCCGGGGACTGAAAAGACGACTCGACGACGCAAAGAGGGGATGGGTCGAAGAGCTACACAGCGTACTGTGGGCCTAACGGACGACACCTCACTCGACAACCAGGGAGACACCATTCCGTCTGACGTACGGAACCGAGGCCGTGATTCCGGTCGAGATAAGAGAGTCGTCCAGACGACCCGAAGCACCTCTCGAAGAGGAATCAAACGACGAAGCTTTGCGGGAAGAAATCGACCTGGTCGAAGAGATCCGAAGTGGGGCGGCGCTCCGAGAAGCCCGCCTAAAGCAAAGAATCACTCTACGCCATGACAGCAAAATCATAAAGCGCGAGTTCCAGATAGGCGACGTCGTCCTACGCCGGAATCAAAAAGATTCGCGCGAAGGGAAGCTGGCCGCAAACTGGGAAGGCCCATACCGCGTCCACAACAAAACCGAACATGGAGCCTACTACCTCAGAAACCTCCACGGGGAACATCTAGCTCGACCTTGGAACGCTGAAAAGCTAAAAAAATATTACAGTTAAACAACACTGCCTGCGAGGGACAACCCGCACAAACAGGAGGGTGGACTGATATGACCACTCCTCTCCGGCCATACCACAGCGGGCACCGCACCCCCGAACAAAGGGAGGATAGTCCGCTCGACGGCACCCCATCGATCGAGAGTCGCCGCCGCAGTATCGAATCGGCCGAACACCCAGCTCGCGATGGGATGTTCAAGTCGGCAAGATAGACCACAACCATGACCTAATCCTTGTCCGCCCAGGAAGCTACCCGGGCATCCGGATAGTTCCCCAAACTACCGCGCAACACGCACCGAGCAAAAGTTCCCCACAAAATAATAAACATTCACAACATAAAAGAGCTCGGCAAAACGAGCCAACACTTAGCGAAAAAAGCAAAATAAAACAACAAACTAACCAAACATTTAGCAAAATAAGCAGCTTTAATAAAAAGGGCTCCCGCCCAGAAATCCAAAAAGCGTACATACAACGGGCACGGAGGCCCAACAAAATCATTCAAAACAGAAGGAAAAAGTGGCACGCAGGCCGAAAACTCACGGGCACGCAGTCCCGGACTTAACTAAGCTCCTTCCTCCTCGTTTCCTCCATCCACCTCGGGGGGCTCGTCCGCGCGAGTTGCATCCACGGTGGAGGGATCAACCACCTTCCCATCCACGATCTCGTTGAACGGACCCATTCCGTCTTCGTTCAGAGACCCCCCGGGGTTGAGCACTCTGTACTGCGCGACCGCCAAATTAAAACCAACCTCCACGGCGTCCAGACAATCGGTCTCCAGAACCCGAAGACGGGCAATCAGGTCGGCACGAGTGACGAGCTGCCGGTCCCCTTCAGTCTCCTCTTCAGACGGGCGGACGACGTCCTCTAGTTTGGCCTTGTCAGCCCGCAACCCCAGAACCTCAGCCTCGACAGCCTTAAGCTTCCCTTCGGCCTCCTCTCGCAACTTCCGTTCTTCAGCAGTCCCCGCATTGGCCACCTCCAGATCAGCGGCGAGCTTGGACAGACGAGACTGCGCAAAGGCCAAGTCCCCTTGCAGTTTCGCCAACTCGGCTGCCGAACACCCCTCCTCGTTCAGGACCATCGCCATATTGAACGTCCGCATCAGCGCACCCAGATCTTCCCGCAACGCCTGACGACGGATATCCCGATCAGCATTGAGAATGGCCTTAGCTTCACCAGCAGGAATGTTGGGGGACCTCGCCCCATGGAAGTAGCTAGGGTGAAGGGTGCACGGCGGCATCAAGTATCCCTCTTCACCTGTTCCGGCCGTCAGATCCACCACGGTATCTGGCTCCTGGCTACGAGGACGCTTTGAAGCGGCCCGGGAAGGAGAGGATTGACTCCCCCGCAGAGACTCAGACGAACTCCTTCCACCAGCAGCGGCCTGCTCAACCACCCGCTCGACCCGGGACTTCATACGCTCGACACGCAGCTTCTTGACCCTCTCCTCGCAGGACGCCATGTTCCCTGAAAACACAAAGAAAACGATCAGCAACACGAGTGACAAAATGATGAGAAGATGCCTAAGAGAAATATATACCAAGATACTCGAAAGCCTCCCGCTCGGAAGAACACGAGAGAAGAACCTTCGTACTTATCAAACGTGGCTCTTCGCGCACGTTTCCCTGCCGATCAAGGAGGTAGTTACCATCTGGGGTTACCAACCTCGCCGGCGGGAGTCCCCGAACGAAATTCTTTATCGCCATGTACGCGGCCATATCATCTTCGTCAAGAGTCCCCGGGCGGGAAATATACGCTTCCGTACCTCGGCCGAAATGCTCCGGGGTCCACATCACCGACACCCTCGGCAACATCCGGGGCTCTCGTTGCCCGTTCACGATTCGTTCCCCTTCAGTGTACAAAGAGTTCACCGCGGGATGGGTTATCGGACTCACGATGTACCACCGACCTTTAAAATCCTTGATGGAGTCCATGTACGTTCGAAACAATTTGGTCGGTTGCTTAAAGGACACCCATCCGTGCTTCCCGCCCGGTGACTGCCGTTGCAGGTGAAAAAGACGGAAAAATAACGGTAGTGTAGCGCCGACCTCCAAGTACTTGCATACAATTTCGAACGCCCGCAGGAAGGCCAGTGCGTTGGGGTGCAGTTGTGAGGGCGCTAGCCTCAGATAATGAAATATCCCGAGATGGAAATCCGAGAACGGCAACCTGAACCCGACCTCCTTAAAATAGAACTCATACATCGGGAATCTCATCCTCCCGAACACTTGGCATATACGATGGTGTTCCCGGGGACGATAGACCACCCAATTCTTGGGGTCGCCCTCGTATAGATCCTCCACGGTGCAATCCGCCCCTCTCGGATCCGCCGCGAACAAGGACGGCGTAGATAGCGGTTCGTCAACCGCCTACTCTTCGGCTGGTCGGATCGGTGTGGCGAGGTAGGGGGTGTCTGGCTCCGCATCCACGACCATCTCTCCCGGGATAAGCGTAGTCATGAACACCTGAAAAGCAGAGGGTAACGGTGAATTCGATACACCATCAAATTCACCCTTCCACCGCAAATCAAGTGAAAGGGCGACAGTCAATCCCGCGAGCAGCGACCCCCGAGCACATACCTACTATCCCCCTCGTCGAAGCCCTCATAAGGAAGCTACCCCTCCTCGGGATATTCATCGCACCCCTCCTCGGGACATTCATCATGTCCCCGGTAACTTCATCGTGCCCCCGGCTCATTCATCGGATTTCGGCACGCCTCCTCGGCGCACTCAACCGGAACCTAGAAACTACCGCCCTATACGGCGGGAAAAACATATCTTATGCGGCGGCGATTAGCACTCAACCTCGGCGCATTCATCGCGCCCGACCGTCTACAGCAAAGAAGAAGGTAAAAAGGGAGAAAAAAAATTGAACTTACTTTGAACAACGAATGCAGACGACGGTACGGCGAAAACAACAGCGGCACACGGCGGCAACGACGGCGGCGACGGTGGCTCACTCGGAAGCAAAAAATTCTCACGAAAGGACAGCGAAAGTGAAAAGTGAGAAAGTGACGGGGACATCCCTATTTATACCACTATGCAGAATACGAGGCGCCCCTAGGCACTCGAGTGCCCTAGGGTAGCCGCCCTCGCAGCCAGCCACAGGGTGACACGTGGCGAAAACCAGCAGACGCGTCCCTCCGTCTCCTCCTCGAAGACAACAACGAGCGGATTCGTACGGGCCAGAACTGACCGCATCTCTCCGTCCGTGAAACGAGCACCTCAGCTCGACCTCTCTAAAGTCTTCACTTTCTTGCCGAAGAGTCTCGACTTGGGGGGCTCCTGTTCCGGACTGCGCCTCGGCTTAGTCCCCAGGCCCAGTCCGATACTATTTTTACGGCCCAAAAGCAGTCCCAAGGCCAGGAATCACCCATCTCGACCGGTTGGAACACATGAGCCGGGCAGGAGCATCACCTAATCCGCACGCCCGCTACAACACCCCCTCCTCGGGAACTCCTCACCTATCGCCTGCCCGTCCCGGACATCAGCTGTACCCGCCGAGCAGGATACATGTCCTCCGACCATAGTACATATCTTCCGGCCAGAATAACGTGCCTCGAACACGTTCTCCACGTGCTCCCCTCCGCGGGGACACGTCACTGCCAACTGCCCATCTCCGAAAGAATCGGTCAAGCCCACCTCCCGGAGATCGCGGACAGCTGAACTAGGGCGAAGACCACGTTTCGGTCTTCACTACGCCACGTAAGCCCTAGCAGTCATTTGGGTTGGGCCTGGTCATCCAGCCCATCCCAAATGATCGTTGACCCAGCGCTGGGGTCTCTCTATAAATACCCTCTTCCACAAGAGGGTCAGGTACACACTTCTTCTAACTTTCTGTTCTTGCTTCCACTCTGTCCCTATACTTACTTTGGCATCGGAGTGCCTTGCAGGTACACCCCCCCCCCCCCCCCCCCGGCTTCTCCGAAGAAACCGTTATTCCAAGTCCTTAACGTCGACACGTGACCGGCTGCCAACCCTTCTGATCAGGTAAGATCAAGTCTGTTTTTCGATTTTACTTCTCTTTTGTTCGAAAAATCAAATCAAGACAATTGAAATAATGATAATCATCACACATACAAGATCGATCAAGAACTATTTGTTTGTTTTTACACTAGATAAGCAATTACACGTCATTTTCATTACAAATGAAGTCACACTTTTGTATGTTTATTTATTTCTCATTTTGGATTGATGTTGGGGTTCAACCACCCCAACAACAAAAAATTTAGTTGGACAAATGTTTCAATATAAATCTCACAAAGCACCTCATTAAGGAGGTGGAAACGCACACAACACATCAATGACAACACCTTTCTTAACTTGTGCAACCCCTTGAATTTGCTGCTCCATTTTCAAATATTCAATCTTCAAATGCATCCAACCCCACTGGTCTTAATATTGGCTGGTGTTTGAAGTTTCATGATAGGTATGAAGGTTTGTGCAACGATATCATCATCCATGGTTGCACCTGAAAAATTAGTCTCATGGTCCAGAAAACCCTCCTCCTCTGATTCTTTGTTGGTGGGGGTATCCTGGTTAAAAGTGTATAGCCAATTTCTTTCTTAAACTATGAAATTGCCCTAGAGACACATCTAAGCAAGTTCGGATACATAACCCGTTCCAAAATAAATGTCATAATTGACACTTTCACATTAATTAAAAAAATGTAATAAATAAAATAGAAAGAATATTGATTTTACCAAATCATCCTTATCAACTATTCGTGTATTTGAATTAACATTAATGCTAAATAAAAAAATAATAACTTAAGAGTATTAATTAGATGATACAAAATTAAAATTACATTGGAAAATTAAAATAACAAAAATTTTAGATCATAGAAGTAAGTGCTAAATCATCGTAATACATATTCTTAAACCCTAAAACCTACACTTATGTCTATAAACTAAATTCTCATAATGTTTGCATATATACATTTGTTTTCAACCTTCATTTAGATTAGTGATGATTTAATATTTTTCATAAAGTTATAAATAAAACACGTGTGTATATAACTTTAGTCAATAGAAAAACACTGTGTTGGCATTTTTTTTTTCCTTCCATTTTTTCCAATACCTTTCATTTAAAATTTAAGACCAAGACATGTTTGAACTTCATACATGATCGATGGCTGTCTTTTTTTATAACGTTTTTGGTATACAGTATACCAAGAATGACTCATTCTTAAAGTCCACTCGCATATATTCAACTCTAGAAGAACAAAAACGACAGCGTAAGAAGACACCAACGATGGAAATTGCCAAGTAAAATTGATTGTGTCTGTTCAATCAAATTAGGTTGTGGTGTGCTTTATATTTTAATTAATTTGATTATTATAACTAAATATTGTTTGACCAAAAAATAATACTACTCTCAAAGAAGAAAAGATCAACCACTTTGATTCTAGCTACTTACTACACGCTAATGCCTTTAGATATTTAATAATTTGATTATGTGTGAATCAAGAGTTTAATTAGTAGTACTAATTTCATTAAGTTAGAACCGGCTAGGCCTAATGTCCAAAATAAGTTGAAAATAACTTAGAGATTACGGGATAATATTTTTTCTATTTTTTTTCTCTCTATAGTTTGTATATAAAATTAAATATATATTAATTATATGTCACATGTTTTAGAAACGTGTATTATTTACACACAACTATAGTAATGGAGAAAATAGAGAGACAAAAAAATAGAGAGGATATTAACCCGTATAAAGAATACAATTTGAATGATTAACTTCTAAATGAAATTACTTGGAATAGAAAGGTTCTAGATCATTGGTTACAGTTTAGAGGGTTTAATGAGTTTTTGAAAAATAGTAGGGTGATTTTTAGTTAGTGGTGGTAAAATGGATTTGTTCTATTGGACATGTCTATTTTATCAGTACTTTAATATGGGACAGACAAAATATTTAGACTCTCACCTTCTAATGTGTATGTTATGTCCTGTCTCGTTTTATTTTTGCGAGCTTTAAGGCGTAAAAAGTGCTGCACCTGCGAGTTTTCTTTGCTCCGCCCTAACTTTTTTTTAAAGACATTCTCAACTATGTCTGTCCCGTCTCATTCTTTTTTTTTTTGCGCGCATTTTTGTGAAATGAGTTTAAATGGAGCGTGCATGTCTGTTTATCACCCCTACTTTTAATATTGTTTAGTTTGCTATAGTGAGAACTATTTAAAAAGAACACAATAGATGTATTTTTCACAATAAAATGAAACAGTTGCAAATGTTATTTAAAAGTGTAAAGCTTCATTTGTATTGGTAGTTAAAATCGAAATATATTTCTTTCAATTATAATTACTAATTGTGAATATTAAATTATTTATCTTATTTATCTTTTATTGTGTAGTCTGCTTTTTACTTTTATTAATTTTTTTAATTATACTTTTAAACTCCTTATCATTTTCGGTACATCTTATTTTTATTATTAATATATATTTTATTTTAGTAAATGAAAAATATTTGTATTAACTAAAACAGTACTATAAAATACAAATAAAATGAAAACTTTAAATTTAAAGATTATTAAGCCGCCTCACCCGTACTCCTTGTCCTTCATGAATGGTAAACTAATTATGTATAAGTTACATTTAACTATGATTTTTAAGTCAAACAAATATATCAAAATATAAATAGAAAAAAGTTTAATATCATTTTATCCTCTTGCTATATAGGCTAATTCTGATTTGCTTCTTAATTTTTTCTTTGATAAAACTATTTTGCAATACGAAGATTATTGTTTAAACTCTGTGAAATTGGTGTTTATAAGATTAATATTATCATACGAAGATTTTGTTATTTTAGACTTTATAAAATTATTTATTTTGTGAAATTAACCTTGTCATTTTTATATAAGATTAATTTTACAAAAAAAAAAAAAAAATTTTATAAAGTCAAAACTAACATAATCTTCATATGACAATGTTATTTTAAAAAAAAAAACCAATTTTACAGTGCCAAAAACAACATAATCTTCATACGACAAGTTTAATTTACAATTAATTTTTAACCGTGGATAAATCAGAATTAGCCTATATAATAGGGGAATAAAATAGTATTAACCCTAAACAAAATATCTTAGGGTGCAAATAAAAATAATTATCAAAAGTAAATAAACATTAAAAAGAATTCAAAAAGAATAATACACCAAACTCAAAATTCTTCTTTTTAAATTTGAGTTACCACCGAGCTATGCTTTTTATTTACTAATGATCTATTGATTACTTCTTATTAAATCTTCTATAAGAAAACTAAAGTTGATCGATAAATACAGAGGTAGAACTTCTAGTAGTGGTCTGAGTTTTCGATGCGGTTGAGAGGGGATTGGCCTGCAAAATTAACACTCCAACAGTAAAGTCAGTACGAGGATGAAATATGATGTATGAATGAGAATGAATTTGAATATTTGTAAAATGATGTGTTTTCCCTCTTAAATAGCATAAAAAATTGGAAATTGAAAGAGTAGAGTGCGACGTAGGTCACGATGATTGATTTAGATGGTTAATATGACTTCTAATAGCGTAAAATCGTCCACGGAAAAAGAAAATAGGGTAAATCTATTTGGCGCTTTACTCGTTAAATTATCATTAGGCCTTATCCTTTGGGCCTTATGAGCGACCCAAAAAACTAAACAATCTCGTATGTCAATTTTTTTATAAAACCCAAGGACTTGTGAACCAAATGACGTGAAATTTTTTGCATACCTGCCTTTTGTAACATAGTAGACCATAAAAAGATGTGTGACATCTTTAGTCATTACAAAATACATTGAGAGTTTAGAGGGGGAATGGATAGTAGGACTTTGAAAAAAATGGAAGAATTGAGTGAAAAGAATAAAGGGATTTAAATAGCTAGGATTTTGAGGGATTTATTTTTATTCATAAACCAAAATTCTCCTATATTGGGGAAACAAAAAAGTTGTATTGGAAGAGATGTTTGGAGGGTTTTAAAAGACTTATATAAATTGTTCGAATATAATCTAAGTTGTTATAGTATTTCTAAAATTGAAACTAGGTTACTAATAAATTCTTTTATCACCCTATATAAAATTATTTTTTTTAAAATGTGATTTGTCAATATTTTTTTTTTCATTCTTTTAAAGATCTTAAAGAACTGTTATGGACACTTTAAAATTTTTTGTCAATATTTTTTCAATAGAAGTCTATTTGAGAGAAATCTCTATGCAAATATAGACACTTTTAACCTAGCAAAATCGTTCCAAATCAATTTGATAAGAACACTTGAATCAACCACCACATGTTGACTAAGCAAATAATAAACATCTTTAACATAATACTCTCCATCAATGTTAAACCTTAAGACCTTCATATTTGAGTTGTTTTCTTACAAAATAGTACTATCAAACAAAATACAACAAACAAGTGGTGTATGTAACACCCCTAAAATTCGGGATTAAGGGTGTCATAATGTAACACCCCGTTTCCCCAAAATATAAATAAAACGATTTAAACAACATATATCAGAGTATCACTCCCAAACAGGATGTCACGACTCATATATATAAATTTCACAAGACATTTTTCCAAATAAATATTAATTGATTTTTCCAATAAAATTGCAGCGGAAAATGAATTAGTTGGTCATAACACAAAACATGTATATACATCATTTTATTTCACATAAAGTCAGATACGCCACAGGGGCACGCATAATCAACAAACAAACAAATAAACTCCCAAAACGCCCCAGTGTTACGTATCAGAGCAGTCCTACGGAGACACCACAATCCAAATTAGCTAAACACCTGGATTGTCTGTACTTCCGAAGAAGCACAGACCACAACAACAACAAACGGGTGAGAATCACAATCAAATAATAATGATATAATGGTACATGAAATAAAAGACAGAATTCATATAAATCATTTCACATACGTATCATCTGGGCTCACTGTCCCACCATCAATCACAACATACAATCACGCACACAGGCGTACGCACACACCCCAAAACATACGGTACCGATTCATTCGTCCGTCAGATTCTCCTAGGAATTACTCCTCTCACACCTATGCGGTTACGCTATAACTCATCAAATTCTCCGAGGAATCAAATATAACCATCGCATCAAGCGAGGTTCTGCAAATCCTCCAAAGGATCAAATATAACCATCGCATCAAGCGAGGTTCTGCAAATCCTCCAAGGGATCAAATATAACCATCGCATCAAGCGAGGTTCTGCAAATCCTCCAAGGGATCAAATATAACCATCGCATCAAGCGAGGTTCTGCAAATCCTCCAAGGGATCAAATATAACCATCGCATCAAGCGAGGTTCTGCAAATCCTCCAAGGGATCAAATATAACCATAGGAATAACGTCTAGCCATTCTACCCCAATGAACCCGCCACTAGGAATGATATTACCTCATTCTACCCTAGTGCGCCCATCAATCACACTTCATTAGGAATAACATTTAGTTATTCTACCCTAATGAACCCGCCACTAGGAATGATATTACCTCATTCTACCCTAGTGCACTACAATATTGTTTATACCTTATTAGGAACGATATCACATCATTCTACCCCAATGAGCTTGCAACTAGGAATGATATTACCTTATTCTACCCTAGTGTAATCCACTCCGACCCCACTCACACTACTCAATGCACGCATAATCCTATTATGTTCTCATGTATTCATATTATCGTGCCAACGACAACGAACTCAATCATCTCATCATGCAATTGTAATTAATTAAACAATGTATACATAATCGCCATACAGCCACAATTCACAATTCATCGCACAATCTAGGATTCACGCCATTCGGCTACCCATAGCACATCGCAACCAGCATACAAGCTATTAAATCAGAGAAGGGTTGGTCGCAACCGGAACCCCAAGCCACAACAGCACTCAACAGCAGGGAAAACTTATCCTGCTACGCTCGCTACACGCTCGCCTAGCGAGCTGCAAGCGAATGTTCGCCACCTTCTCGCCTAGCGAACTGCTAGCGAGCAAGAACAGAAGCCACAGACTTCGTTCGCTACCCCGTTCGCCACAGCGAACCTTCAGCGAGTCATTCGCTACTCCCTTCGCTGCCAGCGAAGGAGACCAAAACACCACTGTCCCAAGTCTGGGACCGTTCACTGCACGCTCGCCTAGCGAGCTGCCAACGAACCTTCGCTGCGCCCTCTCCTAGCGAGCTGCTAGCGAGTCGCCTGCGAACAGCAACATCAGTTCTGTCCTGGCACTCCTGAATTCACCGAAACCACCCGATTCTATTACGACTCGTTCCAGTAGTCTTACCCTAACGTTCCCCGACATAAATTATACCACTTATTCTCATCTTCATCGATAAAACTCGATTTCTACCGATTAAATCAATTTCGACCTAGAAATGAAAAACATAGAAAACATCCAACTAATCCAACCTAACACACATATAATCATATACATTAACAAGATGATAAGATTTCACACCCTTACCTCGATTAATCGGAGCTTGAAGTTGATTCTTGATGATTTCCGAAGTTTCCTCTTCTTTCTCCTCTTTTTCTCTTCTCCTTCTTTCTTTCTCTTTTCTTTCCTCCCTTTCTTACTATCTCACCTTTCTTTCTCTTCTATTTTCCTCTTTTATATCTTTTCCATTATTTTTCCAAAACATCTACTAATTTAATATCTCATAAAATATCCCACTTATCATTAAATAGGAAATATCCAAAATACCCTCCAAACTATCTTCTCCGAAAACTCTCAAAATCGGTTAAAATAGAATAATATGCAACTTAACATATTTCCACACAAATTCCTCATCAAAATAATATTCGTCCAATTAAGCCAAAAAGGACTCAACGAAAAAGGAATAATCGAAATCGGGGAGTTACACATGACGTCTCCACCTCCAACATCCACCATTATCTTTATCTCAAGATAAGCTAATGAACCGTTTGTAGATTTATGACTTATCTCAGTAACCAAAACAAATATTTTTCTGGAAAAGCTTAAGAAACCAAATGAAGAGATTTTATGATAAGTTTATTTCCAGAACCAAACTCAATCTCTTAAGAGTATCGCACCCTTAAGAATATAAATGATCAACATGAATACTTACAAAAATTCCCTCCTCACAAGCAAAAATTCACTTACTAGCACTAAAGAAATATGAAGTGAAAGAAAATATTTTTAGAGATAGGGAAAAAGATAATTCCAAAAAAATATGAAAATGTTAGAAAGTAGTGTGATTTGAAGTGGAAGTGTGACTCCTTTATATAGTAGTTGAAAAATCCAAAAATGGAAATGATCCATGGGCCGAATCAATGATCTAATCGATTGACATATGTCGCTACTCGAAAAATGCGTCGCAACGACGGGGAGGCGAAAAAGATAGACAGAAGAGTCGCCACCGAACTTTATTTATCCCATGAGGGGAAAGGAAAATATCGAGAAAACCTTAAGAAAGAAATGGATAAGATGGTCTCGCAACCAAGAACGGGTTCGGAAGCCGGTTATGCGAGGGGAAGGTATTAGCACCCCTCGCATCCATCGTACTCGATGGGAACCTTTTGTTTGTCGATGTGTGAATTTATCTGCTTAAATATTATGCTATAAGAAGTGTGTTTCAAAAGGTAAAGAAAGAGGGTTTAGAAACTAAGAAAGGAGGCAACAAGGAAGAAGATAGAAAGAAAGGACTCGGTAGGACCTCGCGGTCCTAGGCCTACGTATTCTCAATAGATGTGAGAAAGTCAGAGTCGACGTAGTTCGGGGAGCTACAAATATGGGGGGAATTGTGCTCGGCAAGGATTGTGGCCCTTGTGCCTACGTATCTTTACTTGAACGAAGTAAAGAATCAGAGCAGCCGTAGTTCGGCCTACGGTTTGTTGATGTTTTTTATGGATGATGCTATCGTGCGCATTCTAGCAGTTAGGTGTTTTGCTGCTCGCTCGTTGGAGACTTAGGCGTTACCTGTTTGCGGTAGAACGAACGTGACATATCTTTTTGAAAGATTGATTAGTTTTCGCCACGCGGGGCAAGAAGTCACGTTTGATTGATTAGATTGTTTTTTAGGGGGTGAGACGGGTCCTCGGATAGTAACCCCTACGGGTAGTACCCAATTCGTTATCTCAAAGTTTTTGTTATAAAAAAAAGTGTCGCGAACGAGGCGTCTTCGTATTGAAAGACGAGCGTCGAAACCACCCTCACTACAGTGGGCATCCCTATGCTCGGAGAAGAAGAGGTCTACACCCAATCCTCTCTCTTTAATTCAATGCAAAGAGAACTTCGTTCTCTTATTAAAGATGTTTCTGGTTTTGAATGGTAAGTGCTTTGCGACAGAGAACCCTACGGTAAACGTCAGCACTCGGGATAGGAGAAGGCCTACGCCTAACCACTCCACGACCATTCAAGTTTTTGTTGTGAAAATGATTTGAAAATGCACTCGGTGCGAGACCGAGGTTTTTAGGTGACAAGGGTTACGGGAGGAAATTGTGAAAGTGAGATGGTGGATAAATGCGTGTCTTCGTATCGAAAGACGAGTGTCGAGACCACCCTCACTACAGTGGGCATCCCTATCACTCGGAGAAGAAGAGGTCTACACCCAATCTTCTCTCTTTAATTCGATACAAAGAGAAATTAATTTATCATTGAAAGTGTGCTCGGTACGGGACCGAGGTTTTAGGAGGAAATGCTGGAAGCGCCTTTGTATTGACAGCCGAGCATCGAGACCACCCTCACTACAGTGGGCATCCCTACGCTCGGAGAAGAAGGGGTCTACACCCAATCCTCTCGTTTAATTCAATACAAAGAACTGATTTTAGGGAGATGAGATTTGAAAATGGACGGGAAACGTCTTCGTATTGAAAGATGAGTGTCAGAACCACCCTCACTACAGTGGGCATCCCAACACTCGGAGAGGAAGAAAGTCTACACTTAATCCCCTCTTTTTAATTCAATACAAAGAAATTTGATTGTGAAAATTGCTTGACAAAGTTTTGAATCGAGTCGGGACAAGTAATGAAGAGAGAAAAGAGGTGGTCTCAGATCCAACATTACTCATCAATAATTTGACTGGTAATGAATTACGGAGGTCTCGTCATCGACCGAAATGAGGAAATAAATCCCCAACAACAAAATGCTAAAAGAAGTTCTAAGAAAAATATTAATTCTAAAAGAAATTGAGATTTAGAAAAGTATATACAAAACTCTAAAAGAATTAACTGGAAAATAATATATTTACAAATCTTAAAACAAACTTATTTTAGAAAATAATTAGAAAGAAAAAAAAACTTATATATAAAAATAACTTGTTTTCTTTGAAAATATACTTACAACTCTTAACAATTATTATAAAACTCTAAAATTAATTAAAATATTAAAACTAAAAAATTACTCTGAAAGATGAGATTTGAAAAACCGGTGGGGGTATGAATCAAACGGTGGTGTGTCATGGATAAAATGGAAGTTTATGAGCATCAAATAGGCTTAAAAGCCCATCGTCATTTGCTTAATCACAAATGAGCCCAAAAATTTGCTCAGCACTTGGGAGCACCAACACAGCTGAACAAAAAAGGAAGCTCTGTTTCAAAATTGAAAGCCAACATCGCACTCGTAAAAGGAAAAAGGATGGGCCGGTACATCAAACAGCTTTTACACTCACAGATTCACGCTCCCAACGTTCGCTCTTTTCTCTCTTTTCTCCGCCGTTCCGATTCGCCGATTAACTCTGGATTTGGGTTCGACCTCCTTCTTCCTCTCAGTCTCCTCTCTGCGTTCTATTTCGATATGGGTTTTTCTTGAAAAAGCTTGAAATTGTTTGATTGGGGATTTTTTGAAGGTGAAGGAGAAGATTGCAAGTCTAGGTTTGGGATGCGATTTGGGAAAGAAAAGAATAACGATTTGGTGTGGGTGTTGGCTTGCGAATCTGAAGGAGGTAAAGGGTTGAAGTTTAAGGTTAGAGCAGGCGGTGGTATGAAGGATTGTTTTGGAAAGAAGTTGAAGTGAGTTGAAAGGATTTCTGGGTTTGAAGCTGGTTTGAGGTGAGATTGTTGAAACTGGGTTGTAAAGAAGATGGGGGAAGATATTGATTACGAGGAATCGCGAGTCTTGGTTTGGAAGTTGATAGATCCGGGTTTATTTCGTGCTCTAGTTGAAGCTTTATGAAGGTTTGTATAGGTTTTTTCATGGCGAGTTCTGGGTCGGTTATTGTTGATGAAATTTGTGATGGCTTCGTTTAGTTTAATGGAGATTTGAAGTTGAAATAACAATGAGTAGCTATTTTCGGTTCATGCTTGTTGGCTGTGTGGTTTTACTGGGTTTGTTGTTTGAAGAATGACGAGTGGTGATGGTATTCTGTTTGATGTTAATGGTGAGGGTTTTGGGATTCATGAAGTTGAAGAACACGGTTTTTGGAGGTTCAAGAACGATGATGAACATGGATGAAGGTTGGAGATTCACGGTTTCACGGATGTTAACGGTGGATAGAAGATGTTCTGATGTTTATTGATTATAGGTTGGAATGGAAGTTGAGGATTCATGGTTTCACGGTCTCAAGTCTGTTGAAGAGGGTTATTGGCATTTCAGAAAATGAAGGGGTATCGAGGTTTGTTGGGGTCAGGGTTCTCAAGGATTAGGGTTTGGAGGCTGAAAAATTTTTTAGGGTTGTCTGTTGGGGTGTGGGACTAAGGTTTTGAGGTTCCTTTTTATCCACAACAACCCACCGCCTCTCTCTCGCAGGCTTGTCATCAGAAAACAAAGCGACAATAGCTTAAAAATATGAAGACAAAGAAAAAGACAAAGGAATACTTACAGAGCTGGAGTGAATCCGACAGATTCTCACGCTATTGATGAAGAGTTTGGATGATGCAAAGCTCCTTGTTGCGCCGATGCCACCAGATTATCAATACCGAAAGCAGATAAGCTCCTTTTTCAACCTCTCTTTTTCAGTTCTTTATGTGTGTTTTCGTGTTATGATGGTTGACTATGGTGGTTTGTCTTATGACAGTTGAATGGGGAGGAATGTGAAGATGAATTTGGTGAAGAGCTTGGGGGTTGTGCAGCAAGAGTTCTAGGTTTTTTTTTTCTCAGCCTCCTCTCTGAATGAAAAATCACAAAATATATATCACATGAGATTAGGGTTTAGTTTATGTTTGTATCATCTCTGCTATCACTTTATGATGTCAAGATTATGTCTTTCCATTTTAGTAAATATGGCTCTGCTGTCCTGTTTTCCTTGTCTCTGAAATTTTATTCATTTAAATTGAAAATATCTGATATTTTTACCCTGAATTTTCACTGCTTTGTTTGTGATATATTTTTTTTACTGCTTTGATTTATGCTGATGGGGCAATTTGCTAACTTCAAATGCACTCTGACTTATCACAGTTTCATCTTCTTTTTTCATGTGAGCATTCATGGGAACTTGGCATAACAAAGGTTTGATATGGTGAGGATAAAAACCAACGACGCTCTCGCCACGACTTTTCCTTATGTGTCTTGACTGCATCAACAAAAGGCTCTTGGCTTCTACTTCTTGACACTGTACGAAACATCAAAATTTCACACTGATCTTGAGTCATATATGTTTGCAGCTTTCCCCTTTTTTTTATGTGTTGTCATTTTGACGATGTTGTTCGCAGGTCTGGTTGTCACACGTGATGGGTAATTGCACCATGATTCGTGCGCTATTGAGGTGTTGTTATAAAGCTTCACCGAAGATCTTACCGGTCTTGAGGCACAAACAGGTTATGAGAAATTTGAGGTTGCCTGCTAAGTCACCACAACCTACACAGGCTGCTGCACTTTATCCTCTTCTGCTGATGTTATGGGTAAAACATGTGGGATGCGAAGTCACTCCATAATGGTCGTTGGCTTTGGGTGAAATTGCTGCGCACGGTTGTGATGGTCTACGGCTGTTTTGAGGCCCTTCATAATGCTTGTAGCAGGTTTTGCTTTGCAGGTCATGGTCGATGGTGGGTTGCATAATTGAAAGTGTTGCAGAATTAAAGTTGCTGCTGGTTTTGTAATGGAAATGCGTGGAGCCTGCGTGAGTTTGTTTGGCGGGTTGTTGTGTTGTGGGCTGGTTTAGCTGACCGAGAATCCTTATTTCCTGGTCGAGTTGCTTTATACAGTCCGCAGATTTAGGATCATCAGGAAACAGATCTACCTCTTTCAAGGCACATGAGGCTCCAGTCTCTAGGTTTGTTGCATGATAAACACTTCCAAATGATCATCGTCCAATTAGTTTTCCTTTCTGCTATTGGCCCTTCATTGAATGAAAATTTTCTGTTGAGTGATGCATCGTGGCACTTGATTGATGTTGTGAAGGTGATTGTTGTGGCTGTGGTGAAGCTCTCGGTGGAAGAGGCAATGGATGTGCATCGGCATGGTTATTCTCCGGCCACACCCTAATGCAAATTTTAGATTGGTGTGGATGAGATCCCCCTTGAATAGTGTAGTGGTGCTTAGGACTGTGGTTTCCCAAGCTACGACGAGAAGACAAGTCAGGACTATGAGACGTTTTAGCAGGCATCCTCAAAATGTCATTAAAATCTTGAGGAAAGTTGATGGAAGGATCAAATAAATCTACATTGCTTAATCTGCACGGACTAGTAACAGGACTGGAGAACATACTCGTTGGGGCACTCCTAGCAGCAAATTGCAACCTCTCATCGGTAACACCTTCACATTCATTATCATGAGAGTGTTTTCTAGTATCTTTACAAGAGCTTTTGCTCGTCACCAAGCTTCTAACAGGAGGAATATTCTTGTATGTGGCTGATGTGTGTTGCAGGCTGGCATTGTGAGTGCAGCAGGGACGGCTTGTCTTTTGCTTTAGCAGGTTTTGGTCCGGTGTGCTTTGTGCTGGCTAGTGCAGGCTGCAACTATAGCAGGGGTGGTACAGTGCTGCTTTGTGCTGGCTAGTGCAGAGGTTTTATGAGGCTTCAAATTCACTTCTCTTTTGTTCCCCTTTTTTTTTGAAATTTCTGTCATGAAATGGGCCGGGTAGCACATGTTGTATGATGAATACAAAGTTGGTGACATGAGACAATTTGTTTGTTGCTTTGCAAATAGAATTCCATGAATTTTCTGTAATAAAAAGATGTGGCAGGCACGTGTATAAATTAATGTGTATTAAAAACTGCTCAAAAATGGATTTTTATTTCACCCCTTTTGTTTCTTTGGAATGAGATGGTTTTGAATGGTGGTGGACTCAAAAATCCTCAATGGATCCTTTTGTAAATAGGCTTTTGACGAGTATTGTGCTTGGAACTTGATTAAGGAAAAAACACAATAGTTAACCTTAGAATCTTCATGTTAATCCAACAACTTCAATTGCTTAATTTATAGCCTCCTTGAAGTACAAACCAAACATTGAATTATTCTTCTTAAAACAAGGTTAAACATAAATCAAACTCGGATCTCGAATGAATTATATTTCTGAACCAATAAAAACCAACAACAAACAAATCTTTCAAATTTTTATTTGCACTACCATACCATCCTTTCACCATACAACAAACTCTTATTCAACAACATGCCATTCAGCTCATGCATATCTCGTCCTTGATACTAAAATAGACCCTCCTTCTGGCTGAAGAATTAAATCAAATCTGAACTTCCACACATACTTCTCTCATCCGAAACCTGGTCCAATTCAACTCAAACTTATAATGGAAGCCCCAAATTATATATTCCCTTTTTTTGATTTTCTGAATAATGGTTGGTGGATAAATACACAGATGCAAGTTATAAACAGGGTAAGGCAAATTTGGGGTATGACAGATGCCCCTATCTAATTGGCTTAGACCGAGTAAGATGAATTGTTGCAGCGTTCATTTTTCAAGGTAGAAGTCAATTAGATACAAAGAATATCCTAAATTTGTCCAAAAAGAAATAAAAGCTCGGGAATGAAATACTGGATACCTTACAAAGGTTGCTAACACCAAAAGGATGTTAACGGAGAAAACATGACACCAAAAGGGTGACAAGCCTATCAATAGAAGGATGATAGTACACTCACACACACTGCTTGTACATCAAAAGGATGCAAGGGATCCACTACCAAAAGGATAGTGGAGAACAAACGCTAGTCATGACACCAAAAAGGATGTCAAACCCATCACCAAAAAGGATGATGGAGCGGAAAACAAACGACCCTTACACCAAAACGGATGATAGGGGGATAAGCTTCTCTGAAGAGATTGCCACTTATCACTGAAGATGGATAAGCTTCTCTGAAGAGATTTCCACTTATCACTGAAGATGGATAAGCTTCTCTGAAGAGATTGCCACTTATCACTGAAGATGGATAAGCTTCTCTGAAGAGATTGCCACTTATCACTGAAGATGGATAAGCTTCTCTGAAGAGATTGCCACTTATCACTGAAGATGGATAAGCTTCTCTGAAGAGATTGCCACTTATCACTGAAGATGGATAAGCTTCTCTGAAGAGATTGCCACTTATCACTGAAGATGGATAAGCTTCTCTGAAGAGATTGCCACTTATCACTGAAGATGGATAAGCTTCTCTGAAGAGATTGCCACTTATCACTGAAGATGGATAAGCTTCTCTGAAGAGATTTCCACTTACCACTGAAGATGGATAAGCTTCTCTGAAGAGATTGCCACTTATCACTGAAGATGGATAAGCTTCTCTGAAGAGATTGCCACTTATCACTGAAGATGGATAAGCTTCTCTGAAGAGATTGCCACTTATCACTGAAGATGGATAAGCTTCTCTGAAGAGATTGCCACTTATCACTGAAGATGGATAAGCTTCTCTGAAGAGATTGCCACTTATCACTGAAGATGGATAAGCTTCTCTGAAGAGATTGCCACTTATCACTGAAGATGGATAAGCTTCTCTGAAGAGATTGCCACTTATCACTGAAGATGGATAAGCTTCTCTGAAGAGATTGCCACTTATCACTGAAGATGGATAAGCTTCTCTGAAGAGATTGCCACTTATCACTGAAGATGGATAAGCTTCTCTGAAGAGATTGCCACTTATCACTGAAGATGGATAAGCTTCTCTGAAGAGATTGCCACTTATCACTGAAGATGGATAAGCTTCTCTGAAGAGATTGCCACTTATCACTGAAGATGGATAAGCTTCTCTGAAGAGATTGCCACTTATCACTGAAGATGGATAAGCTTCTCTGAAGAGATTGCCACTTATCACTGAAGATGGATAAGCTTCTCTGAAGAGATTGCCACTTATCACTGAAGATGGATAAGCTTCTCTGAAGAGATTGCCACTTATCACTGAAGATGGATAAGCTTCTCTGAAGAGATTGCCACTTATCACTGAAGATGGATAAGCTTCTCTGAAGAGATTGCCACTTATCACTGAAGATGGATAAGCTTCTCTGAAGAGATTGCCACTTATCACTGAAGATAAATAGTCAAGTCTGCTGGAGACAAAGCACTGGGGATCGCCCGTGGCTTTACTGAAGACCTCCCTGCCTGGGCTGATTGTTGATTTGAAGATCTGATTAACCACGAGGTTGCAATACATCACGCAATACACCCATGGTCTTGAAAAGATGTCCCTGGTTTGGGCTGAATTTTGCTTTGATAATCTTGAATTCCATGGGAGGACCCATAGCCTTTGCTGATAATGCCCCTGACTGGGCTGCTAATTGCCTTGAAGCTCAATAAGTTGCAAAACTTCGTGGGGAACACCCACGGTCTTGTGGAAGAATGCCCCTGATTGGGCTCAATCTTGTCTTGATATCCTCTGATTCTAGTAAGAGAAACCCACAGTCTTGCAAGAGGTGCCCCTGTCTGGGCTGATGATCTTGGAAATCTTCGTGATTGATCCTGGATCTGAGCTCGCATATGCGAATGTTTGATGATAATGATATTCCATAACAAGTGGAAATGCAAACGCAAATGCTAACACGCGGAGATGCAAGAGCTGGGGGGGTATGATATGATTCTGGGTATGCGTATGATGCAAGATGCTTATGAAGCAAGATGCTTACGATGTCGAATGCAATGCGTATGATGCATATGATTGCGGACGGGCAATGGAAATACAGGTGCCGACATGGCGGACTTTGGTGGTGGGAAAGTGAGAGATAAGCATGACTTCCCGACATCCTCTATTTGTGATGTATAAAGAACTTGGATGTGTTGAGATTTTCGGCTCATGGCCTGCTCTGCCGGGTTTGACGACCTTGTCAGTCAAGTCGTTACAAGATTTAGAATGATGTTCCTGCGTACTCTTTAGAGTCATGGTCACCCTTTAGTTACCCCAAGAGGGTAAGTTATCCCTTAGTCTATTTTACCGTAATGTCATTATATGCAAAACCCGTCATCAAATAAATGAAACTTGCAACCAAAGGGTAAATAAAAATAGAAGAGCTTTGATGAAAGTAATTTTATTGATGAAAACCCATAAATGGGAAAATTACAAAGGAGGCAATTCCTAAAAGAGGTAACTGCTTTCGAAAGAAAATATAAAAACTAAGACAATGTTGAAAATGGTTCCTGCCAAGTTTCAAATCCGCTATGGCCCATATGTCTCTGAAGACCCCCTCATGCCTTGCTTTCGAGCGCCAGAATCGAATTGACCTTTCTCAGTCGAGAGCTTGATGGTTATGAGGAATGATTCACACGTCTTTTCAAGATGCAGTTCTGCCTTTTTGAATCCCTAACTTTTGCCTAGGCCGCCTTTTCAGGTTTTCAGCCTATCAGGATACTCTCTTTTTTTCTTTTAGTCCCTAATTTTGCCTGAACCATTTTTATGGTCCACCAGGACGCCCATTTTTGCGTGGATTTTCTTTTTGGGTCCACCGGGTCTATCTTTTAGGCATAATATTTTTTAACTGCATCCGCGTTCACAGGGGATGAGAGGTCGTCACCATCCATGGTTGACAGGATCAATGCCCCTCCGGAGAAAACTTTCTTTACTACATACGGACCCTCATAGTTTGGTGCCCATTTTCCCCTTGGGTCGACGTGAGTTGGCTGAATTTTCCTTAGCACCAAATCTCCTGCTTGGATGTGTCGTGGGCGAATCTTCTTATCAAAGGCCCTCTTCAATCGTTTTTGGTATAATTGTCCATGACAGATGGCCGTCATGCGTTTCTCGTCGATGAGATTGAGTTGGTCGAGTCTAGCTTGTATCCATTCGGCCTCATCTAGCTTGACATCTGCTAAAATCCTTAAGGAGGGAATCTCTACTTCAATGGGCAATACTGCTTCCATGCCATATACGAGAGAAAACGGGGTTGCCCCTGTGGAAGTGCGCACTGAGGTGCGGTAGCCATGCAACGTGAATGGCAACATCTCGTGCCAGTCTTTGTAAGTCTTCACCATCTTCTGGACGATCTTCTTAATGTTCTTATTTGCCGCCTCAACAGCTCCATTCATTTTAGGGCGATAAGGCGTTGAATTGTGGTGTTCAATCTTGAAGTTTTCACACAACTCTTTCATCATCTTATTGTTGAGGTTTGAACCATTGTCTGTAATGATCTTGTTCGGGATTCCATATCGACAAATAATCTCTTTTTTGATGAAGCGAGTCACCACTTGCTTAGTGACGTTGGCATAGGACGCCGCTTCTACCCATTTGGTAAAGTAATCGATGGCCACTAAGATAAAACGGTGTCCATTTGAAGCGGTTGGCTCGATGCGTCCGATTACATCTATACCCCACATAGCGAAAGGCCAAGGCGAAGTCAAAACATTCAGAGGGAGTGGTGAAGTATGGACCTTGTCTGCGTAAATTTGGCACTTGTGGCATGATTGGACATGGAGACAACAATCCGTTTCCATCGTCATCCAATAGTATCCCGCCCTCAAAATCTTTTTAACCATAGTATGACCACTAGCATGTGTCCCAAAAGATCCTTCATGCATTTCATTTATGATACGTTCTGCCTCGTGTTTATCCACGCATCTGAGTAGAACCGAATCGTAATTCCGCTTGTATAACACGTCACCACTGAGGAAGAACTTTGAGGAGAGCTTTCTGAGATACTTCTTGTCAGTGATAGTTATGCCTTCTGGGTATTCTTGGGTCTCTAGATATCGCTTGATGTCATAGAACCAAGGATGATTATCAGTTTTAGCTTCTTCCCCCTCAGCCGCTAGGCAATAAGCGGGTTCGTCCAAATATTCTAAACGGATAGATGGCGCCTCATTCTCCCACTTGACTTGAAACATAGATGCTAGTGTTGCTAGAGCGTCAGCCAACTGATTTTCTCCTCTGGGAATGTGATGGAAGGTGATCTCATCAAAGTACGGGATTAGCTTCAAGACATGATCTCTGTAAGGAATTAACTTGAGGTCCAGTGTTTCATACTCCCCTTTAATCTGGCATATGACAAGCGCGGAATCTCCATAGACTTCTAGAATCTTGATTCTATTATCAATGGCGGCTTCAATTCCGAAAATACAGGCTTCATATTCGGCCATGTTGTTAGTACACTTAAAGCATAATCTGGCGGTGAATGGCAGGTGAAAGCCAGTTGGAGAAGTGATGATTGCCCCAATTCCACAACCTTTGGCATTTGCGGCACCATCGAACACGAGCGTCCATCGCGATCCTGGTTCGGGTCCCTCATTTGGGTCTGGCGTGGCATAATCTCTGGCAAACATGACGTCTTCGTCGGGGAAATCGAAACGCATAGACTGGTAGTTGTCCATAGGTTGGTGGGCAAGGTATTCAGAGAGCACACTCCCTTTGATAGCTTTCTGCGTAACATACTGGATGTCGTACTCTGTTAACACCATTTGCCAACGAGCTACCCGCCCAGTGAGAGCGGGCTTCTCGAATATGTATCTGACGGGATCCATCTTGGAGATCAACAAAGTCGTATGGGTGAGCATATATTGTCTCAAGCGTTTTGCTGCCCAAGCCAATGCGCAACATGTCTTCTCGAGCATCGAATATCTTGTTTCACAATCATTAAACTTCTTGCTGAGGTAATAGATTGCATGCTCTTTTCTGCCGGTTTCATCATGTTGTCCCAATACGCATCCCATGGATCCCTCTAACACAGTCAGGTACATGATCAGGGGTCGTCCGGGCACCGGAGGCATCAAGATCGGCGGTTCTTGTAGGTATTCCTTTATCTTCTCAAAGGCTTTCTGACAGTTATCGTTCCATACCACGGCTTGATCCTTTCGAAGTAATTTGAAGATGGGCTCACAAGTGGCCGTTAGATGAGATATGAACCTGGCGATATAGTTCAACCTCCCAAGGAATCCTCGGACCTCTTTTTCAGTTTTGGGGGCCGGCATTTCCTGGATAGCTTTGACCTTATCTGGATCGACTTCAATCCCCTTCTGGCTCACAATAAAACCTAGCAATTTACCAGATCTTACACCAAAAGTGCATTTGTTGGGATTTAGTCTCAGCTGGAATTTCCTTAACCGGGCGAATAGCTTTCCCAAGTGGATAAGGTGCTCTTCCTCAGTCTGGGATTTCGCAATCATATCGTCTACATAACACTCAATCTCTTTATGTATCATGTCATGGAAAAGAGTGACCATTGCTCGCTGATATGTTGCGCCTGCGTTCTTAAGTCCAAATGGCATAACCTTGTAACAGAAAGTTCCCCATGGAGTGATGAAAGTCGTCTTTTCCATATCTTCGGGCGCCATCTTAATCTGGTTATATCCAGAAAAGCCATCCATAAATGAGAATACAGAAAATTGGGCTGTGTTGTCTACTAGCACATCAATGTGTGGCAAAGGGAAGTCATCTTTCGGGCTTGCTCTATTAAGGTCTCTATAATCTACACACATTCGCACCTTCCCATCCTTTTTAGGTACTGGGACAATATTCGCTATCCATTGCAGATAGCTGGATACTGCCAGAAAACCAGCGTCCAATTGCTTTTGTACCTCTTCTTTGATCTTGAAAGACATCTCTGGCTTTGTTCTCCTCAACTTTTGCTTCACCGGCGGGCAGCCTTCCTTGAGAGGTAGTTTGTGCATCACAATCTCTTCATCTAGACCGGGCATATCTTTGTAAGACCAAGCAAAAACGTCAACATACTCTCGAAGCAATATTATCAGTTTTGACTTAATCTCTGACTCCAAAGCTGCGCCTATCTTGATTTCTTTGGCATCCTCCTCAGTTCCCATGTTGATGACTTCGACCTCTTCCTGGTAGGGCTGAATGACCTTTGACTCCTGCTTCAATAGTCTAGCTAGCTCTTCTGGGAGATCACAATCTTCCTCGGAGCCTTCGTCGGCTTGGTAGATCGGGTTATCAAAGTCATATTGGACCATAGCGGGGTCGTTATTGACAGGAGCAAGGGAAGATCTGCACGATGAATGACTTCATGCTTTACTATTATTATTTTTTTTTTATATTTTTAGAAAAGGTTGACAGAAAAAAGGAAAATAAAACAAAACATTGTCTTTCAAAGATAATTTTATGTGCAAAAAGTAAAAATGAAAGAAAGAGAGCGTAATTGGATGCGAAAGTTTATTTATTGATGATAAGTTGTGCTTTAAAAAAGCAAAAGGCCCTACAACATGATCCATATGCCTTGGGCAGAGCATATGATTTTTTTTTTAGGTAAAATAAAAGGGAATTACTCGTCTACTAGAGTAACTTCGGGGATTTCGACGACTCTCCAATTGTTCAAAACTTGATTAGGCGCCCTAGGATACACCATACACAGCTCTTCATGATCTTCGGCTTCAGTTTCCAAAAACATGACTTGACCATCGACAAGGTGGCCTCCACTAGTAAAAACCAACGGAGTTGCAAGCTCTTTGCCCTTATCAGTTGCATTCTTCTGCTTGTAGCCTAGACCAGCTCTATTTTTGTTGACGGGCAATTCCAACACCCTGCCCCATCCTCGCGGATGTCCTTCCTCTATCACCGTCCTCGCGTCCTTCCAAGTCACTATTGAAGATGCTGGCTTTTCGTAAATCATTTCAACATTGATCACTTCAAAAGCTTGAAACGGTGTCTCATGCACCTCATTTCCTACTTCCACATAGCGGAAAGAAGCAAGATGGCTCACAAGAACATCTTCCTCACCCTCAATGATGACCATCTGATTGTTAATCATAAACTTGATCTTTTGATGCAAGGTTGAAATTACAGCGCCTGCGGAATGAATCCACGGACGGCCAAGAAGGCAACTGTAAGTGGGGTATATATCCATTACGTAAAATGTAATGATGAAAGTATGAGGTCCGATCTTGATCGGGAGGTCGACCTCGCCTACCACAGTTCTCTTAGCTCCATCAAAGGCTTTTACAATAGTTTGACTTGGCTTCATCACAAGTCCTTCAATTGACAGCTTGCACAACGAGCTTTTGGGTAATACATTCAGCGATGATCCAGTATCAACGAGCACCCTAGAGAATACAACATCCACACATTCGATGGTAATGTGCAAGGCCTTGTTATGATTTTTACCTTCGGGAGGTAATTCACTATCTTTAAAGCTCAAAATATGACCTGATGCAATATTTCCCACCACTTCTTCAAACTGTACTACTGATATTTCCTCTGGCACATGGGCTGCCTTCAAGAATTTCAGCAGTGCTTCTTGATGGGCCTTTGAACACATTAACAATGACAGCATGGATATCTTCGAAGGCGTCTGATTGAGCTGATCAATCACTTTGTAATCGCTCTTCTGAATGATTCTTAGAAACTCCTCCGCTTCATCATTTGGGATGCCTTTCTGTTTAGACGACTGCCCCTGTTCATTGGTGCTTGGTACGGCAGCACCTTTCCTTGTATTGTCACTGCCGTTGACAGGAGGTGCAGTCGGAGCGAAGATTCGACCACTTCTAGTGACGCCTCCGGTTCCCGCGATGTTCCCTACAGTCTTCTTTTCTTCCAATACATCTCCCTCTGCCACCTTCTGTCCGTTGAGAAAAACAGTTTCATCGTATAACCAAGGTACAGCTTTGGTGCTTTCGTACGGAAATGGAGATGGGGTCTGTTGCACCCCAAAATTTGACCAACCGGGTCTCGCATTTGGCTCGATGTTTCGACGCATAACCGCATTCGCATCTGCATATTGCATACATTGCATTGTTCATTTGTTTTGATTTTATCAGGGATCACAGCTCCCGTCTCGTGTTTCAGGTGTTTTAATATGTAGAATTGATTTTTGGGATATTTCGGTGCCCGTTTATTTTTACCGATTATTTTTGTGTCGTTCGGTGTTCATTTTGTCCCTCTGGGAATTATCTTGATTTTTCTGGATTTTTATAGGATTTTTTTAGGGTTTAATTAGCTTTTAAATCAATTTTTAGAATTTAATAGAATTTTTTGATATTTTTAATTCTTTTTAAATCAATTTTTTAGCATTTTATAGAATTAAATAGATTTTAAATTCATTTTAGGATTTAATAGATCTTTTATAGATTTTAATATTTTTAGATAATATAGGATTTTTTTAGAATATTAGTATAATTTTTAAATAGAATTTAAATAGAAATAATAATAATAAATGAATAGATTTTTCCTTATTAAAAATAAATAGGTTTTATTTTCTTTTATAGAATATTAGATTTTTAGAATTTAATTAGAGTTTAATAAAAGATTAGAGGTTTAATAGATTTTAGGATTAATTAGGAATTAATTAGAGTTTAATGAGATTAATTGGGCTAATTTTTCCATTGCAGGTTTTTAAGTTTTTGTTGAGCTTTGTTCCATTCGCAGGCCCATTAATTCAATTTTTGGTCCAAGTGATTCAGCAAAAAGGCCCATCCAATTGTCCAAGTCAGTCCAAAATATGCAGAATAATCCAATTCGTTCCAGCAATTTCCAGCGCACGCTAGAACATTCCAGAACAATCCAGCAATGCTCTCAGCCATAAATACCCATAGCAGAACACGTGTCCAAGGGAGGGGAGGACCCACTTTTCGCGTCCAAAGCACGCCACGTACCCAGACCCTATCTCTCTCTCAGCCACGCATGCTCCCACGTGGGCTGCATGCAGCACTCCATCCACCACGTGGCGCCTCCTCATGCGTCACCAGAACCTTCACCGGAAGAGAGCCCCGACCGCCGTGCATGTACTCCGGCAGCCGTAGTATCACCGGAAAATTCATCCAGCTTTCCAGCCACATCCATCTTCGTCTTCGTCCCTCAACCACCGATCAACTCCAGATCTTCATCGCCACCACTAAACTCCCAGAAACCACCACAATCCCCAGCAATCTCCGTTCAACACTCGTCACCAAACTCAGAAAACAAACCAGAACGATGAAGATTCATCGTCTTCAACCAAATGTTCATCAGTCTTCATGACCTTCACCAGAATCCTCCATCACCGGCATCATGTTCATCATCACAAGAACTTCAACGATCCACACTCAGATCAGCAACATCACAAGAACTTCAACCAATCTCCAATTCGTTCATCAGCGATCCTCATCCACAATCTCCAAGATCTCCTTCAAACAGACATCTCCAGAAATCCAATCTTTCAAGGACATTCGTCATGTTCCAGAAACGTCCTCACCAACACCGTCCAGGTAGATCCGTTCGTCCAGGGTTCATCTTCAACAACCTTCAAGATGCGTTCAAGAAATCTCCAGATTTCCAGAGTTTGCTTGTTGTTCTTCAATCAACAACTCAAGAACACCTTCATCCAGAAACTTCAATGGTTCTTCAGGAAGAACGAAGGAAGATTGAAGGAAAAGGAGAGGAAGAACGGAGGAAGAAAAAGAGAAACGAGGTGGTTTGGGAGAAACGAAGGATGGAGACGGAGGGGATTGAGGTGGTACCGGCGGCGGCGGAGGGAGAAGATAGTCTAGGGTTTCTTCAGAAGTTGAGAGTGAAGAGAAGGAGGGAAGGCTGGTTCGTTGGGCCCCAGGCCCAATCTCAATTTTTTTGACACCTCCCTCACGTTTTTTGGAGCAAGTTTTGGGCCCAACGAATCTTTCTGGCATACCCCCCAGATTACCAATACACCACCCCCTGCGTTTTTTTGTGAAGAAGAATGGGCTGGGCCCTCCAGTTTTTTTTGTTTTTTTTATTATTTTCTTGTTAAACTCCCCCCTGTATAACCATATACACCCCAGCCCCTTTTATTTTCTTCTTTTTACTTTTTTTTATTTTTTACTTGTTACATAAAAAGAAGAAAAAGAAAAGTGAGAAAAAAGAGATATTTGAAAAATAGAAAAGAAAATATTAAAAGAAAAATAGAAAAAAGAAGTATATTTGAAAAAGAAAAATAGAAAAAAGAAGTATATTTGAAAAAGAATATAGAAAAAGATTTGAAAAATATATTTGAAAAAAAAGAAGAAATAAGAAAAGGAAAAATATTGTGAAAATATTGTGAAAAATATGGAAAAAAAATATTTGAAGAAAAAGAAAAAAATATATTGAAAAGAAAAGGAGAAAAAGAGAAAAAAATATTAAAAGTAGGATTAATATTTTTTTAAAGCATTTTCTTTTAGGTTTTTCATAGAGATTATTTTCCGACTTTTAGGATAGCTTAGAGGCCCATTTGTTAGGGGGCCATTTTCACTCGACTTTTCAAGATAGAATAGGATAGCGTTTCCTAGGAGATTTATTTCGATATTCAACTCATTGTAACCATTTTTTTCCAGAGATTAATAAAACGAGATTTGAGCTGTGGTCCCGATAGTAGCTGAACTACAGCTGCTCTGATTCTTCGTTCCAGACGAAGATATGTAGGCATAGGATGCGATGTCCTAGCGAGCACCCTAACGACTACCTTTTGTTCTCTCGCGGCTGTGCGATCGAGACTTTCCCGCTGACGATTAATTGAGTACCCTTTTTCTCTCTTGCCCAAGTGCATTTGAGACTCAGCCATAGTTGTAACCATAGGTTCCCGACCCTGTGAAACCAGTTGTTTTTCTCACTGCTGTGTGAGAATGTTTGTTTAGCCGTAGTTAGTCTGAACTACGTAAAGCTCTGATCTTCCATCCAGTGGAAGTACGTAGGCACAAGACGCGATGTCTTGGCGAGCCAATTTTCCCCGTAGTCCCGAACTACGTTGACTCTGACTTTCTCTCTTGAGAATACGTAGGCATAGAGTGCGATGCTCTATCGAGTCAATTCCCTTCCGTTTAGATTTAGCAGCCGTAGATAGATTGTTTTGCATCCAGTAGACAACCCAAGCAAGCGTGGATCCCGTCGAGTACGACGGACGTGAGGGGTGCTAATACCTTCCCCTTGCGTAACCGACTCCCGAACCCAGGCTATGGTTGCGATGACCATACCTTTTCCCCGTTTTTTGCGAGGTTTACTTCGAGCGTTTCCTTTCCCGCTCTGAGGGATAAATAACGCACGGTGGCGACTCTTCTGTCAGCCGGCGCCGATTTTCGCAGTAGCGACAGCTGGCGACTCTGCTGGGGACTGCGATAGTTTCCTAGGGATCCAATGTCCCGAGAGCGAGTCAATTGTGGGATCCAACGTCCCCTAAGAGAGAGTCAATCCTAGCGCTTGTTTGCTTGTCTATTTTGGGGCTTATTTATCAATATTATCTGTTGCTGTTGGGCTGTTACGGGTATTCTATGATTGAGATAAGCCGGACCTGGGCTCGAGTATGAGTATACACCTAGATATAGTTGCGGAGAAGTAGTAGACGAACCTGTCTGCTGAGCAGGCGCAGTTCCCTACGAAAATTCGCACCCGGACGAGATTCTCACAGAGGTGCTCCTTTCCGGTCCTGAGGATCTGAGGGGAGTCCAGACGTGAGGATTGTCGACTCTGGGAACCGATCAATTGGAAGTTAGCTAAGTGAGGCCTCTTCATGAGATGACGATGCCACTCCTTCTGGGAATCGTATCATTCCTCATGAAAGTCTGTGACGCTGACGACCGCATAGGATGCCGTACCTTGTCAGATATAGGTCCACACCTGTGAGTGGGGGGGGTTTTTTGTGCAGGAAACTTGACTTTCAACCTACCCGTTATACTGGTCTTCTTTTCAGAGAACGTCTCCGTCAGCAGCGCAGCAGTATTCAGATTTTGTGTGGGGGCTGTGGTCCCATTGTTTGCTGCATTTTGCATATCATAGGCATATCAGTGTTGCATTGCATATCATCCTCCAGCTAGCCAGAGTTCTGATCCAGCCTTTGTTTCCTGAAGGTGATTACCCGGAGTTTGGATTGAGCAGCTGTTGATTGTCAGAAGACCTACCTAGGGGTTGAGTAGATTTGAGCAGAGTCAAGCATTGAAGTCGGCTGAAGATTATTGGTAGCCATGTCTGAAGGCAATTTCCAGTCTCCTAACACCTTGACAGGGTTCACTATGGCGTCCAACCCTCTGTATGATTCCATGGAAGATTCCCCGCAAGTGAACAACGTTGCTGCAGACCAAGTTGTACAGCCTTCTGTTGAGAACCGAGATCGACATGAGCAGTTTGTTGCCCAGAATGAGCGTCCTCCTCCTGTCAACAATCAAGGTGTTGCTTTCCCTGTGATGAATTACCGAAAAGATATTCCAGCAGCTGGGATGGTAGGTCCAAGAGCCCTTGACGATGGTAGAAGAGTCCGAGTGTTGGAAGAGCAAATGAAAGCTTTGAAAGCCAAAGATGCTGTCAACCTGGATGCTGTAGGCATGTGTTTGGTTCCTGACCTGGTGTTGCCTTACAAGTTCAAAGCGCCGAAATTTGAGAAGTACATGGGAGATAGCTGTCCAAAGCTGCATTTGATGATGTTCTGTCGAAGAATGACTGCGTTTGCGCGAGATGACAAGTTGATGATCCATTGCTTTCAAGATAGTCTGACTGGGGCATCTTTGAGGTGGTATATGCAGTTAGAGAGGAATCAGATTCAGTCATGGATGGATTTAGCCAGAGCTTTTCTGAAGCAGTACGATTACAACCTAGACATTGCTCCTTATCGCATGCATTTGCAAGAGTTGTCTCAAGAGATCAATGAACCGATCAGGAAGTATGCTCAGAGATGGAGAGAATTTGCTGCTAAAGTGCGTCCCCCGCTGTTAGACCAAGAGCTGGCAAGCATGTTTGTGGATTCCCTACAGTATCCGTACTTCAAAAGATTGCTCGGAGTTCCGGCAAGTTTCTCTGACGTGGTAGCATTAGGAGAACGCCTTGAGTACTCCATAAGAATGGGGAAAATTCAGATTACTTCGTATGATCAAGCTGGTGAAACTGAATACCCTTATGACTATCAGAGTGAAGAAGAAGTGGTGATCAACTCAGTCATGCCAAAGATTGAATATCCTCAAAGCGAATCAGTGAATTTTGTTGGTTCATCATCTTATCAGAGATCAGTACCTCCCGTGGATTGTTATACTGAACAGACAGCCATGCCTGGGGCACCATATCAGGAATCGTATGTCGCTTCCATTGCAAATCAGCGAACTCGTGGCCGAGGTTATCAGAATCAGCGTCAGAATCAGAACAGACCTCGCAACAACTTGGAACGAAGGAAAGCTCCTTTTCACCCAGTGCCGATGCCGTATAGCCAGTTGCTACCGTCTTTGATTCAGAAGTCTTTGGTGGAGCCGAAAGCTCTTAAGCCAGTTCCAGAACCTTACCCTCCTGGGTACAATCCCCACGTGCAGTGTGGTTACCATGGTGGCTCTCCGGGGCATTCAACCGAAGATTGTAAAGCATTTCAGGCGAAGGTACAGCAATTGATTGATCAGGATCGCATTTCCTTTCGAGAAGGATTTCTGTTTGTTCATCCCTAACCACTCAGCTGTCTAAGCTCGTAGACTCAGAAGGGTGTTCCCCAGCAAAAGCCAGTGGTTCAGACAGGCAGGCGCCTCAGCATTGGCAGTTCTCAAGCTTTTACATCATTTGCATCTGTAGTTTCTTTTCTGTTAGTTACTACCTGCTTTTTAACATTGTATGTTTTGAATGGTGACAATAATAAAGTGACTATGCATTTTTCTGAATTAATCATGTCGCTGTCGCTCATTTATTGCATTGCACTGACACTTGCATTTATTCCACTCCATTTTTTCGCTGTGACTAGCAAAGTTAGGAGGGAGGATGACGAAACTGAAACTCATAACCAATCATTGTATGCTTTCAGATAAGACCGTACCGATGACGTACAAGGCATTGTTTCAAATTCCCCAAACACTGGAGATATAAGGAGTTAGTCCCTTGTCAACCACTTCGAGCCAGGAAGTAGAAGTTTTTCGGACTTATAAACCCTCACATCTTAACCCGGGGCAGGGTAGTTGTCAGTTAGCTTGACCGAGCATTCAAGTCTTGCAGAGGAGTGTTGTCTTTCAAGGACCAATCAGTTTATACCTTCAAAAGGTCAAATCTCACCAATCAGGAGTGAGACAGTTACAATCCTTTCGGAGCAATCAAGACAACCAGTGTCACACGACTTTGTTCCAAAAGAAAGGAAGAAAGAAAGCCCGCTAAGTAGAAAGAAAAGAAAAGCTGGAAAGCTAATACTTAGGCAAAAATCAGGGCATCCCGCTGGACTTCAAAAGAAATTGGAAAAATCGAAAAGAACTCAAAAGGAGTCAGTCCAGGCAAAAATTAGGGAATCGAAAGAACGGAAAAGAGGGTTAAAAAGAAAAATTTTCCTCAGCAAATCACAAAGTCGTGTACACAGACACCGAAAGCGAAGAAGGAGTAACTATCACTCTAGAAGAAATCATTGTGAATTCCTTAACTGTGGTTCTTACCATTCAGCATACTTCTCGAAGAGGCGAGTGCTTGTGCCAGGTTAACTGAACCTTAGGATCGGAGATCATCACGTAGAAGGGGTGGGTACAAATCAAAATTTGAGCCGAATATCCTTTGTTTCACAAACCGTGAACCCGACCACGATACAACCCTCAAAAGACCTAATTGAGGTAGGGTTATTCTGAAGCGCATTACGATAAGGTTGAGTAACCTGACTCCTTCTTGACTTGCTAGTCACATCTTGTTGTATTTTTCACCGACCACGTAAGCACTGCGTTTGAACTTTGGTTCACTCGTCACTCACAATCATATGCATGTAAATGAGTGACAGCTCAAATTTTTTCAAAATCTGCATGAGCACTGCATCAAGATTACCATTCATAGACAGACGATTCTAATTGCAGGTTAGTATTTGGCATGAAAGAAATTCCAGCAGAAAATAATCGAGCGGGACTGAGTAATCCAGCAGTCTGAACCAGAATGATGAATGTTGTGAAGCCTTGTGAATCAGGGGCATTATCTTCCAGTAAGTTCAGTATCAGGACCAGTCCCGAAGCTTCAGCTGAGCAGGGACAGTTTGTTTGAGAAACAGTTGATCAGAAGGGAGTCTTCTCGAGAGCCAATCAGGGGCAATTATGCAGAGCGCTGAGATTTGAAGGCAGATGCTTCCAATGGATAATCAGATCGGGTTGAGTCGCTAGAACGCTCATTCAGGGGCAAGTCATTGCAGAGAATGTTGAAATCAACTGGGTTGTTAGGTGTTTAATTGGAGATTGAATTCTGTTGTTGTGCAGATGCCGGGGCAAGTATTCTCGAAGTCGTCTCGTAGCAAGCTGTTCAGAGCAAGTACTCCCAAGAGTTAGATTGGGGCAAGGTGCATCGTACTGGGGCAAGTTGTGCAAGCCAGTCTTTTATCCCCAGCTGAGTGCACTGAAGCAAGTCATTCAAACAAGTTTGTTTATCCCCAACCAGAGTTGAGTATCGGGGAATCATGTCAATACCCTTATCGAAAACCTTTCAAACAAGAAGATCTTGTTGTCGTTGGATCATTATCCTGCAGTTTAAACTTGTTGTGTGTCAGTAACCAGTCGTTTCCAAAGTCCAGTTCTCGCCTGGCAAATCGGTAACCAGTTCTCGTCTGGCCCACCTTCCGTAAGCAGCAGTTCCCGTCCTGGTGCAGTTTATTGTAAGCAGCAGTTCCCGTCCTGATGCAGTTTATTGGTAACCAATTCTCGTTTGGTCACCGTTTCTCCAAGTGTTGTATCAGTTCTCGCCTGGTACATGTCATCGCATAATCAGTTCTCATGTGTTTTAACCTATGTGGTATGCCAGTTCTCGCCTGGTGTACGTTAGCTTTCAGCCAGTTCTCGCCTGGTTGTCTTTACCTTAGTCTGTTATCCAGTCAGCCCTGTCTGACGTTCCAAAAACACAAAAAACCAATTTTTCTAACCTATTTTCCTATCAGTTCTCGCCTGGTAGTCTACCTTTGAATGCTAGTTCTCGTCTAGTGTTTCTCATATTTTCCCCTGTGTACATAGTCCATGTCTATCTTAAACCAGAAATGCAAAAACAAAAAAACTTAAAGGTATCTGACACAGTATTTCCCAATGACCCGCATGTCGTCATGTTCCCCGATACGAAGCTCGACGGATACCAGTGCTCCGAGTAATGTGTGAATTCCTCGCAGATGTTGTTAAATCAGAATTGTTACTCTTCAACAGATGAAAGTTGCTTATTATCCCCGGAAGAGTCGAGATCGTATTTTACCCCGTATCAGAGTAGGATCAGGAGTATCTTCAGCAGATTAAGACCGATATCCTTGATGGTAGGAGCATTTCCAGCAGTGTGCCGCGCGTAATTAACCTCAGTTTGGGTCAATCCCCGCAGAGCGCAATCAGTTGCCAATGGTTTGAAGAAAGCATTCCCGAGCAGAGTTGTCTTTCCTTCCCCAGTGAAGTCGTCAAGCAGGGTTGCCTTTTCATCTCTCCAGCAGGGTAGTTATCCCTAGCGGATTTGATTTCCCGTTTCCAGCATTTATTTTGCTGAGATGGTTCTGTGACTTCAGGTCATCCCCAGTAGAGTTGACGTTATCTTCGGCATTTATTTTGCCAAGTGGTTTTCAGACCTGGTGTTCTCTGGCAGCTAGAGATCGCATTAGCATTTGCATATATAGTCACAGCATTTATACAAGCACAAGCATATAGCATATCCATGCTGTCTAGGCATTGCATTTTCAAACAGAACACATAACATTTACATGTCATATAGGGCATGGCATCATTATCAAGCATACGCATGTCGAAACATAGACCAAGATGGTTACCTATTGGATTTCGAATTTGTTCACCTGCAGAGTTGTGTGGTTCAGTTTCTCGTCTTCCCCAGCGGGGTGATTCTTCATATTTGGGTGTTACGTCAGCATCGGAAAAAAAACAACAACAACAACAACAACAACAAAGATTGACATATACCAGACTTCTGAAGCTGCCCCCTTTGTCAAAACAGGTGCCAGGCAGTTCCATTCAGAATTTCCTCAGGAGAATTGTCCTCAAGTTCGCAATGAACTGTGAGTTGACCAGATTTGATCCCACAAGAGAGATGGGAATCAAAGTGTTTGCTTTATGAAGCATTATTTCAATACTTGTGGCGTCACACAGGTGTTGAAAAAAGAGAAGAAAATTTTATCAGAAAATTGACCAGATGTTGCCGTGATAACCAAACTTCAGTTTATTGGAAGCTTTTCCTCAAGCAGCTTTGCAGTATATTCTTGCGGTTGGCAAATTTCAGGGTTCCATTTGTATTCAACCGTCATCTACCTTGAATGTTTGAAGGCTGAGCGCTCTTCACCCATTCAGGTCGAAGTCGCTTGAATAGGGGCAGCTGTTGCACCCCAAAATTTGACCAACCGGGTCTCGCATTTGGCTCGATGTTTCGACGCATAACCGCATTCGCATCTGCATATTGCATACATTGCATTGTTCATTTGTTTTGATTTTATCAGGGATCACAGCTCCCGTCTCGTGTTTCAGGTGTTTTAATATGTAGAATTGATTTTTGGGATATTTCGGTGCCCGTTTATTTTTACCGATTATTTTTGTGTCGTTCGGTGTTCATTTTGTCCCTCTGGGAATTATCTTGATTTTTCTGGATTTTTATAGGATTTTTTTAGGGTTTAATTAGCTTTTAAATCAATTTTTAGAATTTAATAGAATTTTTTGATATTTTTAATTCTTTTTAAATCAATTTTTTAGCATTTTATAGAATTAAATAGATTTTAAATTCATTTTAGGATTTAATAGATCTTTTATAGATTTTAATATTTTTAGATAATATAGGATTTTTTTAGAATATTAGTATAATTTTTAAATAGAATTTAAATAGAAATAATAATAATAAATGAATAGATTTTTCCTTATTAAAAATAAATAGGTTTTATTTTCTTTTATAGAATATTAGATTTTTAGAATTTAATTAGAGTTTAATAAAAGATTAGAGGTTTAATAGATTTTAGGATTAATTAGGAATTAATTAGAGTTTAATGAGATTAATTGGGCTAATTTTTCCATTGCAGGTTTTTAAGTTTTTGTTGAGCTTTGTTCCATTCGCAGGCCCATTAATTCAATTTTTGGTCCAAGTGATTCAGCAAAAAGGCCCATCCAATTGTCCAAGTCAGTCCAAAATATGCAGAATAATCCAATTCGTTCCAGCAATTTCCAGCGCACGCTAGAACATTCCAGAACAATCCAGCAATGCTCTCAGCCATAAATACCCATAGCAGAACACGTGTCCAAGGGAGGGGAGGACCCACTTTTCGCGTCCAAAGCACGCCACGTACCCAGACCCTATCTCTCTCTCAGCCACGCATGCTCCCACGTGGGCTGCATGCAGCACTCCATCCACCACGTGGCGCCTCCTCATGCGTCACCAGAACCTTCACCGGAAGAGAGCCCCGACCGCCGTGCATGTACTCCGGCAGCCGTAGTATCACCGGAAAATTCATCCAGCTTTCCAGCCACATCCATCTTCGTCTTCGTCCCTCAACCACCGATCAACTCCAGATCTTCATCGCCACCACTAAACTCCCAGAAACCACCACAATCCCCAGCAATCTCCGTTCAACACTCGTCACCAAACTCAGAAAACAAACCAGAACGATGAAGATTCATCGTCTTCAACCAAATGTTCATCAGTCTTCATGACCTTCACCAGAATCCTCCATCACCGGCATCATGTTCATCATCACAAGAACTTCAACGATCCACACTCAGATCAGCAACATCACAAGAACTTCAACCAATCTCCAATTCGTTCATCAGCGATCCTCATCCACAATCTCCAAGATCTCCTTCAAACAGACATCTCCAGAAATCCAATCTTTCAAGGACATTCGTCATGTTCCAGAAACGTCCTCACCAACACCGTCCAGGTAGATCCGTTCGTCCAGGGTTCATCTTCAACAACCTTCAAGATGCGTTCAAGAAATCTCCAGATTTCCAGAGTTTGCTTGTTGTTCTTCAATCAACAACTCAAGAACACCTTCATCCAGAAACTTCAATGGTTCTTCAGGAAGAACGAAGGAAGATTGAAGGAAAAGGAGAGGAAGAACGGAGGAAGAAAAAGAGAAACGAGGTGGTTTGGGAGAAACGAAGGATGGAGACGGAGGGGATTGAGGTGGTACCGGCGGCGGCGGAGGGAGAAGATAGTCTAGGGTTTCTTCAGAAGTTGAGAGTGAAGAGAAGGAGGGAAGGCTGGTTCGTTGGGCCCCAGGCCCAATCTCAATTTTTTTGACACCTCCCTCACGTTTTTTGGAGCAAGTTTTGGGCCCAACGAATCTTTCTGGCATACCCCCCAGATTACCAATACACCACCCCCTGCGTTTTTTTGTGAAGAAGAATGGGCTGGGCCCTCCAGTTTTTTTTGTTTTTTTTATTATTTTCTTGTTAAACTCCCCCCTGTATAACCATATACACCCCAGCCCCTTTTATTTTCTTCTTTTTACTTTTTTTTATTTTTTACTTGTTACATAAAAAGAAGAAAAAGAAAAGTGAGAAAAAAGAGATATTTGAAAAATAGAAAAGAAAATATTAAAAGAAAAATAGAAAAAAGAAGTATATTTGAAAAAGAAAAATAGAAAAAAGAAGTATATTTGAAAAAGAATATAGAAAAAGATTTGAAAAATATATTTGAAAAAAAAGAAGAAATAAGAAAAGGAAAAATATTGTGAAAATATTGTGAAAAATATGGAAAAAAAATATTTGAAGAAAAAGAAAAAAATATATTGAAAAGAAAAGGAGAAAAAGAGAAAAAAATATTAAAAGTAGGATTAATATTTTTTTAAAGCATTTTCTTTTAGGTTTTTCATAGAGATTATTTTCCGACTTTTAGGATAGCTTAGAGGCCCATTTGTTAGGGGGCCATTTTCACTCGACTTTTCAAGATAGAATAGGATAGCGTTTCCTAGGAGATTTATTTCGATATTCAACTCATTGTAACCATTTTTTTCCAGAGATTAATAAAACGAGATTTGAGCTGTGGTCCCGATAGTAGCTGAACTACAGCTGCTCTGATTCTTCGTTCCAGACGAAGATATGTAGGCATAGGATGCGATGTCCTAGCGAGCACCCTAACGACTACCTTTTGTTCTCTCGCGGCTGTGCGATCGAGACTTTCCCGCTGACGATTAATTGAGTACCCTTTTTCTCTCTTGCCCAAGTGCATTTGAGACTCAGCCATAGTTGTAACCATAGGTTCCCGACCCTGTGAAACCAGTTGTTTTTCTCACTGCTGTGTGAGAATGTTTGTTTAGCCGTAGTTAGTCTGAACTACGTAAAGCTCTGATCTTCCATCCAGTGGAAGTACGTAGGCACAAGACGCGATGTCTTGGCGAGCCAATTTTCCCCGTAGTCCCGAACTACGTTGACTCTGACTTTCTCTCTTGAGAATACGTAGGCATAGAGTGCGATGCTCTATCGAGTCAATTCCCTTCCGTTTAGATTTAGCAGCCGTAGATAGATTGTTTTGCATCCAGTAGACAACCCAAGCAAGCGTGGATCCCGTCGAGTACGACGGACGTGAGGGGTGCTAATACCTTCCCCTTGCGTAACCGACTCCCGAACCCAGGCTATGGTTGCGATGACCATACCTTTTCCCCGTTTTTTGCGAGGTTTACTTCGAGCGTTTCCTTTCCCGCTCTGAGGGATAAATAACGCACGGTGGCGACTCTTCTGTCAGCCGGCGCCGATTTTCGCAGTAGCGACAGGGTCGAAATGACAAGCTGGTTCATTGATGGTGGAGACATAGGTATCTTAACTGGATCATACGGGATTTGCAGTGGGATAGAAGTATGTCCATACACGTTGTCCCATTCTTCCTCATCGCACGGTATGGTCAATGGTGTGCGGTTCGAATTGTCAACTGGGATCCAAAGCTCATATCCATCATCATATGGTATCTCCAATGTTTCGAACGGAATTTCAAGAGTAGCAACTTCCTCAATCTTTGATAGTTGTTCTGCTACTAATACACCCTGCTCCATCAGGCCTTGTATGCCCTTCTTCAGCTCAGCGCATCCTTGAGATCCGTCCATGCAAACATGGCAATCAGTTGGACATCCTGGGTAAATGTTTTTCAACAAGAGTTGCTCCTTAATAGTGGAAAGTGGGGTCCTCAATTTCTCAATATCCGAAATTAATCGGATCCCCTTAGAGCCTTCAATCATGTTTGTTGAGTGGTGAGGTGGCATTGGATTAGATTTGATGTTCGGAGTATTTCGGGTAAAATTTATCGCTTTTGAGTCGATAAGATTTTGCACAATGTATTTTAAAGCTTTACAATTCTCGATGCTATGGCCTGGGGCGCCAGAGTGGAACTCACATCTCGCATTTACATCGTAGCCGTAGGGGAGAACAGCCGGAGGATCTTTCATTTCCCTAAGTTGAACGAGACCTGCTTTCAACAAGAACGGAAGCAATTTGGCGTAAGTGGACGGAATTGGATCAAGCCTCCTTTCTGGCTTTCTCTGCCCTTGATACTGATTTTGTCTTGGTTGATAGGGTTGTTGTTGTCGATTTTGCTGAGGCGCAGGCTGATTTGCCGGAATAGAAAGTGGTTGCTGTGGAGCGATGGCAGCAATGTGGTGATAACCTTGGTGAGTTCTCCTTCCATTGGTGAACACTGCACTAGCTTCGCCTTCCCTTTTCTTAACGAAACCCTGATAAGGCTTCTTGACCCCGCTTGCAGATCCGCCTGCATTCTGAATTTTTCCCGCCTTCATGAAACTCTCTAATCTCTCTCCAGCCATAACAAGTTCAGAAAACACCGTGGAAGTTGAGGATGCTAACCGCTCAAAGATCGGTCCTTGTAGCGTGCCCATGAATAGGTCTGTCAGTTCTTTCTCCATCAGTGGAGGTTGTACCCTTGCAGCTACTCCCCTCCATCTCTGCGCGAAGTCCTTAAAACACTCATTCGGCTTCTGAGTCAAATTCTGAAGCTGCATACGATTCGGAGCCATGTCAGTATTATACTGATAATGTTTCACGAAAGCGTCTGCCAACTCTTTCCAGCTTCTCACGTTGGATCGTTCAAGGTGCATATACCATTCTAGGGATGCCTCTGTTAAGCTATCTTGAAAGAAATGGATTAGTAGCTTCTCGTCATCAGAATAGGCGGCCATCTTCCTACAGTAAGACCTTATGTGGGTCTTAGGACAACTGTTACCCTTGTACTTCTCAAAGGTTGGAATTACAAACTTTGGAGGTATCTTAACTCCGGGTACAAGACATATTTCAGCGGCATCCAGTCCCAAAACATCGGGGCCTTGCAATGTCTTCACCATCTCCTGTAAAGCATTAAACTTCTTTTCTAATTCGGCGGTCTGTGGTCCATATGCTTCACCTGAATTCTCATAGAAACCTTCATGATCATCGTACTGGACTTGTGTTGGGATCGTAGTACCATGAGGATGAGTCGTACCGACTGGCGGAGGGACGGTGTTGATAGGTACGGCGCCGGCAGAAGTAGGAATTGCCCCAACAGGGGTTGGGGTGGCATCAACAGGAATTGGAATTGCACCACTTGCATTGGGAACTGCACCAGCCAAAGTCTGATTAGCGCTCCTCTCCGCTGCTTGTCTCATCTCCTCTTGACTTCTGGCCATATTCTGAATCACCTCCATGAGTTGATTCATTTGCGTTTTCATGCCTAGCATCTCGCTTCTCATCGTAGCCTGGTCCTGCTCTATCTGATCCATGATTCTCTTCTGGCTATTCCTTGTGTTATACCGATGCCGTGAAGTCAGCTTGCTTTACTCTTTCTGAAAGGGGTAAGCGGTGTGTAAGATCGGGTTGTAGGAAATGCAAAAAGAAAAAATGCGCAAACGTATGCAAAATGCTCGAGAGACTTTCGAGGCTTGTGATTATCATTGGTATCATAGAATCATGACTGAATAATAAAGAAGTGCACAATTTGGACCAAAAAGCAATCTTTCATTAATTTTAGAAAAAATTCATACAGACAAAAGCTGAATAAGCCGAAACTACAAGTCGTGCTTCAAAAGATAACTGAATAACTAAAATTCTCTCTTTTGGAGACGTTCTTCAAGCTTCTTCGTCTCAAACATGAACCTCCTAACCATTTGGTCGCAGAGCTGGATAAAGTGGTGAACAGAAGGGGGGATATCATTTCCTTCCAAGTCTTGAATGGCGCTTTCCAACCTCCATGGGATATCACGGATCATGAGGTTGCAATGCTCCACCAAATTGTTGTACCTAGCACGACACATATCTAGAGTCGACTGGTAATAACAAATAGAATCCACATGGGTGTCCAACAACTCATTGAGCTGGGCCTCCTTCTCAAGCCAATGCGCACTATCCCTTTGCAAAGCCTCGAAACGATTCCTCCACAGAAGGGCCGTTTCTTGGGCAGTTTCCAATTCTTGACATTTGTTATTCCACAGGTCAGACGTGACATACGAGTCTTTCAATGCCTCCTCTTTGAGTCTTCGTTCATTTTCCACTAGGGTCAAGGCATTTCTCAGTCGTTCTTCAAGATCCCCAATATCGGCCTCAAGATTCTCTCGTACTTCCTTCTTTTCGGCAGAGGCTATCTCAAAGAGGTGCCACGCCCTATCACAAGAAGCTTTGGTGTCCTTTAAGCGTTGTCGGAGAGTTGTTAATGATGCATCAGCCCCTTCGTAACCCTGTTGGTACCTGACTCTCAGATCCGTTTCTAATTTTAGCTTCTTGCTACTTTCAGCTGCTTGATCCTGTTCAAACTCCACCTTTCTTTTGTACTGACCATTCTCCACCTTTGCTTGGTGGACTTCATTCTGAAGGTCCTGGTTCTCCTTAGTCAATCTCTCCACTATTAGCTTCAGCTTTTCATATTCTTCTATAGACACATGAGTGGGAGCAGGAGGTGCTTCTTGCATAGAGGGCTCTAAGGGAAATGGTAACGACCTTTCAGCTACTCTAGCTAGTAACCACCGGTTGTACGGCTCCTTTGCCACGCAATTCTTCGCTTTTAACTCCTTCCGCCCCTTTGTATGAATCTTACCCCAAGCCTTAGCAACCTTCCTGACAAACGCAGGGTCCTCTGATGTGGCTAGCAAAAAGAAACTCTGAACCTTCTCTGCCTCGGGCTCGCCCTCCATAGCATAGCCCAACTGACGTAATGCCATGACTGGGTTATAATTAATACAACCGGCCCTACCGATCAAAGGCACATTACTGAATTCTCCACAACTAAAAATGATTTCAACATCATAGTACTCAGGAGAGTACCAAGCAATATCACTAGCTTCCAGAGACATGATGCGTTGAGACCATTTTAATTTCTTCTTGTTTTCTATGAACGGCCCTTTCTTGGGTAAATGAGAAGCATACCACTTGTACAGTAGGTGAGAGCAGCATTGGATCATTCCTGCCTTCTTTTCACTCCTCCAATGAATAGAGTGATAAACATCGGCAAGGAGTGTAGGGATGGGATTCTTCTGCATGAAGAGAACGATGGCAGTGATGTCTATGAAATTGTCCACATTTGGAAAGAGGACGATCCCATAAATCATTAGAGCAACGCTTATTCCGAACTTCTCCCAATCTTCGTCCACCTTGTATTGAGCAGCCTTTTCTAGCAGAAATTTCAATGGAAAACCCTGAACACCCCCTTTACTGGTTAGACCCTCTTTGACTTCCTCTTTGGTCATACGTAGAGTAAGGGCAATGGCAGGAGGTTTTGGTTCTTCTTCCAAGCCTGTGTATATAGGTTGATCCTTAATCTTGATGTTCAAAATGTGAGAATATTCCTCAAGAGTAGGGGCCAACTGATAGTTTTGAAAAGTGAAACATCTGAGAGGTGCATCATAGAACTGAGCCATAGCGAACAAAGCCCAAGTATCGACTCTAGAATGGAGGAGATCCAGCAATTTCCCATACTTCCCCTGAAAGTTGATCTTGATAGCCTTTGGTACGTCAATCAGAATGTCTTGAATTAGTTCCAGCTTTGGTTCTCTAAACTTGATGGAATTTGTGCTTCGCTTTCTTTGGTCAGTCATTTTATTCACCAATACCTGAGATAATCACAGTCTCTTAAGTCCCTTGATATGCGAGAAATGATATGCAATGCAATGTTTTATGAATGCACATGATAAAGAACACAAAACGAGATCAAGATCACTGGTCCTGCAAAAACAACACAAGATATTTCTCCCATCGGGTGGGTTATCTATTGGTTTGTAAGAGGGTATCCCAAAGGCTTTTAAACAAAGTCCTATGTACTAACCCTCGAAAGTTTTCCATCATAACGACTACTCGTAAGACGGTAATCCCTTCAAAGGGTGAACACAGAGTCATGTCTTAGCAACCTTTGGAATAAGGTTCTACAAAGGTCCTCAGAGTCGCGGACTCCTACGTCGGAAATAAAGACGTCATTACGACTACACGTAAGACATAATCGTTCCAACGGGGTCTCATCTGAGCGATGGAATTCGATCCAACTCAACGAGTCCTAAGTCTCGCAAATCAGAAAGAACCCACCTCCTATCTTAGTGTGTACTTGAAAGCTCGGGTAGAAAGCTTTATCTCACAAACCATCCAAATAAACCCAACAGTTAGTGAATATAACATAATAAAAAAATAAAAGCAAATAAAACACAAACACGACAAACAAAATAGGCGTGGCTTGCTAGGTTTCCCCAGCAGAGTCGCCAGCTGTCGCTACTCGAAAAATGCGTCGCAACGACGGGGAGGCGAAAAAGATAGACAGAAGAGTCGCCACCGAACTTTATTTATCCCATGAGGGGAAAGGAAAATATCGAGAAAACCTTAAGAAAGAAATGGATAAGATGGTCTCGCAACCAAGAACGGGTTCGGAAGCCGGTTATGCGAGGGGAAGGTATTAGCACCCCTCGCATCCATCGTACTCGATGGGAACCTTTTGTTTGTCGATGTGTGAATTTATCTGCTTAAATATTATGCTATAAGAAGTGTGTTTCAAAAGGTAAAGAAAGAGGGTTTAGAAACTAAGAAAGGAGGCAACAAGGAAGAAGATAGAAAGAAAGGACTCGGTAGGACCTCGCGGTCCTAGGCCTACGTATTCTCAATAGATGTGAGAAAGTCAGAGTCGACGTAGTTCGGGGAGCTACAAATATGGGGGGAATTGTGCTCGACAAGGATTGTGGCCCTTGTGCCTACGTATCTTTACTTGAACGAAGTAAAGAATCAGAGCAGCCGTAGTTCGGCCTACGGTTTGTTGATGTTTTTTATGGATGATGCTATCGTGCGCATTCTAGCAGTTAGGTGTTTTGCTGCTCGCTCGTTGGAGACTTAGGCGTTACCTGTTTGCGGTAGAACGGACGTGACATATCTTTTTGAAAGATTGATTAGTTTTCGCCACGCGGGGCAAGAAGTCACGTTTGATTGATTAGATTGTTTTTTAGGGGGTGAGACGGGTCCTCGGATAGTAACCCCTACGGGTAGTACCCAATTCGTTATCTCAAAGTTTTTGTTATAAAAAAAAGTGTCGCGAACGAGGCGTCTTCGTATTGAAAGACGAGCGTCGAAACCACCCTCACTACAGTGGGCATCCCTATGCTCGGAGAAGAAGAGGTCTACACCCAATCCTCTCTCTTTAATTCAATGCAAAGAGAACTTCGTTCTCTTATTAAAGATGTTTCTGGTTTTGAATGGTAAGTGCTTTGCGACAGAGAACCCTACGGTAAACGTCAGCACTCGGGATAGGAGAAGGCCTACGCCTAACCACTCCACGACCATTCAAGTTTTTGTTGTGAAAATGATTTGAAAATGCACTCGGTGCGAGACCGAGGTTTTTAGGTGACAAGGGTTACGGGAGGAAATTGTGAAAGTGAGATGGTGGATAAATGCGTGTCTTCGTATCGAAAGACGAGTGTCGAGACCACCCTCACTACAGTGGGCATCCCTATCACTCGGAGAAGAAGAGGTCTACACCCAATCTTCTCTCTTTAATTCGATACAAAGAGAAATTAATTTATCATTGAAAGTGTGCTCGGTACGGGACCGAGGTTTTAGGAGGAAATGCTGGAAGCGCCTTTGTATTGACAGCCGAGCATCGAGACCACCCTCACTACAGTGGGCATCCCTACGCTCGGAGAAGAAGGGGTCTACACCCAATCCTCTCGTTTAATTCAATACAAAGAACTGATTTTAGGGAGATGAGATTTGAAAATGGACGGGAAATGTCTTCGTATTGAAAGATGAGTGTCAGAACCACCCTCACTACAGTGGGCATCCCAACACTCGGAGAGGAAGAAAGTCTACACTTAATCCCCTCTTTTTAATTCAATACAAAGAAATTTGATTGTGAAAATTGCTTGACAAAGTTTTGAATCGAGTCGGGACAAGTAATGAAGAGAGAAAAGAGGTGGTCTCAGATCCAACATTACTCATCAATAATTTGACTGGTAATGAATTACGGAGGTCTCGTCATCGACCGAAATGAGGAAATAAATCCCCAACAATAAAATGCTAAAAGAAGTTCTAAGAAAAATATTAATTCTAAAAGAAATTGAGATTTAGAAAAGTATATACAAAACTCTAAAAGAATTAACTGGAAAATAATATATTTACAAATCTTAAAACAAACTTATTTTAGAAAATAATTAGAAAGAAAAAAAAACTTATATATAAAAATAACTTGTTTTCTTTGAAAATATACTTACAACTCTTAACAATTATTATAAAACTCTAAAATTAATTAAAATATTAAAACTAAAAAATTACTCTGAAAGATGAGATTTGAAAAACCGGTGGGGGTATGAATCAAACGGTGGTGTGTCATGGATAAAATGGAAGTTTATGAGCATCAAATAGGCTTAAAAGCCCATCGTCATTTGCTTAATCACAAATGAGCCCAAAAATTTGCTCAGCACTTGGGAGCACCAACACAGCTGAACAAAAAAGGAAGCTCTGTTTCAAAATTGAAAGCCAACATCGCACTCGTAAAAGGAAAAAGGATGGGCCGGTACATCAAACAGCTTTTACACTCACAGATTCACGCTCCCAACGTTCGCTCTTTTCTCTCTTTTCTCCGCCGTTCCGATTCGCCGATTAACTCTGGATTTGGGTTCGACCTCCTTCTTCCTCTCAGTCTCCTCTCTGCGTTCTATTTCGATATGGGTTTTTCTTGAAAAAGCTTGAAATTGTTTGATTGGGGATTTTTTGAAGGTGAAGGAGAAGATTGCAAGTCTAGGTTTGGGATGCGATTTGGGAAAGAAAAGAATAACGATTTGGTGTGGGTGTTGGCTTGCGAATCTGAAGGAGGTAAAGGGTTGAAGTTTAAGGTTAGAGCAGGCGGTGGTATGAAGGATTGTTTTGGAAAGAAGTTGAAGTGAGTTGAAAGGATTTCTGGGTTTGAAGCTGGTTTGAGGTGAGATTGTTGAAACTGGGTTGTAAAGAAGATGGGGGAAGATATTGATTACGAGGAATCGCGAGTCTTGGTTTGGAAGTTGATAGATCCGGGTTTATTTCGTGCTCTAGTTGAAGCTTTATGAAGGTTTGTATAGGTTTTTTCATGGCGAGTTCTGGGTCGGTTATTGTTGATGAAATTTGTGATGGCTTCGTTTAGTTTAATGGAGATTTGAAGTTGAAATAACAATGAGTAGCTATTTTCGGTTCATGCTTGTTGGCTGTGTGGTTTTACTGGGTTTGTTGTTTGAAGAATGACGAGTGGTGATGGTATTCTGTTTGATGTTAATGGTGAGGGTTTTGGGATTCATGAAGTTGAAGAACACGGTTTTTGGAGGTTCAAGAACGATGATGAACATGGATGAAGGTTGGAGATTCACGGTTTCACGGATGTTAACGGTGGATAGAAGATGTTCTGATGTTTATTGATTATAGGTTGGAATGGAAGTTGAGGATTCATGGTTTCACGGTCTCAAGTCTGTTGAAGAGGGTTATTGGCATTTCAGAAAATGAAGGGGTATCGAGGTTTGTTGGGGTCAGGGTTCTCAAGGATTAGGGTTTGGAGGCTGAAAATTTTTTTAGGGTTGTCTGTTGGGGTGTGGGACTAAGGTTTTGAGGTTCCTTTTTATCCACAACAACCCACCGCCTCTCTCTCGCAGGCTTGTCATCAGAAAACAAAGCGACAATAGCTTAAAAATATGAAGACAAAGAAAAAGACAAAGGAATACTTACAGAGCTGGAGTGAATCCGACAGATTCTCACGCTATTGATGAAGAGTTTGGATGATGCAAAGCTCCTTGTTGCACCGATGCCACCAGATTATCAATACCGAAAGCAGATAAGCTCCTTTTTCAACCTCTCTTTTTCAGTTCTTTATGTGTGTTTTCGTGTTATGATGGTTGACTATGGTGGTTTGTCTTATGACAGTTGAATGGGGAGGAATGTGAAGATGAATTTGGTGAAGAGCTTGGGGGTTGTGCAGCAAGAGTTCTAGGTTTTTTTTTCCTCAGCCTCCTCTCTGAATGAAAAATCACAAAATATATATCACATGAGATTAGGGTTTAGTTTATGTTTGTATCATCTCTGCTATCACTTTATGATGTCAAGATTATGTCTTTCCATTTTAGTAAATCTGGCTCTGCTGTCCTGTTTTCCTTGTCTCTGAAATTTTATTCATTTAAATTGAAAATATCTGATATTTTTACCCTGAATTTTCACTGCTTTGTTTGTGATATATTTTTTTTTTACTGCTTTGATTTATGCTGATGGGGCAATTTGCTAACTTCAAATGCACTCTGACTTATCACAGTTTCATCTTCTTTTTTCATGTGAGCATTCATGGGAACTTGGCATAACAAAGGTTTGATATGGTGAGGATAAAAACCAACGACGCTCTCGCCACGGCTTTTCCTTATGTGTCTTGACTGCATCAACAAAAGGCTCTTGGCTTCTACTTCTTGACACTGTACGAAACATCAAAATTTCACACTGATCTTGAGTCATATATGTTTGCAGCTTTCCCCTTTTTTTTATGTGTTATCATTTTGACGATGTTGTTCGCAGGTCTGGTTGTCACACGTGATGGGTAATTGCACCATGATTCGTGCGCTATTGAGGTGTTGTTATAAAGCTTCACCGAAGATCTTACCGGTCTTGAGGCACAAACAGGTTATGAGAAATTTGAGGTTGCCTGCTAAGTCACCACAACCTACACAGGCTGCTGCACTTTATCCTCTTCTGCTGATGTTATGGGTAAAACATGTGGGATGCGAAGTCACTCCATAATGGTCGTTGGCTTTGGGTGAAATTGCTGCGCACGGTTGTGATGGTCTACGGCTGTTTTGAGGCCCTTCATAATGCTTGTAGCAGGTTTTGCTTTGCAGGTCATGGCCGATGGTGGGTTGCATAATTGAAAGTGTTGCAGAATTAAAGTTGCTGCTGGTTTTGTAATGGAAATGCGTGGAGCCTGCGTGAGTTTGTTTGGCGGGTTGTTGTGTTGTGGGCTGGTTTAGCTGACCGAGAATCCTTATTTCCTGGTCGAGTTGCTTTATACAGTCCGCAGATTTAGGATCATCAGGAAACAGATCTACCTCTTTCAAGGCACATGAGGCTCCAGTCTCTAGGTTTGTTGCATGATAAACACTTCCAAATGATCATCGTCCAATTAGTTTTCCTTTCTGCTATTGGCCCTTCATTGAATGAAAATTTTCTGTTGAGTGATGCATCGTGGCACTTGATTGATGTTGTGAAGGTGATTGTTGTGGCTGTGGTGAAGCTCTCGGTGGAAGAGGCAATGGATGTGCATCGGCATGGTTATTCTCCGGCCACACCCTAATGCAAATTTTAGATTGGTGTGGATGAGATCCCCCTTGAATAGTGTAGTGGTGCTTAGGACTGTGGTTTCCCAAGCTACGACGAGAAGACAAGTCAGGACTATGAGACGTTTTAGCAGGCATCCTCAAAATGTCATTAAAATCTTGAGGAAAGTTGATGGAAGGATCAAATAAATCTACATTGCTTAATCTGCGCGGACTAGTAACAGGACTGGAGAACATACTCGTTGGGGCACTCCTAGCAGCAAATTGCAACCTCTCATCGGTAACACCTTCACATTCATTATCATGAGAGTGTTTTCTAGTATCTTTACAAGAGCTCTTGCTCGTCACCAAGCTTCTAACAGGAGGAATATTCTTGTATGTGGCTGATGTGTGTTGCAGGCTGGCATTGTGAGTGCAGCAGGGACGGCTTGTCTTTTGCTTTAGCAGGTTTTGGTCCGGTGTGCTTTGTGCTGGCTAGTGCAGGATGCAACTATAGCAGGGGTGGTACAGTGCTGCTTTGTGCTGGCTAGTGCAGAGGTTTTATATGAGGCTTCAAATTCACTTCTCTTTTGTTCCCCTTTTTTTTTGAAATTTCTGTCATGAAATGGGCCGGGTAGCACATGTTGTATGATGAATACAAAGTTGGTGACATGAGACAATTTGTTTGTTGCTTTGCAAATAGAATTCCATGAATTTTCTGTAATAAAAAGATGTGGCAGGCACGTGTATAAATTAATGTGTATTAAAAACTGCTCAAAAATGGATTTTTATTTCACCCCTTTTGTTTCTTTGGAATGAGATGGTTTTGAATGGTGGTGGACTCAAAAATCCTCAATGGATCCTTTTGTAAATAGGCTTTTGACGAGTATTGTGCTTGGAACTTGATTAAGGAAAAAACACAATAGTTAACCTTAGAATCTTCATGTTAATCCAACAACTTCAATTGCTTAATTTATAGCCTCCTTGAAGTACAAACCAAACATTGAATTATTCTTCTTAAAACAAGGTTAAACATAAATCAAACTCGGATCTCGAATGAATTATATTTCTGAACCAATAAAAACCAACAACAAACAAATCTTTCAAATTTTTATTTGCACTACCATACCATCCTTTCACCATACAACAAACTCTTATTCAACAACATGCCATTCAGCTCATGCATATCTCGTCCTTGATACTAAAATAGACCCTCCTTCTGGCTGAAGAATTAAATCAAATCTGAACTTCCACACATACTTCTCTCATCCGAAACCTGGTCCAATTCAACTCAAACTTATAATGGAAGCCCCAAATTATATATTCCCTTTTTTTGATTTTCTGAATAATGGTTGGTGGATAAATACACAGATGCAAGTTATAAACAGGGTAAGGCAAATTTGGGGTATGACAACATAAAGCTCTAATCGATTAGACTACTCACTTTTAATCGATTACCACGCCTAAATAGAGAGTTTTGGATATATAGCCGTTGTAAGTCATTAATGTGTTATCCATGTCATTTGATTAATAGATTACCACTCTTCTAATCGATTAGCTTGACGCTCTAATAGGTTAGATGGCTCAAAAAAGTTTTTCCAATTGATTAGTATAATTGACCAATCGATTAGTAAGTTAAAAAAATTGTTTTAAAAGGCTTGGACAATTATTGGTCACTTGTCTTGACTTAGAAAATAAATTTTAAGTTTAAACACATTTGAGAAAATATTTTTAGACGTGTATGTATGTGTGTGTGTGTGTGTGTGTGTGTGTGTGTGTGTGTATTGCCTTAGCACTTTTAAGCTACTCTTTACTTTTACAATACTCTGGTCCCTCAGACAGACATACATGATCTATCCAGCTTTTACACCTTTCTCCAAGACTTCAACTTTTTTGCTTGATAGTTACTGATTTGCACTGGCATTTTATCTTTAGCCATTTTGTTGATGAGTCATAAGATAATTTCTTTCATTATCATCATCGGGGTTGAAAGTTACTGTCGTGCGTTGCCGTCATCAAACTTTAAATGCAGAGCTTCATAACATACAAACACATAAATCCACATTTCCCCCCCATTTTTTATGATTCAACATTTTTCTTTAGTCTTCTCATCTGATGTGTATGTGCTAACATACTAACCTCTGAGCTGACTAATAACTCTTTTTGAACATCCTCTTTGCCAAATTGTACAAAAAACGAGAAATAATGGTGTGTGTAAGGATAATTGCTTAGTACTGACGGTTGACTGGTACTATCTATTTTTATGTGTGCACATTTGGCTTGGTATCTCCCTGACTTTGTGTGATATTTTTTTTCTCTGTGTGAGTAATAACTTTTGACTATTTTTTACTAACTATTAAATGTGTGTTTGTACATGAATAACTCATCTTGAATGATTGCATGACTTATGAAGTGTGCTATATATTATGTTGTTTTTGTTGTTTTTGTTGCTGTTGTTTACTCTGATTTCTGTTATTATTGTTATTGTCTTGCCTAAGTATATCATTGATACTTAGTTGTTTACTCTGATTTCTTTAGCTTGAAAATTTGTTTTGCCAACATTTTCCAAATGGGGGACATTATTGGTCCTTTTGGGGTTGGTTGAATTATGCAAAATAACTTGAAGTTTGCTCAGGCTGGTTCTGGTGTAGAAGAGACATATGTTAAACACAATATTCCGACATGTGTGCTGCAACATCTAGTCTCTGGCCACAGACAGATGGTATTACATTTTATTTTCTATCCAAAATTTTCTTTACAAAAGAAGATTTACAAGTCATTGAAAGTAGTATTTTTGGATGTTCTAGTGCAACATGTGAAACACAATGTTCCAGCACGTGCTGCGTACATATGACCTTGTTCAGTACGCTATGATGAGTGTCGTTTGGTGCAATTTTTCTGAGTAGATTTCAATCATATTTGTTGCAGATCTATTAGCAATGTTTGTTTGATTTGTTTGACAACTGGAGATGTTCAAATCATATTTAAATGGATATTTAAATTTGAATTTGAAATATTTTCGAGAATATCATATCCAACAAAATCAGTTATTTTCTGGACTAAATAAAATCAAATATCCAAGGAAAAAGAGCCAAGAAGACATTGCTATATAAGGAGGCTGAAGTCTCATGCTTAAGGCTTAGATTTTGTGTGCAAGGACTGGGTTCTTTGTGCTAGGGTTTGAGACTTTGTTTCTTGTTTTCAACGATAATGTCATAACTGGATTAGTGTTGAATCTACGTGTAAACCACTTTATGTTTCAGTAACTTGGCATAATTATTGGTTTGTCTTAATTGAGTTGTAAATTTAACAATCAATAGACTTGTTATTACTTATTGAGGTTGATCACCAGGGTTTAGTGGTTGAAGAAAATGAGTGAATTCTTATATTTAGGATGAGTCCTAAATAGAAAGTCACTAGAATTAAGGAGAGACATAGAACTTCATAGAATTTGAAGGTTCTTATAAAACTAAATTTTCTAATTTGAAGTAATGAATTTTCTTTCTTGGATAGAGTTCCCCTAGATGTAGGTGTGGTTTCACTAAATTGGGTTACCAATCTCTTGTGTTATTTATTACTTTTACATTGACTCTGCATTACTGTCCAGATGTGTTTAAAACCTAGTTCAACTTGTTGGACCCATTTCTCCAACATCGTGTCCAACATTTGTGTTGGAGAAATTTCTAAAATATTAAATTGATAAATAACAATGGTTAAATTAACAAAATAATTGATCAAAAGATGCAACTATCTAGAATAGAACGAGATACCGTATAAGATTGGGTGCGTGGTCAAAATGTGCAACCACCAAATTAACATAACTTTTCATAAAAAAGTTTGTTGTTATTGATATACAATGGTTCGCGAATGGTCATGTGGAATCAAATGAAACGTTGTTTCTTCTCACCAATTGGTACAAGTTTTTCTATAAATAGAGATACTTGTTAGACATAAAATATACACAAAAATTACTTATTTCAAATGCCAAAAGTTATATCTAAGTCATTCTTTTATTTTTCTAGTGCACAAGAATTAATAATGAAACTTTATTCTGTAAAATATTGTTGATCGATATGCATAATGTGAATGTGCAATTCATGTTAAGGTTTTCCAAAGTATCCTGAAGAGGATTCGCCGGTTAACTCGTTTGCATCCCATTTGCATAAATTGGTGGGGGCGAATCGAACCTAAAGCTTAGTGTAAACACACGCTTTGAAATTTATTTTGTGCAACTTTTATCGTATTGTTTTCATCTTCTTCTTATTCATGTTTTGCAGCAGACCTCCAACACAAGATCTAACAATTTGTCCCCTGAAGAACATAATTTTATTGTGACAAAACGAGTATTCATGCAAGTGCCACATCGAGTAGCAGGAAGAAAAAAGAAGTAGAGTATTAGTATAAATAAAAAAAAAGTTAGTTTTAGTTTACTTAACCACAAATACTTTAGTCTTGTGGGTGTAATAGAGTTTAAGTAGTTGTGTGTTATGAGATGATTTGTAATTTTTCCATACAAAAATTATAGACAACATTTATAATTTTTTTGTGCAAACAAATTATAGTTGAGAGAGACTACTCAAATTTTTAGTGCAAATATTATAGTTGATTGGATTGATAATTTTTCCATGTGAAAATTGTAGTGGATAGAGTTTGCAATTTTTAGTGTAAAAATTATAGTAGAGACAATTTGCCATTTTCCCATTAAAGAATTGTAGTTAAAAAAACTTTACAATTTTTTTATTGTAAAAATTACAATTGTACGAGAGGATTTGTAATTTTGTCCTTATAAGAAATACAAATTGAGAAATAAAATATTTTTGTTGAAAAAAATATGGATTTATAATTTTTCCCTTGTAAAAATTATAGTAAATAAACATTTATGTTGAGATATTGTATTTTTTAGGTGTGAAAAGTGTCGAATGACAATAAATTTATGAATTATATTTTTTGTTGACTTATTGCTTTCTTTTTTTCCGGGTGTTCTTCTCATGCATTGAAGTTTGTCTTTTGTTATTTTCCTAATGTTTCAATTAAGAGGAAAAGGAAGATAAGCAGTTAGGGGTGGAAATAGGTTAGGCCGAACTAGGTTTTGTCAAATCTAAGTCTGATCTGCCAAAAAAACTGAAGATTAAGTCTGGTTTGTAGCTTGTCATAAGCTTATTTTTGAATCTAAGTCAGCTCTTTTCTAAGGTCTGATTAGTCTGTTAGCCTATATAAAAACATGTTGTTTTAAATAAACTAACAAACTAAAAAATCAATGAGACTAAATTTTTGTTTATATTATAACTTACTTTAACTTACCTATTATCATAAATTTTGTGAAATTATTTGTTTAAGATAACTTATGAAAATAACTTATAACATTTTTCATAAGGTGTTTTCATCTTATTTTTATAAGTTCTCTAAGATAATCAATTTTTATTTATGTATTTTAATTTAAAGTACAAAAGATAATATAATGATAATAAAAAAATTATTTATATTTATTTAAATAGGTTGGTCCGATAGACGTAAAAGACTTTTTTTCATGGTCTGAGGGCTAATATTTTTAACTAAATAGACTTATAAAAAAACCTAAGTATTTTCTATTTAAAAAAACTTGATCTGTCTTAAGTCTGTGTAGGTTAGGCCTGTAGACTCTTGTTATCGACCTCACCTATTTTCAACCATATAAAGAACAAAGAGGAGAACCATTACAAAGATGAGTATTTGTCAAAAACTAATAGGGAGGAGAAGGAGGAATCAAAAAGAAGAGTCAAACCAATCTAAACCAAACTAAGATAACCAAAACAATTCAAACCAACGCAGAGAGGAACCAAACAAAACTAAACAAAACTACAAGCACACGAGTAATATCATAAATGATGGTTAGAACTTAGAGGATTATCATATATAATCCAATTATTTCATGCCCACAAAGTGAAAGATAGTATGTCGAGAACAATTTAACGATTTAACGGAAAAAAATTTCTTCAATAGAATCAATCATCAAAATGAAAACAACATTTTTTCAAACTTTTAAAAATTCAATTACATAAGCGGCGAATAATTCAAGAAGAATCGAAACAAACTCCATATATAATATTAAATGAACTTGAATTTCATCTCAAACACATTTATATATCCAACAATTTAAAAATCTAACCTATAAAGATAAAAGTTATGTGAAGAGAGAAATATTTTGAGATTAATTAATATTATAACAACAAAAAGGATTAATTTATGTTATGACACAGTCAAATTAAAAGTTATTTTTATATATTTTTTAAATGATTAGTGGTAGTAGTATTTTATTGTACTAACTAATGCTTATATGTTTAATCATTCAAAAATTGAACAATTACTTTCTTACATGTACTTTTTTTTTGACAATTTCCTCTTTACATATAAAATAAGATTTGTATGATTTTTTCTTCAAAAATATTAATACTATTATCCCCTTTCCGCCCTCATTCCACATCAACAACCAAACCCCACCAACTCTTTATAAATAATTGAACCCTCTTCTCTATCCCTCTCATATTCTATTCAACTATAACACTTATTTATTTACATCACAACAAGAGAAAAACAAAACAGAAAACAAATATTCCTTTTGAGCTAGTTCTCAAACACATTTGGTATAATATCCCAAATTTCTTCTACAGTTTCAAGATCAACCCATAACAGAGAAGAAGGATCATTAGTTTCATGTCAATGGGTGACATGTTGAGACTCACTTTGGCCTTATGTGTTTTAACCTGTGTGTTTTTGACATGTTCAGCTCAAACATGTAAAAACCAAACATTCTCAAACAACAAAGTATTCACAACTTGTCGCGATCTTCCGCAATTAACCTCGTATCTCCACTGGTCATACGATCAAGCCAGTGGCAAACTAGAGATAGCATTCAGACATGGCGGAATCACTTCGACAAATACGTGGGTTGCTTGGGCTATCAATCCCAGCAACACGCTCGACCCGGCCATGCTTGGAGCTCAAGCTTTGGTTGCTATTCCACAATCTAACGGAAGCCCAAAAGCATATACTTCATCCATTACAAGCACAAGCACATCGTTGCAAGAAGGATCAATTAGTTATCCTACTTCTGGTTTATCTGCGACGTATCAGAATAATGAGGTTACTATTTTTGCGACTTTGACTCTTCCAAATGGTACTACCTCGTTGGTTCATGTATGGCAAGACGGGTTTTTATCTTCTTCTGGTTCGACTCCTCAAGAACATAGTCATGAATCTTCCCACCAAAACTCTAAAGAAGTCTTGGATCTTGTTTCTGGTACCTCTCAAACTGTAAGCGGAATCGGTTCACGTCAAAGAAGAAGAAATGTAAGTATATATGTTTTAAGGATTTAATTGATATACGCTATAGTTCAATATGATACGTGTTGAATCTGAATTATGATTCGTCTTGATTTTCAGACTCACGGAGTACTAAATGCAATAAGCTGGGGAATCTTGATGCCAACAGGTGCAGTAATAGCAAGATATTTGAAGGTATTCAAATCAGCAGACCCGGCATGGTTTTATCTTCACATAACATGTCAAGTTTCAGCTTACATAATTGGATTATCTGGATTTGGAACTGGTCTCAAACTAGGTCATGAATCAGAGGGTATTACATACGACACACACAGAGCAATTGCGATTGTTCTTGTAACGTTCGCGACTCTTCAAGTATTTGCTCTGTTTTTGAGGCCAAACAAAGACCATAAATTTAGACTCTACTGGAATATCTACCACCATGTGATTGGATACGCAACCATAAGCCTTAGCATTGTGAATGTTTTTAAAGGCTTTGAAGCTTTAGGAGATTCTGTAGGGGATCGTTACAAGAACTGGAAACATGCTTACATTGGAATTATCGGTGCTTTGGGGGGTATTGCTGTCTTTTTAGAAGCTTACACTTGGATGATATGTCTGAAGAGGAAGCAAGTAGAGAACAAAACTTCAAATGGTGTTAATGGTGCTAATGGATATGGACCATATGGTTCTTCTACCCTCTAGGTGTAGAAAGATTATATTGAATTTTTTCAGTTATTTTTTGGCTTTTTATTACATTTTAGACCCCTTTGTATATTTTGGGTACTTCAGCTTCTTCTTAAGAGTCTCAGTTTTGGCTTTTGAGGTAATTCTTTCACAGGATACTTACTTTTAGGGGTGTGTTTTCGTGTGTAGTGTGTTATATACATTGTATCATTTTCTATTTCTTCATATTTGTATTTATTGTTTAATTATGTTTTACTCTTTCTATATCCTTGGAGTTTCAAATATTTTTTTTACTATAACGTTCTTTGGGAGCAACACCTTTCTTTAGCTTATGGCAAAAGCAAAATGAAAAATGATGATTTTTACTTGAATGTGTGAATCAACTGAAATTGAATAAAAAACAAAAGCAAGAAGGGTTCAATTCATACTCTTCTTCAATTCATACCAAAACCAACTCATTTCTCATTGTTTCAATTTTTAAAACATTATTTTGGCGTAAAGTCTAAAGTTAGAGGTGATGAAACATATAACTCAAATTCCATGTAAAAAATATTCGTTTAGACACACATAGACTTGGTCAAAATAAGGATATGCTAACATAAAATGAAATTATTATAAAATTGAGTTAAATCCAAATATAATTTCGAGAAATTCATTGATGCTAGGTTTTGTTGTATTTATCTTCAAACTATAAATTTCTTAGTTTGCAAACCAAACAAGAAAGGGACATTCATGCCAACTCACATCATGATGGATGGCTACCTACTTGCGATTTTTTTAACATATTTTTTACCAATTTTTATTTTTAAGATAATACCAACTACCAAAGACTGTCATAGAATATTAATATGAAAAGAAACAAAAGCATGGTTAAAAAACGATGATGTTTCTTGGCAGCCGGCTCAATAGGCCATATGTGAATGGAATCATTCTAAAGCGAGTTGTATTAGAATACACGTGGCATTCTAGAAAGAATAAAAGACTGGATTAAACTAATAATTTGGTGAGAAAGATTGCAAATGAAGTGGTAAAATGATTAAAGTTGTTCATACTGCTACAAGTAATTCTGACAAAATGAATTAAACTATGAAAATGCTAACAAATAACAAGTGTCTTTAAGAATTGCTTAAGAAATTAAAAGGTGTATTTTTAATGAGACAGTTGAGTATATATTTTGACATTGAATTTTGGCTTAACTCCTCTAAATTTATTTTTTATTATTTTCTTTTAATCATATTCCATGATAGTTCCATATGAATAACCATAGCACATACTAACGACTTGTCACATTCACATTACATGTCCATCCAACAAAGTTTTACATAGATAGATGACCACAATATGAAAATTCATGCAAGTTTTCTCATCATTACAATTGATGTTGTTGTAAAACTTTGAAGATATAGTCATATAGGGAAACAAAATACAAAGTTCTTTTCAGAAACATCATTTAAAAGAGATAAAGGAATGTTTGAAAATTCACCAAAATTTATAAAGAACTTTGTTGCATAATTGATAATTAAAAGAAGAAAAGTGTTAAATATAGATATCATATGATTAGATTTGATATCATATGATTAGATTTGATATGATTAGATTTGATATCATATGATTAGATTTAATTTAGAATATTTTGGGTCTTTTATGTTTTGCGCTAGTGTAAACCTAAAACTATAAATAGGGTGCCTTGTTTTGTATTCTACATTACAACAGAACAGATTTCACAGTTGCAGTTAGCAAGTGAAAGTTCAATAAGAAATCTCACATTTGTGGATAACACATTCTCTCCAAATACTTCTTCTCTCATTCTTCTCTTTCTTGTTTGTTATTCTGCTTCTCTTTTGTTGTTCTTGATAATTACTTGTTATTACCATCATTATCATATTGTGGGTTTGTTCATCAATCTTGAGATCAAGATTGAAGGGAATTCTTCATAGGGTGTGAGGTGAATTTCCAACATCTGGTATCTAGAGCTCCGGTTGAGAGATTCAAGGAAGGAAGATAGTGATGGCGATGAATTATCCGAACGACAACTTTCCGGCGACCCTGCCAATTCTCAAGAAAGACAATTATGAGAATTGGTGCAAGCAGATTAAGGTGATCTTCTGTTATCAAGATCTTTGGGATCTTGTGAAAGATGGAGTAACATCACTTGGGGAGAATGCAACGGAGGCGGAAAAGGCAGCGCACAAAGAATTGAAGAAGAAGGATTATAAAGCACTCTTTATAATTCATCAATGTGTTGATCCTGATAACTTTGAAAAGGTTAGTGATGTTGATTCAGCAAAAGAAGCATGGGAGATTCTTGAAAAGTCGTTTGGAGGCGCAGAGAAGGTGAAAGAGGTGAGGTTACAAACTCACAAGAGAATCTATGAGTTGCTTCAGATGGAAGACAACGAAAGCATTACAGATTTCTTCACCAGAGTTACAAGGTTGGTGAATCAAATCAAAGTATGTGGAGAAACGCTGACGACGAAAGCAGTTGTCTCAAAGATTTTGAGATCGTTGGCTCCAAAATTCGACCACGTGGTAGTTGCCATAGAAGAGTCGAAAGATCTGTCAGTGTTGACGAAGGAAGAGCTTCAAGGGACTCTTGAGTCTCATGAACAGAGGATGGCTGAGAGAGCTGCAGGAAAGTCGAAAGATATGGCTTTGCAGGCACAGACGGAAAAGGAGAGAAAAGGCAAAGGTAGCTGGAATGGCAACAAAGGAGGAAACCGGTCGAATCAAAAGAAACCTTGGAACCAAGGCAACCAAAGAGGTGGTGCTGCAGGTAAAGGAAGAGGTGGTGGTCGAAAGACAGACAAAAGCCACATTCAATGTTTCAATTGCCAGAAGTATGGTCATTATGTTAGTGATTGTCCAGAAAAGAAGAGAAATCAAGAGACTGATGCAAAGCTGGCAAACCATGAAGAAGAAGAAACGTTGCTAATGGTCACAACAAACGATGAAGAAAGATTTCAAGATCAGTGGTACTTGGACTCAGGATGCTCATCACACAAGACTGGAAGGAAAGATTGGTTTGTCAACATGAAGCCCTCGTCGAAGAATACGATGAAGTTTGCAAATGACAACACTCTAGCAGCTGAAGGTGTTGGTGATGTTCTGATTATGAGGAAAGATGGCAAAAGGTCAACAATTTCCAATGTGTTGTACATACCAGGCATAAAGAGTAATTTGCTCAGTATAGGGCAGCTTGTCGAAAAGAACTACAAGGTAGTTGTCGAAGACAAGATGATGAGAGTCCTCGACGCAGGTGGTAGACTAATCTTGAAGGCTCCAATGTCTCAGAATAGGACCTTCAAGATTGGACTCAATGTGATGGAGCACAAGTGTTTAGCAACTGCAGCCACTGAAGTCGAAATAGAAGTTCGATAGGACCCAGTTGCAGATGAAGCAGGTTCAAGCATACCTCGACGAACTAGACACATGCCTGCAAGGTTGCAAGAATGTGTAATCACATCAGATGATGTAGTCGATGAAGAGGGTGAGCTGGTACGTTATGCTTTCTACGCAGATGTCGAACCAGTCAATGCAGCTGAGGCATTGAAAGATTCAAAGTGGGTGAAACCAATGATTGAAGAGTTAGAGTCCATCAAAGTCAATGATACCTGGTCACTTGTCGAATTTCCGCAAGGCAAGAAGGCAATTGATGTGAGGTGAGTTTACAAGGTGAAGGTAAATCCTAAAGGAGAAGTAACTCGACACAAAGCGAGACTTGTGGCGAAAGGATTTCTTCAGAAGGAAGGAATCGACTTCGATGAAGTATTCGCACCTGTTGCTAGAATCGAAACAATCAGGTTGGTTGTTGGTCTAGCAAATATGAACAACTGGCACACATGTCAGATGGACGTGAAGTGTGCATTCCTTAATGACCCCTTAGAAGAAGAAGTTTATGTTGCACAACCAGCTGAGTTTGTGAAACAAGGCGAAGAAAGAAAGGTGTACAGGCTTCATAAAGCCCTGTATGGACTTAAGCAAGCTCCAAGGGCTTGGAATAATAAAATTGACAGCTTCTTAAGGGAGAAGGAATTTGTGAAGTGTACAACTGAGCATGGAGTATATGTAAGAAGAAGCAATGGCGAATTGCTTATACTATGTTTCTATGTTGATGATTTGTTGATAACAGGGAGTTCCAAGAAGGAGATCGAAGATTTCAAACATGACCTGAGTAAGGAGTTTGAAATGTCAGACTTGGGAAATCTCTCATATTTCCTTGGCATCAAATTCTACAAGACAAGTAGAGGTTTGATGATGCACCAAAGAAGATATGCAGGCGAGATACTCAAGAGATTTGAGATGCAAGATTGCAACCAAACTTCGACTCCAGCTGAGCCCAGATTGCAACTGTCGAAGGATTCAGATGAAGATGATGTCGATCCAACCCAATACAGAAGACTTATTGGGTCACTTAGATACCTTTGCCACACAAGGCCTGACTTAGCATACATCGTTGGTATGATAAGTAGATTCATGCAGAAACCAAAGGTATCACACCTAGCAGCGGCGAAGAGGATACTGAGGTATCTGAAAGGAACTCTCGACTATGGCATTTTGTTTCCAGCAGCTGATGAAGGAAAAGAATGCAAGTTAGTGGGATACACAGACTCCAGTTGGTGTAGTGATGCTGAGGATCGAAAATTCACAGCTGGATATGTGTTTATGTTAGGTGGTGCACCAGTTGCTTGGAATTCGAGAAAGGAACCAGTGGTGGCATTATCATCATGCAAAGCAGAATATATAGCTTCTTCCCTTTGTGCATGTCAAGCAACTTGGATGGTGAACTTGGTCGAAGAAATCACAGGGAAAAACCATAGAGCAATTACCATGAAGATAGACAGCATGTCAGCTATCAACTTGGCAAAGAATCCAATAGCTCATGGTCGAAGCAAGCACATCGAAATGAGGTTCCATTATCTACGAGAGCGGGTAGCAGAAGGGAAGATGAAGTTGAAACACTGCAGAACTGAGAATCAGATTGCAGATATCATGACGAAGGGAGTGCAGGTCGAAGCCTTCAGAAGACTAAGGGCCATGATGAATGTAGACAATTTAGACACAATGAATTAGGTGGTGTGTTAAATATAATTCATTGTGATTTGATATGATTAGATTTGATATCATATGATTAATTTGATATGATTAGATTTGATATCATATGATTAGATTTGATATCATATGATTAGATTTGATTTAGAATATTTTGGGCCTTTTATGTTTTGGGCTAGTGTAAACCTAAAACTATAAATAGGGTGCCTTGCTTTGTATTCTACATCACAACAGAACAAATTTCACAGTTGTAGTTAGCAAGTGAAAGTTCAATAAGAAATCCCACAGTTGTGGGTAACACATTCTCTCCAAATACTTCTTCTCTCATTCTTCTCTTTCTTGTTTGTTATTCTTCTTCTCTTTTGTTGTTCTTGATAATTACTTGTTATTGCCATCATTATCATATTGTGGGTTTGTTCATCAATCTTGAGATCAAGATTGAAGGGAATTCTTCATAGGGTGTGAGGTGAATTTCCAACAAAAAGGAACTTTGCTGCATAATTGATAATTGAAAGAAGAAAAGAAAAGATGAATTAAATTGGAGAAGAAAAAAAATCGAATTAAAAAAAAAAAGAGGATGAATATTTTTGCAGAATTTCTCTGTACACTTCAAAATGGAGTTTTATTCAACTATGCAATTGTATTCTCTCTTACAGTTTCAACAATAGGGGTTACTCCATATTTATAAGTTGAGTTTGTTCGCTCCTTAAGCAAAACTCTAAATAACATAATCAGCTAAAATTATAAAATAAGTCCAAGTCAAAATCTCTGATGTCTTTGAAATTGAGATGACCTAGTCAATAGTACCATATCCACTCATCCCTACTGGTTGCAGTTGCAAGGCACTTGTGCTCCATCACGTTAAGTTCAATCTTAAAGGTTCTATTTTGAGACGTGAGAGCCTTCAAGATTAACCTTTCACATGAGTCGATAACTCTCATCATCTTGTCTTCAATCGACATTTTCTAATTCTTTTCGACCAACAACCCTATGCTGAGCAAATTACTTTTCATGTTTGGTATGTACAGTACATTGGAAATTATTGACCCTTTGTCATATTTCCTCATAATCAGAACATCACCAATACCTTTAGCTGCTAGAATATTGTCATTTGCAAATTTCATCATATTCTTCATTGATGGTTTTATGTTGAAAAACCAATTCTTCCTACCAATCATGTGGATGAGCATCCTAAGTCCAAGTATCATTGGTCCTAAAATCTTTCATCGTCTCTTGTTGTGACCATCAGCAACACCTCTTCTTCTTCATGCTTTGCAAACTTTGCATCATTTTTTTGATTCTTTTGTTTTTCAAGACAATCACTAAAGTAATGACCATACTTCTGACAATTGAAGCACTGAATGTGACTTTTGTCAGGTTTTCAACCTCCATCTCTTCCTTTACCAGCAACGCCATCTCTTTGGTTGTTTTGGTATGGGGTCTTTCTCTAATTCAACCAGCCTCCTTCTTACTGATTTCAACCAGTCGAATTTGCTAGTCTCCTCTACCTTTGTTATTGAGCCACTTCCCTTTACCTTTCTTTTCTCTTGCTGATTGCTCCTACAAAGGCACATCACTTTTCGACTTGCTTGCAGCTCTTTCAATCATTATTCATTCATGAGATCCAAGCGTCCCTTGAAGCAATTCATTTGTCAATGTTGACAAATCTTTCGACTCTTCTATGACTACTACCACATGGTCAAACTTTGAATTCAATGGCGTTAAAATATTTACAACAACTGATCTTGATGTCAACACTTCTCTACATACTTTGATTTGATTCACCAATTTTATAACCCTAGTGAAAAAATCAGTTATACTTGTCTTTCATCCGAAACAATTCATACATTCTTTTGTGAGTTTGTAATCCCACCTCTTTCACCTTCTATGCGCCTCCAAACGATTTCTAATACTTCTTTTGACAATTCTACATCACTGACATTTTCAAAATTATCTGGATCAACACACTGATGAATTATAAAGAGAGTTTTATAATCTTTCTTTTTCAATTCTTTATGTGCAACCTTTTCTTCATTTGTCGCGTTTTCTAAAAACGACGTCACTCCCTCCTTCACAAGATCCCAATGATCTTGACAACATAAAACAACCTTCATTTGTTTACACTAATTTTCATAATTCTGATCCTTCAAAATTATGAGACTTGCTGAAAAATGTTCACTCGGATGATTCATTTTCATCGTGTTTTACTTCCTACAAATTGCTCCGCCAGTGCTCTAGATACCAAATGTTGAAAATTCACCAAAACCTATGAAGAACTTCGCTGCACAATTGATAATTGAAAAAAAAAAAGAAAAAAAAAGATGAATTGAATCGGAGAAGAAAGAAAGATTAGGATTTTAGAGAAAAAGGGAAAAAGGATGAATAATTCTGCAGAGTTTCTCTCTACACTTTAAACTGAAATTTTATTCAACTATACAACTGCATTCTCTCCTACAGTTCCAATAATAAGGGTTACTCTCTATTTATAGGGTGAGTTTGCTAGCTTCTTAAATAAAACTTTAACTAATCTAATTCAGCTAAAATTACAAAATAAGCCTAAATTAAAATCTCTGTCGAAATATACTACGACATTTTGACATTTACATATTTAGACACTTTTTTCTTCTATTGAGCAATCTATTTCGACACAAGGAATTACAATCTCAATAAAAAAAATCGTATAAATAAACCAAGGGCCTGACAATGCAAACCCTTAAGAAGACCTGGATGTCTCCATCAGTGCAGTGTAGTGCAAAGTTTTTTTTAACCAAACCAACATATCACTTTGCGAGGAATCAACTTTACACATGAAAAATTTGCTGCCAAATGCTTGATGAAGTAGAGGGTCCAGGCTTCACTCTTGAACTACAAAACATATCCTCTAGAATGAAGGTATCCAAATAAAGCCAATTGTGGATCAATCATAACACCTGTCAGTGCCACGTAACTGATAAGAAGGATAAGACCATGCCAATCAGATATCGTATTATTACAATGCCTGTCATTTACGGGGATGGGAAACCCATACCAAGGACCTTCAAAACCATGTTCAATGCAGCCTTCCACATGCAATTCTGCAAAGGTTCAACACTCAGATAGTTTCAAGTAATCAAGGATACAGTATTCACATGTCTCCGGTATATCTTACTTTACCCCAGGCCCCAGCAGAGAGGCTCTTCTTGTGGGAAACTCTACATCCCCTCATTCCCATATCAATTCTGTATAATAGAATATGTATTTTCTGCTTCTTAAGCATAATACGTTTCCAAAACAGAAGCACGGAGCTGGTTCCTATCATCAGTTTGATTGGCAGACCTTTCTTAATTGCTTTATGATACAATGGTTCAGAAAATAAAGCTCATGCCACGGTTGGGCAAAAACTTCGAACATACAGGCAAGTAGGCAACAACATATGACGTGCACTGCTCGTCTGTAGCACCGACGCCTCTGAAAAAAGATGTGTTTGTTTCGGTGTCTGACACCGACACTTGTAATTATTTTTAATTTATTTATTTTATTAAATAATTATTAGTGTCGACGTGTCACTGTTGGTGTCGCTTTTCCGGTGTCCGTGCTTCATAGACTCGGGACATAAAGTAATCGGGAAAACATTAAAGAATATATCTAACTGGCTGAAACTACCAAGCAATGTACTTCTTCTTGATACTTTCCTTTGATCTCTTTCTGTATCCAACTATACCCTGACGGTTTTTTCATTCCTTTTTTGCTTATCAACTTTTTAACTTCTTCTGCACACTCCCATTTATCATTTGCTGCATAAGTGTTTGCTAGAAGAACATAATTTCCAGAATCTGTAGGGTCAATCTCAAAGAGATGTCTGGCAGCAGTCTCACCCAACTGCATATTTCCATAAACTTGGCAAGCTGCTAATAAAGAACCCCAAGATGTTGCATCAGCACTAGCCGAATTCTCCTGTATGAGACTGTATGCTTTTTCCAATTGGCCAGCCCTACCAAGAAGATCAACCATGCAAGTATAGTGCTGAGGTAATGGCTCAATACCATAAACCTCAGTCATAATCTGGAAAAACCGACAACCTTGTTCAGTTAGACCAGAAGCACTACATGCATTGAGAACCCCAACGAATGTAACTTGGTTTGGCTTTAAACCTTTCTGCTGCATCTCTAAGAAAAGATCTATGGCATCCTGTGATTTCCCGTGCTCCGCAAAAGCTGCAATCATTGCACTGTAAGTATACAAATCTCTGTATCTCATCATACTAAACTCCCTCCATGCTAAGTCTATATTTCCACACTTTGAGTGCATGTAGATCAATGCATTGGAAACAATATGTGTCCTTTCTGAGATGAAAAGAAATAGGTTCCAACCGAACAAATGGACAAAGGTTAGTGCCAAGCATTTTTAACCTAAAATATAGACATGATAATAAACCATCAAAGGAAAAAAAAAAGGATGGACCTACCACAGAAACCCTTCTGGATGTGGTGCGTCAATGAGTTAGACATTCTAATGTCCCTAAGTTGAGCACAAGCTGATATTGCAGCCACCATTGCCACCTCAGTAATTTTAATCTTTGCTTGTCTCAATTTCTCATACATCTCAATAGCTTCCTTGGCATATCCATTTTGGGCATAACAAGCCAGCATTGCTGCACAGATTGATGGATCCCATGGCACTGATATCCCATCAAATATTCTTTTGGCATCACTCACATTTCCTAATTTCCCATACCCAGCTATCATTGCAACCTGTGCGACCTCGTCCTTGCCGCTCATGAGATCATACAATTCCTTGGCAGCCTTCATGTCTCCACAGTTTGTATACCCAGCAACCATAGTAGTCCAAGTAAAAGAATTCCTTTCCCCCATGATATCAAACAACAACCTTGCATCAATCATCTTCCCCACCTTGGCATACCCACAAATCATAGCCGTCCATGCAACAACATCTCTCTCAACCATTCCATCAAACACATCACGTGCATCACACACACAGCCACATTTCGAATACATATCAAGAAGTGATGTTTGCACAATCTTGTTACCAATAAACCCTGACTGCATCACTCTCGCATGCACTTGTTTCCCTTCAACCAGAGCAGGGACACGCCCGCACGCGTTGAGGACTGATGAGAATGTGAACTCAGACGGAAAAATACTATTTTGATGCATTCTAACGTAGGTGAAAATGCAATGGCGAAAATGGGTGCGATGGGAAAGGAATGCACGAATGACAGAAGTCCATAGAAAGCAACTGGGGCAGTTTGGCATTGTATCAAACAGTTTGTGGGCATAGTAAAGATTAGATTTTTCAGCACTAAAGTGAAGAACCTGAAGTAGCAGACGATCAAAAAAGCGATGGGGTGGTTTTGGAGTGAGGAGTTTGATAAAGAGTGCATGAGTTTGTTTAAGATGAGCAATGGTTTTGGCATTGTTGAGCAATTGGTTTAAAGTATTATGGCAAGAACTGGATAACTTGTGCTCTTTACGTACCATGAAAGAATATCAGGAATGTGACTATGTAATTAGGTTTCTAAAAGGAATAACCTACACGCAATGACTATTCCCTAGAATATCTTCTCACTAACATACCTCATAACAATAAACTTGTTCCAACACTAAACAGTCAATTCCACACCTTCTCCAACAACATACTTGCTCTATCTTCTTCATGACTTTGGCGTATCTCATCAAACACTATATCACATGTTGCTTTCATCATTAACAAGCTCCCTTTAAGCTTTTGAAATATAAAACTCTCTTCTCCATTCTTTATAATATTTTACTTGAATAGTCTACTATCAAAGTGTTTAGTTGTTTGATTTATATTTCCTGTTCTAAAAGAAATAGAACTAAATTAGATCCTAGATCTAAGAAAATCATATATCTAAGTAATAGACATGGTGTTAAAGATTACATTTTATTTGATTTACATAATAGAAACCTTTTTGTATCCAAAGCCACCTATTTATTTAAAAACATATTCCCTTACACCATCACATCACTTATTCCCAATAAATTTGTACAACAATAAACCATTCTACATGACTACTCAAATATCTTTACACTAACATACCTCATAACAATACACATATCCCAAACACTAAACAATTCATTTCATGCTTCCTCCAACAACATATTGTCACTATTTATGTGGTATTTGGATCGATTTCTAGTGTTGATAAGGGTAGCTTTGTAATTCGACAGGAGTTGTGCATGGTGTAGTCGAAGTTTGTTCAAGCATGTTATCAAAATATGTTAGCTTTGTGTTTAAGTTAGCATGTCGAATTGGGCATTGCTTGTAAGTCCATTTGTTAAGTTAGCTTGTAACCTAAGTTAACTTAGTAGTATATAAATAGACTAGTTCTATCAGGTTGTTGAGAGAAGTTAATTATTGTTATTCACGTGTAATCTTTGAACCCTTATTGAAAAAGTGAATAGTAAAATAGTTTTAACTAATTCTTATTCTTCTTCTTCCTTCTTCTCTCTTTCGTAAAACCTAATAGGGTTTCTTTTGCTTGTTCAAGAAACTCAATCTTTATCTGATAACTTTATTCTCTTATTGACGACATTATTTAACTACAAACCGGTGCGTTGAGCGTGAGGAGAAGATTTCGTCAACAAAGTATGAGATTGTGAAGTTTATCAGTGTGAATAATTTCGATTTGTGGTGCTTAAAGATGCAAGTCTTTCTTGTTCAACAGGGTTTGTTAGAAGCATTGAAAGGATAAGAGAAGATGAATGAATGCCTTATTAAAGAATGCTTAAACAACAATGATCGAAAAAGCCCGCAGTACCGTTATGTTGAGTTTTGGTGATAACGTTCTCTGGCAAGTTTCAAAGGAGAAAACTGCAGCTAGTGTATGGACGAAACTTGAAGGTTTCTAAATGACGAAATTATTGGTTAATCGTCTCTACTTGAAGCAATTTTTGTATTCATTCAAGATGAGTGAAGACAAAGCCTTAGTTGTTCGGCTAGATATATTCAACAAGATGATTCGTGATCTTGAGAATATCGATGTCAAGATTAATGATGAAGATCAAGCGTTATTGTTGTTGTCTTCTTTACCTAAGTCTCACACTCATTTCAAAGAAACTCTCTTGTATGGAAGAGATTCGTTAACCTTTAAAGATGTTCAATCTGTCTTGTACTATAAGGGTTTGAACGAACGAAAGGAGCAAAAATCATCTTCTGTTGGTCAGGGTTTGTTCGTTAAAGGGAAACTCTTGAAGAAAAATGGTAGGTTTGAGAAGAAGAAGGGTAAAGTTCTACATAATTCTTATGGTGGTAATGTTCCTACTATTAAGTGTTATCATTGTAAGTACCTGATCGACTGAACAATCATAGTGGAAAGGATAATGGCAATGTAGCCATTGTGCAAGAGGGTTATGAATCCTCTGATGTCCTGGTGATTTCAAGCAGCAGCTCTAGCAAGTAGTGGATTATGGATTCAGAGTGTACTTGGCACTTGACTCCAAACAAAGACGTGTTTGAAGAATTTTGTGACCAAGATGATGGATCAGTACTGCTGGAAAACAACAAAGCTTGCAAAATTGCAGGTATTAGATACGTAAGATTCAAGCTCTATAATGAGTCAGTAAGGCTATTGACTGATGTTAGGTATGTACTTGATCTTAAGAGGAATTTGATTTCTCTTGGTGAATTTGACAAGAAAGGACATGTTTTCAAAGGAGAGCAAAGTATCCTACAGGTAATGAAGGCTTCGTAGGAATCCTTGAGATGCGTGAAGAAATAAGGCTTGTATACCCTTGAGGATGAGGTTGTAAGTGGTTCAGCAGATGTGGCATTCACAAAACCTGTGTCGAAGACTGAGCTATGGCATAAGAGACTTAGTCATGTTAGTGAAAGAGGTCTGGTCGAATTGTCAAAACAAAATTTGTTGTATGGTGACAAGGTCGAAAAACTGGAGTTTTATGAACCTTGTGTATTTGGTAAATCATGTAGAATGAAGTTTAACAAAGGTAAGCAAATAACACATGGGCTCCTTGATTACATTCATGCTGATCTTTGGGGGTCTACAAGAAATCTTTTATACTCAGGTCCAAAGTATTTCCTATCCATAGTTGGTATTATTCTAGAAAGTTATAGGTATTCATCCAGAAGACTAAGGATGAAACTTTTGAAAATTTCAAAAGTTGGAAGACTCTGGTCGAAAATGAAACTGGCAGGAAGGTCAAGAGGTTTAGGACCAATAATGGTCTCGAATTTTGCAATGAGGATTTTGACAGCTATTGTGTTGCGTCTGGTATTGCAAGGCATATAACTACTCCATAAACTCCCCGATAAATTGGTTTGGCTGAAAGGTTTAATCGAACCATTTTGGAATGAGTAAGGTGCATGTTAGTTAGTGTAAGATTGAAAAAGGTGTTTTAGGCTGAGGCAGTCATGACTGCAGCTTACCTGATAAATAGGTGTCCCTCGACAGCTTTAGGGATGAAAACATCTAAAGAAGTCTGGTCAAAACATCCACCTAATCTCGACAGACTTAAAGTATCTAGCTGCGTAGCCCATGCTCACATTAGGTAAGACAAGGTCGAACCTAAAGCTCTGATATTTATGTTTATTGGATACCCTGGAGGAGTTAAAGCTTATAGGTTGTGATGTCTTAAGCAAGGTCATATGAGGTGTATCACAAGTCGAGATGTAGTTTTCAATGAAGCAAAAATGGCTTTCAGAAAAACTGATGACGTTGGTCGAAGCACCAAGATCTCTGAAGAAGAGCTGGAACAAAAAGGGATTCCTATTGAGGTGAAGCATGTTGATGTTGAGTTACATAACCCATATGAAGTCGAAGAAGAAGCAAAAGTTATTATCGAAGCTGAGGAGACTGATAATGACTACTTGCTGGCAAAAGACAGGTCGAGAAGAGTCATCAAGCCACCTCAGAGGCTTCGTTATGCAGATCTCATAGCTTATGCCTTAATATCTGCAAGTGAGATTCTTGAAGAAGAACCTAAAGACTATAAGGAAGTTAAGAGGAGTCAAAATAAGACTGAATGGCCGAAAGCCATGGATGATGAGATGAAATCTCTTCAATGATAATAACATTTGGGAGCTTATCGAGAAACCTGCAGGGGCCCGGTTAGTCAGTTGTAGTGGATTTTCAAGGTTAAAGAAGGAAATGAAGGAGTGATGTCAAAGCGTTTTAAGGTAAGGTTAGTTGCGAGTGGGTTTACTCAGAAAGTCTACTTCAATGATGTGTTCTCATCTATTGTAAAGCATATATCCATTATAATATTTTTAGCCATGGTAGAAAAGTTTGACCTAAAACTTGAACAAATGGATGCGAAGACAACCTTCATGTATGGTGATCTAGATGAAACAATCATGATGAGACAACTTGAAGGGTATGCATAAAAGGGAAAGGAAGATTATGTGTGCAAGCCAAATAGGTATTTGTATGGCCTGAAACAATCTTCTCGCCAATGAAATAGGAGATTCGACAAGTTCATGACACACATTGGTTTCACTAAGAGTCCGTTTGACCATTGTGTTTACTTCAAGTTTCGACCTGGAAATTCACTTTTTATTTTGTTGCTTTATGTGGATGGCATCCTCATAGAGATCAATAGCGTCGAAGATGTTATGAATGTGAAGGATGAACTCGATGAAGGATTTGATAGTCGCCTCTAGAATTCTCGGGATTGACCTCTAGAGAGATAGAAAGTAGTAGAGATTATGCTTACTCAAGAGACATGACTCAAAAAGATTATCGACAAGTTTGGTATATCGAACTCAAAGTTTGTTCTAACACCGACTAATCCTCAGTACAAGCTGAGTATGACTCAAAGTCCTAGTACTGAAGTAAAAAGCCTATATGAATAACATTTTATATGCTAGTATAGTAGGTTCTTTGATGTATGATATGGTTTGTGTGAGGTTAGACATAGCGTACAATGGGAGACTTGTAAGCAGGTATATGGTCAAGCCTAGGAAGGCGCACTGGAAAATCTTAAAATGGATTCTTAGGTACACAATGGGTGTCTAAGCAGAGTCCTGATTTATGGTGGAGCTTGTGGTGACGATAGCAAAGTTCAAATCGAAGGATTTGTCGACTCTGATTATGCAGGTTATATGGATTTCAGAAAATCTATTTCTCGATATGTGTTCATTATGTTTGACACAACAATCAGTTGGAAAGCAACACTTCAGAAGGTTGTTGCCTTATCAACCACTGAAGTGAAGTATATCGCCCTCACTGAAGCTGTGAAAGAAGTACTTTGGCTTGAAATTTTTGCTAAGGAGCTGAAACTTCTAGGTCGAGTTATCACTGTTAAATGTGATAGTCAAAGTGAAATACACATGTCAAAAAATTCAACCTATCATGAACGAACCAAGCACATAGATGTTAGGATGCACTTCGTCAGAGAGATGATCGAGCGTGGAGAAGTCCAAGTGCTGAAGGTTTCGACTGATGACAATGTTGCTGATATGATCACCAAGACATTGCCAAGTGGCAAGTTTTTCCACTTTATGGAGTTGATAAAGTTGCATAATGAAAGCTAGTTTATTCCCTTGTTAGTATAGAGTTTGCTCTAAGGTGGAGATGTGTGGTATTTAGATCGAACTCTGGTGTCAAAAAGAGTAGCTTCATTGTTCGACAAGAGTTGTGCATGTTGTAGTCGAAGTCTGTTCAAGCATGTTGTCGAAATATGTTAACTTTGTGTTTAAGTTAGTATGTCGAATTGGGCCTTGTAAGCTCAATTGTTAAGTTAACGTGTAACTTAAGTTAGCTTAATAATATATAAATAAATTAGTTCTGTTTCACAATAATTTTTTATGACAATAGGTCTACAATTCATATTGCAAACAATCCTGTTTTTGATTAATGCACTAAACACATTGAAATGAACTATCACGAAATTCGAAATTAACTTCAAGTCAAAATAATATATCTCATGTCAATCAGCTCAACCAACCAAATTATTATAGTTTCCACGGCCCTTTACACCTTAGTCCCTTCAATATACTATCGCCCAAACTTAAATTTTATTCAACATACACTCCAATTTTAGGAAGGGTGTTAAACAGAGCAACCAACCAACAATCCTCTACACCATAATCTCTTCACTATACTATCACCCAAATTTGAATTGTTCAACATACACTCCAATTTAAGGAAGGGTGTTAAACATTGCAACGCTTAATTATTTTTTAGATTATTAAGTTCATAGTTGATGATTTTAGATTATTAAGTTTATTTTATAAGAGTTGATGATTCCATAAGCATTGGTTATAGTAGTTGTAACTACCCTAAGTTGTAACTATGCCAAAAATTAAGATCTCACTTCTCTTCGATCATTAAGACATTAAGATGTAAGGGTCAAGTCTTTCAAACTCCTCCAAACAACTCTTCTAATACAATTTTTAAATTCTCGCAAATTAGACTATTTTTATATGATAAATAAAATTAAACCCCTCAAAATTCTATTCACCTAAATCCTTCAATTATTTTCAAGTCACCCTCTTTTCTATCCTTTAATTGTTTCCACGTCACCCTCTTTTCTGAAACTCCGAAGCAAAATCTGTCATTATTTTTGTAGATACATCAAGTGTCCTAGCCGTTTGTAACCTCGCAAAATTTGATGTCTTTTTTTTCTTACTTGCAGCCGTTTGTAACCTCGCAAAATTTTGCAGAAGGTTATGATGTCTTTTTTTTTTCTTTCTTGTAGCCGTTTGTAACCTCACAAAATTATGCAGAAGGTGCTGCTGTCTTTTTTTTTTCTAGAATCTATTCAAATCTACTTTGACCGCTTGCCCCGTTCTTTGAAAGGCTTTGATAGGAAAGCCTAACCAGGGCGGACATGTCTCTTTGCCACCCCTAAACTTTAATACTTTAATGCATTGTGAAATGAATTTCTTATTATATGTGATAAAGAAAATACATAAACACAGGCGAAATAGAGCATGTTAAAGCAGATAATTTAAACTTTAAACTGCACTTCAGAATACATCATACAGAAGCAACTAAAACTTAACTCTTCAATTGTCAAATTTTTAATATAATTTATAAACTCTTGTGTTGCTAAAGTTAAGCTTTCTAGACACACCAAGAAAGCCATATACTTCTATTACATGTATCTCATTTTAGCAATTTATTTATTTACCAAATTTACAGAACCAAATAAAATTTTGGAATGGAAGCATAGAAATGTGAGCGAAATATTAATCTCTGACTAAAAGAACTGTAACAATAGACAACAATCAAATGGCCTGATGCACAACTTGCTTCTTGACATAATATGAAGTTCAAGGATTGTCCCTACTCCCTAGGTTCAAGAGCAGCAATTTCCTTCATGACTTGAGCTTTGTCAGCTTCAAATTGTTCATCCTCTAAAAATCACAATAAATATGCAAATGTGGGAAGATGATACCATTAAAATAATTGCAAACTACTGACAAATAGCATCAGATCCTTTACCTTTATCGATTTTCAAGTCGCCCAACAGCCTCAGAAGCTTGTTTCTGTTGGTAACAAGTATGCCGATGATATCTGGTGGTTTCTTTTGGTTAGCAGCAAATAGCTGTTACAACAAGGCATCAATACAGAGAAGCATAAGTTGTGAGGCAAAAGGTTAAGAACAACAGCTTCAACGTGAATGATATATTATGTAATTAAGTAATTACAATACCTTGAAAACATGAAATGCTTCGATCTGTATGCTCTTGCTTGACTCCTGCAGAAAGATATCAGCAATAATATATTAAAATCCTGTGTAAACATATATAATTAACTACTGAACTTTCTTTTCTATATTAAAATGCGTGCTCATCAGCAGAGCCGTCTTAAGTTTTTGATGGCCCTAGCAACGGTTCAATCATTATAAAACAATCAGAGGCCCTATTTAACCAAGTTAACAGTCACAAATATTTTGAGGCCTTATTTATCTACGGTTTAACTGTGACAAATTTTGAGTCATGTTAGGTAGCTCGCCTTACACGCCCTCAAAGACGGCTCTACTCATCATATCAAAGACGGGGCTCTACTCACCAGAAACCCAATATTGACCATAAGGTTACCTATTTAGTAATCACTATGCCATGACAGACGGGCTGGAACAGTATGAACCTCTGAACAGGGTGCTAAGTATTTAAATGAAACAAATACATTTACTAATGCAGAAAAATAAGGCAGAAAAGAAGACAAGTTGTAACTCTTGAAACACATATGAAGTTATACAGGAAAAACCATACTCTCATAAGATTCATTAAAATCCTTAAGTTATCTCTGGAGCTGACATATCTTGACATTACAGCAGCATTTGAGCGATCAAGTAACATATCTCCCAACAACTGTAAAAGAAAGAGAGAAAAACATAACTACATATCAATTTAACAAGAAATAAAAATACCATTAAACAAGCAAAAATTTATTACAACAATTTCAAGAGGATAATTCTTTCTCTGAATCCTAGACATCTCCATTCTTGCCTAATTCAATATTCTTACAGTCAAGATAAATGCAAAAAAAAACTCACAACATACCTTCACAGCTTGGCGCCTTGTAATATAATTTGAAGATTCCAATAGTTTGGAGTTATATTCATCAAAAAACTGAAAGAATTTTACAATTAAAACAAATGAGTTGTGGCTGGTAACTAGCATGGAATGAGATAAACCAAATATAAAATATTTGCAAGTAACAGAATTGTTTGGTTTCAGAGAGAAAGTGCAAGAAAATAGTAAGAGGAAAAAATGTACAAGGAAAAAAATAGTTGAGTATTTTAGTTGATTGGAATGAAAGAAAAATGAAATCAAAGGATGATAGAACTTTTCTCCTTCTCTTGATTGATTGGTACAAAGTGCCAGAAAAAAGTATGCATGTGAAATGACGTAAATATTAATATTAAAATATGTAAATAATTAATAATAAATATGGTTAACTGTTAAATAGATAAGGTTATTGTGGTAATGATAACAGCTACAATATGCAGCCTTTTCTAATGCTTTCCATCCAAAAGGGAAGGAAACACTTTAACACGTAGGCCCTGCATATTATTCCATTCCCTCTGTTGTATGTTGTGAACCAAACATGAATGGATCGCAATCATTGTGTTTTCATTTCTAACATTTCCCTTCCTCTCTCTTATGTACGTTACAAACAAATGTTAAAAGTGTCCTCACCAGCACAAAGTTACTAACTATTAGTCTATTATTATAAGAACCTTCGCCAATCAAACATACCATGATACCACCCATGCTAGGAAGAGGTGGGATGTCATAGGACAAAAAGTGGCATGTCAAAAAGAAGCATAAAACTAAAAAGGCAAATATTTTTATAATTAAATTTGGTGTGTATGGGGAGAACCTACCCATTCATAATTATTGGAAAGGAATTCGGCTACAGTAGATTTATGCCTCGTCATGAGTTCCTGCAACAAAAAGGCATGATAAAATAACAAACTTTGTGGGCAAAAAGTGCACGACGCCAAAACTAATAACTACCTTAAAAGTTGCTGCGGCATCTGCAGCTATGTCGAAGTTTGGGATCTGAATGTAGTCAAAAAACTTCTTCATATGAGGTGATTCTAGAACATATCTGATATATCAAACCAAGATTTAACGCGTAAGTCACAGAAGTTGTACTTGAAAGAAATAAAATACTTATCGACAACTTTATTTTTTCATCTAACTACTGTCAAGTTTTTGCACGAGCTTCTTACAAATTACCTTTCTCATTGGCAATTAAAACAATTCACTTAGAGGTAAAATTACATGAAAATATAGCAATTAATTATGACGTACGAAACATGAAACTAATCAAACGTGAATTAAAACCTCGACCAAACTAATTGTATTTCTGCTGGAAAACAACAATCACAAGTTTGAAATCACATAAACGACAAAAAATGAAATGATTTGCTTCTTTTTCCTTACTTCGCAACAATCTGATGACGTACGAAACATGAAACTAATCTAACATGAATTAAAACCTCGACCAAAATGATTGTATTTCAGCCGGAAAACGACAATCACAGGTTTTAAATCACAGAAACAACAAAAATGAAATGATTTGCTTCTTTTTCCTTACTTTGCAACAATCTGATGACGTATGCACTCCCTTAACATTGCACCATAATGCAAAGCCATCTCTGGGTTTTCATAGCTGAAAAAAATAAAAGTCAATAGCATACTATAATCAATTTCATAAAAAATAAAATAAAAAACGCACAGATTTAAGAAACATGACTAGTATCCACAAAATATACACATAAAATTCAACTAATATTCGAAACTTAGATTTAGATTTCAATCCATTTGGCCAAACCAGTAAACTCACCAACACACTATAAGTCAAACATCATGAAACCAAAATGTTAGCACATTATTTGACAAAAAAAATCTCCATCCAACCGTTATTTACCTAGATATCAAAATATCCATAAGATCCATATTCCTTTCCAAGTAATCAGACGCGATCAGCTTAGACTGAACCTGCTGCCTCTGTAAATTTGCAACTACTTGAGTAGCATCTTTCCTGGCCTGCACAATCACAATCACAAAGTCTCAATACCAGACTAATACATATATCACAATCTGCGTTAACAACAAATCAATAACTACCTCCAAGTTCAATTTCGGAAGACACTCGACAAGAAGTCGAAAAGTATTTTCGTTAAAGAACTCCTGAGTCAATTGCGAACAAGCTTCCGGCACTGGTTCAGCTTCACTATTTCCATACAGAATTGTTTTCATCTCTCTTAAATTCTTAAACAACTCGATCATCTAGTGATAACAGAACCATCAAACATTAGCAGAAATTGAAATTGAAAATAAAAAAGAGGAACAGAGCGATTGAAATAAAAACCTTGTCATTATCGCGCTTGTTAACTGAAGCATTCTGGAGAAGACGGAGAAGATCTCGAGTGTTGCGGACAATGTCGGCAGGAGTACGGGGCTTAGGCTTGAAGAGGCTCTTGGATTCCGTCGGAGGTGGAGGTTCGGAATAAACCACCACCTCCGATGAAGAGGCTCTTGCAAGCCCCTTCGATTTCGACAAGCACACACCTATTTTTGCTAATTATGAATCATCTATTTGATTGATTGCGTTAGGGTTTTTTTTTAATTCCGATCGAGAATCGATTAATCTTCGCTTCTCTTCTCTTCCAACTGTGTTTTTGTTTCAGTGTTTGTTTGTTTGTTTGTGTTGGGTTGTTGTGCTCCTCTTTCAACTACGCTAATCGCTAACTAATAACTTAATTTACAGTACATTTATGTTTTCTTGGCTTTTCCCCTCTTTGTCCTCAACACGCGTCCGTTTTCGTTAATAACCTGTTCCTTGCCGATTTCTCTACCAACAAAAACAATATTAAATGTTAGTATTGGTTATTTTTTTATTTGGTTTAATCAACCTCAAATTTAATAATTTATTATTGGTTTAATTTAATATTTTGCTTTATTTTCTTAACTAAATAAATTATAAAATATTTTTTTAAATCAATTTTGTTATATGAGATGGTTTCTATCTTCTTGGATATTTACAATTTCTTAATTTTTTTTTCTCTTTGTTTTTTTAATTGTTTATCTAATTTGAATTTTTAACAAAATGAGAAAGAAAAAAAGAAAAAATGCGCTCTGCATTCTTTTTTCACTTTCAAACCCTTAATCAACTGGAGAATGTGAGTGGTGCGAAGAAAGAGCAAGCGACGAGACGCATATAAATCTCGTTGAATACTAAATGAGTGTAAACCAACCATTGTGCATTTTCGGACGAAAATTTCCTCAAGGTATGATTACTATTGCTAATCATGTTCCCCATCAATCTTTTTCTTTTTAGCACCTTATCAAGATTTCACCAAGGTTCTGGAGCAAATCAAAGTTTATGACTAGTTCGAGATGTGACACTAGCATTCAACTCTGTGTTTGCAACTGCAAGAGTCAAACCTATTGTCATTATGCTTGAAGAAATAAAAGTGTATCTAATACAAATATGAGAGTCAAATAGGTCGAAGATTGTCAAATTTGAAAGTACAATTCTACTAAATATAAAAAAGATGATGGAAAAGGAGTCACAAAAAACAAACCATTGGATTGTGAGGTAATATGATTATATTGTGCTTTCTACACGTAATATGATTGTCTTACAATTGTATTATGATTATATTGTGTTTTCTACATGATCACAAACAACTCTCAGTCAGCCACCACAAACACCTCCTAGTCAGCCACCACAAGCACCACTCATCCAGGCAGTAGCAACACCTTCAACTCAGCCACCACCCCAAAAGAAAATAAGACATTAAAGGGGAGGGGGAAACATGTTTCAAGTCAACAATAATTTCTAATTTCTGATCTTTGTTTTGATGTTTTGTTATGTTGTTTTGTAATGTAATGAATTATGTGAATGATATGGCTTATAATGCCATTTTGAATTATGCTCTGATATGTAACTCTTCATTATGAATAATAATGTTATTTTGGACTATATGCCTTATAATGTCATTTTGAACTGATATGTAATTTTGTTAATACTCATTGGAATGATATGGCTTATAATATCATTTTACATTGGTCCCATAATTGTATTATAGATTTCAAATTAGACCTTAACTAAATTGTACTGTTTCACTTTAGTCCCTAAATTAGTATGTTACACTAGTGTTTTTTTACCATTTTTTTATACTTGTGTTTTGTTTCATTGCTATATCATTGTTTTGTATGAGTATTACTTCAATGTTTTGTTTCAGTTATAATGGTACAATATACTTAACACATTTTTTCTCATAATTCAACAAACACAATGCTTTACCCTTATCTTATTTGAAATATATTGTTACAAACACAAGATTCAACCTTAATCTAAAAATCTCAACCATAATGGACATTTTCAACCATCCTCTAATATGGAGAACCTCATTCTTCAATTTTAAAATTTTCTTCTTTTACCTTTGAATCTTCAAATCCCTTTAATCAACAATTTTATCACCTAACCACTTGAAGAAATTACATCCCTTATCCATTTGATTTCTATAATTTCTACAATCCCAAAATTTTCTCCCATAGTTCACATTGTTCATATTACTTATAGTACTAAGAACACTTCCTCTTTTTTCTACGAAGCACATATCTAGTTGTCCCAAAGCTTTGGTTGTTTGGAATTTAAGCATTGCTTGCACTCTTTGACATTAGGGACAAGAATACGCAGCAGTGGAAAGATGATGATTGAACATAGAAGAAAACAAAAGAAGGAAAGATGGTGATTGAACAATACAAAAGAAGGAACGTTGATGTCGCTGATTTAAGAAAACCCTGAAAACAAAATAGGGAAGATGATAATTTAACCCTAGAATGTGTTTATAAAACAATTGTTGAGTCAACATTTTACTATTTGCCTAGTTGTTTGGGGTGGCAAAACAGGTCGTAGCCCGCCGGGTCACCCCGCGCACCCGCCAAAAAATGGCGGGTTGGGTTGGGATTTTGGGCACGCTGCCCACTAAAGACCGACGCCTTCAAAAACCCATCACCTGCCTAAGCCTGCCGCACTTGTTCATTCAGCTTATCCCGCCTTAACCCCGTCATTTTTTAGTTAATTCTAGTAATTCCAATTCTTGATGGTTTTATTTTATACATTTATTTGAGAATATATGCAATATTTTTTGAAGTAAAATTTGTTTAAGAGATGCTTTATAAAAATTATTCTAAAAAATAAGTGAAAAATCTAATCGAAATGTAAAAACAAACCTATTAATCTATTAAAAAATGAAAAATAAATAAAATAGTAGGCAGGCAAGCCCGCCACCTTGACGGGGCGAGTTAAGGCGGGTAACACGGGGAAGGGCGGGCGGCCCATTTTTGCACCCCTACTAGTTGTCATGTCACATAGTCAGTATTTAATGTTTTTTCAGAAAAATTAACGGCATGAACCTTTTCTAGTAACATAGTGGTTTTTAGGGGACTACTTTGTAACGTGTTTTAGTTAAGGGACTAAAGCGAAATAATAAATAAAGTTAAGATATTCGGTGACTAATTATGCGTTTTAATTTTATTTTTAAGGCTTTAAAAAACTTCAATAAGTTTTAATCTTTTAAAAAAATTGACATTATTTTTGGACTTTATTACTAAAATGATATATTGAATTGAGATTTTTAAAAATTATTTTGACAAAAATATTTTAGATTTTGAAAGGTGTTGTAAAATTATATCAAGATTTTCATTCTTTGAATGGTAAAGCATTTTTAAATAGATTTTTAAAACCTCAAACAACTTTACGCATTTTAAAGATTTTTTTCCTTTCATCTGCATTCATAATAGTCAAGAGTAGTTAAGGGATTTCTACTTGATGGAACGATGTTGTGTTGTCTTGTTTGAGATTTAATAAAGCAAATATAAAAAGAGTCCACTATGAAATGAGCATCCAAAGTGAGGCGGGGTGTATGGGGATAAGTTCATGAGATATCCATTCCTACAACAAAGAGGTTATGACGGGTACCATGAATATTGTTTTTTATTCAAACATTTTCCTCATGAGTCGAGAGAAAGTCTAGATGATTAAACCCAAAGAGAAATAAAGGATTTTATAGTCCATACACTCTTGAACATAATGAAGGAAATACTCTTTTTCTAAGCCACATCTAGAGCACATAGCCGATCAGACCATGTTGCGGTGGTGAAATAGAGAAAGAGTAGTAACAAAGTTATGACAAGCAAGCCAAAAAGGGAACATGGTTTTTTTCCTTCGATAAAATGAGTTTCTAAATCCAATGTTGGGATTGAGGTTTTGTATTAGACTCAAGCAAATCTTCTTTGTTGTGGAGTGTAACACCTTCCACCCCAAACACTTAATTTATAAAACAGGGGGAATTATAAAATATGAAAGGGTGCTACATTTTTCAGCATAACATTCTCAAACCGTAATAGCAACGAAAAACACAACTCCAATTGTCTCATAAATAGAAATAAATTTCATTTAATCATAAAATAGATGATTCAACAACTCGCAGAAAAACAGAATAAGGTATTCTCAATCCAGTGTTACACTATAAGAGCGACATGCGAAAAACTAAACATAAAAACATAAACAACAAAAAAGGCCAACTATTCCAACATCCAATTCAAGCAATAACTAAAGCTCATCAGTCTCTACTTAAGTATTTGCACCACATGCGTAAAAAGTAACACAAAAACAAACATGGGGTGAGAATACATTCACATATGTTAACAGTGCATAAAACAACAAGGATAGTGCAATTATTATAAATAATCAATCATATAATCCATCCATAACAATAATCATTCACAAATGCAATTATATATGAAATGTATTCATATCATCTACTCCAATGTATGTGGTAGAAAAATTCAGATATTCGGAGGCGTGTTACTAAAATATCTAACTCATTTAGACTGTAGTCCTACTCGTCACTGGATTGAAGTCTTAACACATCACTGGATCGAAGTACTACCTATCTCTGATATACATGATGCATGAATGTTACACAAATATACATGATACTCGTCTCAACCTCCAACTTCAATAATTGTCGCTGGTTCCTCTCGAACCTAAAAATTAGCATAAATTGTCGCCAATACAAGGCCACATCAATGGTTCCATTGAATCGAAACATCTCAGAAAACCATTGAAAACATAAACCACTCAAAAATCAAGTTAAACGATCCATAATCGGTCAAAACAAGAACTAACTGTCAGCCCTCCAAGCATGACGTCCGTCATACCCACCCGTCATCTCCCTCTCTCAATCTCTCTTCATATCATTAACGACTAACCAGGGAGTCTGTCCCTGATTCTCTTATGGTTTGCTTGTTTCCTGGTTGAAGCCTGCTAGCCCGTTCAAGAGAAGCCTCTTCTCCAGCAAAGTGACGGTTGGCCCGTCACCGCTTTTCAAAACGCAAAAAATAGAGTTTTCTCCATGGATGCACCTCCAGACCTCTGATTTCGATTCCAAATAACCATATATACACAACAAATCATCATACATCAATCATATACCATTTAGCACATCAACAACATATAGATTAATCATATATTTCATCAATTAGCCACAAAATCATCATTATGTTCATCAATTCAAAGCATATAAACATGAACATCAAAACTCATAATTATGCATATAGATTCATACAAAAATTAGAAATCAACTGTCATACCCCAAATTTGTCCTATATATAACCTTTATCTATGTTTCCATCTACTAACCATTATTAAAAAAACCAAAAATATGTTACTTCTGCTTGTTGTCCAAACTCAGAGGATCACAAGGTTGAGTTGAATTTAATCAAGGTTTGTTTGAGGATCATTCAGATGTGTGTGCAATATGGATTGAAATTCATCTAGTCTTGACCTAATCTGTTAGTCAGGTAAGAGTTAGTTTCAAGATCGTCAGGCCAAAATGTGCATGATGTGAGTGGTGTGTGTCTGATGACTCAATTAGGGTTTATGCTTATTCAAGTCATCTGTGTATGAATCAAGTTGTCAGACGAGAGATCCTAATGCATTCGAAGATCCAATTTGCTTCATATTCATGCTTTTTCAAGGTTAAATTAAGGATTTTTGGAGTGTAGTGTTGGTTTGAGTTCAGGCAAGGTGCGCATCTGTGGTTTTATGTTGAGAATTCTTAATTCACCTTTTGTTCATGATCCAAATTCACTTAATTATCCATTTAGTTCCCAAATCCATTATACATGTGTATCTACAAATTCATTTTCCACGTCCATTTTTAATCCACTTTAAATTATCCAATCCTGGACCATTTTACCCCAATTCTTTCCCAATTTCCATCTTTTAATTCATTTCCATACTTATACCAAAGTGTGTTACAAGATCACATTACTATTTTCTTTACAAAGTTACTCGTTAAACCATACAAAGCCCATTTTTCTTAGATTCACAAGCCTAAGTTACAAAAGTCATAATCCATTGTTACAAAATAAGAGCCCACATTTCACTAAAAAAACATATATGCCAAAGAGGCTCATTACTTTATTTAACCGCAAAAGTTACAAAAAAGAAAAAAATCTCATAAATAGGCCATGCGAGCTTCACATATTGCAGCCTACAACTTTAGCTTTCATTACAATACATATTTCCAAACATACATCCACACCTACACTAGTATCCAACATACCAAGCCACGAAAATCTTCATAGTCGGTCCAATACACATCAAGCTTCAGCCAAGGGTATGATTGCCAAGTTGTACCTGCAAAAAAATCAACCCAATGTCATGCCTAAACAACTTGTTTAACCTCTACAAGCACCACACATTATACACAATTGAGCCATCAAGTTTCTATGCAACACGGACTTGCATCCATACCACCATTTACACCAAACCTTCAGCATCAACTATGATCCATCCAAGCGAATGCGTCATACCACTTCACACCTCATGAGTCAACAATACAAATAACAAACCTTCTATACCCCACACGAGAATACACAAAGTTCATCTCAAGCTAAAACATTCGTAAACAATTTGACAACATAATATGTGTTGCACCCCAAAATTTGCCTAACCTTTTATTAGCTTGGCTTATGTTTTCATCTCATTTCATTACGTTAGCATATGCATAGAATTTGTGCCTGAGGAAGGGGATCAAGACATTTTCATGGCTAAGATCTGTTTTCGGTGCACAGAAATAAACAACGAGCATCAGAAGATCCGGCATTTATTTTGCCCGCTGACCGAGCGACCGATTTTATTTTGTTTTGCAGGATATTCTCAGCTCAGAAGCAGCATTCAAGCTCACTCCAAGCATTTGTATGATCATGATATTCAAGAACAAGTTCCGGAAGCTTCACAGAGGTCAAAATAGCGAGAAACGGGCGAACGGACAGATTTCCCACCAAATGGCGTCAAATTCAAAATTTTGAAGGTGTTAACCGGTTAACGCATATGGTTAACCGGTTAACTAAGTGAAAAAATAGCCAGATTAGAAATTTTAAGGGCGTTAACTGGTTAACCCATACGGTTAATCGGTTAACCAGTGCAGATTTTGCTTTACACGTGAATCTTCCAAGAGAAGCTACTTTGGGGTCTATTTTGGTTACTTGGAAGGGTCTAGAACTTGTGAGAAGGGTCTAGAATCTGCTGGAAGGGTCTAGAACTTTCTAGAATGTTTCAATTTTCCCTCCAAAAAACCCATTCCTAACTCCAAACCTAGTTTCACAAGCCAAATGCCAAACCTTACCTTGGGATCTAAGCCTAAGCAATATATAATTGATCCACTCCAAACCCCATCACCCTAATCTTCACTTTTCACTTCAATTCTCAAAATTCATCTCAATTCTCTCACTTTTTCTCTCAATTCTCCAAATTCCAAAACCTCACCACAAAGCTCTCTTGATTTGAGTTCATCGATTCTACATCGGAATCGTTGAATTCAAGAGCTTAACCTTCATCCGTTACTTCGATCATATTCGATTCATACATGGATTTTCGTACGCACTTGGGATTTGAGTTTCGAAGGTGATTTGGAATAGCTTCTTGGACAAGTTTTGATTAATCATGGTGGATCATCGTTTATCTTGAAAGCATTCGATCGGATCTTGAAGTTTTCCGAGTTTCTCGCTTTGATTTTAGTAATCGGTATCGAATCAATAATCACCAGAGCAATCCTTTGCTTCGTAGGTTGGAACCCTTAATCCCTTATTGCTTCGAACTTAATTTTGCATAATCATGTTAATTTTCATCTTCGATTGATTTTGGTTAATTCAGTCCGATCGATTCGTGATCTTGCTATATTAATACGTTTACATGTCCATTAGATCACTGGTTTAGGGTTTAATTTCGTGTATAATTGCTTTTGTGACAATTGGACGATTGCATGTTGGAATAAGCTGTTAAAAAGCACTTCTGGTTTGCTGTTTTTGTTGTTTTTCTGCTGCTGACACAGTGTTAACCAGTTAACCAATTCAGATATTCAAATTTTCAAAGGTTTAACCGGTTAACTCATATGGTTAACCGGTTAACATGTACAAATTTCCAGATTTTCACACGTTTTTCACAGGTTAACCGATTAACCTCCCGTGTTAACCGATTAACGCTGTGACAACAACTCTGTTTTGTGTTTTTTTCTTAAATGTTTGCATACCATTTCGCTTCGAATCACCGTGGATCGATACGGTGCATTAGGAATGAAATTTTTCTGGACATTTTATTGTTGTTCTTGATTATTTAATCGAGTTTTCTTCGACACTAGCATGGTTCCCACTTGGATGCGCACTTATATGTTGTCGTTCAAGTAGTCTCGTCTATTGCATTCTTGCATTTTGTTTGTATCATGTTGCATTGTTGTTAAGGTCGAGACGCGCTTGTGGCGGCTTCTGCCCCACACATTTTTTCCTCCCTCCCACCATTCTAAGTGCGCATCTTATACTTGCATGTTTGCATTTTCATGTTGCTTGTTCTTTCTTCTTCTTTTTTCCTTTTCTTCCCTTAGGATTTCTAACCTCTCTTGTTCCAGATACGTTATGATTAGACATTAGGTTCCTAACTATGCATGATAAGAATTAGGAGTTCCCTGTTTCAAACTCAATCTTAGGCGCATCGGTTTGATAACTGTAGGATTCAGTCTAATCTCCCCTTAGAGAGTCTCTTCTTCTCCCCCTCAAACAACTTCAAGTCATCTAATAAATATGACAATCGTCGTGCGTTACGAGCCTTAAGAACGTGAGAAGTGATGACCCCTTGCTTGTCTAGAGTGTTTAGCATATGTCCCGTCTGGGGGCGATATACGGCGCATTCGTTCCTACGTCATAGTCTCTAGTGTGATGTGAGTCATAAACAGAAAATGAATTCACTTCTTCCGCTAAAAAGACACAAACAAACAACAAACTTTTATCCTTCGAGATGTTAAGAACGGAGATTCCTTTTTACAGTAAAAAAGAGTATTGTTAAACTTTCATCCTACCGCAAACAGGCATTGCCCCTAACTGCTAAAATGTTTGTTTAACCTTACTCAGTTTAAAACAATAAACCAAACAACGTCTGTAGCCGAACTACGGCTGCTCTGATCTCTCATATATGTTGAGAGTACGTAGGCATAGGATTGCGATAATCCTAGCGAGCAAACTTTTCCCTTTTCACCCGTAGTTTTCCGAACTACGTTGAGTCTGATTTTCCCATTGTGAGAAGGGAATACGTAGGCATAAAGTGGCAATGCTTTATCGAGTCAGTTTTTTTTATTGTCCATAAACCTGTAGCTAGATAGACTTAACACACCTTTAGACAGACAACAAGCATGGATCCCGTCGAGTACGACGGGCGTGAGGGGTGTTAATATCTTCCCCTTGCGTAACCGACTCCCGAATCCAGGACTTAGGTTGCGATGACCTTGTCTTTCCTGTTTCCTTCAATTTTTCTTCGCTCGTTTCCTATCCCCCGCGTTAGGATAAATAACGAACGCTGGCGACTCTTTTGTTTTCTGCCGTGTGTTTTTCACAGTTTAGACAGACAACAAGCGTGGATCCCGTCGAGTACGACGAACGTGAGGGGTGCTAATACCTTCCCCTTGCGTAACCGACTCCCGAATCCAGGACTTAGGTTGCGACGACCTTGTCTTTCCGGTTTCCGTCAGTTTTTCTTCGCTCGTTTCCTATCCCCCGCGTTGGGATAAATAACGAACGGTGGCGACTCTTCTGTTTTCCGCCGTGTGTTTTTCACAGTTGCGACAGCTGGCGACTCTGCTGGGGATTTCTGGTACCCTATGCGAGTCAATCCTAGCGCTTGTCTGTTTTTGTTTTGGGTGTTTATTTTTTTACAGTATTTTGCTTTATGTACAGTTTTGTTGTATATTATCGCATTTGCATTTTATTATTATATTATGTTGTTGTTGTGCTGTGGGGGGGAGGGGTTGTTACTCTGAGTGATAAGCCAGACCCAAGCTTAAGTATACCTAGGATTAGTGTGGAAAGTAGCGGGAGCTTGTGTGGCGTTTGGCCACGCAATAAATCGTGCGAAATTCACGTTCAGATGAGGTTTTTCTGTGGACGTATTCTATCATGTACGTCTGGTACAGTTGAGGGAATACTGAATTGGAATGACTGTCGACTCTGGAGACCGTTCATTTGGGAAGTCATCTAAGTGAGGCCGCTTCGTTTGACCATGATGCCAAACCAGAAATGGTGAATGTATCATTGTTTCTCGAAAGTCTGTGACGTTGATAACCCACATAGAATGTCGTACCTTTCGAGATTAGAACCCACATGTGAGAGGGAAGGGTTTTTGCAGGAAAATTGACCTTCAACCAACCCAGATTTCTTATTTATACAGAATTTTGATCTTGATCATCAATATTCTTATTAGAACAGAGCTATGGTTGTATTCAGTCAACAACACGGCAGCAAAGTTTTAGCATTTGAATGCCTTGGTCCCCTGTATGCATTTGCATAATCATTCAGCATCTAACATTGCATGTTTATGTACATCGCAGGTTCTCGTCTTTTCTTTGATTCTAGTACTGGTATTTTGTAGAGATGGAAGTAAGCAGGAAAAGGATTGTCGTATACAAGTTTCCAAAACCGGATTTGGGGCCTTTATTTGGTCTGATCTCTCTAGCTGAGCCTAATGTCCTTGAAGCTTTCAGGGAAGAGTATGGGAGAATTCTGAATTTTGTCCATAAGATCTCAACCTATGAGCATGGGGCTATTCATACACTATTACAGTTTTATGATCCACCTTTATGTTGTTTCACATTCCCTGACTATGTATTGGTTCCTAATTTGGAGGAGTTTGCTTTCATGTTGGGTGTTCCGGTTCAGGACAAGGTGTCATTCTTCAGTTCTGAAGAAGAGACTAATCTCGAGAAATTATCCGCCGCTCTTTATTTGAGCGCCTCTGATTTGGTAAGCCACGTCATTAGCAGGAATGAAGTCTCTGGGTTTGCTTTATCCTTTTTAGTGGACAAAGCTAAGAAGTATGCTGAAAAGGGATGTTGGGTAGTCTTCAAAGCTATCTTGGCTTTATGCGTATACGACATTGTGTTATTCCCTAACATACCGGATCTCATGGATTTTGACGCCTTTCACATCTTCGTTTCCAGAAATCCTGTATCTACTCTCTTAGGGGATCTGTATCACTCAGTGCATTACAAGAATGAAAAGAGGAGAGGAAAGACGGTTTCTTGTTGCGCTCCACTTTTGCATAAATGGTTTACGGATCATCTGCCTCACTCCGGAGCTTTCGTAGATCTAAGGAATCTAGTTGAATGGTCTAAAAGGCTTATGGGTTTGACTGCAAAAGACATTGTTTGGTTCAACGGGAATTTGCTTCGTGGTGAACTTATCTTCAGTTGTGGTAGCTTTCCAAATGTCCCTTTGATGGGGAGGAAAGGTGGTATCAACTATAATCCTTCTTTGGCGGTTAGACAGTTCGAGTACGCATTAAGAGGACCTCTGAAAGGGGAAGAAGTACAGGAATCTCTGTACTTTACTGGTGTAGATGATCCTAGTTTCTCAGCCAAGTTTGTGGATGCATGGGGTAAAATTCACAAGAAGGGTAAACTTGCCTTGGGCAAAGGTGATTGCAGGGCTTATGATCCTTACTTAGAGTGGATTCGAGAGAGAGTTGGAAAGGTTTTGTTGCCCTTCCCGGTTGAAGCACCACTATATCCTTTAGTCGTTGAGCCACCTACTACGGTTGACATCTCAAGGTATAATAAGCTTTGGGCAGAGAAAGAAGAGTTGCGCAAAGAGAATGAAGAGCTAAAGCAGGAAATTAGTCAGCTAATGCATGATAGAAGTGAAGTTGTTTATCTAGCCAAGACCAAGTCAGAATCAGTGGCCAAGTTGGAAGAAAAGATGGCTGAGCAGGCCAAAGCCCGAGAGCGAATTGGCCTTGATTTAGAAAGCACCTGCCGTGTCCTACAACGAAAGAAGGAGGATTTAGATCGAGCATATCTGAAGATATCTAAATTCAACCAACAGTGGGAAGCTACTTTGACTAATAACAAGAATAGGGAGGATCAGCTTCGTATTCAGGTTGACCAGTTGAAGGCCAAGCTCAAGGTCAAAGAAGAAAAGGTATTGATAGAAACATTTAGCAGGATCAATAGTGAGCAGAAGCGTCATGAGACTTCATCAGCGCCTGAAGACCCCAAGGTCCGTGCAAAGGTGAAGAGATCCAGGCTTGAAGACGCCTTTGGCGAAAATGCCTGGAAAGATAGCTGTCATTATCTTAGGGATGTGATACGCAAAATGAATGTTCTGATCAAAGAATTGGTGGACAAACCAGACCACCCCGATACTAAGGTGCTGCTTCAGGAAGCTCAGGCTTGGGGCAAAGAACATGGATTATAGGGAATTGTATTCTTTTGTAGTTTCTTCGCTTTTGTATCCTGATCATCACCAGAGATGTTGGATGAGATCAGTGTTTCTTTGTATACAGATATTTCTCAGTGATTGTTGTATTGACTCAGCTTTACCATTTATATGAGAAGATTATTGTGGTTTACGTATCCATCTCTATTGTTCTTATTTGTTGAAACTAGAATCAAGGGGAAGATCTCCCTGTAAATACGTAAACATGCTTGCATCTTGCATATTACATTCTGCATTTTCATTTGCATTACAGGTACTCTCCATGACTGTTTATTCCTGACTCTGCTTGGTTTCTGTAATGCCAGGATTGAGGGATTCAGTTTACACATATACTCAACAAGGGGGAATCATCGTAGAGCAATGTATCAAATACAAGCCGACATGCAGGAATTCCGGACTCGTATGACTCAATTCATGAAGATGATGCAGAACGTCGTTGCAGGACAGGAACAACTGAGAACCATGGTCTAACCTTTAATAGCACGGGTTGATACAGAAGGTGTGGTGCATGGAGGTGTTGGGGTTATTCCTCCTCTTGGTGGTGGGTGTGTTCCACCTTATATTCCTGTTGTTGTTGTACCTCCCGGAGGAGGTGATGTGAATGAAAATGTCAATATTGCTGGTGGAGTGCACATGCTGGGCACAGGCCTACTATTCCCTGTTGGGACGATCATCAAGGTGGTGTCTTTTCTATGAGAGACATAGAGGAGGGCATGCCTACTGAAACTGACCAAAGGTTGAAGATGGTTGAAGAGAAGATGAAGTCTTTCGAAAATCATAATTCGTTGGGTATCGACATGTCTAACTTGGGGCTGGTGCCAGGGGTTAGAATTCCTCCTAAATTCAAGGTCCCATATTTCGAGAAGTACAAGGGGAAGACTTGTCCGAGGATGCATCTCTGGGTGTATTTCAGAAAGATGTCAGCTCATTCTAATGATGAAAAATTGTTAATGCATCTTTCCAGGATAGCCTGACTGGGGCATCACTAGAATGGTATATAGGACTCGAGGGGACCCATATACGCAGCTGGAGAGAGTTGGCAGAAGCCTTTGTGCATCACTACCAATATAATAGTGACCTCGCACCTAACAGGATACAACTACAAAGTCTGACACAGAAGAATAATGAGAGCTTCAAAGAATACGCCCAAAGGTGGTGAGATTTGGCAGCTAGAGTACAACCCTTTGTGGTGGAAAGGGAATTAAAGGATATGTTTATGGCATCGCTACCAGGTGTGTACTTTGAGAAATTAATAGGGTGTATGTTCGGGGACTTTTCTGCTTTAGTAGTGGTCGGAGAAATGGTCGAGAGTGGGATTAAGGCTGGTAAGATCTCAAATGGTAACAGATCCTCCGTAGGAGGAGCAAAGAAACCATATTCAGGAAACCCTAGGAGGAGGGAAGACACGGTTGCTATCTCCCATGGGGGTAGAGGAAAAGGTCAGGCTCGGTATAATCCACAAGCTGCCACTGTGAACATTCCAGCATCAGCCTAACCACAACAACAACAGGTTAATGGTCAGCGGCAGTATCCCTCAAGACGTCAGGAACCGGATAGGAAGTTTGATAACCCTTAAGTTCCGTATGCGCGGTTATTACAACGGTTGTTACAATTGCAACTAGTGCAGAAGAGGACCGTGGCTCCTCTCACTGGTATACCATCTCCGGGCTACGACGCAAACGCCAGGTGCGAGTTTCATTCGGGCGCACCGGGGCACGATATTGATCACTGCAAAGCCTTTAAGCATAAGGTCCAGGATCTGTTGGATTCTAAGGCTATAAACTTCTCCCATGAGGGGCCCAACGTAAACCAAAACCCAATGCCTAATCATGGAGCGGCAGGGGTTAGTGTCATCATGGAGGGAGAAAGGTTAAATCTGGTGACTAACGTGAGAGAGTTAAAGACTCCTTTGGCTATGGTGAAAGGCAGTTTATTGAGAAAACGGGTATTTCCTGGATGTTCTGTTGATTGCCAAGACTGTGAAGCGTAGCCTGAGGGTTGTGATCTTTTGAGGAAGGGTATTCAAAGAATGATTGATGAAGGTTGCTTGTAGTTTGATAAGGTTGTGAAAGAGGATGTTGAGAACAGAGTGAGCAGTGTTGAAAAGGAGGTCGCTACTGTTTCTATTCCATTTCAGACTATTAGTATTTTAGGGCCAGCCAGGCCTATTACTATCTCGGGGCCATCCCAGCCGACTCCTATCACTATCATGGCGCCAGGATCTATGCCATACGAGAGCACCAAGGTTATCCCATGGAATTATGGGGGAGAGGTATTCTGCAACGACCAAAATATAGAATTGATAGAGCCTGCAGACGAGGGATCTTCGGTTGAGAACATAGTAGGTGTCGGAGGTATGACCAGAAGTGGGAGAATCTTTTCAGCGCCGAAGATTGACAAGGGTAAGAATGACAAGGGTAAAGGTAAGGTCGTGGTCGAGGAGAACATCCAGCGGCAGAGTGATACCGGTGCATCTTCTGAGGAAGCGGAAGAATTTATGAGGTTTATCAGAAAAAGTGACTACAAGGTGGTGGATCACTTGAAGCAGATGCCTTCAAAGATTTCTATCCTATCATTGTCGATGTGTTCAAAAGCGTACCGTGATGCGTTGTTGAAAGTTTTAAATGCGGCTTACGTACCCCAAGAGATTTCTGTAAACCAATTGGAGGGGGTAGTAGCCCATGTAAACGCTGGTAACGGTCTTGGCTTCACAGATCTAGACCTGACCCCTGCAGGGAGAAACCACAACCATGCTTTGCATATATCAATTGAGTGTAGCGGTTCTATGATGTCTCATGTTTTGGTAGATACCAGATCTTCCCTTATTGTGCTTCCTAAGAGGGCTTTAATGAAATTGGACATCAGAGGTATCGTTTGTATGCCCAGTGATTTGATTGCGAGGGCTTTTGATGGATCAAAAAGATCAGTATTTGGTGAAATCACAATACCTATCCAAGTGGGGCCTGAGACGTTTGACACAACGTTCTTTATCATGGATATCCAACCGGCTTATAGTTGTCTGCTCGGTCGACCCTGGATACACTTTGCAGGGGCAATTACGTCCATATTACATCAAAAATTGAAGTATATGGTGCAGGGAAAGATTGTGACGGTGTGCGGAAAGGAAGACATTATGGTAAGCCACCTGTCTTCATTTAAGTATGTGGAAGTGGACGGAGAAATCTACGAGACGCTCTGTCAAGCTTTTCAAGCTGTTCAAATTTAGAAGAAGCCTCCTATGGTAGCCCAGGATTCAGAGGTCCCTATGTCGTCGTTGAAGGACGCCCGTGCTATTGTAGAGTCCGGTTCTTCTCAGAATTGGGGCCAGGTTCTCGAAGTTCCTGTTAAGCAGGACAAGTTTGGTATTGAATATCAGCCTTCTAGCTCTTCCCAGAGAGCTCCAAAGTATAAAGGACCAGTTCTGTTTACCAACAGTGGTGTCTATTTTGATACGATTAGCATTGCTGAAGGTGATGGGGATGAGAGTGAGTGTGATATGAATACATGGATTCGTCCATGTACTCCCAGAGAAAGGCTATGCAATTGGAGCACCGAGGAAGTCATTCACGTTACTACTGCAGAGTAATGTCATTTGTTTCTTTTATGTTTGGTCCTACGCGCTGCCCAGGGCATAGTGACCCAATCTGCGGGGCTTTGTTAATACTTTCATGTTATCATTAATGAAGGACGTTTTTGTATTCAAATGTCGTGTTCCCTGTTTTTCTTGTTTTTGTTTTTTTGCATTTATATTAACAAAGAAAAATGGTAATGTGTTTTGTTTGGTGCATATCATAATGAACATAAACATCATCATGCAGGTCTTTTCTAGCAGATGCCATCGATTCAGATTCAGCTATGGCTTCATATGACTTTGATAATCCCATTTATCAAGCAAAAGAAGAGACTGACGGAGACTATGAACTTCCTGAAGAATTAGCCAGGCTTCTCAAGCAGGAGGAAAGAGTCATTTTGCCTCATCAGAAGGAGGTTGAAGTTATCAATCTGGGTACCGAGGACGATAAGAAAGAGGTGAAAATAGGGCCTGCATTGGAAGACAGTGTCAAGAGAAGATTGGTTGAAATGCTCCGCGAGTATAAAGATATATTCGCTTGGTCTTACCAAGACATGCCTGGGCTGGATACAAATATTGTGGTACACCGGTTACCTCTCAGAGAAGAATGTTCGCCAGTCAAACAGAAGTTGAGACGGACAAGGCCTGAGATGACAGTCAAGATAAAAGAAGAGGTTCAGAAGCAACTGGATGTTGGGTTTCTTGCTGTCACGAATTACCCTCTATGGGTCGCCAATATAGTACCTGTACCAAAGAAAGATGGTAAGGTACAGATGTGCGTAGACTACAGGGATTTAGATAAGGCAAGCCCGAAAGACGATTTCTCTCTCCCCCATATTGACGTGCTGGTTGATAACACCGCTCAATTTTCTGTGTTTTCCTTCATTGATGGCTTCTTTGGGTATAACCAAATCAAGATGTCCCCAGAGGACATGGAGAAGGCAACTTTCATCATACCATGGAGGACTTTTTGCTATAAAGTGATACCTTTTGGATTGAAGAATGCAGGGGACACTTATCAGCGGGCTATGGTGACTCTCTTTCACGACATGATTCATCATGAAGTTGAAGTATATGTTGATGGTATGATTGCAAAGTTACAGACGGAGGAAGGACATCTGGTCGATCTTCTGAAGTTATTTGAATGGTTGAGGAAGTTCAAGCCGAGGCTGAATCCTAACAAATGCACCTTCGGGGTAAGGTCTGGAAAGTTATTGGGTTTTATCGTCAGTGAAAAGGGTATTGAGGTAGATCGTGCCAAAATAAAAGCTATACAAGAAATTCTTGAGCCGAGAACGGAAAAGCAGGTTCGTGGTTTCCTAGGGAGACTGAACTATATTGCAAGGTTCATATCTCATCTTACGGCCACTTGTGAACCAATTCAAATTGCTGAGAAAAGATCAAACGGTCAGGTGGAATGAAAATTGCCAGAAGGCTTTTGAAAAAATAAAGGAGTATCTGCAGGAACCTCCAATACTCATGCCTCTAGCTGTAGGGAGACCACTGATAATGTACCTCACGGTTCTTTAGAATTCAATGGGATGTATGCTCGGTCAACAGGACGAGTCAGGTAAGGAAGAGCATGCCATTTACTACCTGAGTAAGAAGTTTACTGATTGTGAGTCAAGGTACTCGATGTTGGAGAAGACATATTGTGCACTCGCTTGGGCCGCTAAACGTTTGAGGCAATATATGTTAAACCACACAACCCTATTGATTTCGAAGATGGATCCAATCAAATATGTTTGTGAAAAACAAGCCCTCTCCGGGAGGATTGCCAAGTGGAAAATGGTTTTAACGGAGTATGATATTCAGTACGTTTACCAGAAAGCCATTAAGGGAAGCGTTCTGTCGGAATATCTAGCTGAACAACCACTGGAGGATTATCAACCGATGAAGTTTGATTTTCCGGATGAAGATGTCATATTTTTAAAAATGAAGGATTGTGATGAACCCTTGCCTGACGAAGGACCTGAGAAGGGGTCTCAGTGGAAGTTGATTTTCGATGGAGCCGTTAATTCATATGGTAGCGGAATCGGTGTGATTATTACTACTCCTCGTGGTGCTCATATACCATTCACCGCCCGGTTAACCTTCGTTTGTACCAATAATGAGGCTGAGTATGAAGCGTGCATTATGGGTCTAGAAGAGGCCATTGATATACGGATTAAGAATCTCGATGTATACGGAGATTCGGCTCTGATCGTCAACCAGATTAAAGGATAATGGGAAGCTCGTCAGGCAAACCTGGTGCCCTATAAGAATTATGCAAGGAGACTGCTGCCCTTCTTCGATAGAATTGAGTTCCATCACGTGCTGAGGGCTGAGAACCAGATGGCGGATGCGTTGGCCACTCTAGCCTCGATGTATAAAGTAAATTACTAGAATGAAGCTCCGTCTATCACCATCAAGCGTCTTGATAGACCGGCCTTTGTGTTTGCAATTGAGAAGACATCGGACGGAGAGCCTTGGTATTTTGACATCAAGCAGTTTCTCAAGACTCAGGAGTACCCAGCAGGGGCATCCAGTAAAGATAAGAAGACTCTGAGGAGGTTAGCCGGTAATTTCTATCTGAACAAAGATGATGTGCTCTATAGGAGAAACTTTGACATGGTCTTGCTGCGTTGTGTCGACGGACTTGAGGCAAACCTGTTAATGGAAGAAGTTCATGAGGGTTTTTTCGGTACTCATGCCAATGGGCATGTGATGGCAAGGAAATTGTTGAGAGCTGGGTATTATTGGATGACGATGGTATCTGATTGCTTCAAATACGCCAGAAAGTGTCACAAATGCCAGATCTATGCGGATAAGGTGCACGTGCCACCTACCCCCTGAGTGTGATAACATCTCCTTGGCCCTTCACGATGTGGGGAATTGACATGATCGGTAAGATTGAGCCGACTGCTTCCAATGTCCATCGTTTCATACTGGTTGCGATTGATTACTATATGAAGTGGGTAGAGGCAGCCTCGTATACAAACGTGACGAAGCAGGTCGTCGCCCGGTTCATAAAGAGGGACATCATCTGCAGATACGGTGTGCCCGAGCGGATCATTACTGACAATGGTTCGAATGTTAATAATAAGATGATGAAAGAGTTGTGTCAGAATTTCAAGATCGAACATCACAATTCTTCTCCCTACCGCCCGAAGATGAACGACGCTGTTGAGGCAGCTAACAAGAATATTAAGAAGATTGTGCAGAAAAGGGTGGTGACTTACAAGGACTGGCACAAGATGTTGCCCTTTTCTCTTCACGGTTATCGTACTTTTGTGCGTACATCAACCGAGGCAACTCCTTTCTCACTAGTATATGGTACGGAGGCGGTCCTACCATTGGAGGTTGAGATTCCCTCTTTACGGGTATTGTCTGATGTGAAGCTTGACGAAGCTGAATGGGTGCAGACCAGGTTGAATCAGTTGAATTTGATTGACGAGAAGAGGTTGGCTGCCATCACTCACGACCAGTTGTACCAGAGTAGGATGAAGAAGGCCTTTGATCAGAAAGTGCGTCCTCGGTGTTTTCAAACAGGTAATTTGGTGTTGAAAAGGATTCTTCCTCCTCAGACAAATCACAGGGGAAAGTGGACTCCTAATTACGAAGGTCCGTATGTGGTAATAAAGGTTTTCTTAGGAGGCGCCTTATTACTATCTATAATGGATGGTGAAGATTTTTCGTCCCCTGTGAATGCGGACGTAGTAAAAAAATACTTTGCTTAAAAACCGACCCGCTGGACACAAAAAGAAAGTCCAGGAAAAAATGGGGCATCCCGGCAAAAAGAAAGAAATGGTTCGGGAAAAAATTAGGGATATAAAAGAAAAAATGGTAAACCTGCAAAGTCGAAAACCCGTAAGGGCGGCTTTGGCAAAAATGGGTATCCCGGTAGATTGAAAACCCGAAAGGGCGATTCAGGCAAAAGTTAGGGATTCAAAAGCAAACGACTACGATTCGCGTTCGATCTGTGAACTTGCAAGCGGTTATCCCGAAGGAAAGAAATCAGTCTAGTCAGTCTTTTTCGGAAAGTGAAATATGGGGATCATTAAAGACATATGGGGGTCATAGCTGAATCGTTACATGGTGGATGTCTGTTTCCACATTGCCGACATGTGTATATTCTCTTTTATTTCTTGCGCAATTACCTCTTCCTAGGAATTGCATCTAAATTGTAATCTGCCTATTCACGGGCCCTTTATCAATAAAAATATTCACTTCAGATAAATAACTTTCTTTCTTTGTTTTTACTATTACTGTTTTGTTTGCAATAACGTCCGATATTTTGATAAACATTACATGTGAAAACACGAAGCTTTACAGAGCATAAACGAAGGAAATGACTTTTATTCTAGGCAGCCAGTAGCATGAATGGTTAGTGAGGTAGCCAATGCACGTGTATGGTTTGTTGTTGTTTAATTACAAGAGTGCAAGATTTTCTCCAGTAGAGTACTTCTCACGGCAATGAAAGCATGGTACAAGGTGGTTCGTAGTCCCCAAGCAGAGGTCAATGTTGATACCCACGAATTAGTCCCCTGTAGATTTACTGAGGTAAGTGTCATCCCCCAGCTGCGGAAATGTGGCAATCTCCAGCAGGGTAAGTTGGTATTCCCCGGGCAGCAAGTAAGAGTCCCGATCAAGCTTATTCTCCAGTAGTATTAATGTACTCGACGTTCTTCCCCAATGGAGTTGACGTTCTCGAGTAGAGTTGGCACTAATTCCCCTGAAGAAGCAGGTGTTTAGGCGGAGTTGGATCCATTCTTCGGCAGAGTGGATTTCGGAAAAATCTCTAGTATTCCCCCAGCAGGGAGGACAGTTGTATAGCGTATCCCGAGCAGAGCAGGTTATTTTCCAAGCAGAGTGGAACTTGCAGGTTGTCTTTGATTCCCCACGGAATGAAGCGTTGGTGTTTTCCCCGATAGAGCGGAGTTTATCCCCAGTAGTCTCGTCTGTTTCCCATACGCGTTATTACGGAATGCCATTTCAGGTATCTTCCCCCCAACAGCTGGTTGTCCTCAGCAGAGTTTAGACGGATCCCCAGCGGGGTGAGTTCGTTTCTCTTGGTGAAGCTGATTATCCGGAGTGTTCTCAGAAGATGGTTAAGGCTTGTTCTCCCCAGCATGAATATGTTTGTGCTAGGTGTGTCTAGCATTTCCCCAGCGGGGTCGGTCTCTCTTCTCTAACATTTATTTTGCTAGAGTGGTTCCCTTGCATTTTGCATCGTTGCATAGCATCCTCCCAAATGCGTAGCATTTCCATTTCGTGTGGAGCATTACGCCACTCTCAAACATATGCATCAGAAACATAAGCCAGGTTTGGTGCCGATTACCGTTAAGGACGAAAATGTTTGGTTCAGGATATTGGTGGAAACATTCTCGACATTGACCGTTTGGTTTTCTTCCCAGTGGAGTCGTTATGATTTAACCTCCTTCATAAATGGTGAGTCCGTTGATTCTATTATCCCAACTGTTGGTTGGTATTCCCCGGCATAGTCCATATTCTGGTGTTTTGATAAGTCGGGGTGTCTTGTCCTAACTTTCAGTTAGTGATCTCGTGTTTCCCCGCAGAGATGTTAGTCCAACTCGAGGTTGGTAGTATTTCTTGTGACGTTTCCAACTTGAGGTCGGTAGTCTTCCTTGAGATGTTATTCCAACATTCAGTTGGTAGCCTGGTTTTGGTAATTCCAACACCCGGTTGGTATCCATTCTTTTGGTTATTTCAACACTTCGTTGGTAGTCTGTATTATGGTGATTCCAACACCCGGTTGGTATCTATTCTTTGGTTATTCCAACACTCGATTGTTATCCATTTCTTCTGGTGATTCCAACACCCGGTTGGTATCCATTCTTTAGTTATTCCAACACCCGGTTGGTATCCATTTCCCCTGGTAATTCCAACACCTGGTTGGTATCCAGTACCTTGGTCATTCCAACGCCTGGTTGATCGTCGTTCTTTTGGTCATTCCAACACCTGGTTGGTAAGTATTCCTTTGGTGATTTCAACACCTGGTTGGTAACCTTTCCTTTTGTGATTCCAACACATGGTTGGTATCCGTTCCTTTGGTTATTCCAACACTCGGTTGGTAATCTGGTTTTGGTGATTCCAACACCTGGTTGGTATCCATCGTTTTCGGTTATTCCAACACCCGGATGGTATCCAACCCTTTGGTAATTCCAACACCTGGTTGGTATTCATCCCTTTGGTTATTCCAACACTTGGTTGGTAGTCTACTTTGGTGATTCCAACACCCAGTTGGTATCCATTCCTTGGGAAATTCCAACACCTGGTTGGTAGTTATTCCTTTGGTAATTCCAACACTTGGTTGGTATCTATCTTTTTGGTAACTCCAACACCTGGTTGGTATCCATCGCTTTTGGTAATTCCAACATCTGGTTGGTAGCTGTCTCTTTGGTGATCCCAACTCTCGGTTGGTAGTCCTGGTGTTGTTGACGATCCCAACATTTGGTTGGTAGTCTCTGTTCCAGATATTATTCTAACTGTTGGTTAGTAATCCTTGTGCACCTCAGCAAAGTCGTTATTTCCAACTCTTGGTTGGTGGGTTTCATTGTTGTCGGTTCATATCCCTAAGGGTTCTAACTCTTGGTTAGTAGCTTTGTTTCTTGACTTCTGGTCGGATGTTATCCCCAACAGTGTTGGTATTTCAACTCTTGGTTGGTAGTTTCATTGTGGATGTCTCTTTCCAACTCTTGGTTGGCAATACTTGTGTTCCTCAGTGGATGTTATTCCAACACTTGGTTGGTATTCCTTGTTTCCCCGGCAGAGTCGGTGTCCCGACCCTTGGTCGTTTTCCTTTGACAATTATTCGGTGGTCGTCATTTCAATTTTTGGTTGATACCATGCTGATTCCCCACAGGGTTGTGTTCACAACTTCTGGTTGTTATCTCTTGTTTCATGGTTATAGTGTATTGGATTTTTATCCTCGGCATATTGATATTTCAACTCTTGGTTGGCATTATCCGTTTTGTATTCGTGCAGGTTGCAAATTTTCGGGTTTGTTGATATTCAATCGCCTTTTACTTCGGTCGACTGAAAGTTCTTCACCTTTCACCCAGTCCGGTCCAAGTCGTTTGAATAGGGGTAGCTGTTGCACCCCAAAATTTGCCTAACCTTTTATTAGCTTGACTTATGTTTTCATCTCATTTCATTATGTTAGCATATGCATAGCATTTGTCCCTAAGGCAAGGGATCAAGACATTTTCGTGGCTCAGATCCGTTTTCAGTGCACAGGAATAAACAACGAGCATCAGAAGCTCCGACATTTATTTTGCCCGGTGACCGAAAGACCGATTTTATTTTGTTTTGCGGGATATTCTCAGCTCAGAAGCAGCATTCAGGCTCACCCCAAGCATTTTCATGATCATGATATTGAAGAACAAGTTCTGGAAGCTTCATAGAGGTCAAAATAGTGAGAAACGAGCGAACGGACAGATTTCCCACCAAATGGTGCCAAATTCAAAATTTTGAAGGTGTTAACCGGTTAACGCATATGGTTAACCGGTTAACTAAGTGAAAAAATAGCCAGATTGGAAAATTTAAGGGCGTTAACCAGTTAACTCATACGGTTAATCGGTTAACCAGTGCAGATTTTGCTTTACACGTGAATCTTCCAAGAGAAGCTACTTTGGGGTCTATTTTGGTTACTTGGAAGGGTCTAGAACTTGTGGGAAGGGTCTAGAATCTGCTGGAAGGGTCTAGAATCTGCTGGAAGGGTCTAGAACTTTCTAGAATGTTTCAATTTTCCCTCCAAAAAACTCATTCCTAACTCCAAACCTAGTTTCACAAGCCAAATGCCAAACCTTACCTTGGGATCCAAGCCTAAGCAATATATAATCGATCCACTCTAAACCTCATCACCCTAATCTTCACTTTTCACTTCAATTCTCAAAATTCATCTTAATTCTCTCACTTTTTCTCTCAATTCTCCAAATTCCAAAACCTCACCACAAAGCTCTCTTGATTTGAGTTCATTGATTCTAAATCAGAATCGTTGAATTCAAGAGCTTAACCTTCATCCGTTACTTCGATTATATTCGATTTATCCGTGGATTTTCGTACGCACTTGGGATTTGAGTTTCGAAGGTGATTTGGAATAGCTTCTTGGACAAGTTTTGATTAATCATGGTGGATCGTCATTTATCTTGCAAGCATTCGATCGGATCTTGAAGTTTTTAGGGTTTCTTGCTTTGTTTTAGTAATCGGTATCGAATCAACAATCACCGGAGCAATCTTGCACTTCGTAGGTTGGAACCCTTAATCCCTTATTGCTTCGAACTTAATTTTGCATAATCATGTTAATTTTCATCTTCGATTGATTTTGGTTGATTCGGTCCGATCGATTCGCGATCTCGCTATGTTAATACGTTTACATGTCCATTAGATCACTGGTTTAGGGTTTAATTTCGTGTATAATTGCTTTTGTGACAATTGGAGATTGCATGTTGGAATAAGCTGTTAAAAATCACTTTTGGTTTGCTGTTTTTCTGCTGCTGACACAGTGTTAACGTATATGGTTAACTGGTTAACCAATTCAGATATTCAAATTTTTAAGCATTTTCAAAGGGTTAACCGGTTAACTCATATGGTTAACCGGTTAACATGTACAAATTTTCAGATTTTCACACGTTTTTCACAGGTTAACCGATTAACCTCCCGTGTTAACCGATTAACACTGTGACAACAACTTTGTTTTGTGTTTTTTTCTTGAATGTTTGCATACCATTTCGCTTCGAATCACTGTGGCTCGATACAGTGCATTAGGAATGAAATTTTTCTAGACATTTTATTGTTGTTCTTGATTATTTAATCGAGTTTTCTTCGACACTAGCATGGTTCCCACTTGGATGCGCACTTATGTGTTGTTGTTCAAGTAGTCTCGTCTATTGCATTCTTGCATTATGTTTGCATCATGTTGCATCGTTGTTGAGGTTGAGACTCGCTTGTGGCGGCTGTTGCCTCATACATTTTTTCCTCCCTCCCACCATTCTAAGTGTGCATCTTGTACTTGCATGTTTGCATTTTCATGTTGCTTATTCTTTCTTCTTATTTTTTCCTTTTCTTCCCTTAGGATTTCTAACCTCTCTTGTTCCAGAGAGGTTATGATTAGACATTAGGTTCCTAACTATGCATGATAATAATTAGGAGTTCCCTGTTTAAAACTCAATCTTAGGCGCATCGGTATGATAAATGTAGGATTTAGTCTAATCTCCCCTTAGAGAGTCTCTTCTTCTCCCCCTCAAACAACTTCAAGTCATCTAATAAATACGACAACCATCATGAGTTATGAGCCTTAAGCATGTGGGAAGTGATGAGCGAGGGGTCTCCCCTCGCTTGTCTAGAGTGTTTAACATACGTCCTGTATGGGGGTTGTTGTACCCCAAAATTTGCTCAACCTTTTCTTTACTTGGTTTATGTTTTATTGCATTGTTCTAGCATTTGCATTGCATATCATGTCTCATTTTACAGGGTATCAAGTGAGTTGTGTTTAGCAAAGAGAGAATACCAAAGGTTGTGGGCTAGGCAAGAGGTTCCACTCAGGCATGGGTCCTCATTAAAGTCATCAAGAAGTAGTCATTGGTCTTTGGAAGAGTTGATGGAAGTATGTGGCTTATCTCCTAACTTGGAGGCCAATTGTTGATCATCAGAGGTTGTGAATCTATGGTTATGGATGTAGGATGACAAGGAGGCTGATTGAGTGCTTTGAGAACCAATGTGGAGCTTGTTCAAGCTGTTATGTCATGTGAAAGAAGCCACAGTCAAGAATTGTGCAATCAGGGGGTTTTTTCAACTGGTCAACCCTAAGTCATTTGTGGACTTGAAGGAGATTAAAGCTCAATTATAAAGCATGATGATCATGGAATGTTGTGTTGAGGCATTTGAAATCTTATTCCAATATCAAATCAAGAAGGATCAAGAGTGTGAGGAGTTACTAAATTAGGATTCTCAGTGTAAAATCCTCTGTTTTTAGCCTAACTTCAAGACCACATATCTCAATATACAAGTTTCATCTCATCTTGACATGGTCATGATACTTGTAGGACATATTCTTAGCTTTCTTTTGAGTACTAGAACTCCTCAATCTGATTTCTAGAACTCAAGATATGAAGCAGACAAGTTACAGGTCCTCAGATGAATGTGATTTTGGTCAACAAAAGTCAACCAACTTCCAAGACACTTTTGACCTAGAAGGAAGTTTCTCCTCAACATCAAGTGAACATGAAAGTTGTTCCTTATGATCTTAGCTTTCCAAAAAGTCCTAGAAGTCCTCTTTATGATTCATAGAACTCAAGTTATGAGCTTAGCAAGGCAAGGGTATTTTGGGAAAGCAAGATTATAGGTCATAAAATTATAGGTCATTTTCACCAACTTGCACACTTTAGATGGAGATCTTTCCAACATCAAACTTGCTCCAAATGGGGTCATTTGCATTTCCAAACCATCTCATGTCATGGTTGAAGCTTGGATTGAAGAATTCCTAAAGTGATTTTCATGGAAAAGGCCTTAAAAGGGGAAAATCAAATTAAATTCATTTGAGATCATTTTGTACCAAGTTTATGCATTTTTTGAGTGCAAAACACATTCTAAGCATAATGGAATTTTTAGAATTGGAGTTTGATGAGTTTTGGTATGCCATTTTCATGCTTGCTTCAAGCTTAAGTAACAAAGTCAAAATCCACCATAAGATCAAAACAAGGAAGGATTATTGGCCCTTTGATCAGTATACTCCATGTGCAAGTTACATGAAACAAATTTGGAGCAAATGCAGCTGGTTTCACACGGTTTTGAAGCTTGAAAAAGTAAGGAAAAATTGAAATTGAAATTGGGCTTAATAGCATGAAATTGGGCTCCCTTGCCATCTAAATCCATCACATAAAAGCTCAGCAAGCTTCGCAGACCTATAGGAGGAGGCATTTTGATGAAGAAATCAGCAAGAACACATTGAGAGAAAGCAAGGCAAGACTGAAACACGATTTTGGAGATTCACACCATTTCAAGCCAAATTGAGCATAGCAAAAGCTTCATCAAAGAATAAGGAGTGATTCTGGGTGATTTTCTTTAAGCTTCATCAAAGAACAAGGCCCAGTGGAGGCTCTCCACTAGGTAAACTTTTTCTCATCCATTCTCTCTGTTTAAGCCATGTTAGCACGCCATTTTTATGTTTATGTGATGTATAAACTTCATGCTTTGATTCTGGGTTCTTTTGGTTGCCGATTATGAACTTTTCAGTATGAACAAATGTGCTTATTTGAGCTATCAAAAATGGGCATCTTTCACTCCTTTTTGTCTTAAAAATGTTCAAAACCGCCTTGTTTTTGTTGACTTTGCAACATTATGTAAATGCTCTTGGTCCATTTAATTTGTGTGTTAATGTGCAGCATTTGAGCATGAAAAGATAGATTTTGAAGACACAAGAAAGATGACAAAGGAATCAAGCAAGAAGAAGAGCAAAGGCTTGTTTGTTAGGCGAGCACCTGGCGAGTGAGTAGCGAGTGTTCGCTACAGCCTCGCCTAGTGAGTTGCTAGCGAACACTCCCAGACTTGGGCATAATCATTTTTGACATCATTCGCTGGTAGCAAGCATGTGGCGAAAAGACTCGCTAGGCGAGCACCTAGCGAGCAATTCCAGAATCTACCATCCAACCTTCGCTGGCTAGTTCGCTGCAGCGAGGACACAACGAAGCAAAACAGAAGCAAAACCTCAGTCCTCGCTAGCATGTTCGCTAGGCGAGGCTGTAGCAAGCATTCGCTAGCAGCTTGCTTAGCGAGCATGTAGCGAACGTGCCCATATTTCCACTTCTCTATAAGTAGCAGGGGCTACTTTTTGACAGAATATCTTTTTACTTTCTTTTCACCTAGTTTTGTTGTAGTGGAGATATTTATGCCCTAGAAACCCATTTTCTCTATTTTTCTCATCTCTTAGCATATTTCAACAAAAAGAAGGTGGATTCTCATCCAAGTTGTATTCTTCGACTCGGATGTTCATCAACCTTCTTCCGAAACTTGTTTTGCAAGCTACCATGAAAATGAGTAGCTAAGTTCTCCATTTTTGTCAAGGTTAGATGTAGATAATCACAAGCTTTGTGTGTATACGTATTGATCTTCTTTTGTAAACTCTTGGATGATAAATGTATGGTGAAAACTTTGCTTTATTGTTAACTCTTTGTGTTGGTTTATGATTGAAAGATATTTTCTAACTCTTAACCTAGGTTTTCATCCATCTTTGTTCTTAAGCTAGAGATAGTTTTGAATGAAGTTGTTCATTAAAAATATCAAGTCTTAAAGTTGTCATTTTGATAGATTGTGTGAGAGATCAACAATGGATTAAAATGGTAAAACCCACAATGTGAGTTAGAAATAATCACATTAGAAGGATATTGTGAATGTGTCTATCATCTAACAGAGTTTATGAATCTTGTTTGATCGAACATATTTATGCAAAGTGGTCATCGAACCCTAACTTTGACAATCTTTCTTAAATCGTAAAACCATAACTTTTATCGCAATCCATTACTTTTTATGCAAGATACCGTGACTCAAAACAAACCCCCCTTTGTTACTAATAGTTAAGAATTTTACAACTGTTGAACGACAGCAATATCTTATATTCCCTGTGGAGACGATAACAAAACCTAATACTCTATCACTGTTCTAACAAAATGGCGTCGTTGATGGGGAATATAAATTGATATTGCGAGCATCGCAATAGTTGCTGAATTTTTAACCTTTGAATTTTTGACTTGTGCTTGTTAATCTGTTTGGTTTAGTGTGCAGCCTTTGTTATATGCGAGGGCAGATTCCTGAGGACCAAATTCTTTTTGATCCCGAGATCGAAAGAACCTCAAGGAGACTGAATAGTAAAACAAGACGAAGGAGGCAACTTGCTAGACAAAGACAGGAACAAGGAGAAAGTTCTACTATACCACCACCACCACTACGACATTTCACACCTATGGCCGATCCACCGCCACCACCATTCGTTTCTACACAATGTGTAAACAACCCAAGGAATACAGCTCAGTTTGCCAACCATACGGGAAGGCAAGTCGAGATGAAGACGGGGACACTCAACTTATTATATGGAAGCCCATTCACCGGAATGGACCATGAAGACCCTTTTGCTTTTCTCACCAAATTTTATGAGATAACATTGGCGGCGGGAGTTGATCAAGCTCAAGAGCTACCATTGTTCAAGAGACTTTTTCCACATACTTTGCTCGGCAAAGCCAAAGATTGGTACCTAGACCAAACACCGGCTGTTATGACGGATTGGAATGTGTTGGAAGAGAAATTCATTGAAAGATTTTTCTCTCACAACCGTTTCATGGAATCAAAAATGGCAATCTCCATGTTTTCTCAAGGGACTAATGAATCATTGAATGAGGCATGGGAAAGATTCAAATCCATGCTTCGGAAGTGCAAGGGCCATGAATTCGACGAATTGACGCAAATCCATATTTTTAAAAACGGTCTTCAACCAAGTTGCAAGACTTTATTGGATACTACCGCGGGTGGCTCTTTATTGTCCAAAAGTGCCGCTGAAGCTACGGATTTCATAAACCGTATGGCTCTTAATGACCTTCAAAGTCAAAGCAGAGGAAACACATTAAAGAAACCGGGAGTGCTTGAACTAGGAACAAATGATGCTATTCTTGCACAAAACAAACTTATCTCACAACAACTGGAGCTCTTAACTCAACAAATTAAAGAGTTGAAAGAGCCTTCAAAAGCTAAACAAGTAGCATGTTGTGAACTTTGCAAAGGTGAACATGATACCGGATTTTGTCCACCTCCCGGGTTTGAAGATGTGAATTACATGGCAAATCAAAGAGACTACCAGCCGAGGCAACAACAACAACAACCACCTTATCAACAACACCCCCAAAATAAACAACAACAACACTGCCAAGGAAACCAAGGGTACCAACCAAGGGGTAACTACCAACATAACCAAAGTTATGGGGGTGGTTCTTCTAACCGTCAAAATCCGTATCAAACTCAACAACCGCCGGTCGTAACTTCAAAATTGAAAGAGACATTGACGCAATTTATGCAAATGTCAATGGCTAATAAAAAAAGAAATGATGCGGCGATCAAAAATCTTGAGACTCAAGTTGGTCAACTTGCTAAGCAATTAGAGGAACAACAATCTGGACTATCTTTTTTGGCAAACACGCAAACAAATCCTAAGGAGCATTGTAAGGTGATAAAGACGAGAAGTGGAAAAGAGTTGATTGATGAGAGTGAAAAAAGAGAGGTTGAGAAAAAGGACGAGAAGAAAAAAATTGACGAAATTGATGGTGGAGTTGGGGAGTGGAGTGAGGAGGAGGTTGAAAAGAAAGAAAAATTGGTTGAAGTCGAAAATAAAACAAATGGTGAAGTTGAAAATAATAAAAGTGAAAAAGTGAAGGTGGAAGAAGTGAAGAAGAAAAAGATAGAAATCCTAGAGGATCTAGAGGAAAGGAGGTAGTGAGCACTACTCCGGTCCAAAACCTACCATATCCACATGCTCCATCTAGGAGAGAAAATGTATGGCATTACGCCCGGTTCATGGATATTTTTAAACAATTGCAAGTAAACATTCCTTTTACTGAAGCTTTGGAGCAAATGCCAAAGTATGCCAAATTTATGAAAGACATACTTACAAAAAAACGGAGGTATACGGAACCGGAAACCATCGTCCTAGATTCAAGTTGTAGCACAATAATTCAATGGACTCTACCAAGAAAAGAGGTTGATCTGGGAAGAGTTACATTGTCGGTTACAATTGGTGACGTTTATGTTGGAAAGGGGTTGATTGATTTGGGGTCAAGCATTAATCTTATACCTTTATATATAGTGAAGAGGCTTGGCAACATTGAAATTAAAGCCATTCGGATGACGTTGCAATTAGCCGACAAGTCAACTACCCATCCTCAGGGGTTAGCTCAAGATGTCTTGGTGAAAGTTGACAAATTTTTCTTTCCGGTTGACTTTGTTGTTATTGATATGGAAGAAGACGATGATGCGCCGCTAATTCTTGGAAGACCTTTCATGAAAACCGCGCGTATGATGATTGATGTTGATGACGGTTTAATGAAAGTGAGGGTCCTTAGCGAAGAAGTCACTTTTGACCTTTTCAAAGCTATGAAGCACTCAAATGATAAAAGAGATAGTTTCCGGATTGATGTGATTGAAGAAGCCACCTTTGAAGTCTCCAAACATGTACATGATGTATCTCCCACAGGCTTAGCTCTAGATGACTCTTTCGATGTTTTCACAGTTGAAGAAGAGGAAGCTCTTGATGAATGTTTAAGAGAACTAGATAGTCTTAAAGAGTTAAACTCATGGGTAGTGGAGGAGGAAGTGTTGAATAAGGAGGTAAATGATGAAAATCCAATGATTTAATTGAAGGAGTTACCAAACAACTTGAAGTATGCATTCCTAGATGAAACCGAGGAAAAGTCGGTTATCATAAGCAACCTTTTATCCAAAAGTGAAGAATCCCGTTTAATTGATGTGTTGAAAAATAATAAAGAAGCGATGGGTTGGACTATTTCCGATCTCAAAGGAATTAGTCCTTCTTATTGTACGCACAAAATTTTAATGGAAGAGGATTTTAAGCCGGTAGCCCAACCTCAACGCCGCTTAAATCCTACAATGAAGGAGGTTGTTAGGAAGGAAGTTGTCAAATTGTTAGATGTCGGAATGATTTACCCAATTTCAGATAGTTCATGGGTGAGTCCCGTGCATGTGGTTCCAAAGAAAGGCGGCATGACCGTAATCCGGAATGAAAAAAATGAATTGATACCAACGAAGGAGAAAACGGGGTGACGAATGTGTATAGACTATAGGCGGTTGAATACCGCTACTCGAAAAGACCACTTTCCACTTCTGTTCATGGACCAAATGTTAGAAAGACTCTCCGAAAAACAATTCTATTACTTTTTGAATGGCTATTCCGGGTACAACCAAATTGCGGTTGACCTGGCCGATCATGAGAATACGGCATTTACATGTCCGTTGGGAATTTTCGCTTATCAGAAGATGCCTTTTGGGTTGTGCTATGCACCGACGACTTTCCAACGATGCATTCAAGCCATTTTTGCCGACCTTATAGAAAAGACAATGGAAGTGTTCATGGATGATTTCTCCGTATTTGGAGGTTCTTTTAATCTATGTTTGGAAAACTTGAAGACGGTGCTTGAAAGGTGTGTAGAGACAAATCTTGTGTTAAATTGGGAGAAGTGTCACTTCATGGTGACGGAGGGGATAGTACTTGGCCACAAAATCTCTTCAAAAGGGCTCGAGGTTGATCAAGCTAAGGTTGAAGTGATTGCAAAGTTGCCTCCTCCGGTAAATGTGAAGGGGATCCGAAGTTTCTTAGGGCACGTCGGTTTCTATCGGCGCTTCATCAAAGATTTCTCAAAGGTGGCTAGGCCTTTGAGTAACTTACTTGCCAAGGATCATGTATTTCTCTTAACTGATGACTGTTTACATGCTTTTGAAGTTTTGAAAGAAAAATTGGTTACCGCGCCAATTATAGTCGCTCCTAATTGGAATTCAAATTTTGAACTAATGTGTGATGCGAGTAACTATGCTATTGGAGCGGTATTGGGCCAAAGAAAGGAAAAAAATTTCATGCCATACACTACGCAAGTAAAGTTCTCAATGAGGCTCAAATTATTTATGCCACAACCGAAAAGGAATTCCTTGCGATAGTGTATGCGCTAGAAAAATTTTGATCTTATCTTATTGGTACTAAAGTGATTATGTATACCAACCATGCGGCGATAAAATATCTGCTCACCAAATCCAATTCGAAGCAAAGGCTCATCCGTTGGATCCTCTTGTTGCAAGAATTTGATGTTGAGATCAAGGACAAGAAGGGATCGAAAAATTTGGTGGCGGATCATTTATCTCGCCTTGTTAATGTGGAGGTTAAAACTTTAGAAAAGGAAATCCGAGAAGAGTTTCCTGATGAAAAATTATTTAAAGTTCAAGTTAGGCCGTGGTTTGTAGACTTTGCAAACCACAAGGCGAGTGGTTTTGTGCATCCCGACCTAACTCCGAACCAAAAAAGGAAATTCCTCTTGAATGCCAAATACTATGTGTGGGATGACCCTTATCTATTTAAGTTGGGTGGTGATAATCTGTTAAGGAGGTGTGTTACCGGTGATGAAGCACAAAGTATTCTATGGCATTGTCACAACTCGCCTTATGGCGGACATTTCAATGGGGCTAGAACGATAAATAAAGTCCTTCAATCAGGATTTTATTGGCCTTCTATTTTTAAAGACGCAAATGCCCATGCGCAAAGTTGTGACAGTTGCCAACAAAGTGGTGGGATAGGAAAGAGAGACAAGATGCCTCTCAAAAATTTCCAAGAGGTTGAATTATTTGATTGTTGGGGTATCGATTTTGTCGAACCATTTCCATCCTCTTTTGGAAATGAATACTTGCTGGTTACTATTGACTAGGTGTCAAAGTGGGTTGAGGCGATTGCCTCACCACGGGCGGATTCTAAGACAGTCATAAACTTTTTAAAGAAAAATATTTTTTCCCGTTTTGGAACTTCCCGGGTGTTGATTAGTAATGGAGGGTCACACTTTTGTAATGCACCGTTGGAAAAAGTTTTACAACATTATGGTGTAACGCATAGAGTGTCAACTCCGTATCACCCACAGGCCAATGGTCAAGCTGAAGTCTCTAATCGCGAGATTAAGAGAATATTGAGAAAAACCGTGTCTAACTCTAGGAAGGATTGGTCGCAAAAATTGGATGAAGCTCTTTGGGCGTATCGCACGGCCTATAAAGCTCCAATTGGGCTAACTCCATTTCAATTGGTTTTTGGTAAAACTTGTCATTTGCCAGTCGAAATGGAGCACAAGGCCTTATGGGCCTTTAAAATTTTGAATTTTGATAATGAGTTGGCCGGTGAAAAAAGGAAGGTCCAACTACTTGAGTTGGAGGAGATGCGCAATGCCGCATGTAACGCCCATTTTAATTATTTTTGTTTTCGGTATTATTTTATTCGTTGGCGTGTTGTGTGGATTTTTAGTGGAGGAGTTAAGTTCAATAATATTAGAAAATATGACTAATGATGGTGATAATATGATAATTAGTAAAAGTGTTACTATTATTAATATTATTGTTATTATTATCATATTAGACATTATTATTGAAATAATTATATTATTATTGGATTTATGGAATTAAAGAATTAAGAGAATTATATTTATTTTAGAATAAAAGTGATTTTTGGGGTATTGAGGGTAATGTTGGAATATTTGGAAAATAGAAGGAGAAGGAGAACGAAGAACTCTCATATGCACGGTTGGAGGAACACGAGCAAGTGAACGATCAAGGCAAGAGCGAGAAGAAGCTTGAAGCTGCAAATTTCGGAAGCCTCATCAACATCAGAACTTCAATTGAGGTAAGGGGGAGATATATCGGTTAAATGGTATTTACATGAATATTGGTAGAAGGGGGAAAATCCCTAACCCCATGATTATGTATGTTTGCATGTTGATGATGATGAATTGATACTGTGGCATGTTGTTTAATTCTGTTATGATCATGGATATTGTGGTAGAATTGTTGCATGAGTTGTAGGAATGATTGTTGAATGAATTTGGGGGTTTCGGAGTTGGATATGACTCTGAGTCAGAATTGGATTAATCGGCTAGGGCCGAGGTTTTATTGGATGAATTGGGCATTAGTTGAGTGTGATATCGGTAGGATGTGTAGCCGATGATTCTGGTGTATTTCGGTGAGATTTGGTGTGGAGGGGCTGATGCTGTTTCTGAACAGCAGAGTTTATTTTTCTGAGTTCGCAGGCCTTCGCTAGGCGAATGCCTGGCGAGCATTCTCTAGCAGCTCGTGTAGCGAGCTTGGACAGTGGTTATTTTCTTGTACTCGCTAGCAAGTTCACTGAGCGAGGTGGTGGCGAGCACTTCCAGTAGCTCAAAGGTATGGTTCGCGAGGAGGTTCGCTAGGCGAACGTGTGGCGAACACTCGCTAGGAGCTCGTGTAGCGAGCAATTAGCGAGTGTAGCAGAATTTGGTTTTCAGGGTTGTGTGCAGCTGATGATGCTGAGGGCAATCGATTTGATACGCTGTGATGATAGCTGAGTGTTGAGAGTATGTTGAGGGGTATGAGGGCCGTGTGGCCGGCGTTTATCGCACTGACATAATCAGTGGATTTTGTGCTAAGAATAGATATGTGTGGATGTGTATGTGAGATGTATGCACTATGTGCTATGTGTGTGATGGATGTGGATCAGTAGGATCGTTATGCCTTGAGTGCGTTGTGGTGATGTGTTGTGATGAGTGGATCCGTAGGATCGATACGCTTATTATGCGTTGCGTTATATGTTGTGTTGTGATCATTGGATCAGTAGGATCGAAGCGCTTTGTGTGCCTGTGTATATATGCATTATATGATGTGGTGGATCCGTAGGATCGGTACGCCTTTGCGCGTTGTGTTTATTTACTGTGTGAGGGGTGGATCGATAGGATCGGATTGTACCATGTGTGCTAGATGTATGATGTGTATGATTGTGATATAGGGTGAGATATGGTCAGGGGACCGTGTATATGGATTATGTGTGTGATTGTGGTTGAGTGCATGCATTGGGGTTATGCATGGCATGTCGTGTTGTGGTGCTCCCATTGTGGAGGGGTGATGGCCAGGTGTCCATCGATATTGATGATGTGCTCCCATTGTGGAGGGGTGATGACCAGGTGTCCATCGATATTGTTGTGGTGCTCCCTGTGAGGAGGGTGATGGCCTAGTGTCCATCGGAGATGTGCTCCTTGTGAGGAGGGTGATGACCAGGTGTCCATCGGTATTGTTATGATGCTCCCTTAATGGAGGAGGGTGATGGCCAGGTGTCCATCGATGTGGTGTGCTTCCTGTGAGGAGGGTTGATGGCCAAGTGCCCGTCGTTGATGTGTGCTCCTGTGTGTAGGGTTGATGGCCCGATGTCCATCGTTGTTGTGAGTCGGTACCGCATATCATGGGTTGAGTGTGTGCATTTATTGCATGATTGTATGTTGTGATTGATGATGGGACAGTAGGTCCGAGTGTGTTGTATATGAAATGATATTTATATGTTTTCTGCCTTTATTTCATATACATTTATACCATTAATATTTGATCGTGATTCTCACCCCTTTGTTGTTATTGTGGTATGTGCTTCTTCGGAAGTACAAACGATCTAGGTGTTTAGCTAGCTTGGATTGCGTCGTCGTCGTAGGACTGCTCTGATACGTAACACCAGGGCTTTTTGGGAGTTTTATTATTTATGGTTGATTATGTGTGCCCCCGTGGCGTATCTAATTTTTGTGAGATATGTGATGATGTTTGATGATTATGTTGTATATTTTGGGCAGTGGCCGTACATGATGTACATGATGACATCGATGATGTATATATGTTATTTTGTGTTATAACAGACTATATCTTTTCTGCTGTAATTTTGCTAAATATTATTTTGAAAAAAATGATTTGTGGAATTTTGTTGAGAGATTGTGACATCCCGTTGGTGGGAGAGACTCTGTGTTGCGGTGGAAATAGGATCACAAACTATTAATTAGTTTGAATCACAATTCAGTTCACAACCGCTCTTTGATTTATCCGAAGGAAAAGGTCAAAAGAGGGAAAACCTATTTTTGCATCGTAAACACAATGCGGGGAAAGATCTAGGGTTCGGGGGTTGGTTAAATTTAGGGAAGGTATTAGCACCCTAAACTTCTGTAGTACTCTACAGGAACCTTTTGTTCAGATGTTTACTATTTGCTTTATTTATTTGCTTAAGGTATATGTACAAAGGATTACAAGTGAGAAAAGAGACCTAAGGGGTTAATTCTAAGTTTACTCGGCAAGACATCGCATCTTGTGCCTACGTATCCTTACGGGAGTGGAATCAGAGTAATCGTAGTTCCCCTCAAAAGGGAGGTTAGAGACTTCTTGACTGTGGTCAAGGTCTCAAGGGGAATAAACATGTCTTAAGGACACGCTTACGTGGAGTCTTAAACTCCTATTTCTACGTTGAATTGTTATGTTGTAATTAGGGTTAAATTAGGTTAGGTTAGGGATTCCACGGCGGGAAACCCTAAAATGAGCGCGGCGGCTCTTTGACCTAATGCTAGGGGTAAAATTGTAATCTTGCCTGCGGCGAGGCATTTGTGAAAATTAGGTTTTGTGAGGTTGTAAGGGTTTGGAGTTGAGGACTATTGACACGGCGGTCAAATGCTAGACCTAATTCCTTCGGAGTGTAGTGTGACTGAAATATTAATGAAGATGTGAGATGATTGAGTTATGCAAGCAGAAAATAGAGACAGCAGTTAAAACCCTACAAACAGAAATTTAAAGGCAGAAACTTAAAGCGCGATTATTAGGTTCGCGTAGTTACATATGAGAAGCAGTTACAATATAGTAATGAAATAAAATGAGATAAGTAACGGTAAATGTAACGAGCTGCAAAATGAACAAATGGCGTTAGTGGGCAGAGTTAGGCGGTGATCAAATTAATTACGAAACAATAAAGAAAAAGATGCCAATTCGAGATTTTTATTGTCGTTTTATTTAAAAATCTTAATAATTTAATGTTAGCTTGCAAAAGAAATTTAATTTAAAAATAATTTACTCTTTTTTTTTAAAAAAAGGTTTTATTTTTATATTTTAAAAAAAGTCTTTCTTATTCTTGTTAAAAAAAAGTTTTTTTCATTTTTATATTTACAAAAGTTTTAATTTTATATTAAAAAAAAGTTTTAATTTTTATTTTAAAAACAATTTTAAATTATAAAATAAGATGCTAAGAAAATAATTTAAAAATATATATAAAAAACAAAATAAAAACTAAAGAAAAAAAAAAAACAAATAAGGGGAGGGGGTTGGGCCGGTCATCACACCCGGACCCAACCCGGTTGATGGTTAAGCAAAAAACATTTAGGGTTCTGGGAACCCTAATGTTTCACGGCGCCGTTTCACTCTTCTTCTCCTCTCTCTCGCTTCTCTTCTCTCTCGCTTCTCTTCTCTCTCGCTTCTCTTCTTTCTCTCGCTGTGATCCTCTTATTTCCTGAAACAAAACATGAAAAATAAGAACATGTGAGTTAATGCATGGTGGTTTACATTTGTCTTTGGCCGATTGATGTAAAGCTGAGGCTCAGGGTTGATTGCCCGCCGTTTTTTAACGAACGGCGAAGGTGGTCTTCCTTCGTTCGGTGGCGCGGTTGTTGATGTTGGTTCGTCGGAGACGATGATGAGGGTGCTGATCCCTCTGAGTCTCGCGATTCTCGTTCGTTAGGGCTTCTGCGCTTTGAGTGTTCTTCGTTCTCTCTCTCTCACGGCTACCTCCCTAGGGTTTGTACGCGATCTTCTCTCTCTCACGGCTACGTTCCCCCCTTTTGGATGGTGAGATCGTTCCCCTCTTATACTCTTCTGACCCTCTCCTTTTTGGGCTTTTGATGTTGGATTTGCATTATTGCCTCAGGATTTCGTGGTGATTCGATTTGATTTGATTTTCGTAACCAGCATACTTTTGATTTGATTGAAAGTTTGATATGATTTTGTTTGGTTTTTTTTCAGATAATGATTGAACCATGTTCCCTCTTTTAGGGTTCGATTGGGATTTCGGTGAGATTGGATTTCATGAATCTGGTACTAATTGAACTCTGTTTCCTCTTTTAGGGTTCGATTGGTCTTTCTGATTTCCAGCTGATACGATTCTTCTGATTTGATTCAGAGCCTTCTATTTTCAGAACTCTGTGATTGGATATTACATGACCCTATTCGATTTGTTTGAAACTTTCCATATTTGATTGGCCTCGACTGAACTTCATCTTTTGGATTTCAAACTGGATGTCGTTTTTTGGTTTATCTGATGTGGTTTGTTTGGATTCATGCTTTGCAGATGCTTCTGATACAGGCAACTCTGTCATGTCTCTGGATATCTGGTTCCATCTGATGCAATGTTCTTTGACCTCTGGTCTTTACTTTGGATACTGATGCGGACTAGATTATTTGATGATGATGACCTGCTTTCATTCAGTTTGGTTATCAGTTGGACTACACTTACTTTTCTTCTTTTTCTTCTTTCAGGACTGATGTTGTATTGATCTTTGCCGCCGAGAAGAGTACGCGGTAATGATGACGTTTGTCTGAACCATTTGGAACAGGATACTATAACCCTGACTTGTGTTTATATTTTTGCTTCTGATTAAATTGGTGATGAGCCATGTGTTTGTGCACTTGTTTGTTTCATGAACTGAGTATGGTTTGATACTTGTTTCAGTAACTTGTTTGTTGGGGCAATGATGTTCATAACTGAGCCCCTGTTTGGTGCTCTGTTTCTGATGTGCTTTGCACATTCGGGACCCAACCTAAACATGATATATCGCTGCGATTTCTTGAACTCATCTTTGTTCCTTTTCTGGTATGGTTTCGCTATGATCTTGTGCTGTGATTCGGTGCTGTGATTTTGTGCAGTGATTTTGTGCTGGCGCTCACTTATGTGTTGCTTGCCATTGAAACTGGTTTGAATGGGGACTTGCCTTTAACTGATGTTGCTGAATCTTGTGATACCTTGTCCTATGTTATTTTTCCGCAGCTTGTTGTGTGTCTCATTTTTCTGTACATGGTTCAGAACTGATGTTGTTCATGAACTATTTAGATTTTGAGTTCCAAATTCTGAATCTGACATTGATGCGTTTGTGGCTTTTCAGGTGTTGGAAACTTCGGAACCAAAGCGACTCAGACCTGCCGGCATCCGGGTCTGAGTCCACACTTGCCCATGTTGCCTTATTCTCGTATCAGTTTGGAAATCCAATCGCGGCAAAACGAAACAGTCCCGCTTCTTTTATTACTTCTATCTCTCGGATGTCCCGTAATGATAAGAACAGGTGTTACCTGATCTGACGCCCACGGCACGGATCGGTAACGGGGGTAGGACGCAGCTTCGGTTGTGCCACTCCCGGCACTCGATGATGACACTGTTCTGAGAGTGTCAAAAACAACTTTTAACATTTTTCTATATGGTTTGTTCTGTTTTGACGTGCAGGTTAGTCGGAGATTCTGCGGAGAAGCTTAGGGACAACATGAAGGCACTTAGGAACTTTTAGGATTTAGGATAGATACCTTAAGAATCAATGTAATTCCTTGTAACATTATTTCTGAAATGTGAAGTATTCTTCATTTCTTGTATGATGAGATTCTTTTATGAAATAAAATTCCCAAAATTTGAATTCATTTATATTTTATTCTTAGTTAAAAATATAAACATTTGTGAATAAATCCACAAGTATTTAAATTCATTAACACAGTCATAAAACATAAACACTCCCAAGTGATATTCTTATTTGTGGACTCGTCTCATTTGTAATCCTAATCTCATCATCTGATTAAAATCCCTTTTAAATGTTAACCAACCATTTCGTAACCAAATACGTATGTGCTCCGTAATCACGACAATTTCAGCATTAACAACAAAACTAATCGTAATTAAATTCCCCTGTCCAAACGCCGAGAGCCACAAACCAACAATACCCAATTATGACTGTGCCTTAATAACAGAACGGAAGCGCTTTGGAAATAAACCATGAGCGATGGGATGGATCTTAAATCCAGTTGTGTTTGACAAATTTTAATACCGACCACATCAAATTGGCACCTTGATACAATCAGAACTGGGGATAAGTAAACGCCTCTAAAATAGTGTATCACGCCTCAGAACTTAATAACAACCCGTCTTCAAGGAATTAGCAGAAGTTGTGTAAAATGACCAAAATACCCCTGGAACCAAATCTGCAAAACAAACACCTCCATGACTTGTTAGTGGTTAGCAAATGTACATATGAGATGCTATGCGAAATGCCTGACTAAATATAAGGGTAAAATTTGGGGTATTACACTCTGATATTTGTGATGTGTGTTTATTTTCATTGTTTTATTTTTATTTGGGAACAGGGTGTTACAAGTTGGTATCAGAGCAGGTCGGTCCGTCCGGCCAGTGTAGTGTGTTGAGTCTGTCTATAGGATAGAGTGTGGTTGTTTTCTGTTAACTTGGATTATTATTGTTGAGCAGTATGGCTGGGAGGAATGATGCGGCGTTGGCTGCGGCTATGCAGGCTATGGCTCAAGTGGTGGCCAATCAGAATCTGGCTACGGGAGATCAGTTCAGAGACTTGACGCAATTCCAGAGCAACAAGCCACCAAAGTTAGAAGGTGGGATTTTGGATCCGGTAACTGCACAGAAATGGCTGAAGGAAATAGAGAAGATCTTTAGAACCATGGGGTGCAACAACGAGCAGAAAGTGAGATTTGGTACTCACATGCTTGAGGGAGAGGCTGAGGCTTGGTGGGACAATTGCCGTCAGAGGATGGAAGCTTCGGGGACTCCGATTACTTGGGAGGTGGTCCGATCTGGTTTTCTGGAGAAGTATTTTCTAGAAGATATCAGAAGTGCTAAAGAGGTGGAATTTTTAGAACTGAAGTAGGGCAGTATGTCGGTAGTCGAATATGCGGCTAAGTTTGAGGAATTGGCTCAGTATTGTCCCTATTACAATACTGAGGAAGCTATGACTTCTAAGTGTCTGGAATTTGAGAATGGGCTGAGGCCAGAGATCAAGATGGGGATCGCATGTCAGAAAATCAGGAGCTATCCTGAGTTGGTGAGTAGGATTCGAATCTATGATAATGATAACCGTGTGAGGATCGCACACTACAAGGCTGCAAGTGACCGTAAGGGTAAACAAAGGTTTGGTGGTACTCCTTACAGTGTTCCGACTGGTAAGGGGAAGTTCAAGGGTGCTGTTGATAGGAAGCCCAGAGAGGGTAGGGCGTTTGCTGGTACGAAGTGTTTCCGGTGCGGTGGCATGGGTCATCGTGCCAATGATTGTCCGCATGAAGCGAAGAAGTGCTTCAAGTGTGGGAAGTCGGGCCACGTGGTGGCGGATTGTAGGACTAATATGCCTACTTGCTATAATTGCGGCGAGAAAGGCCATATTAGCACTCATTGTGAGAAGTCAAGGAGGCCTCAGGCGCCTCAGGTTGCTGGTAAAGTGTTTGCGGTGGTGGGAACTCAAGCGGAGGACAGAGAGCGTTCGACCAAAGGTGCTTGTTTTATCAATAACATTCCATTGACTGCTATGATTGATATGGATGAAACCCGTTCATTTATCTCTGTTGATTGTGTGAAGAGGTTAGGTTTGGTGCCGACTACTCTTGAGCGGCGGATGACTATTGAAACTCCCTCGATTGGTTGAGTGACTACTTCGATAGTGTGTTTGAAGTGTCCACTGACTATCTTTCGCCGAGATTTTGGCGTGGATTTAATTTGTTTGCCACTTGGTGGTTTGGATGTTATACTTGGTATGAACTGGTTGGAGTTCAACCGAGTGTACATCGATTGTTTCAGGAAAGTGTTATTGTTTTTTACTCCAGAAGAGGAGGCGTTGGCAGATTCCTTGTCTGGTAAGGAATTGAGGACCTTGTTGGAAGATGAAGCTTAGGTGTTTGCTTTATTTTCATCACTGTCGGTTGACAACAAGGCGTTGCTGGATGAGTTAGCTGTTGTGAATGAGTTTCCGGAGGTGTTCTCGGATGATATTACAGAGTTGCCTCCGAAGAGAGAGGTTGAGTTTAGCATTGATCTTGTTCCTGGTACGAGGCCTATTTCTATGGCGCCGTACATGATGTCGGCAGTGGAGTTGGCCGAGTTGAAGACTCAGATTAGAGAGTTGCTCGATAGGAAGTTTATCAGACCAAGTGTGTCGCCGTGGGGAGCTCCAGTGTTGTTAGTGAAGAAGAAGGACGGTAGCATGCGGTTGTGCATCGATTATCGTCAGTTGAACAAAGTGACCATCAAGAACAAATATCCTATTCCAAGGATTGATGATTTGATGGATCAGATGGTGGGAGCTCGTGTATTCAGTAAGATTGACTTGAGGTCGGGTTATCATCAAATAAGAGTAAAGGAAGGTGATATTCAGAAGACGGCGTTTAGGACTCGATATGGACATTACGAGTATGCAGTAATGCCTTTCGGAGTGTCTAATGCGCCGGGTGTGTTTATAGAATATATGAACCGTATCTTCCATTCTTATTTGGATCAGTTTATTGTCGTGTTCATTGATGATATACTGGTTTATTCTAAGTCTGAGGAAAAGCATGCATAACATTTGAGGATTGCTTTGCAAGTGTTGAAAGATAACAAGTTGTTCGCCAAGTTATCGAAGTGTGAGTTCTGGTTGAAGACGGTGACCTTTCTGGGCCATGTCATTTCTGGTGATGGTGTTTTGGTGGATCCATCTAAGGTGAGTGCGGTGTTACAGTGGGAACCGCCGAAAACGGTGACAGAGATTAGAAGCTTTTTGGGCTTAGCAGGTTATTACCGAAGATTTATTGAAGGCTTTTCTAGATTGGCTTTGCCGTTGACTCAGTTGACAAGGAAAGATCAAGTGTTTGTGTGGGATGTTCCTTGTGAAGAGAGTTTTGAGGAACTGAAAAAGAGATTGACTTCAGCGTCAGTATTAGTGTTACCGAATCCGAATGAGCCTTTTGTGGTGTATTGTGATGCGTCTAAGATGGGATTAGGCGGAGTTTTTATGCAGGATGGAAAAGTGGTAGCTTATGCTTCGCGGCAATTGAGGGTGCATGAGCGGAATTATCCTACTCATGATCTTGAGTTGGCTGCGGTGGTTTTTGTGTTAAAGATCTAGAGACATTATTTGTATGGTTTGAGGTTTGAGGTCTTCAGTGATCACAAGAGTTTGAAGTATCTGTTTGATCAAAAAGAGTTGAATATGCGACAGAGAAGATGGTTAGAATTCTTGAAAGATTATGATTTTAGTTTGAGTTATCACCCAGGGAAAGCGAATGTTGTTGCAGATGCTTTGAGCAGGAAGACAATTCATATGTCAGCTTTGATGGTTAAATAGATGGAGTTTATTGAGCAATTTCGGGATTTAAGTATGGTTTATGAGTTTACTACAGATGGTGTGATGTTAGGTAAATTGCAAGTGAAGAATGATTTCTTGTATATGATAAGAGAACATCAGAAGTTAGATGTGAAACTTGTGGATTTGATGCAAGGAGCCGGAAGTGACTCCGGTAGTGATTTCAAGTTGGATAATGCGGGTGTGTTGAGGTTTCGGGGCAGAATTTGTGTGCTGGGTAATGATGAGCTGAAGAGGTCAATTTTGGACGAAGGACATCGTAGTAGCCTAAGTGTGCATCCAGGAGCTACGAAGATGTACCAGGACTTGAAAATGTTGTTTTGGTGGTCAGGTATGAAAAAGGACATTGCTCTTTATGTTTATGCTTGTTTGATTTGTCAGAAAGCGAAGGTGGAGCATCAGAGACCTTCGGGAATGATGCAACCGTTAGAGATTCCGGTTTGGAAGTGGGATAGTTTCGCCATGGATTTTGTTACAGGTTTACCGAATACGGCGAGAGGATTTGATGCGATTTGGGTGATTTTGGATCGACTTACGAAGTCCGCACACTTTGTACTGATCAGTATTAGCTTTCCGTTGGAGAAGCTGGCTGAGATTTACATTCGGGTGATTGTGAAACTGCACGATGTGTCATTGAGTATTGTGTCGGATAGAGATCTGAGGTTCACTTCTGTATTTTGGAAGAGTTTGCAAGAGGCTTTGGGTGCCGAGTTGAAGCTGAGTTCAGCTTATCATCCGCAAACGGATGGTCAGTCGGAGAGGACTATTCAGACTTTAGAGGATTTGTTGCGGGCTTGTGTTTTGGAGAAAGGTGGTACGTGGGATACTCATTTGCCTTTGGTTGAGTTCACGTACAACAAAAGTTACCATTCCAGTATCGGAATGGCACCGTTTGAGGCTCTTTATGGTAGGAGGTGCAGGACTCCTCTGTGTTGGTATGAGTTAGATGAGAGTGTTATGTTGGGACCAGAGTTGGTACAGCAGACTACCGAGACAGTTCAGATGATCCGTCAGAAGATGAAAGCATCTTAGGATCGGCAGAAGAGTTATTATGATAACCGCAGGAAAGAGTTGGAATTCAGTGAGGGTGACCATGTATTTTTTAGGGTTAACCCAGTGACTGGTGTTGGACGTGCATTGAAGTCCAAGAAGTTGGGTCCGAAGTTTATCAGACCGTATCAGATTTTGCAGAGGATTGGTGTTGTGGCTTATAGGGTGGCGTTGCCGCCGGAGCTTTCGAACTTGCATAATGTGTTTCATGTGTCGCAACTTCGGAAGTATGTACCCGGTCCGTCTCATGTGATTCAGAGGGATGAAGTCCAAGTTAGAGAGAATCTAACTGTGGAGACGTTGCCGTTGAGGATCGAGGATCGCAAGATGAAGCGACTCAGAGGAAAAGAGATACCTTTAGTGAGAGTGGCTTGGGGGAGGTGCTGTAGGAGGCAGTGTGACCTGGGAATTGGAAAGCAGGATGCAGGAAGCGTAACCAGAGCTGTTTCCATAAGGTATTTTCGAGGACGAAAATAATTAAAGTGGGGGAGAGTTGTAACACCCATTTTAATTATTTTTGTTTTCGGTATTATTTTATTCGTTGGCGTGTTGCGTGGATTTTTAGTGGAGGAGTTAAGTTCAATAATATTAGAAAATATGACTAATGATGGTGATAATATGATAATTAGTAAAAGTGTTATTATTATTAATATTATTGTTATTATTATCATATTAGATAATATTATTGAAATAATTATATTATTATTGGATTTATGGAATTAAAGAATTAAGAGAATTATATTTATTTTGGAATAAAAGTGATTTTTGGGGTATTGAGGGTAATGTTGGAATATTTGGAAAATAGAAGGAGAAGGAGAATGAAGAACTCTCATACGCACGGTTGGAGGAACACGAGCAAGTGAGCGATCAAGCCAAGAGCAAGAAGAAGCTTTAAGGAGCGAATTTCAGAAGCCTCATCAACATCAGAACTTCAATTGAGGTAAGGGGGGAGATATATCGGTTAAATGGTATTTACATGAATATTGGTAGAAGGGGGAAAATCCCTAACCCCATGATTGTGTATGTTTGCATGTTGATGATGATGAATTGATACTGTGGCATGTTGTTTAATTCTGTTATGATCATGCATATTGTGGTAGAATTGTTGCATGAGTGGTAGGAATGATTGTTGAATGAATTTGGGGGTTTCGGAGTTGGATATGACTCTGAGTCAGAATTGGATTAATCGGCTAGGGTCGAGGTTTTATCGGATGAATTGGGCATTAGTTGAGTGTGATATCGGTAGGACGTGTAGCCGATGATTCTGGTGTATTTCGGTGAGATTTGGTGTGGAGGGGCTGCTGCTATTTCTGAACAGCAGAGTTTATTTTTCTGAATTTGCATGCCTTCGCTAGCCCTTCACTGGCAGCTCGCGTAGTGAGCATGTAGCGAGCTTGGACAGTGGTTGTTTTCTTGTACTCGCTAGCAAGTTCGCTGAGCGAGGTGGTGGCGAGCACTTCCAGTAGCTCAGAGGTGTGGTTCGCGAGGAGGTTCGCTAGGCGAACATGTGGCGAACACTCGCTAGGAGCTCGCTTAGCGAGCAGGTAGCGAGTGTAGCAGAATTTGGTTTTTGAGGGCTGTATGCAGCTGATGATTCTGAGGGCGATCAGATTGATACACTGTGATGATAGCTGAGTGTTGAGAGTATGTTGAGGGGTATGAGGGTCGTGTGGCCGGCGTTTATCGCATTGACATAATCGGTGGATTTTGTGTTAAGTATAGATATGTATGGATGTGTATGTGAGATGTATGCACTATGTGTTATGTGTGTGATGGATGTGGATCAGTAGGATCGTTACGCCTTGAGTGCGTTGTCGTGATGTATTGCGATGAGTGGATCCGTAGGATCGATACGCTTATTATGCGTTGCGTTATATGTTGTGTTGTGATCATTGGATCAGTAGGATCGAAGCGCTTTGTGTGCCTGTGTATATATGCATTATATGATGTGGTGGATCCGTAGGATCGGTACGCCATTGCGCATTGTGTTTATTTGTTGTGTGAGGGGTGGATCGATAGGATCGGATTGCACCTTGTGTGCTAGATGTATGATGTGTGTGATTGTGATATAGGGTGAGATATGGTCAGGAGGCCGTGTATGTGGATTATGTGTGTGATTATGGTTGAGTGCGTGCATTGGGGTTATGCATGGCATGTCGTGTTGTGGTGCTCCCATTGTGGAGGGGTGATGGCCAGGTGTCCATCGATATTGATGATGTGCTCCCATTGTGGAGGGGTGATGACCAGGTGCCCATCGATATTGTTGTGGTGCTCCCTGTGAGGAGGGTGATGGCCTAGTGTCCACCGGAGATGTGCTCCCTGTGAGGAGGGTGATGGCCAGGTGTCCATCGGTATTATTATGGTGCTCCCTTAGTGGAGGAGGGTGATGGCCAGGTGTCCATCAGTGTGGTGTGCTTCCTGTGAGGAGGGTTGATGGCCAAGTGCCCATCGTTGATGTGTGCTCCTATGTGTAGGGTTGATGGCCCGGTGTCCATCGTTGTTGTGAGTCGGTACCGTATATCATAGGTTGAGTGTGTGCATTTATTGCATGATTGTATGTTGTGATTGATCATGGGACACTAGGTCCGGGTGTGTTGTATATGAAATGATATTTATATGTTTTCTGCCTTTATTTCATGTACAGTTATACCATTAATATTTGATCGTGATTCTCACACCTTTGTTGTTGTTGTGGTTTGTGCTTCTTCGGAAGTACAGACAATCCAGGTGTTTAGCTAGCTTGGATTGCGGCGGCGTCGTAGGACTGCTCTGATACGTAACACCAGGGCTTTTTGGGAGTTTTATTGTTTATGGTTGATTATGTGTGCCCCTGTGGCGTATCTAATTTTTGTGAGATATGTGATGATGTTTGATGATTATGTTGTATATTTTAGGCAGTGGTCGTACATGATGTACATGATGACATCGATGATGTATATATGTTATTTTGTGTTATAACAGACTATATCTTTTCCGCTGAAATTTTGCTGAATATTATTTTGAAAAAAATGATTTGTGGAATTTTGTTAAGATTGTGACATCCCGTTGGTGGGAGAGACTCTGATATTTGTGATGTGTGTTTATTTTCATTGTTTTATTTTTATTTGGGAATAGGGTGTTACACCGCATACCACTCAAGTTGGTTGTACAAAGAAAAAGTTAAGGAATATCATGATAAGAAGCTCCGAAAAAAGGAATTTGCACCCGGGCAACTGGTACTGTTGTTCAATTCCAGGTCGAGGTTGTTCCCTGGAAAATTGAAGTCAAAGTGGTCCGGACCATTTCGCGTTAAAGAGGTAAAAACTTTTGGGGCTGTTGTTATTGAAGATATGGAGAAAAAGGACAGCTGGACGGTAAATGGTCAGCGTTTAAAGATCTATCTCGGCGGTCATGTGGACCGAGAAAGCTGTGCCTTCCTTCTTGATGTTCCGGTTTGAGCATCATGGACCGTCGAGCTTATTCGACGTTAAACAAGCGCTTGTTGAGAGGCACATCAACATTGTAAGTATTTGATGTTTTCTGTTGTGTGTTGTGGGTTCTATATGGTGGATACTTCTTTTATTGGACTATGCCTGTTATGCTACAAAAATTCAAAATTATGTCATGCTCGCTAGGCGAGCATGTAGCGAGCGTTCGCTAGTTGTTCGCTGGCTGTTCGCTTAGCGAACCTCGCGAAACTGGAAATTTAAGTTTAATTGGTGTGCCACTCATGTAGGCCCAATTGTTGTTTTATTTTGTTTTGCTTAAGTCTTTCACAGATTCACTCACTATCTAACTTCTAAACACTCTCACTCTCACGGTTTCTCTTATTGCACAAGTCCTACCTCTCAATTTCCTTGCAAACCCTAATTTCTGTGTTTCAATCTCTCAACTCTGCTGCATCAGGTTTGGTCTATCTCCTAATCTCTTTGTTCTTTACTGTTTAAATTGTTTAAGATTGAGGGATTTAGGTCATATTTTGCATGTTAGGGATTTGAGAACTTTTAAGTTTGCATGCATACCAAGAACATTCCTTCATGATAAATCTGTTAGTTTGTGGAACTGTGCTTGATAAACTTTGCATTGGTGATTTCTGTTCCAAAACAGTGGTTGCTTTTGAATTTTCGCAGTGTTCGCTAGCAGCTCGCTAGGCGAGTCTGTAGTGAGCATTCGCTAGCAGCTCGCTAGGCGAGGCTGTAGCGAACAAGACAGAACCTAATTTTTTTTTTCATTATGCCTGATTACTAATATTTTGCGTTGCTGTGTTGTTTCTCTATGTGGTTGTGTGCAGATGGCTTCAGGTAATTTTAGAAAGAAGAGAAAGGTCGAAAGCACATCACGCAATGTTCCAATTAAATTTGACAATGACAAGTTCGTCGGGGCGAAACAAGCCGCCCGCTTTATGGCACTGCAGAAGCGAAAGATTTTGCCGGAAAAAAGGTTCACGATTGACCCCGAAGGAGAGTACATCACATTTGCGGGGTTAATGAACAACAAGAAGTGGGATATTTTGGTTTCCCCAATCGAAAGCTATAGCATAGATGTTGTGCGCGAGTTCTACGCGAACGTGCTGTCGGATGATGACGAGCCGTTCACTTGGTCAACAAGAGTGTTCGGCCGTCAAATTTCTTTTGATAAGAACGCCATCAACCGAGTGCTCGGCGAACCGCTCCATTTGGGAGAGAATGAATTGGACACTTACACTCGAAACTTGAGGCTCCACCCAAAAATGGATGATATTTCAACAACCCTCTTGTTGGAGGGAAAAAGTGTAGAAAGGAACCATTCTGGGGAAGCTGTGAGGTTTCATAGAGAAGACATGACTCCGTTGGCTCAGTTGATCTTGATGTTGGTTCTATCCAACATTTAGCCCAAGTCGCATACCTCAATGGTGCCGATCCCAGTGGCACGCCTTGTTCACGGTATTCTTACGAATGTGCAGATCGATGTAGCGGGCATCATTGCTAGTGAGATGAAGTCAGTTATTGAGAGCGGGCTAAAGTCGGGGGCGCGAACAAATTGCCCCCTTGCTTTTCCCTGCATCATTATGGCTTTATGTTCACAGACTAGGCTGAAGCTTCCTTCCCAAAGTTTGGTAAAGATTCCGGCTGCTATTGATGATAGTTATGTGAACAAGTATTACAGGCCGAAGAATGATAGAAGTGGTGCAGCTGCAGATGATGCCGAGATTGCTGATGGTCTCGGTGTTATTTCTCAGGGGTTCGACCCTTTCTAACAGGCAGTCTGTAACTACAATTGGGATTAGATGGCGGCGACGCAGCGTGCGATGGTTGACATTAATGATTTGATGCAGGTTTTACAGCTTCAGATCTGTGACCCCTCCATAGGGCGTCCTATGATGACGCGTGAGCAGTTTATGCAGCACGCGAGCTGGCCAATGGACAGGCCTGTTTTTGGAGAGGGGGCGGGTGCGAGTGGTCCCGGTCGTGATGCTGATGATGATGTTGAGGGTGAAGAGGATTTCAATGATGACAGTTTTGATGAGTATGAGTCTGAGTCCGAGGAGGACTGATTTTTTTATTTGTATCAGTTTAGTGTTTTGTTTTGGTTTCTGGATATTTTATTTTGTTGTCTGATATTTTGAGTTGTACTATTGGGGTGTTTTGTCCCCCATGCACATTTCTGTTTACTTTAAATTATTTTGTTTTATTTAATTATTCTGTTTTAAAATTTTTTGTTGATTGATGTCAAAACCTTCTAGATTGGTTGCTCTCTGAAAGAAGTATCCAATGAAGGTGCATCCGAGCTTGGATGGCAATGATAAAAAATAAACAAGCGATAAGGCTAAGGTACATGGTTACCTTCAGTTAGAACTCTAGAATACATGAAGAACTTTGTCATTATTGTGATTAAATATTATTCTTTTTGCATCAATATTGAATGAATGTTTCACTTAGGATTTAGAACCACAAATTGTGAGGAGACCTCCATTGTGCACTTAAATGCTGGATTTTGATAAACCGTGTTGATTCATTTAATTCATGCTTTGTCTTTTAGTAGTATGAATTTGTGGAAGCTAGTAGAAATGATCAAGGCACTTATTTTCTTTTGAGCACAACCAGTTCCAAATGCAAACTTACCCGTGAGTAGAGAGAGTATTTGTGAACCCCTTTGAGCTTAAACAGTTGAATCTCAGCTTGAAATAAGGCGAGACTTCAAAATCTTTTTTCTTGAAAACTTGAAAAATTTTAAATTTTTGTTCTTTTGCCGTAAAAAAGTAAAGAACATTCACTTTTGAAGGAAGTAGAAGACAAGTTGGGGAGAACGAAAATTTGAGTGGGTAATTTGCCACAACTCTTGAAAAACCAAGCAAGTATTGAAAAGAAATGTGAAAAAGAGAAACACTTGTTTTATGAACATGGTGTAGAAAAAAATGATCAAAAGAAAAGAATAATAATGAATGCTTTCTTGGAAGAAAAATATTGAAAAAAAAATTGAGTTGTGGAACAAGAGTTGTGAAGGTTTCAAATGAGTATCAAGTTGAACGATGTTTGAATGTGTGAATTGTTGTACAAGTGAATGTCTCTTTTTGCATCGGAAAGTTCGTTTCAGTGGCTTTAGATATGTCCCTTATTTGTAAACCCGACCAAGCTACAACCAGAAAAGACCTTAGTGATCTTCGTGCTTCCACATTTTCATTTATAATTGTTAGACACTATATGGATTGAATTGATTTTTGCATTGTTTATTTGAGAGTGAAATTGTCCTTGCGCTTTCATGCGCGTAATTTCTTCAATCCTTATTCGAAGAGGAGAGATAGGGTGATTCATTCAGGATATCATTGTTGTGAATTGATAAATGTTTTGTATTGCTTTAAGGTTTTAGTTTTTATGCATTGTGTTGTTCAAACCGTTGGAAACACGTGTCTGGTTGAGTCGCTTGTGTTTGAGTCATTTGATCCGATTTTGGGAAAACCTTTCTCTTCAAGCAAATCCTCTTGTTCTTCGAGAGGCATACTTTGCTTGAGGGCAAGCAAGATTCTAGTTGGGAAGAGTTGTTAGATGCCCAAATGTGCTTATTTGAGCTATCAAAAGTGGGCATCTTTCACTCCTTTTTGTCCTAAAAATGTTCAAAACCGCCTTTCTTTTGTTGACTTCGCAACATTATGTAAATGCTCTTGGTCCCTTTAATTTGTGTGTTAATGTGCAGCATTTGAGCATGAAAAGATAGATTTTGAAGACACAAGAAAGATGACAAAGGAATCAAGCAAGAAGAAGAGCAAAGGCTTGTTCGCTAGGCGATCACCTGGCGAGTGAGTAGCGAGTGTTCGCTACAGCCTCGCCTAGTGAGCTGCTAGCAAACACTCCCAGACTTAGGCAGAATCATCTTTGACATCATTCGCTGGTAGCGAGCATGTGGCGAAAAGACTCGCTAGGCGAGCACCTAGCGAGCAATTCCAAAATCTACCATCCAACCTTCGATGGCTGGTTCGCTGCAGCGAGGATACAACGAAGCAAAACAGAAGCAAAACCTCAGTCCTTGCTAGCATGTTCGCTAGGCGAGGCTGTAGCGAGCATTCGCTAGCAGCTCGCTTAGCGAGCATGTAGCGAACGTGCCCAGATTTCCACTTCTCTATAAGTAGCAGGGGCTACTTTTTGACAGAATATCTTTTTACTTTCTTTTCACCTAGTTTTGCTGCAGTGGAGATATTTATGCCCTAGAAACCCATTTTCTCTATTTTCTCATCTCTTAGCATATTTCAACAAAAAGAAGGTGGATTCTCATCCAAGTTGTATTCTTCGACTCGGATGTTCATCAACCTTCTTCCGAAACTTGTTTTGCAAGCTACCATGAAAATGAGTAGCTAAGTTCTCCATTTTTGTCAAGGTTAGATGTAGATGATCACAAGATTTGTATGTATACGTATTGATCTTCTTTTGTAAACTCTTGGATGATGAATGTATGGTGAAAACTTTGCTTTATTGTTAACTCTTTGTGTTGGTTTATGATTGAAAGATATTTTCCAACTCTTAACCTAGGTTTTCATCCATATTTGTTCTTAAGCTAGAGATAGTTTTAAATGAAGTTGTTCATAAAAAATATCAAGTCTTAAAGTTGTCATTTTGATAGATTGTGTGAGAGATCAACAATGGATCAAAATGGTAAAACCCACAATGTGAGTTAGAAATAATCACATTGGAAGGATATTGTGCTATCATCTAACAGAGTTTATGAATCTTGTTTGATCAAACATATTTATGCAAAGTGGTCATCGAACCCTAACTTTGACAATCTTTCTTAAACCGTAAAACCATAACTTTTATCGCAATCCATTACTTTTTATGCAAGATACCGTGACTCAAAACAAACCCCCCTTTGTTACTAATAGTTAAGAATTTTACAACTGTCGAACGACAACAATATCTTATATTCCCTGTGGAGACGATAACAAAACCTGATACTCTATCACTGTTCTAACAAAATGGCGCCGTTGTCGGGGAATATAAATTGATATTGCGAGCATCGCAATAGTTGCTGAATTTTTAACCTTTGAATTTTTGACTTGTGCTTGTTAATCAGTTTGGTTTAGTGTGCAACCTTTGTTATATGCGAGGGCAGATACCTAAGGACCAAATTCTTTTTGATCCCGAGATCGAAAGAACTGCAAAGAGACTGAATAGTAAAACAAGACGAAGGAGGCAACTTGCTAGACAAAGACAGGAACAAGGAGAAAATTCTACTCTACCACCACCACCACTACCACATTTCACACCTATGGCCGATCCACCACCACCACCATTCGTTTCTACACCATGTGTAAACAGCCCAAGGAATACAACTCAGTTTGCCAACCATACGGGAAGGCAAGTCGAGATGAAGACGGGGACGCTCAACTTATTATATGGAAGTCCATTCACCGGAATGGACCATGAAGACCCCTTTGCTTTTCTCACCAAATTTTATGATATAACATTGGCGGCGGGGGTTGATCAAGCTCAAGAGCTACCGTTGTTCAATAGATTTTTTCCAGATGCTTTTCTCGGCAAAGACAAAGATTGGTACCTAGACCAAACACCGGTTGTTATGACGGATGGGAATGTGTTGGAAGAGAAATTCATTGAAAGATTTTTCTCTCACAACCGTTTCATGGAATCAAAAATGGAAATCTTCGTGTTTTCTCAAGGGACTAATGAATCATTGAATGAGGCATGGGAAAGATTCAAATCCATGCTTCGGAAGTGCAAGGGCCATGGATTCGACGAATTGACGCAAATCCATATTTTTAAAAACGGTCTTGAACCAAATTGCAAGACTTTATTGGATGCTACCGTGGGTGGCTCTTTATTGTCCAAAAGTGCCGCTGAAGCTGCGGATATCATAAACCGTATGACTCTTAATGACCTTCAAAGTCAAAGCAGAGGAAACACATTAAAGAAACCGGGAGTGCTTGAACTAGGAACAAATGATGCTATTCTTGCATAAAAAAAACATATCTCACAACAAGTGGAGCTTTTAACTCAACAAATTAAAGAGTTGAAAGAGCCTTCAAAAGCTAAACAAGTAGCTTGTTGTGAACTTTGCAAAGGTGAACATGATACCGGATTTTGTCCACCTCCCGGGTTTGAAGATGTGAATTACATGGCAAATCAAAGAGACTACCAGCCGAGGCAACAACAATAACAACCAACTTATCAACAACACCCCCAAAATCAACAACAACAACAACACTACCAAGGAAACCAAGGGTACCAACCAAGGGGTAACTACCAACATAACCAAAGTTATGGGGGTGGTTCTTCTAACCGTCAAAATTCATATCAAACTCAACAACCGCCGGTCGTAACTTCAAAATTGGAAGAGACATTGACGCAATTTATGCAAATGTCAATGGCTAATAAAAAAAGCAACGATCCGGCGATCAAAAATATTGAGACTCAAGTTGGTCAACTTGCTAAGCAATTAGCGGAACAACAATCTGGACCATCTTTTTCGGCAAACACACAAACAAATCCAAAGGAGCATTGTAAGGCGATAAAGACGAGAAGTGGAAAAGAGTTGATTGATGAGAGTGAAAAAAGAGAGGTTGAGAAAAAGGATGAGGAGAAAAAAATTGACGAAATTGATGGTGAAGTTGGGGAGTGGAGTGAGGAGGAGGTTGAAAAGAAAGAAAAATTGGTTGAAGTCGAAAATAAAACAAATGGTGAAGTTGAAAATAATAAAAGTGAAAAAGTGAAGGTGGAAGAAGTGAAGAAGAAAAAAGATAGAAATCCTAGAGGATCTAGAGGAAAGGAGGTAGTGAGCACTACTCCGGTCCAAAACCTACCATATCCACATGCTCCATCTAGGAGAGAAAATGAACGACATTGCGCCTGATTCATGGATATTTTTAAACAATTGCAAGTAAACATTCCGTTTGCCGAAGCTTTGGAGCAAATGCCAAAGTATGCCAAATTTATGAAAGACATACTTACAAAAAAATGGAGGTATACGGAACCGGAAACCATCGTCCTAGATGCAAGTTGTAGCGCAATAATTCAACGGAATCTACCAAGAAAAGAGGTTGATCCGGGAAGAGTTACATTGTCGGTTACAATTGGTGACATTTACGGTTGAAAGGAGTTGATTGATTTGGGGTCAAGCATTAATCTTATACCTTTATCTATAGTGAAGAGGCTTGGCAACATTGAAATTAAAGCCATCCGGATGACGTTGCAATTAGCCGACAAGTCAACTACCCATCCTCATGGGTTAGCTCAAGATGTCTTGGTGAAAGTTGATAAATTTTTCTTTCCGGTTGACTTTGTTGTTATTGATATGGAAGAAGACGATGATGCGCCGCTAATTCTTGGAAGACCTTTCACGAAAACCGCGCGTATGATGATTGATGTTGATGATAGTTTAATGAAAGTGAGGGTCCTTAGCGAAGAAATCACTTTTGACCTTTTCGAAGCTATGAAGCACTCAAATGATAAAAGAGATAGTTTCTGGATTGATGTGATTGAAGAAGCCACCTTTGAAGTCTCCAAACATGTACATGATGTATCTCCCATAGGCTTAGCTCTAGATGACTCTTTTGATGTTTTCACAATTGAAGAAGAGGAAGCTCTTGATGAATGTTTAAGAGAACTCGATAGTCTTAAAGAGTTAAACTCATGGGAAATGGATGAGGAAGTGTTGAATAAGGAGGTAAACGATGAAAAGCCAATGATTGAATTGAAGGAGTTACCAAACAACTTGAAGTATGCATTCCTAGATGAAACCGAGGAAAAGCCGGTTATCATAAGCAACCTTTTGTCCAAAAGTGAAGAATCCTGTTTAATTGATGTGTTGAAAAATAATCAAGAAGCGATGGGTTGGACTCTTTCTGATCTCAAAGGAATTAGTCCTTCTTATTGTATGCACAAAATTTTAATGGAAGAGGATTTTAAGTTGGTAGCCCAACCTCAACGCCGCTTAAATCCTACAATGAAGGAGGTTGTTAGAAAGGAAGTTGTCAAATTGTTAGATGCCAAAATGATTTTCCCAATTTCAGATAGTCCATGGGTGAGTCCCGTGCATGTGGTTCCAAAGAAAGGTGGCATGACCGTAATCTGGAATGAAAAAAATGAATTGATACCGACGAAGGAGAAAACAGGGTGGCGAATGTGTATAGACTATAGGCGGTTGAATACCGTTACTCAAAAAGACCACTTTCCACTTCCGTTCATGTACCAAATGTTAGAAAGACTCTCCGGAAAACAATCCTATTGCTTTTTGGATGGCAATTCCGGGTACAACCAAATTGCGGTTGACCCGGCCAATCATGAGAAGACGGCGTTTACATGTCCGTTTGGAATTTTCGCTTATCGGAAGATGCCCTTTGAGTTGTGCAATGCACCGGCGACTTTCCAACGATGCGTTCAAGCCATTTTGCCGACCTTATAGAAAAGACAATGGAAGTGTTCATGGATGATTTCTCCGTCTTTGGAGGTTCTTTTAATTTATGTTTGGAAAATTTGAAGACGGTGCTTGAAAGGTGTGTAGAGACAAATCTTGTGTTAAATTGGGAGAAGTGTCACTTCATGGTGACGGAGGGGATAGTACTTGGCCACAAAATCTCTTCAAAAGGGCTCGAGGTTGATCAAGCTAAGGTTGAAGTGATTGCAAAGTTGCCTCCTCCGGTAAATGTGAAGAGGATCCGAAGTTTCTTAGGGCACGCCGGTTTCTATCGGCGCTTCATCAAAGATTTCTCAAAGGTGGCTAGGCCTTTGAGTAACTTACTTGCCAAGGATCAGGTATTTCTCTTAAGTGATGACTGTTTACATGCTTTTGAAGTTTTGAAAGAAAAATTGGTTACCGCGCCAATTATAGTCGCTCCTAATTGGAATTCAAATTTTGAACTAATGTGTGATGCGAACGACTATGCTATTGGAGCGGCTTGGGCCAAAGAAAGGAAAAAAATTCATGTCATACACTACGCAAGTAAAGTTCTCAATGAGGCTCAAATTAATTATGCCACAACTGAAAAGGAATTACTTGTAATAGTGTATGCGCTAGAAAAATTTCGATCTTATCTTATTGGCACTAAAGTGATTGTGTATACCGACCATGCGGCGATAAAATATCTACTCACCAAACCGAATTTGAAGCAAAGGCTCATCCGTTGGATCCTCTTGTTGCAAGAATTTGATGTTGAGATCAAGGACAAGAAGGGATCGGAAAATTTGGTGGCGGATCATTTATCTCGCCTTGTTAATGTGGAGGTTACAACTTTAGAAAAGGAAATCCGGGAAGAGTTTCCTGATGAAAAATTATTTAAAGTTTAAGTTAGGTCATGGTTTGCGGACTTTGCAAACCAAAAGGCGAGTGGTTTTGTGCTCCCGACCTAACTCCGAACCAAAAAAGAAAATTCCTCTCGGATGCCAAATACTATGTGTGGGATGACCCTTATCTGTTTAAGTTGGGTGGTGATAATCTATTAAGGAGGTGTGTTACCGGTGATGAAGCACAAAGAATTCTATGGCATTGTCACAACTCTCCTTATGGCGGACATTTCAATGGGGCTAGAACGGAAAATGAAGTCCTTCAATCAGGATTTTATTGGCCTTCTATTTTTAAAGACGCAAATGCCCATGCGCAAAGTTGTGACAGTTGCCAACAAAATGGTGGGATAGGAAAGAGAGACGAGATGCCTCTCCAAAATATCCAAGAGGTTGAATTATTTGATTGTTGGGGTATCGATTTTGTCGGACCATTCCCACCCTCTTTTGGAAATGAATACTTGTTGGTTGCTGTTGACTACGTGTCAAAGTGGGTTGAGGCGATTGCCTCACCACGGGCGGATTCTAAGACGGTCATAAACTTTTTAAAGAAAAATATTTTTTTCCCGTTTTGGAACTCCCCGGGTGTTGATTAGTGACGGAGGATCACACTTTTGTAATGCACCGTTGGGAAAAGTTTTACAAAATTATGGTGTAACGCATAGAGTGGCAACTCCGTATCACCCACAGGCCAATGGTTAAGCTGAAGTCTCTAATCGCGAGATTAAAAGAATATTGGAAAAAATCGTGTCTAACTCTAGGAAGGATTGGTCGCAAAAATTGGATGAAGCTCTTTGGGCGTATCGCACGGCCTATAAAGCTTCAATTGGTTTAACTCTATTTCAATTGGTTTTGGTAAAACTTTCCATTTGTTGGTGGAAATGGAGCACAAGGCCTTATGGGCCTTAAAATTTTTGAATTTTGATAATGAGTTGGCCGGTGAAAAAAGGAAGGTGCAACTACTTGAGTTGGAGGAGATGCGCAATGCCGCATACCACTCAAGTTGGTTGTACAAAGAAAAAGTTAAGGAATATCATGATAAGAAGCTCTGAAAAAAGGAATTTGCACCCGGGCAGCTGGTACTGTTGTTCAATTCCAGGTTGAGGTTGTTCCCTGGAAAATTGAAGTCAAAGTGGTCCGGACTATTTCGTGTTAAAGAGGTAAAAACTTTTGGGGCTGTTGTCATTGAAGATATGGAGAAAAAGGACAACTGGACGGTAAATGGCCCAGTGGAGGCTCTCCACTAGGTAAACTTTTTCTTATCCATTCTCTCTGTTTAAGACATGTTAGCACGCCATTTTTATGTTTATGTGATGTATGAACTTCATGCTTTGATTCTGGGTTCTTTTGGTTGCTGATTATGAACTTTTCAGTATGAACACGTTTTCTTTTTCTCTTCGATTTGCTTTGTATATGAATGATAAATGAAAATGGATATCATATTTGTATTCTACGTGAGTTGTAGATGATTTTGGACGTAAACTTTGCTTGATTTGGTCCACTTTTGCCATGGCTGTGTTTTGGGTATTGTTCATCATCGTTTTGGATGACCGAAGAAGATGACTGGATTCTTCTCCGGCCGCCGCTGTGTTTTTTATTTCCGTTGGGTTTTAAAATTTTCCAGATGCATTGTTGGCCTTTGGATCTTAGTCTTTCCTTGACTTAGTCTATGGACCCTACGCCTGTGGTTGAGTCAACTGGGCTTGGCTTGACTTTTGATGGCCTGGCGTGCTGTTGTTTTTTGGATGCGTTTACCTTTTCATCCAATGTGTGAGATTAAGGCACACTGTGTGTCTCGTTTGACTTCACCTTGCCAGATCCGTAAGTGAAACGCTGCGTTTCACTTATGTGCAGCATGATCCGTTTGATTTGATTACCAATTAATCTGATGGTTGTTGATTGTGTTCCACATGCGCCATGTTTGACCTAGCCTCACATGATTTTTGTTTGACCCTGAGTTTTTTTGGACGTGCTGGGTTGGGCTTGCTGCTTGCACCCCCCTTTTGAGCCCTTTTTTTTTTTTAAACATGTTTGGGCTGCTATTGGCACCGTGACCTTGTTTATTTTAGCTTTTATTTTCATTTTATTTTTGTTTGTTATCTGTTAGGATTTAAATCATTTTAAAATACTTCCAATCATACAAAAAAATTCACAAAAATATTTTTTAGGAACTTTGAAGTGTCCTCTGATTTTAGAATATTTTATTTTATTTTTTTAGTTTTTTTTTTGAATTAAAAAAGGAATTAAATATTGGAAGTATTCTAAGTGAGTTCAATCTTGACATTGTTTGTTTCTTGATTTGTTTCTCTCATTTCTTTTTGATCCAATGATTGAAATTTAATCCTCATATCCATGATGAGTTGATTAAATTTTGAGGACCATTTTGCCCCTGGTTGGTTGACTTTAGGGTTGACTTTGTTGGCTTTCTTTTTGACCATTGATTCTCCCATTTCAAAGTGGTACATCTTGAATATTATTTTCTTTTGATGGTGCTTTGAGGGGATATTGGCTTTGATCTTTTGGCCTCTGGTTGCCAACTTGTTTGTGCACCTCTTGTATTTTATTTGGTAATTCTTGAGCCTTTTTCCTAATTTTGAGATGACTTGCAAGTCAAGTCATTTGCTAGGGTGGCTACAAGTGTATGACCTAGTTTGAATTGGAAATGACCTTTGTGGATCTATTCAACTCTCAACTCTTCTTTTTTCACAAAGTAGGCATGTTGAGCTTGCTGTATATTCATTTTTAGGTCAATATTATGTTCATTGCTTGTTGAGTTGTGCATTTCTTTTTAGGCATTCCACTTGAACTTCTAAGTGTTGAATGTGTGAGACCCAGGTCTTTCTCCTTGCCTTTTCTTGCACTCCTCTTGTTTGTGTGTGATGTTTGCTTTGAGTATTCTCTCTTCTCATCCTCCATTCTGTCCCATGACCTTAGAGTGTCATTTGAGGTGGCTTGGTCCCTCCTTAGGAGAAACTTGAAGTTTGCCTAAAGTGATGAATCCATGAGGACCTTTTCTTTGTGTTTTCTTTGTGCTTTCTTTTGCATTTTGTGGGTGATGCTTATGGTTGAGTGCATAATATGAGTACCTTGTTGTCCTCATATAGCCTACCATCCTCACTTTGCCTTAGGAATTCTTTGCCTTGAATTTGTGTTTTGTTTTGTGCTTTCTGGTTGATGTTTGAATGGTTTAGGCCATTTCATCCCACATTTTGTTACATACTTGTGTGTTTGCTTTTGATGCATCTACTTCTCTTTTATTATTTGAATTTATCATATGCATGCTTGGTTGAGATGAGCTTGTGGTGGCTACTGCCCCACACACATTTTCCTCCCACTTTCATTCTACTTGTGCATTCCATGTATGCATTCTTTCATTTGCATGTTTCTTTTGTTCTTTCTTCTTCTTCTTTTGTCTTCCTTACCTTAGGATTTCTAACCTCTCTTGTTCAAGAGAGGTTATGATAGACATTAAGGTTCTAACCATGTATGATAACATTAGGAAGATGTCTCTCTTTTGTAATTTCAACTTTAGGTGCACTTTGCATGACAACTTCTAGGGTTTGGTCTAGTCCCCCTTTAGTTTGTTCCTTTCTCTTCTCATCTTCAAACAACTTCAATCCACTTAATAAATAATGACAAGTGTTGTACGCTACGAGCATTAAGATACTTGGGGAATGTTAATTGAGTGGTTACCTCTCAATTACCTAGAATGTTTAGTGTACATCCTTAGGATGTTATGCGACGCATTCGTTCCTAAGTCACAAGTCTTTAGTGCAACATGAGTTACCAACAAAAACTCAAAAACGCTTCTTCTCTAAAAGACTTCAAACAAACGTCAAACTCTTTTTGTCCCTTGGGACCTTTAATTTTGGAAAACCTTTTTCATAAGCAAGAGTTTTGTTAACTTTCGGTTCTATCGCAAACAGTAACGCCTAAGTCTCCAATGGTCGAGCTGCATACACCAAACTGATAGAACTGTCTGTTAACCCTACTCAGGTAAAACTTTTGAACAACCTGTATTCTCGTTGGCCCGAACTACGTTTGCTCTGATTTCTCGTACCAGACGAGGATACGTAGGCACAAGACGCGATGTCTTGGCAAGAAACCTTTCCCCTTTTTTCTTTCGCCTGTAGTTAGCCGAACTACGTTGACTCTGACTTTCCCATTGCACGAGGGAGTACGTAGGCATAGAGCGGCGATGCTCTATCGAGTCAGTTCTCTTTTCTTTTCCTTTTGTCCATAAGCCTTTAGCGTAGATAGTTTATACACCCTTTAGATAGCAAACAATGCGTGGATCCCGTCGAGTACGACAAACGTGAGGGGTGCTCATACCTTCCCCTTGTGTAACCGACTCCCAAACTTAGGACTTGGTTGCGATGACCTCGTCTTTTCCCTTTTTTCTTCAGGTTTTTTCCGATCGTTTCCTTTCCCTCCTCTGGGATAAATAACGATAGGTGGCGACTCTGTTAGTCATTGCCGGCCCCTTTTTTCGCAGTAGCGACATGAGCGATATGCGACGCATTCGTTCCTATGTCATAGTGTCTAGTGTGATGTGAGTCATAAACAGAAAATGAATTCACTTCTTCCGATAAAAAGACACAAACAAACAACAAACTTTTATCCTTCAGGATATTAACAACGGAGATTCCTTTTTACAGTAAAAGAGTAGTGTTAAACTTTCGTCCTACCGCAAACAGACATTGCCCCTAATTGCTAGAACGTCTGTTTAACCTTACTCGGTTTAAAACAGTAAACCAAACAACGTCTGTAGCCGAACTACGGCTCCTCTGATCTCTCATATCTGTTGAGAGTACGTAGGCATAAGATTGCGATAATCCTAGCGAGCAAACTTTTCCCTTTTCACCCGTAGTTTTCCGAACTACGCTGACTCTGATTTTCCCATTGCGCGAAGGGAATACGTAGGCATAAAGCGGAAATGCTTTATCGAGTCAGTTTTTTTTATTTTGTTCATAAACCTGTAGCTAGATAGACTTAACACACCTTTAGACACACAACAAGCATGGATCCCGTCGAGTACGACGGACGTGAGGGGTGTAACACCCCACTTACCAAATCAAGTAAAACATAATTATTATAAATAACCATCAGAGTTTTTCACCACACAAGTGGGATATCACATCACAAAATCCAACATACTCTTCATTAGAAGGTTTTCAAAATAAAACAGCGGAAAGAGGTTCATTAATAAAATTTGCCAACATACGATACGTCACAGGAAAATAAAACAAGTTCATCAAAAAGTAATTAAACGCCCAAGTCCCATGCTACGTATCAGAGCATCCTACGAATCAACTTGTACACCATTATCCAAGCTAGCTAAGTACCTGGATTATCTGTACTTCCGAAGAAGCACAGACCACAACAATAACAAAGGGGTGAGAAAACATGATCAAAATTATCGGTAATACAGTACATGAAATAATGGTAGTACTCATATAATTCATCACCCAACATTCAACAAACACGACATACAGTCCACCATCAACACAACACACCATAATGCAAATATGCAACACAACACCATGCATGCGGTACCGACTCATTGGTTCATTCAAGGGAACCCGGATAAATCACATACACCCGTCCTTGGCCATGATGCATCCCCAGCATTCCCCACTCAAAGGAATACGGATGAATCACCTACACTCTCCTTGAGCAATGATTCGTCCCACCAACCCACCATGATATGCATAACACCAAATGCACAACAAATGAACTCAAGCATACAAGATGCACACATTCCCCTGATCACATCACCAAACATCATACATACATATTATTCATTAATTAATCATTTTATTAAAGTCACACAATTCCCCTGACCCCATCACCATACTCCATACATATCTCACACACCAATTAGTCATTTACTTAAATTAAGTATTAAGGAATTCACTTCCTATCACCAAATATACCCCTACATTATTCAATCACCATCCCTATACTCATCATGGTCAAAGGGATCCTACACGGCTAACGCACAAGGCGTAACAACACAAAAATCACATTTTGTCACGCTCGCTGGCTCATTCGCTGAGCGAACCCCCTAGCGAATGCTCGCTACCTGTTCGCCTAGAGAACTCCCTAGCGAATGCAGACAGTGGCTACTGGAATTGCTCGCTACCCAAATCGCCTAGAGAATACCTAGCGAATGCTCGATACTTGTTCACCTAGCAAACTCCCTCACGAGTACAGACAGTGGCTACTGAAAGTGTTCGCTACCTAACTCGCCTAGCGAGTACCTGTCGCACCTCGAAAATTCATTTTGAACATACGACCCTCGCGCGAAAGGCGCGGAAATGCGGTTCGACAGAGTCGCCACCGAACTTTATTTTTCCCGAATAGACGGGAGAGGAAAATATCAAGAAAACCTCTTAAACGAAAGGATAGGAACAGGGCTGTCGCAACCAAGTTCCGGGTTCGGGAGTCGGTTACGTGAGGGGAAGGTATTAGCACCCCTCACGTCCGTCGTACTCGACGGGAACCTCTTAAGGTAATTGTGGGGAGTGTTGTTTAGGTTTACTTGTTTTCTTCTCGTTGGTAAAGGTAGAATTGGTAGGGTAAAAGGTTAAAGACGCAAAGGAGAGATGGATGGTTAGAAGATGAGGTGCTCGCCAAGGATTGGGGCCCTTGTGCCTACGTATGCTCATTCGGACGAGAATGAGAAATCAGAGCGTCGTAGTTCGACTATGGGAAAGGATGGGAGAAAACGGAAGATGGATAGAAGTGTGGAATGGGGGAGAAAGTGGGAAATGTGCTCGCCAAGATCATTGCAATCTTGTGCCTACGTATCTTACATTCGGACGAGAATGAAGAATCAGAGCAGTCGTAGTTTGTGGTAACAACCACGAAAATATGAGGTTGAATAGATTGGGAGTTTGGGAAGGAGACGAAAGGGTGACTGACAAGCAACCCAAGAGCGTGCCTCGAGAGCTTGCCACTCAAGAATTCAAAGAATGCGAGATTCCAAGAACTCAATTCTTTTGGGAATTGACTGAATAAGTTGAAGAGTTGGATGTTTTGAAATTGAAAGAATGAACTAATAACAACTCAAGGGCGTGCCTCGAGAGTTACTCATTCGAATATTCAAAGAATGCTAGATTCTGAGAATATCTCTCTTTCGTAAGTTTTAAAAATGTTTGCGAAAAGATTGAATCGAAAGAAATGGCATGCGAGACCAAAAGGAAGTTGTTTTGAAGTAGCTCGACGACGTGTCGAGGATTTGTTTGAAGATGGAGCCGACTTGACGACGTGTCAAGTGTTAGGGCTGTGAAAAGCGATATCAGTCCCTGAGGGTGCTCCTAATATCGAGACCACGAGGAATTGTGAATGTGTGTGCGAAGTGTCAAAGGTTGCGAATGCGTACGAGCATTCGTCTTAGGAGAATGTTTGAGTTTGAGAGAAAAAAGGTCGAAAGGTTGAGCGAATAACAACTCAAAGGCGTGCCTCGAGAATTATTCACTCGAAGACACAAGGAATGCTAGATTCTAAGTATCTCCTTCTTTCGAAGTTTGATCGAGAAAGGAAATTTTAAAAATGACTTGAAGCGAAATGGGGTATGAAAATAATTTGTGAACGTGTGAGAAGTGAGAACGCGAGATTGAGTTTGAAAATATCAATTATTTAATAAATGAGACGTCAGCCCCACAACTAAATAATCAGAGTATTACTGAAATGCTAGATTCCAATAACACCATTTTATTTGAAAAATATTTGGATGAACAGCGGAAATATCACACAAAATGCTAGATTCTTATGATATTTTTTGTTCTAAATTGCGTACTAAACGAATAGTCGAACGACGTATTATTTGAGGTGTACACCTCCATAATGTTCGTCCAAAATTCAAGAAATGCTTGACTTAAATAATTTAATTTTTATGACTTGATTGAGAAATAACTCAGTATTGAAAGATATATATCGAAACAGGATTTTAAGAAAATAAAACATATTCTAGGAATAAAATACACTGTAAGTTAAAATAAATTGATTTGAATTTAGCAAAAAATAAATTAATCAAAAGTTAAAAGTAAATTTAAGAAAAAAACAAAAAAACTAAAGTGTAATTTATTGAATTGTTTAAAACATGCTATTTACTAAAGCATATGCAAAATATAAAAGTTAAATTGCCTAATATATAAAACAAAAAGAACAATACATTATTTAAGGTGTACACCTTAATAATGTTCATTCGGAATCTCGAGAAGTGCTAGACTCCAAGAGTTTAATCTTTCGGGACTTGATTGAAAAAAATAAATTTAGCATATAAAAAAAAAGTTAAATTAAGATTAGAAACATAATTAATTTTGAAAATAACTTAATTAAGGAAAATAAGTTAGAAATTCATGTTAACATAAATTAATCAATTTTAAATTGGTGAAATCAATTGCTTAGAAAGCAAATAAATAGTTAAAATCAAACACTATGATTATTAAACTGAGTTAAAATATCCAAATAATAAAAAATAAAAAAAAAATGATTAATAATTAGCCAATTCTTAAATTGAAATTAATTAACCATAACTATAACCAAAACTATAAACCAATGTCAGGCAGATTCTAATTTTGAACAATAAATCCTTTAAAAGATAGCAACCCAGAACCTCACAAAGTCAAACAATCCAAAGTAACCAACCGGTCTGTTGACAATGTCACTGAATGCACATCACCATGGTTGTCGAAGAGAAAATTATAGTTGTTTTCACAGCTGCTATCTATGTCCATTTTGCCCTTCCAATTTTGAAGCTACAGCCGGTCAGGTTGTGAAACTCGTTATCCGCATGTGGTGTTGTGAAATTTGTAGCAGCGAGTTGATGCCGAAACAGGGATTCGAAGACCGCCGAGGCTCCGTCATGCGCGTGCCGCCGATACCATGCTTGTTGCTATTGTAACTGAGCTATTTTGCCGCTGAAAACCGTTCCTCATCTTCCCCTTCATTCTCTCAACAGTATGCCCTCGTTGTCGTATGTATGAGGGGTACAAGGGCGATGTTGTTGCGTCACATCGCTTGTTTTGGTGAAAATATTCAGCACAGCTACCAGACTTGAGTGTTGTTCCAAATTCACAACCTGCACGAACTGGTCACACAAACAAGCAATACGAAAAAAAACCGAAACAAAATTGAAATTAAAGAGAGCAGTCCAACATACTGATGTACAATCAAAAAAACACAGCACAATTGATTCACATATAACGTACTGATGTACACCAGGACAACATAACATAATTGATTCGCATACAACGGTGGTAGCGTGAACACAAATTTGTCATGCTGAGCACAGAGTCGTGCTTGCGTTGCGGTTATGGTTGGTATCATTGTCAATGCTTCTTTGAGACCAGGGCATAGCTGTTGTGTGATTATTGCGCATCACTACAGAGCTTTGACCTCGTACACCTCATCAAAAATCTACTCAACATGTTGACACCAATGGCTCAAAATCATAACCATGCTGTTACCTGTCAAACAAAAGAACACCACTCCGCAACCAAGACAGACAACTTGGAGAGCGAAATTGTAATCATAACCAAAGAATACAACAAGTTATGTGATGTCACGACTTTTAAACCAGAAGTCTTAAACAAGCATACTGGTTCAAAAACAAATTAAAGTTTTCTATACAAATCGAATGTAGCAACTATTAAACCAAAACAAAACTTTGATACATCAGCAACTAACAGTATAAAAAAACACAAGCCTATCGTTTTGACGAACTGCAACAGAAATGTATATGCTACAATCACCACAACTGACATCGCGTGATTCCAAACCAAGTATCAACTAACCCACAACAACTTATCTTTGCAAGCTTGTAACTGACGCGGTCTTGGATACGCAAGCACATAGGCATCCAACAATGTCTGCCTTGTCCTAACAGATTCAAACTGAAAGTTTAGAGGTGAGCTTTGCTTCTGTCTGGACGGCTTGTGAACGAGGTGCTGGTAACCGAATCACTCTAAATGTTCATGCTGTTCCTCGTGTCGTAAACAAAATGAAGACCAACACACCATCTTCTTCTTACCGCGACAGACTCCAATCATGTGAATCAACAATCAACCACTTGATAACAGTTAGAGTAAAAAAACAACAATGAAGATTAAATGAGCCATCATGTCATTTTGACTTTAAATGATCGATTAAAACATGAAACAGCATGCTATGGACAATAAACAACCACAAACATGATTAACGAGTACCAGAATTGAAGTAAAAGAAAGGACAACAACCACACTTACGTCGAGCACTCAGTTGTCGTGCTCAGGTCCAATACGCGCTAGCTGATATGTGTTCTTTGCAGCTGGATCTGGCTTGGTCCGAATATTCGTTACGGCAGCGGAGTCGTGGCAACCTCAATCGTATCGGCACATCAGCAGAAGTAACAGAACCGAAGGTGAAAACAAAACCGCGTTTGAGTCGACCTTAGACGTTGTATAAGCCCTAACAACGAAACACCGATACGCCGTGCTTTATCCTTGTTGAGATGAAACCACAACGGAGTGAAACTATTGAAACACTCCAAGAGTAAAAAAGGAGGGAGCTCGCGGCGTCACGATGAGACGAGAGAGAAGGCGGGTTGGATGTGTGATGGTGAAGGAAGTTTCGATTGAAAGTTAGGGTTTACGGGCGGCGCCGTTTTGCTGAGGGAAGAAGATGTTCGACCGCTCAAATTTTCTAGGGTTTTCTTTGGGGATCAATTTCGAAAGGGGGGAATGAACAGTGACCCCCCCTCTGTTAGGGTTTTCCTTTTATAATATGCTTGGTCCAACTGAAAATTCAATGGGCCGTTTGCGTATGGGCTCTCTCCGATCCTCCTCTGCTTGCTTCTTTCTTTTTTTTATTAACATTTTTTAGCAATTAGTTAATTAATTAATAATAAACAAAAATTAACAATATAAATTAATAATTAAAATACTAACTAACATAATTAAATAAATGAAAAAAAAAACGAATATTAACAAAAACAAATAAATAAATATTAACAAATGTCCCTTTTTTTAGAAAAAAACAAAAAATAAGTATTAAATACATATAATAATTTAGTAATATATATATTTTTTAAAAAAAGAAAAGCTTAAGAAACTGAACATAAATAAATAAATAAATAAATTTCAGGCCACGTGTCACGCTTTAATCGGTTAAAAAGAATTTTTGAAAAAACGTCCAATTTCGGGTGGACACGTGTCTGATGGCACGAGACAATAAATGCGAAAATATCTACAAAAGGGTAGGACAAATTTAGGGTATGACAGATGCCCCTATCTAATCGACTTAAACCCAGGAGAATGAACTGCATTGGCGTTCACATTCCTGAGGTAGAAGTCTATTAGATATAAAAAGACCCTGAATTTGTCCGAAAGAAAGAGAGATGCTAGAGAGTTGAAAAAATGCCGATAAATGTAAACCTCTGAGTAAACTGTAAATAACAGGCAAAAGGTCGTCATCACCAAAAGGATGATGGAAAGAAATGAACACGGCTATTACCACCAAAAAGGGCGGTAGAGCAAAACATAACCAAAATATCGCGCAATCTGACATCGACGAAATGCCAGACCCAACACCAAAAGGATGGTAGAGCGAAAACACAAACAAAACATCGCGCAATCTGATATCGACGAAATACCAGACCTACCACCAAAAGGATGGTAGAGCGAAAATACAAACAAAACATCGCAAAATCTGATATCGACGAAATACCAGACCTACCACCAAAAGGATGGTAGAGCGAAAACACAAACAAAACATCGCGTAATCTGACATCGACGAAATGCCAGACCTACCACCAAAAGGATGGTAGAGCGAAAACACAAATAAAACATCGCGTAATCTGATATCGACGAAATACCAGACCTACCACCAAAAGGATGGTAGAGCGAAAATACAAACAAAACATCGCACAATCTGATATCGATGAAATACCAGACCTACCACCAAAAGGATGGTAGAGCGAAAACACAAACAAAACATCGCGTAATCTGACATCGACGAAATGCCAGACCTACCACCAAAAGGATGGTAGAGCGAAAACACAAATAAAACATCGCGTAATCTGATATCGACGAAATACCAGACCTACCACCAAAAGGATGGTAGAGCGAAAACATAAATAAAACATCGCGTAATATGATATCGACGAAATACCAGACCTACCAACAAAAGGATGGTAGAGCGAAACTCACACCAAAATAAAACATCGCACAATCTGATATCGACGAAATACCAGACCTACCACCAAAAGGATGGTAGAGCGAAAACACAAAAGAAATATCGCACAATCTGACATCGACGAAATGCCAGACCTACCACCAAAAGGATGGTAGAGCGAAATACAGCACACAGGTCGCTATCACCAAAAGGATGATAGGACAACACAGATTTGAAGTTTACCAACACCAAAAGGATGCAGGCTAGGTTGAACTGACGAAGTTCGACTATCACCAAAAGGATGATAGTAAGGCAATTGACAGCGGTCACGCTTGCTGGGTACAACTCACTGGGGAACCCCAAAGAGGAAAATTGAATTTGAAATGAGTCGACGGGGTACGCCCACCGTCTTTGCTTGGAAATCATAATTTGCTGAAATGATTTCATGGTTACGCCCATGAATTCTGAAGAGGATGCCCCTGACTGGGCTGAATTTGTCTTGACGTCTTATTTTGGTCAACAAAAGGTTGAACAATTTCATGAGAAATGCTCATGGTTTTGCTGAAGATGCCCCTGCTCGGGCTGGATCTTGCTTTGAACTTCTTGGATTTGCCCAACAAAAGGTTGAATAACTTCGTGGGGAACGCCCACAGTCTTGAATGGTATGCCCCTGACTGGGCTGAATGTTGATTTGCATATTTGATCAACCACGAGGTTGAAATTCGTCATGGGAGACGCCCATGGTCTTGAAAAAGATGCCCCTGACTGGGCTGAGTCTTGCCTTGAATAACTTCAAATTTTGTGGGAGAAACCCACAATTGCAGAAGATTGCCCCTGACTGGGCTGATGACTGCTTTGAAGCTCTTTTGAAAATCGTGGGACAAACCCACAATCTTGCCAAAATACCCCTGATTGGGCTGATGATTGTCTTGAAGTTTCGCCGAGGTTGATCCTGGACCTTGACTTGCATATATGAATGCTGGATGATAATTAATGTTCCATATGAGTGGACGTGCAAATGCAAATGCTGATGAGCGGAGATGCAAGAGCTGGGGAAGTATGATATGACTGGTTATGCAAAATGATGTAAAATGCTTATGATGATGAACATAATACGTATGATGCATATGATGCAGACGGGTAATTGAAAATGCGTGTGAAGACACTAGTGTGGTGGACTTTGGGTAGTTGCCAATGCGGATTGGACTTCGGGTGGTGGGAGGGATTGACTTCCTCGACACGCAGCTTGTTGAAGACGTCACGATTGAAGCAGAAGATGTTGCTCTGGATGCCCCAAGTCTGGGTACTTGGTGATTTGTTGTCAACTTCATTCAGAGAAGGTTGCCACTCTGCTTGTTGGTCAGGACGACCTGGTCTTGCCCTAGTCTGAACTTGTTAATGGCATGTCTCAAGTTAACCAGCTCTGACATATGGTGGTTGAACTCGGATGACTTGCCTCTGTTCGAGCTACTGAGTGGTTTGCCCCCAGCCTGTAGGCCTTGAGATAATATTGCTTCGTGTACGCCACTGAAAGTCAAGTTTCTCCTCGATTGCCCCTTGCTGGAGTGTCTTTGTATACCTAGTACTGATTTGCAAATAAGATTGTACATTCACAGATGGTAATATTAATGCAAAGTTTGGGGTAAGTTTTGAAAAAGTGTCTTTTATTGAAGTGTCGTGGTAGTGAGACGAATGGACTGCTAGCCCAAACGTTGTGCTAATTGATTGGTGCGAAAAATATATCAAGAGAAGTGACACCAATACTGATGATTAGAAATCATGTGAGGAGTCAGGTTACGCAACCTTGCGATAGTATGCTTTCAGAAGAAACCTCGCCTCAATTAGGTCTTTCGAGGGTTGTAACGTGGCCTGGTTCATGGTTATGAAACAAAGGTTATTAGGCTCAAAGTGTGATTTGTACCCACCCCTTCTTCTTAATGATCTCCAGTCCTACGCTCAGTTAATTCTACACTTGTTTGGACGGTGTGAGCTTGATGGTTCAAGGTTTGCTCGAAAATGGCAGTCACCTTATTTTGCTTTTTTTTGATGGATGTCAGTGCCCCTTTGATCTGGGTGGCCACTGAATCTTTTTTGTTTTCGTTGAGGATTTCGGGGTCCTCTTTTGCTTTTGTTTTGATCCCTAACTTTTGCATAGATTGAATTTGTTTGTCAAATCCATCGGGATTGCCTTGATTTTTCCTAAGTCCCCTCTAAGGTGTCTGACTTAGCAGGCTTTTGATTTTTCTTTTTTCTTTGGATTTTGTTATGACTGCCCTGTTGTGAGTCATTGGTGAACAACCGTCTTTTGGATTTCGCTTCGTTGATTCGAGTGCGGGGTTGGATTAACTGAACACTACCCTGCCCCAGGTGGAGTGTAAAAGGTTTGAATATCCGAAGGAAACTGCTACTTCTAGGCTCGAAGTGGTTTACTAGGGATTAACTCCTTATATCTCCGGTGTTTGGGGAATTGAAGCAATGCCTGTACATCATTGACGAGATTCGGTCTAAAATCATACGATCTGCAATTATGGGTATCTTGTTTTCATCATCCTCCCTCAAATCATGCTAAACAACAGTGAATAGAGTGGAGTAAAGAGATGTGTCGGTGATAAGCGAAAAATGAGTGTATACGACATAACTAATTCAAAACATGCATAGACGATACATTAATGAAAACCAAATACGAGTGGCAATTGTTCAAAGCATACATCACTTAAATAAACAAAGACAAAACATAAGAAACCGCGAATAATGAAATGGCAACACGACTGCCTTCTTCGGGGAATGAACTTGACTGGAATCGATCTGATGCTCGCACTAGTTGACTGATGGCATCGGATTGTTGATGATGTTTGGAGACTTCCCATTAAAGTTGATAGCATCCCTATCGATCATGTCTTGAATTATATGCTTGAAAGCCCTGCAGTCCTCAATGGTGTGACCTGGAGCGCCCTTATGAAACTCACAATGAGCATTTGCATCATAATCGGCAGGAAGGATGGTTGGAGGAGCTAAATCTCTCGGAACAACAGCTTTCTTCTCCATCAAATGAGCAAAGATTTTGGCATATGACATTGGTAGACGATCAAAGACTCTATCTGGTCTCCATGTTCTCTGTGGACGCTGTGGGCGAGCACCTTGTCGTTGATGAGTTGCTTGCATCTGCTGTTGCTGAGGAGGATACTGATATCCTTGCTGGTTGTAAGCTTGTTGCTGAGGAGCCTGTTGCCGTGGCATCTGAGTTTGCGCTGCTTGAACAGCTGGCTGATAAGGCATTGGAGCATATTGCGCAACAGCAACATATGGATACTGATAGTAGGGAACTTGATAAGGCATAGGAGGAGCTTGTTGAGAAGTTTGCCCTTTCTGCACAAAGATGGCATTTGTTTCGCCCTCCTTCTTCTTGTATCCATTAAAAGGTCTCTTGGTATTAGCCTGGCTGTTAGAACCTCCTGGGATCTTCCCACTCTTTAGCTTTTCTTCAATTCTCTCACCAATGATCACTAGGTCAGAGAATCCAGCAGAGACACTACCGATCAGCTTTTCGTAGTACTGGCCTTGTAAAGTACCCATGAAGATGTCAATCAGTTCACGGTCAACAAGAGGTGGATGCACCCTTGCGGCTAGCTCTCTCCATTTTTGCGCGTACTCCTTGAAGGATTCGTTGTCCTTCTGAGTCATACTCTGAAGCTGAGTACGATTTGGAGCAAGATCGGTGTTGTATTTGTACTGCTTGACAAATGCATCAGCTAGTTCGGCCCAAGTGCGCACACTATTACGCTCCAGCTGCATATACCATTCGAGTGATGCCCCAGACAAGCTGTCCTGGAAGCAATGGATCATGAGCTTTTCATCTCTGGCATAAGCAGCCATCTTGCGACAGTACATCTTCAGATGAATGTTTGGGCAACTGAGACCTTTGTACTTTGAAAATTCGGGCACCTTGAACTTTGGAGGAATGACAACATCAGGCACCAAGCACAATTCCAGAGCACTGAAAGAATTTGAGTTATGCCCCTCCATGGCTCGGAGTTTCTCGGCTAGATCTCGGCACATCTTCATGGCTTCGGAATCCTGAGCGGCAACAGGACTGGCAATGGGGATAGCAGCATGATAGTTCTGAACATCGTCATACTGATCCATCATAGTGTCTTCGATATGAGGAGCTGGAATTTGCACAACAGTAGGCTGGGCATGCGGGATGACTCCAACGGTAACTCCGGGTGCTGGGATTGGCTGAGAAGTGTTTCCCTCGACTGCGTTGTTGAAGTTCAATGGCATCCCCTGAGAATTCGGAATTGGGACCAAAGGGATAGCAGTAGACCCTTGTCCGTTGACGACAACGGCGGCTTCACGCTGTTCTTCCTCTCTCCTGGCTGCGAGGATGGCTTCGAGGATCTGGTCGATCTTTCCTTTCATGGAATCCAACTCTTCCCTGAAGGCGACTTGCTCCTGCTGAATCTGCTCCATCATACGTCTGGTATTGGCTCTAGTTGCGTATTGGTGTCGAGGAATCAGCTTGATTTACTGGAGAAGAAGGAACGAAGACATAAGATTCTGTTGAAGGACCGGAAATGCGAAATGCACAACATATGAAATGCAATGCGAATGATATGCAAGATGCAATGCAAGATACAAGATCCAAGATCACAGGATCATAGCTCGAACAACTCTTGAAGCTGGTAACTGTAATAGATAAGTAACCATAATTTCCGATCAAAGAAACTGACAGGTACGACCTATGCGGGAAGATCTAAACATTCTACCCATAAACCCACTCACGGGATGGTTTCTACGTTTGGATCCCAGGATCACGGACACTAGTCGTATTAGCGTCACGCAACAGGCTGGCTGTATCATGACGATAATGACGATAAGGTCTCTCCTGAGCGGGGTCCTCATGCTAGGCGCACAAGGAGCGAGTCCTTGGAGACTAACACTACACGACCACCAATATCAGAACTGGTGCTAACAAAAGGTTCCCAGAATCACGGACCCTTCATTAATCAAGTCGTGCAACAGGCTAGCTGCGTTACAACGAGATCTACGAATAGGTCTCCTCTGGAGGAGCTTTCATGCTAGGCCCACAAGGAGCGAGTCCTCGGAGACTAGCACTACTCGACTACCAATTCTAAACTATGTGTTCTCTCTGCTTTTACCAAAGCTCGGGCGTAGAGCCTTACTCATGATGTCATCCCAAGAACCGATAGGCAACCAAGATAACAAACATAAATAAAATCTACAAGAGAACAAATACAAAAAGGAAAACAAATAAAAAACAAACACTCCTCACAAACCAAAAGATAGGCTCGACTCTCTCTTTGCATGGAGCAATGCTTCCCCAGCAGAGTCGCCACCTGTCGCACCTCGAAAATTCATTTCGAACATACGACCCTCGCGCGAAAGGCGCGGAAATGCGGTTCGATAGAGTCTCCACCGAACTTTATTTTTCCCGAATAGACGGGAGAGGAAAATATCGAGAAAACCTCTTAAACGAAAGGATAGGAACAGGGCTGTCGCAACCAAGTTCCGGGTTCGGGAGTCGGTTACGTGAGGGGAAGGTATTAGCATCCCTCACGTCCGTCGTACTCGACGGGAACCTCTTAAGGTAATTGTGGGGAGTGTTGTTTAGGTTTACTTGTTTTCTTCTCGTTGGTAAAGGTAGAATTGGTAGGGTAAAAGGTTAAAGACGCAAAGGAGAGATGGATGGTTAGAAGATGAGGTGCTCGCCAAGGATTGGGGCCCTTGTGCCTACGTATGCTCATTCGGACGAGAATGAGAAATCAGAGCGTCGTAGTTCGACTATGGGAAAGGATGGGAGAAAACGGAAGATGGATAGAAGTGTGGAATGGGGGAGAAAGTGGGAAATGTGCTCGCCAAGATCATCGCAATCTTGTGCCTACGTATCTTACATTCGGACGAGAATGAAGAATCAGAGCAGTCGTAGTTCGTGGTAACAACCACGAAAATATGAGGTTGAATAGATTGGGAGTTTGGGAAGGAGACGAAAGGGTGACTGACAAGCAACCCAAGAGCGTGCCTCGAGAGCTTGCCACTCAAGAATTCAAAGAATGCGAGATTCCAAGAACTCAATTCTTTCGGGAATTGACTGAATAAGTTGAAGAGTTGGATGTTTTGAAATTGAAAGAATGAACTAATAACAACTCAAGGGCGTGTCTCGAGAGTTACTCATTCGAATATTCAAAGAATGCTAGATTCTGAGAATATCTCTCTTTCGTAAGTTTTAAAAATGTTTGCGAAAAGATTGAATCGAAAGAAATGGCATGCGAGACCAAAAGGAAGTTGTTTTGAAGTAGCTCGACGACGTGTCGAGGATTTGTTTGAAGATGGAGCCGACTTGACGACGTGTCAAGTGTTAGGGTTGTGAAAAGCGATATCAGTCCCTGAGGGTGCTCCTAATATCGAGACCACGAGGAATTGTGAATGTGTGTGCGAAGTGTCAAAGGTTGCGAATGCGTACGAGCATTCGTCTTAGGAGAATGTTTGAGTTTGAGAGAAAAAAGGTCGAAAGGTTGAGCGAATAACAACTCAAAGGCGTGCCTCAAGAATTATTCACTCGAAGACACAAGGAATGCTAGATTCCAAGTATCTCCTTCTTTCGAAGTTTGATCGAGAAAGGAAATTTTAAAAATGACTTGAAGCGAAATGGGGTATGAAAATAATTTGTGAACGTGTGAGAAGTGAGAACGCGAGATTGAGTTTGAAAATATCAATTATTTAATAAATGAGACGTCAACCCCACAACTAAATAATCAGAGTATTACTGAAATGCTAGATTCCAATAACACCATTTTATTTGAAAAATATTTGGATGAACAGCGGAAATATCACACAAAATGCTAGATTCTTATGATATTTTTTGTTCTAAATTGCGTACTAAACGAATAGTCGAACGACGTATTATTTGAGGTGTACACCTCCATAATGTTCGTCCAAAATTCAAGAAATGCTTGACTTCAAGAATTTAATTTTTATGACTTGATTGAGAAATAACTCAGTATTGAAAGATATATATCGAAACAGGATTTTAAGAAAATAAAACATATTCTAGGAATAAAATACACTGTAAGTTAAAATAAATTGATTTGAATTTAGCAAAAAATAAATTAATCAAAAGTTAAAAGTAAATTTAAGAAAAAAACAAAAAAACTAAAGTGTAATTTATTGAATTGTTTAAAACATGCTATTTACTAAAGCATATGCAAAATATAAAAGTTAAATTTCCTAATATATAAAACAAAAAGAACAATACATTATTTAAGGTGTACACCTTAATAATGTTTATTCGGAAACTCGAGAAGTGCTAGACTCCAAGAGTTTAATCTTTCGGGACTTGATTGAAAAAAATAAATTTAGCATATAAAAAAAAATAAGTTAAATTAAGATTAGAAACATAATTAATTTTGAAAATAACTTAATTAAGGAAAATAAGTTAGGAAATCATGTTAACATAAATTAATCAATTTTAAATTGGTGAAATCAATTGCTTAGAAAGCAAATAAATAGTTAAAATCAAACACTATGATTATTAAACTGAGTTAAAATATCCAAATAATAAAAAATAAAAAAAAATGATTAATAACTAGCTAATTCTTAAATTGAAATTAATTAACCATAACTATAACCAAAACTATAAACCAATGTCAGGCAGATTCTAATTTTGAACAATAAATCCTTTAAAAGATAGCAACCCAGAACCTCACAAAGTCAAACAATCCAAAGTAACCAACCGGTCTGTTGACAATGTCACTGAATGCACATCACCATGGTTGTCGAAGAGAAAATTATAGTTGTTTTCACAGCTGCTATCTATGTCCATTTTGCCCTTCCAATTTTGAAGCTACAGTCGGTCAGGTTGTGAAACTCGTTACCCGCATGTGGTGTTGTGAAATTTGTAGCAGCGAGTTGATGCCGAAACAGGGATTCGAAGACCGCCGAGGCTCCGTCATGCGCGTGCCGCCGATACCATGCTTGTTGCTATTGTAACTGAGCTATTTTGCCGCTGAAAACCGTTCCTCATCTTCCCCTTCATTCTCTCAACAGTATGCCCTCGTTGTCGTATGTATGAGGGGTACAAGGGCGATGTTGTTGCGTCGCATCGCTTGTTTTGGTGAAAATATTCAGCACAGCTACCAGACTTGAGTGTTGCTCCAAATTCACAACCTGCACGAACTGGTCACACAAACAAGCAATACGAAAAAAAAAATCGAAACAAAATTGAAATTAAAGAGAGCAGTCCAACATACTGATGTACAATCAAAAAAACACAGCACAATTGATTCACATATAACGTACTGATGTACACCAGGACAACATAACATAATTGATTCGCATACAACGGTGGTAGCGTGAACACAAATTTGTCATGCTGAGCACAGAGTCGTGCTTGCGTTGCGGTTATGGTTGGTATCATCGTCAATGCTTCTTTGAGACCAGGGCATAGCTGTTGTGTGATTATTGCGCATCACTACAGAGCTTTGACCTCGTACACCTCATCAAAAATCTACTCAACATGTTGACACCAATGGCTCAAAATCATAACCATGCTGTTACCTGTCAAACAAAAGAACACCACTCCGCAACCAAGACAGACAACTTGGAGAGCGAAATTGTAATCATAACCAAAGAATACAACAAGTTATGTGATGTCACGACTTTTAAACCAGAAGTCTTAAACAAGCATACTGGTTCAAAAACAAATTAAAGTTTTCTATACAAATCGAATGTAGCAACTATTAAACCAAAACAAAACTTTGATACATCAGCAACTAACAGTATAAAAAAACACAAGCCTATCGTTTTGACGAACTGCAACAGAAATGTATATGCTACAATCACCACAACTGACATCGCGTGATTCCAAACCAAGTATCAACTAACCCACAACAACTTATCTTTGCAAGCTTGTAACTGACGCGGTCTTGGATACGCAAGCACATAGGCATCCAACAATGTCTGCCTTGTCCTAACAGATTCAAACTGAAAGTTTAGAGGTGAGCTTTGCTTCTGTCTGGACGGCTTGTGAACGAGGTGCTGGTAACCGAATCACTCTAAATGTTCATGTTGTTCCTCGTGTCGTAAACAAAATGAAGACCAACACACCATCTTCTTCTTACCGCGACAGACTCCAATCATGTGAATCAACAATCAACCACTTGATAACAGTTAGAGTAAAAAAACAACAATGAAGATTAAATGAGCCATCATGTCATTTTGACTTTAAATGATCGATTAAAACATGAAACAACATGCTATGGACAATAAACAACCACAAACATGATTAACGAGTACCAGAATTGAAGTAAAAGAAAGGACAACAACCACACTTACGTCGAGCACTCGGTTGTCGTGCTCAGGTCCAATACGCGCTAGCTGATATGTGTTCTTTGCAGCTGGATCTGGCTTGGTCCGAATATTCGTTACGGCAGCGGAGTCGTGGCAACCTCAATCGTATCGGCACATCAGCAGAAGTAACAGAACCGAAGGTGAAAACAAAACCGCGTTTGAGTCGACCTTAGACGTTGTATAAGCCCTAACAACGAAACACCGATACGCCGTGCTTTATCCTTGTTGAGATGAAACCACAACGGAGTGAAACTATTGAAACACTCCAAGAGTAAAAAAGGAGGGAGCTCGCGGCGTCACGATGAGACGAGAGAGAAGGCGGGTTGGATGTATGATGGTGAAGGAAGTTTCGATTGAAAGTTAGGGTTTACGGGCGGCGCCGTTTTGCTGAGGGAAGAAGATGTTCGACCGCTCAAATTTTCTAGGGTTTTCTTTGGGGATCAATTTCGAAAGGGGGGAATGAACAGTGACCTCCCCTCTGTTAGGGTTTTCCTTTTATAATATGCTTGGTCCAACTGAAAATTCAATGGGCCGTTTGCGTATGGGCTCTCTCCGATCCTCCTCTGCTTGCTTCTTTCTTTTTTTTTATTAACATTTTTTAGCAATTAGTTAATTAATTAATAATAAATAAAAATTAACAATATAAATTAATAATTAAAATACTAACTAACATAATTAAATAAATGAAAAAAAAACGAATATTAACAAAAACAAATAAATAAATATTAACAAATGTCCCTTTTTTTAGAAAAAAACAAAAAATAAGTATTAAATACATATAATAATTTGGTAATATATATTTTTTAAAAAAAAAGAAAAGCTTAAGAAACTGAACATAAATAAATAAATAAATAAATTTCAGGCCACGTGTCACGCTTTAATCGGTTAAAAAGAATTTTTGAAAAAACGTCCAATTTCGGGTGGACACGTGTCTGATGGCACGAGACAATAAATGCGAAAATATCTACAAAAGGGTAGGACAAATTTAGGGTATGACAGTACCTAGCGAACGCTCGCTACTAGCTCGCCTAGCGAAGGTGCTAACGAGTGTCTGTGATCTCTCAAAACCCTCACTGTCCAGAACTGCTATCTTGCTCCAATTCAAACCTATCACTTTACTTCCACCTTCTATCCTATCAATACTACAACCAATATACATTATTTTCGTCAATATCTCTCTAAATTCTACTCCATAATCAACATTTTGGTACATCACCGATACCTCAGAGTTACTCAGAACCTCACCAAAATTACCACATCATGAGCACCCATTCATCAATGGCAGCAACAAATCATCAACATATCAACAAGTACACCAAATTCATCATAATCAACAACAATCGAAGACATATCAACATAACAAACATGTTCATCAAATCCCTACGGGGTTAAGGAATCCCCTCTACCCAATTTCATGTAAATGCCATTCCCAATCAGTTTCTCCCTCCTTACCTCGATTATTGCTCCGATTGATGAAGAATTCCTCAAGAATCGTTAGCCCTAGCCTTCTTCCCTTCCTCTGGTTCTTCCTTCTCTCCTTTCTCTAAAACTGACTTATCGTGTTCTAACTCTCTTTCTCAAAAATCCCCTTTTATTTCTTATTTCTTATTTCCCTTATTCCATCTACTAATATTCCAAATAATAATAATAATAAAAATACTACTACTACTAATAATAATAATACCACCAATAATAATAGTCATAATAATAATAATCATAATAATAATAATAATAATAATAATATTACTATTAATTATTAAATTATATTATCAACTCTACATCTAATCAAATAATCCTTATACATCAAGGATACCCACCAACATACTCAACCACACCCCCACCTAAGGGTACACCAAACAAAATAACACCAAAAAGACTAAATAATTAAAATGGGTGTTACAACTCTCCCCCACTTTAATTATTTTCGTCCTCGAAAATTACCTGATGGAAACAATTCCGGATACGCTTCCCACATCCTGCTTTCCAACTTCCAGGTCACACTGCCTCCTGCAGCACCTCCCCAAGCTACCTTAACCAAAGATATCTCCTTCCCTCGGAGCTGTTTCATCTTACGATCTTCGATCCTCAACGGCATCGTCTCAACAGTAAGATTCTCTCGAACCTGAACCTCATCTCTCTGAATCACATGAGATGGATCTGAGACATACTTTCACAGTTGCGACACATGAAACACGTCATGCAAATTCGACAGTTCAGGCGGCAACGCCACCCTATAAGCTACAACACCAATTCTCTGCAAAATCTGATACGGTCCAATAAACTTAGGATCCAGCTTCTTGGATTTCAATGCACGACCCACACCGGTCACTGGGTTAACTCTTAGGAATACATGATCACCTTCACTGAATTCCAGCTCTTTCCTCCGGTTATCATGATAACTTTTCTGCCTACTCTGAGACGTCTTCATTTTCTCACGGATCATCTGAATCGTCTCAGTAGTTTGTTGTACAATCTCTGGTCCAAGTACCACCTTCTCGCCAGTTTCATACCAACATAGAGGAGTCATGCACCTCCTACCATACAAAGCCTCAAACGGTGCCATTCTGATACTAGAATGGTAACTATTATTGTACGTGAACTCAATCAACGGTAAATGAGTATCCCACGCACCACCCTTTTCCAACACACAAGCTCTCAGCAAATCCTCCAGCGACTGAATAGTCCTCTCTGACTGACCATCGGTTTACGGATGATAAGCTGAACTCAACTTCAACTTAGTACCCAAAGCTTCCTGCAAGCTCTTCCAAAATTCCAAAGTAAACCTCGGATCTCTATCCAACACAATATTGGATGGAACACCATGTAGCTTCACAATTACCCGAATATAAATCTCGACCAGCTTCATCAACGGGAAACTGATATTAATCGCCACAAAATATGCAGACTTCGTAAGTCGATCCACAATCACCCATATAGCATCAAATCCTTTCACGGTATTCGGAAAACCCGTAACAAAATCCATAGTTATACAATCCCATTTCCAAGCCGGAACTTCCAACGGTTGCATAAATCCAGAAGGTCTTTGATGTTCTACCTTTGACTTCTGACACGTCAAACAGGCATAAACAAATTGAGCTACATCTTTTTTCATACCAGACCACCAAAATAACTTCTTTAAATCATGATACATCTTCGTAGCTCCCGGATGGATACTCAGACTACTACGATGTCCTTCACTCAGAATTGACTTCTTCAGTTCCTCATTATCCGGCACACAAATCCTGTCTCTGAATCTCAACACAACTGCACTATCCAACTTAAAATCACTATCGGAGTCACTTCCTACTCCAGGAATTAAATCCACTAATTTTACATCTAGCTTTTGGTTCTCTCTAATCATATCCAAGAAATCATTATTCACCTGCAACATACCCAACATCACACTATCTGTCGTAGTTTTCACAAACCATGCTCAAATCTCTGAATTGTTCAATTAGTTCCATTTCTTTCACCATCAACGTCGACATATGAATCACTTTTCTACTCAAAGCATCTGCCATTACATTGGCCTTTCCTGGATGATAACTTAAACTGAAGTCATAATCCTTCAAGAATTCCAAGCACCTTCTCTGTCTCATTTAGCTCTTTCTGATCAAACAAATATCTCAGACTTTTATGGTCACTGAACACCTCAAATCTCGAACCATACAAATAGTTCCTCCAGATCTTTAACACAAAAACTACCGCAGCCAATTCAAGATCATGAATAGGATAATTTCGTTCATGCACCCTCAGTTGGCGCGAAGCATACGCTACCACCTTACCATTCTGCATAAGAACTCCGCCTAATCCCATCTTAGACGCATCACAGTACACCACAAAAGGTTCACTCAGAATTGGCAACACTAACACCGGTGCCGTAGTCAATTTCTTTTTCAGTTCTTCAAAGCTCTCTTCACAAGCAGCATCCCATACAAAAACTTGGTTCTTTCTCGTCAACTGAGTCAATGGCAACGACAAATTAGAAAATCCTTCAATAAACCTTCGGTAATATCCTGCCAAACCCAAAAAGCTTCTAATTTTCGTCGCTGTCTTCGGCGGTTCCTGTAACACCCATTTTAATTATTTAGTCATTTTATAATTATTTTAAATATTATACATTGGTGTGTCCTTTGGTGGGGGTGTATTTGGTGATGTTTGGTGAGTGTCCCTAATGTGGAAGGACTATTGGTGGTATTTTGGTGTGAAATATAATAATATAAAAATAATAGTAACATTAGTGGGGGTGTTATTATTATTATTATTATTATTATTATTATTATTATTATTATTATTATTATTATTATTATTATTATTATTATTATTATTATTATTATTATTATTATTATATTTATTATATTTGTTAATATTATTAATATTATTATTATTTTGGTGAAATAATGATATTATTATTATTATTATTATTATTATTATTATTATGTTTATTATATTTGTTAATATTATTAATATTATTATTATTATTTTGGTGAAATAACGATATTATTATTATTATTATTATTATTATTATTATTATTATTAGTATTATTAATAATGAGTATTATTATTATTATGATTATTATTATTATTAGTATTATAATATTATTAGTATTAATAATAATATTGTATTATTTTATTAAGTTATTTTATTAATTGGGATTAGATTTAATAAAGAAAATAGAATGTGAAGGGGTGGGGAGAGTGGTACGATACATTTGAGAAATTGAGAAAAAGGGAACGAAGAACGGAAGAGAAAAGGGGAAGGCCAAGAGACCAATTCTAGGAGGATTTCTATCGATCAACCAATTGATAAGGTAAGGGGGGAGAAATTTGATTGGGAATGGTTTATACATGTATAGGGTAGAGGGGATTCCTTAACCCCGTAGGAATTTATCGTTATATAAAGTTTTATATTGGCATGCTATGATTATTGTTGATGTTGGGGGATTGATGAATGCTGATGATGCATTTTGGGGTATATATATATATATATATATGGTGATGATAGTAACTGTAATGTTGAGCCATTTTGTTGGATTGTTGATGTTACTGTAGTATTGATCCATTTTGTTGGATTGTTGATGTTACTGTAGTGTTGATAGTAACTAGGAATATAAAGCTGATGAGATTATGTGTTGTTACCGTAGTGTTGGCAATGACCATGATTATAACTTTGGGAAAGTTATATGTTGTTTCCCTATAGTGTCGTTAATGACTATGGTTAGGACCTTGGTGAGATTCAGAGTGACTCTGAAGTGTCGGTAATGTACCGTAATGTCGGTTCTAGAGTAGAAATTATAGGATAATTGGTAAGTATAATATCTATTGGCATGTTTGTGATTGTGGATTGATGTTGATGAATTATTGATTTTGGTGTATAGGCTGAGGTGTTGGTTTAGGGAGGTTCTGAGTAACCTCAGAGACTTTTGGTGAGATGTCTGAATTGGTCTCGTGTGATCCTTCTAGCCTTGCTGTAGTGTGAAAATGATGAGTATGGGATATAACTTGTGTACTTGGTGATAGTACGCGTTTCCCTTAATATTGTTGGTGAGCAATTAGTTAATGTATATGTGTGTAGTGATCAGTAGGATCGTGTATCCCCGAGTGGGGGGGGGGGGGGGGACGTAGTTATATCCGGTGTGATAGTATGAATTCGTTTACTATCTGATTGATTTATATGGTGTTGGTGTAATATATCTATACATATGCATTGTTGTATGATGATATGATCAGGAGGATCGTGTGCACTTAGCGTGCCAGAATATAATAATTATGCATTGGTGTCTTGCATATCATGGTGTTTTGGTGGGATGAATCATGTCTCAGGAGGAGCGTAAGTGATTCATCCGTACTCCTTTGTGGAGAATGGTGGGGGATAGATCATGTCTCAGGAGGAGCGTAAGTGATTTATCCAGGTTCGATTGAATGAACCAATGAGTCGGTACCGCATGCATGGTGTTGAGTTGCATAATTGCATTATAATATGTTATATTGTAATTTGAGCAGTAGGTTCGTTATATGGTGTTGTTGGGGTGAATAATTGATGTGTTGGTGTGTTTTACTGCCTTATTACATGTATTACATTACCATTATATTTTTGATCATGATTTCTCACCCCTTTGCTGCTGTTGTGTCTGTGCTTCTCCGGAAGTACAGATAATCCAGGTACTTAGCTAGCTTGGATTATGGTGTGACAGTCGAGTCTAGGATGCTCTGATACGTAGCACGGGACTTGGGCGCTTTTATTTGTTTTATGAAGAACTTATATTTTATTTTCCTGTGAACGTATCAAACTTTTATTGGGTTTTATATTTAATATTCCGCTGTATTTAGAGAAAAACCTTTTTATAAGGAAACGTTGTTTTCATGTGATATCCCACTTGGGAAATTGGAACTCTGATTTTGTTTATTTATAATGTTTATTAATTTAATTGATTTTGGGAAGTGGGGTGTTACAATTGGTATCAGAGCAGGTCGGTCCGTCCGGCCAGTGTTGTTGAGTCGAGTTGAGTCTGTCCTTTATGATGTAGTTGAATATCTTTTAACTTGGTGTTGCTATGTTTGAGCAGTATGGCAGGAAGGAACGATGCTGCATTGGCTGCTGCTATGCAAGCAATGGCGCAGGCAGTTGCTAATCAGAATCAAACTGCAGATGCCCAATTCAGGAGTTTGGCGCAGTTTCGGAGCAATAAGCCACCAACGTTTGAAGGAGGAATTCTGGACCCAGAAGCTGCTCAGAAGTGGCTGAAGGCAATTGAGAAGATCTTCAGAACGATGGAATGTACTGATGAGCAGAAGGTGAGATTTGGTACTCACATGCTGGAAGGTGAGGCTGAAGCCTGGTGGGACAATAGTCGCCAAAGATTGGAAGCTGCTGGAACCGCCATTACTTGGGAGGTGGTTCGGAAGGGTTTTTTGGAAAAGTATTTTCCAGAAGATATTCGCAGTGCTAAGGAAATTGAATTCTTAGAGTTGAAGCAGGGTAGTATGACGGTAGCGGAGTATGCTGCTAAATTTGAGGAGCTAGTGCAGTATTGTCCTCACTATAATGTGGAGGGGGCGATGACTTCTAAGTGCTTAAAGTTTGAGAATGGACTGCGTCCAGAGATTAAGTTGGGAATTGCTTGTCAGAAGATCAGGAGCTATCCTGAGCTAGTAAGTAGGAGCAGGATATATGATAACGATAACCGAGCAAGGATTGCGCACTACAAAGCTGTTAATGACCGTAAGGGTAAGCAGAGGTTTAGTGGTACTCCTTATAGTGTTGCTGCTGATAAGGGAAAACGTAAAGCTGTTGTTGATAAGAAGCCTAGAGATGGGAGAGCATCTGCTGAAGGGAAATGTTTTCGGTGCGGTGGTATGGGACACCGTGCTAATGATTGTCCTAATGAAGCCAATAAGTGTTTTAAGTGTGGGAAACCAGGTCATGTGATAGCTGACTGCAGAGCAACCATGCCGACCTGTTATAACTGTGGTGAGAAGGGTCATATCAGTACACATTGTGAGAAGCCGAAGAAGCCTCAAACGTCTCCGGCTAGTGGGAAAGTGTTTACCTTAGCAGGGACTCAAGCTGCCAGTGATGAGCGTGTTATCAAAGGTACTTGTATTATCAATAATATTCCTTTGATTGCTATTATTGATACGGGTGCAACACACTCGTTTATTTCTGTGGATTGTGTGGAGAGAATAGGATTGGTGTCGTCTACTCTGGAGAGACGAATGACTATTGAGACACCCTCTATAGGTTCAGTGACTACTTCTTTGGTATGCCTGAAGTGTCCGCTGACTATTTTCGGTAGAGAATTTGAAGTGGATTTGATTTGTCTACCACTTGGTAAATTGGATGTCATTCTGGGTATGAACTGGTTAGAGTTCAACCGAGTCTACATCGACTGTTTTCGGAAGGAATTGTTGTTCTTGACCCCTGAAGAGGAAGCTTTAGCAAGTTCTTTGTCTAATAAAGAATTGAGGGCTTTGTTGGAAGATGAAACTAGAGTGTTTGCTTTATTTGCAACATTATCAGGGGATAGCAAAGTGTCAATAGAGGAAGTAGCCGTGGCGAATGAATTTCCGGAAGTGGTTCCTGACGACATTACGGAATTGCCTCCGACGCGAGAAGTGGAATTTGGTATTGATCTTGTTCCTGGTACGAGGCCTATTTCTATGGCACCGTACAGGATGTCTGCAGTGGAATTGGCTGAGTTGAAGTCTCAGATTGGAGAATTGTTGGATAGGAAGTTTATTAGGCCAAGTGTATCGCCGTGGGGAGCTCCAGTGTTATTGGTGAAGAAGAAGGATGGTAGTATGCGTTTGTGCATCGATTACCGTCGATTGAATAAAGTGACTATTAAGAATAAGTATCCTCTACCTAGGATTGATGACTTGATGGACCAGCTGGTGGGAGCTCGTGTATTTAGTAAGATTGACTTAAGATCGGGTTATCATCAGATAAGAGTAAAAGAAGGTGATGTTCAGAAGACTGCCTTTAGGACTCGATATGGACATTACGAATATGCTGTAATGCCGTTTGGAGTGACTAGCGCGCCGGGAGTATTTATGGAGTATATGAACAGAATTTTCCATTCTTATTTAGATCAGTTCATTGTAGTGTTTATTGATGATATATTAATTTATTCTAAATCTGATGAAGAGCATGCAGGACATTTGAGGATTGCCTTGCAAGTGTTGAAAGAAAATAAACTATTTGCTAAATTGTCAAAGTGTGACTTCTGGTTGAGGAAAGTGAGTTTCTTGGGGCATGTAATATCTGAAGATGGAATAGCGGTGGATCCGTCAAAAGTAAGTGCAGTATTGCAGTGGGAACCGCCGAAGACAGCGACAAAAATTAGGAGCTTTCTGGGTTTAGCTGGTTATTACCGCAGGTTTATTGAAGGTTTCTCTAATTTGGCGTTGCCATTAACTCAGTTAACGAGAAAGAACCAAGTCTTTCTATGGGACGCTGCTTGTGAAGAAAGTTTTGAAGAGTTGAAAAAGAGATTGACTACGGCACCGGTGTTAGTGTTACCGACTCCGAGTGAATCGTTTGTGGTGTACTGTGATGCGTCTAAGATGGGATTAGGTGGAGTTCTTATGCAGAATGGTAAAGTAGTAGCATATGCATCGCGGCAATTGAGAGTGCATGAGCGAAATTATCCGACTCATGATCTTGAATTAGCTGCGGTTGTTTTTGTGTTGAAAATCTGGAGACATTATTTATATGGTTCAAGATTTGAAGTGTTTAGTGATCATAAGAGTCTGAGATACCTGTTTAATCAGAAAGAGCTGAATAGGAGGCAGAGAAGATGGTTGGAATTTTTGAAGGATTATGACTTCAGTTTGAGTTATCATCCAGGAAAGGCCAATGTAGTGGCAGATGCTTTGAGTAGGAAAGCAATTCATATGCAGCTCTAATGGTGAAAGAAATTGAGTTAATTGAACAATTTAGAGATTTGAGCATGGTTTGTGAGACTACTGCAAATAGTGTAATGTTGGGTATGTTGCAGGTAAATAATGACTTCTTGGATATGATTAGAGAAAATCAGAAGTTGGATGTGAAATTGGTAGATTTGATGCCTGGAGTAGGAAGTGACTCCGATAGTGACTTTAAATTGGATAGTACAGGTGTGTTGAGATTTAGAGGCAGGATTTGTGTACCAGATAATGAGGAATTAAAAAATTCAATTTTGAGTGAAGGACACCGTAGTAATCTGAGTATTCATCCTGGAGCTACGAAGATATATCATGATTTGAAGAAATTATTTTGGTGGTCTGGTATGAAAAGAGACATTGCTCAATTTGTGTATGCCTGTTTGACGTGTCAGAAGTCGAAGGTAGAACACCAAAGACCTTCTGGATTTATGCAACCATTAGAGATTCCGGTTTGGAAATGGGATTGCATTACTATGGATTTTGTTACAGGTTTGCCGAATACAGCGAGAGATTTTGATGCTATCTGGGTGATTGTGGATCGATTGACGAAGTCTGCACATTTTGTACCAATCAACATTAGTTTTCCATTAACGAAGCTGGCGGATATTTATATTCGGGTAATTGTGAAGTTGCATGGCGTTCCGTCCAGTATTGTATCGGATAGAGATCCGCGGTTTACTTCGGAATTTTGGAAAAGCTTGCAGGAAGCTTTGGGGACTAAGTTGAAGTTGAGTTCAGCTTATCATCCGCAAACTGATGGTCAGTCGGAGAGGACTATTCAGTCACTTGAGGATTTGTTGAGAGCTTGTGTGTTGGAAAAGGGTGGTGCGTGGGATACTCATTTACCATTGATTGAGTTCACGTACAATAACAGTTACCATTCTAGTATCGGAATGGCACCGTTTGAAGCTTTGTATGGGAGGAGGTGTAGGACTCCTCTGTGTTGGTATGAAACTGGTGAGAATATGGTGCTTGGACCAGAAATTGTACAGCAGACTACTGAGACAATTCAAATGATTCGTGAGAAAATGAAAGTGTCTCAGAGTAGGCAGAAAAGTTATCATGATAATCGGAGGAAAGAGTTGGAATTCTGTGTAGGTGATCACGTATTCCTAAGAGTTAATCCGATGACTGGTGTGGGTCGTGCATTGAAGTCCAAGAATCTGGATCCTAAGTTTATTGGACCTTATGAAATTCTGCAAAGAATTGGTGCTGTAGCTTATAGGGTGGCGTTGCCACCTGAGTTATCGAACTTACATGATGTGTTTCATGTGTCGCAATTACGAAAGTATGTTTCTGATCCATCTCATGTTATTCAGAGAGATGATGTTCAGGTTCGGGAGAATCTTACTGTTGAGACGATGCCGTTGAGGATCGAGGACCGTAAGATGAAACAGCTCCGAGGGAAAGAGATACCTTTGGTGAAGGTAGCTTGGGGAGGTGCTGCAGGAGGCAGTCTGACCTGGGAGTTGGAAAGCAGGATGCGAGAAGCGTATCCGGAGCTATTTCCATCAGGTAATTTTCGAGGACGAAAATAATTAAAGTGGGGGAGAGTTGTAACACCCATTTTAATTATTTAGTCATTTTATAATTATTTTAAATATTATACATTGGTGTGTCCTTTGGTGGGGGTGTATTTGGTGATGTTTGGTGAGTGTCCCTAATGTGGAAGGACTATTGGTGGTATTTTGGTGTGAAATATAATAATATAAAAATAATAGTAACATTAGTGGGGGTGTTATTATTATTATTATTATTATTATTATTATTATTATTATTATTATTATTATATTTATTATATTTGTTAATATTATTAATATTATTATTATTTTGGTGAAATAATGATATTAGTATTATTATTATTATTATTATTATTATTATTATTATGTTTATTATATTTGTTAATATTATTAATATCATTATTATTATTTTGGTGAAATAACGATATTATTATTATTATTATTATTATTATTATTATTAGTATTATTAATAATGAGTATTATTATTATTATGATTATTATTATTATTAGTATTATAATATTATTAGTATTAATAATAATATTGTATTATTTTATTAATTTATTTTATTAATTGGGATTAGATTTAATAAAGAAAATAGAATGTGAAGGGGTGGGGAGAGTGGTACGATACATTTGAGAAATTGAGAAAAAGGGAACGAAGAACGGAAGAGAAAAGGGGAAGGCCAAGAGACCAATTCTAGGAGGATTTCTATCGATCAACCAATTGATAAGGTAAGGGGGGAGAAATTTGATTGGGAATGGTTTATACATGTATAGGGTAGAGGGGATTCCTTAACCCCGTAGGAATTTATCGTTATATAAAGTTTTATATTGGCATGCTATGATTATTGTTGATGTTGGGGGATTGATGAATGCTGATGATGCATTTTGGGGTATATATATATATATGGTGATGATAGTAACTGTAATGTTGAGCCATTTTGTTGGATTGTTGATGTTACTGTAGTATTGATCCATTTTGTTGGATTGTTGATGTTACTGTAGTGTTGATAGTAACTAGGAATATAAAGCTGATGAGATTATGTGTTGTTACCGTAGTGTTGGCAATGACCATGATTATAACTTTGGGAAAGTTATATGTTGTTTCCCTATAGTGTCGTTAATGACTATGGTTAGGACCTTGGTGAGATTCAGAGTGACTCTGAAGTGTCGGTAATGTACCGTAATGTCGGTTCTAGAGTAGAAATTATAGGATAATTGGTAAGTATAATATCTATTGGCATGTTTGTGATTGTGGATTGATGTTGATGAATTATTGATTTTGGTGTATAGGCTGAGGTGTTGGTTTAGGGAGGTTCTGAGTAACCTCAGAGACTTTTGGTGAGATGTCTGAATTGGTCTCGTGTGATCCTTCTAGCCTTGCTGTAGTGTGAAAATGATGAGTATGGGATATAACTTGTGTACTTGGTGATAGTACGCGTTTCCCTTAATATTGTTGGTGAGCAATTAGTTAATGTATATGTGTGTAGTGATCAGTAGGATCGTGTATCCCCGAGTGGGGGGGGGGGGACGTAGTTATATCCGGTGTGATAGTATGAATTCGTTTACTATCTGATTGATTTATATGGTGTTGGTGTAATATATCTATACATATGCATTGTTGTATGATGATATGATCAGGAGGATCGTGTGCACTTAGCGTGCCAGAATATAATAATTATGCATTGGTGTCTTGCATATCATGGTGTTTTGGTGGGATGAATCATGTCTCAGGAGGAGCGTAAGTGATTCATCCGTACTCCTTTGTGGAGAATGGTGGGGGATAGATCATGTCTCAGGAGGAGCGTAAGTGATTTATCCAGGTTCGATTGAATGAACCAATGAGTCGGTACCGCATGCATGGTGTTGAGTTGCATAATTGCATTATAATATGTTATATTGTAATTTGAACAGTAGGTTCGTTATATGGTGTTGTTGGGGTGAATAATTGATGTGTTGGTGTGTTTTACTGCCTTATTACATGTATTACATTACCATTATATTTTTGATCATGATTTCTCACCCCTTTGCTGCTGTTGTGTCTGTGCTTCTCCGGAAGTACAGATAATCCAGGTACTTAGCTAGCTTGGATTATGGTGTGACAGTCGAGTCTAGGATGCTCTGATACGTAGCACGGGACTTGGGCGCTTTTATTTGTTTTATGAAGAACTTATATTTTATTTTCCTGTGAACGTATCAAACTTTTATTGGGTTTTATATTTAATATTCCGCTGTATTTAGAGAAAAACCTTTTTATAAGGAAACGTTGTTTTCATGTGATATCCCACTTGGGAAATTGGAACTCTGATTTTGTTTATTTATAATGTTTATTAATTTAATTGATTTTGGGAAGTGGGGTGTTACAGTTCCCACTGCAACACTGCACTCACCTTCGATGGGTCCACCGATATACCATCACCAGATATTACATGCCCCAAGAAACTCACCGTCTTCATTCAGAAGTCACACTTCGACAGTTTAGCAAACAACTTATTATCCTTCAGCACCTGCAACGCAATCCTCAAATGTCCTGCATGCTCTTCATCAGACTTAGAATAAATCAATATATCTTCAATAAACACAATAATGAACTGATCCAAATAAGAATGGAAAATTCGGTTCATATACTCCATAAACACTCCCGGCGCATTAGTCACTCCAAAAGGCATTACAACATATTTGTAATGTCCATATCGAGTTCTAAATGCCGTCTTCTGAATATCACCTTCTTTCACTCTGATCTGATGGTAACCTGACCTCAAGTCAATCTTACTGAACACGCGAGCTCCCACCAACTGATCCATCAAATCGTTAATCCTTGGAAGAGGATACTTATTCTTAATGGTCACTTTATTCAACTGACGGTAATCGATGCACAAACGCATACTACCATCTTTCTTCTTTACCAACAACACTGGAGCTCCCCACGGCGATACACTCGGCCTGATAAACTTCCTATCCAACAATTCTCCAATCTGAGATTTCAACTCGGCCAACTCCACTGCCGACATCCTGTACGGTTCCATAGAAATAGGCCTTGTACCAGGAACAAGATCAATACCAAATTCGACTTCTCTTGTCGGAGGTAATTTCGTAATATCATCAGGGAACACTTCAGGAAATTCATTCACCACGGCCAACTCTTTCATTGACGCTTTGCTGTCAACAGATGACGATGCAAATAAAGTAAACACTTTAGCTTCGTCCTCCAACAAGGTCCTCAATTCCTTATTAGATAAAGAATTCGCCACCGCCTCCTCCTATGGAGTAAGGAACAACAACACCTTCCGAAAACAATCGATGTAGACTCGGTTGAATTCCAACCAGTTCATACCCAGAATAACATCTAAATTACCAAGTGGTAGACAAATCAGGTCTACTCTAAAGTCTTTACCAAAAATAGTCAGTGGACACTTCAAACACACCAAAGAAGTAGTCACCGAACCTATAGAGGGTGTCTCAATAGTCATCCATCCCTCAAGAGTAGACAACACCAATCCTAATCTCTTCACACAATCAACAGAAATGAACGAGTAGGTTGCACCCGTATCAATAATAGCAGTCAAAGGAATATTATTTATGAAACAAGTACCTTTGATAGCACGCTCCTCACTGACAGCTTGAGTCCCCGCCAATGCAAACACCTTGCCTCCAGCCGGAGACGCTTGAGACTTCTTCGGCTTCTCGCAATGCATACTGATATGCCCTTTCTCACCACAGTTATAACAGGTCGGCATAGTGGCTCTGCAACCAGCTATCACATGGTCTGACTTACCACACCTGAAGCACTTCTTCACCTCCATAGAATAATCCTTAGCATGGTGACCCGCGCCCCCGCACCAGAAACATTTCAAATCAACAAACGATTTCCTTTCTCTGGGCTTCTTATCGGTAGCAGCCTTATGTTTTCCCTTATCAGCAAGAACACTGTAAGGAGTACCACTAAACCTCTGCTTACCCTTACGGTCATTCGCAGCCTTATAATGCGCAATCCTGGCCCGGTTATCATTATCATAAATTCTTCTCCTGCTTACCAGCTCGGGATAATTCCTAATCTTCTGACAAACAATTCCCAACTTAACTTCCGGACGCAGTCCATTCTCAAACTTCAAGCACTTAGAAGTCATTGCATCTTCAGTATTGTAATAAGGACAATACTGCACCAGCTCTTCAAATTTCGCAGCATACTCCGCTACGGTCAAATTACCCTGCTTCAGCTCCAAGAACTCTATCTCCTTAGCACTCTTAATATCTTTCGGAAAGTACTTCTCCAGAAAACCCTTTCGAACCACATCCCAAGTAATCGTAGTTCCTGAAGTCACCCATCTCTGGCGACTGTTATCCCACCAGGCCTCAGCTTCACCTTCCAGCATGTGAGTACCAAACCTCACCTTTTGCTCGTCACTACAACTCATAGTCCTGAAAATCCTTTCAATTGCCTTCAGCCACTTCTGTGCAGTTTCAGGATCCAAACTTCCTCCTTGAAACGTCGGTGGCTTGTTACTCCGAAACTGCGCCAAATCCCCAAATTATGCACCCGCAGCTTGGTTCTGGTAAGCAACCACCTACGCCATTGCTTGCATAGCAGCAGCTAAAGAAGCATCATTCCTTTCTGCCATACTGCTCAACAATAACAACACTAGGTTAAAAGATACACCAACTCTATCCTACGGACAGATTCAACTACTACACTGGTCGGACGGACCGACCTGCTCTGATACCAATTGTAACACCCCACTTCCCAAATCAAGTAAAACATAATTATTATAAATAACCATCAGAGTTTTTCACCACACAAGTGGGATAACACATCACAAAATCCAACATACTCTTCATTAGAAGGTTTTCAAAATAAAACAGCAGAAAGAGGTTCATTAATAAAATTTGCCAACATACGATACGTTACAGGAAAATAAAACAAGTTCATCAAAAAGTAATTAAACGCCCAAGTCCCGTGCTACGTATCAGAGCATCCTACGACTCGACTCACACACCACTATCCAAGCTAGCTAAGTACCTGGATTATCTGTACTTCTGAAGAAGCACATACCACAACAACAACAAAGGGGTGAGAAAACATGATCAAAATTATCGGTAATACAGTACATGAAATAAAGTTAGTACTCATATAATTCATCACTCATCACTCAACATTCAACAAACACGACATACAATCCACCATCAACATAACACACCATAATGCAAATATGCAATGCAACACCATGCATGCGGTACCGACTAATTGGTTCATTCAATGGAACCCGGATAGATCACATACACCCGTCCTTGGCCATGATCCGTCCCCACCATTCCCCACTCAAAGGAATACGGATGAATCACCTAGACTCCCATTGAGCAATGATTCGTCCCACCAACCCACCATGATATGCATAACACCAAATGCACAACAAATGAACTCAAGCATACAAGATGCACACAATCCCCTGATCACATCACCAAACATCATACATACATATTATTCATCAATTAATCATTTTAATTAAAGTCACACAATTCCCCTGATCCCATCACTATACTCTATACATAACTCACACACCAATTAATCATTTACTTAAATTTAGTATTAAGGATTCACTTCCTATCACCAAATATACCCCTACATTATTCAATCACCATCCCTATACTCATCATGATCAAAGGGATCCTACACGGCTAACGCACAAGGCGAAACGACACAAAAATCACGCTTCTGGCTCATTCGCTGAGCGAGCCCCCTAGCGAATGCTCGCTACCTGTTCGCCTAGCGAACTCCCTAGCGAATGAAGACACTGTCTACTGGAATTGCTCGCTACCCAACTCGCCTAGCGAATGCTCGCTACTTGTTCACCTAGAGAACTCCCTCGCGAATACAGACAGTGGCTACTGGAAGTGTTCATGACCTAACTTGCCTAGCGAGTACCTAGCAAACGCTCGCTACTAGCTCGCCTAGCGAAGGTGCTAGCGAGTGTCTGCGATCTCTCAAAACCCTCACTTTCCAGAACTTCTATCTTGCTCCAATTCAAGCCTATCATTCTACTTCCACCTTCTATCCTATCAATACTACAACCAATATACATTATTCTCATCAATCTCTCTCTTAATTCTACTCCAGAATCAACATTCTGGTACATCACCGATACCTCGAAGTTACTCAGAACCTCACCAAAATTACCACATCATGAGCACCCATTCATCAATGGCAACAACAAATCATCAACATATCAACAAGTACACCAAATTCATCATAATCAACAACAATCGAAGACATATCAACATAACAAACATGTTCATCAAATCCCTACGGGGTTAAGGAATCCCCTCTACCCAATTTCATGTAAATACCATTCTCAATCAGTTTCTCCCCCTTACCTTGATTATTGATCCGATTGATGAAGAATTCCTCAAGAATCGTTAGCCCTAGCCTTCTTCCATTCCTCTGGTTCTTCCTTTTCTCCTTTCTCTAAAACTGACTTATCGTGTTCTAACGCTCTTTCCCAAAAATCCCCTTTTATTTTTTATTTCTTATTTCCCTTATTCCATCCACTAATATTCAAAATAATAATAATAATAATAATAATAATAATAATAATAATAATAATACCACCAATAATAATAGTCATAATAATAATAATCATAATAATAATAATAATAATAAGAATATTACTATTAATTATTAAATTATTATATTATATTATCAACTCTACATCTTATCAAATAATCCTTATAAATCAAGGATACCCACTGTTGCACCCTAAAATTTGCTCAACCTTATTCACTTGGTTTATGTTTCAATATCATTAGCATTTGCATATAGAGTCATGAATATAGGTTATTCATCTGCATAGCATAAGCATACCAAGTCATTCAACAGGGGACCAATCATTATTCTCATCTCTAGAGGCCTATCAAGAGGTTATTATCCTAATTCCATCTCATTCAAGTCATCAGAAAAGAATTTGAGAGCAGAGAGTTCAGCAGATCAAGCCTTGAGTCTATTTCCTATCTGAGGGCATCTGAGGGTCAACAAGGGGGTTGTGAGTTGTGAATTGAAGGCATGGAGAGCATCTAGACATCATGAGAGGCTTAGAAAGTCATTTGGGGAAGAAAACAAGTTGTTGAGGTGGCCACAAGAATTGCAGTTGAAGACAGTCAACTAGGGTTTCATCTGGGTCAACCCTAGGTCAACCCTAGGTCAATTGATTGATTTAAAGGCATTAAGGGCTATTGGAGAGAGGTGGGGTTCATCATTTGACATGGAGAATAAGGATATGTTGTCATGCTAAGAAGAAATCAAGAGAAATCAAGGAGAAGAGGAGTTTCTAAATTAGGGTTTCTATGTAAAATCCCCTAGTTTAGGTCAAATTTCCAAGCAAGATAAGTCAAAATGCAAGCTTCAAATGGATCCTTGGCCAACATGGAACTTGTAGAGGATCTCAAGACCTTTAATTTGAGTGGTGGAAGACATCAAGGAGATTTATAGAACTCAAGTTATGGTCCTTGCAAGTTACAGGTCATCTGAGGTATCTGAAATTTTGTCTGTGAAAGTGACTTGACTTCCAAGCTATTTTTACCCCTCAAGGAGATTTCAAATGAATTTCTGGTCAACATAAGAATTGTTCCTCATTGTCTTAGATTTCTAGAATGGTATGGTATGCCTTCATATGATGTGTGGAACTCTACTTATGGTCTTGGCAAGCAAAGGGTATTTTGGTCATTTGTCAGTTATAGGTCATTTTTAAGCAAAGGCCATATCTCCTATTTCCAAGCCTCAAATGAAAAAACTCAAAACATGAAAGTTGCTCAAAATGCCATTTTAAGTCAAGAAGGGGGGTCATGAATGATTGGAAAAGCTCATAGCATGGATTTGCATGATTGGTCAAAAAATGAACTAAAAATGGCTTATAAGTTGAAAAAGTTGAATTTGGAAATTGGTCTGGAGGATCTAGAAATCCAAAATAGGTCATCCAATATGTCATTTTGATTGGAAACCTCATTTTAAAGACATTGGTTCATCCACATTTTTGAGTTTAAGCTTAAAAATGGGACTTCCTTTGAAAATTTGCTCCTTGCCTCATAAGGTCACATGGCAAAACCCCACATAAACAAGGAATCAATGGGCAAGCTTGCAAGGTTTTTCAGCACATCAAAAATATCCTCTAAGGAGAATTTCAAATGAGAAATGAGGAGTGTGCAAGCTTGAACAAAGAATGGCCCATGCTTAGCATGGAATCAAAAATCTCATGAAGTGAGATATCCAATTTCTCATTGGATTGTTCCAGTCCCTTCTAGATCATTCTTACACCATCTATAAGTAACTTGGGATGTGCTCAGATGCATTTTTTTAGAGAGAATTGCTGCAGAAAGAGAGATTGAGATCAAATTTCTTCCATAGCAAGTCATTTTCCAATTCTTCATTTCTTCCACATTCTGTTCAGTTTCTTGATCTGATTCAACTCTATCATCATCATTGAGTGTGTAACAATCAAAATCAGAAGAAATTCAGGTCCAAATCGTGTTCTGTATATTGAGTTTGGCAGCTTGCAGCTTCAGATCCATTTCCAAGATTCAAGCACAATCAACCCAAACTAGTGCAAACAGAAGCAAGCTCTCGTGTCACTGAGTGTTTCTGCACAAGTACAAGCAGTGATTTGAAGGATTCCCCTATCTGGTTCACACATTTTATCAGGTTTGCATCTTGATCTCTACACTCTAATTTATGCATAGTTTAGCAAGATTAATAGGTTAGAATGATAGGGAATAAGTAGTAGATCATTTCTGGAAAGTATGGATCGATTTGGTGATGTTTTTTAGGTTGGCATAATTTCTGTTAGAAGCAAGAACTCTTCGAATTGGGAGTATTAGACTTAGTTCTTTAGGGGGAAATGATCTAGGTGAAGAGAGGAACAGGTTTATGCCATTAATTTTGAGAATTATGAGAGTCGGTTCTTGATCGTATTTTGGGGATAGTTATCGGGTTTAGGGTTAGGTTGTGTTTCAACTATTTCTGAAGCCATAACCGAGTTGCTGATGGAATTTGGAGTGAGTTTGGTCTTTGCACCTTAGGGTTTCATCAAGAACTGAGGAAGTTCGTTTGAGGATCAGTTGGTGTTCTTGGAAGCATTCATCCATGGCGTTTGGCTCCAAGGCTGATTTCAAATGAGGAAGAAAGGTTCTGAGCCCTTGGATCGTGACAAATCATTGACCGAGACCATAATCCAAAGGCTGTGCGTGACCCATAGTGTGTGAGGGATTTCTTTTGATGAGCAAAACGCACCGTATCATTTAATCTGACCATTGGGCTTAAGTGAATTTTGCTTTTAACACCCCTCTCAACCAGGCCCAACATGAAATCAACTAGAATTATCGCTATATACACCGTTCTGGAGTTTTTGGTTTTGGTGAGATTCTGAAGCGAATTGGGCCTATGGATTTGTCCTATTTGCACCCCCGGTCCTCAGCCCACTCAATAAAACAACTGCAGCGTGTTCCTATTTGCACCCCTCTGGCTATTTCTTTCCATTTTCTTTTTACTTTCTTTATATTTTTCATGCATCTTATAAAATTCATAATAAATAGAAAAATCATCATTTTTAATTCATTCTTTTTGCATATTTTTCTTTAGGATGTCAAGAAAATTATAAAAAATGAAAATGGCATTTTATTTTTTATTTGATATTTTTCCCATATTTTCTAAATAAATAGCATTTTACATAATTTCATTTCATACATGATTTTGATATTTTTTGTTCTATTAATTGCTTCAATATTTTTCATCCATTCTTTTTAGGTTGTTTAGGTTAGACATTGAACTTGTAGATTCAATTTAGTTCCCATTTTTAGAAATTAAATTTAGGTGCTTAATGTAGGTGTGAATAACATGAATAAAACTAGGGTTTTAGGTGATGACTTAGGAGATTTGATTCTTTTCCCTTAGGACTTAGGGCTTGACTAGTTTAGTTATGGGACTATAGGGGCTATGGGTAGTTATTAGATCCCTTAGAAAAAGTCAGGATTCCCCTACTGCTATTGATATACTGTATATCTGACTGACTGGTGTGGTGTGCCCTCTGGGGATTATTGCTTGCTTGTGTGGGTATTGGGATTGTCTGGGGACCTGGGAGAGCTGAAGACTTGAGGAGATGAAGACCATTGGAGATCCAGAGATTGAAGATCAACTGCCAGAGTTGAATAGGAGGTTATTGCTAGCAGCTGCTGAGGAGACTAGGGTTTAGGAGCTAGGCAGAGCTCTAGATTAGAAAGCTTGTTTCTCAAACATGGAATGCCTTGTCTGCATCCATCCTTTCTCTATGATTCAAAGTCTCTTTCAAATATCCACCTCCTTCCTTTGGAAGGATCAGTGAATGTATTTGAAAGATAGAACTTTTGAGGGAAAATTATCTGTATAATGTTAGCAGTTGATGAACCACCCTTGGTAGGTAATTAACTGTCTAACATTCATTCACTTCATCTGGTTGGCTGATGTTCATTCTGGAGCCTGAGGCTTGAAGAAAACCATTGCAGATAAAAGACTGATGATCAAAGCCCTTACCTGGAGGCCATGAAGATGGAGATTGATGCTTGTTGAAGCCCATAAATGATTGGAGATTACTTGAAGCCAGATGTTGATTCAGAGCTGCTGATGCTGTTTATTATTGCTGTATTTCATTTCTAATGTATTGATTGGTTTTCCTGACTGTATTGTTTGCTGTTTACCCTGTTGGGTTGAAAGTGAAGTCTGTTCACTTTTGCCTATTGTTTTCTAGGTTCGAGGTTGAGTGGGACTCCCTTGCCTCGCTTGTATTGTTGCATCCATGCATTTTACCGCTTTACTGTATATATCTGATATTGTTTCTGTTTTCGTCTATTCCCTTAGGATCTCTGTTTCTCTCTGTGCAAGAGAGGAGCATGATAGACACTAGGCCTTAACCCATGCATGATAACATCAGGTTAGTTTGTTTCCCTTCGCAACCATAGGTTAGAGTTCTGTCTCTTCTTTCTCAAAACAAACAGAAAACACATAAAGATTTCAAACTCCATAAAAGACACTTCTTCCGTAAAAGAAGGTGAACTCATCAAGACGTCATTTTTGTCCGCCGGGACTGCTAATCAAGAAAACCTTTTTTCAGAAGGAATAAAATCAACCAAGACAAGCCTGTGTCGTACGTGGCCCGAACTACGTTTGCTCTGATCTTTCATGCTGTGTGAAAGTACGTAGGCATAGGATGCGATATCCTAGCGAGCAACCTTCCCCTCCTTTCCCGTAGGTAGGCGAACTACGTTGACTCTGATTTCTCGTTCCAGACGGGAATACGTAGGCATAAAGTGCGATACTTTGCCGAGTCATTTTCTTTTATTTCTAACCCCTGACCTGTAGAGTAGATAGAATAACAATCCATACCCGAAAACAAGCGTGGATCCCGTCGAGTACGACGGACGTGAGGGGTGCTAATACCTTCCCCTTGCGTAACCGACTCCCGAATCCAGGTTTTGGTTGCGACGACCATACCTTTCCCGTGTTGTGCGAGGTTTACTCTGAGCGTTTCCTTTCCCTCCCGTGGGATAAATAACGCACGGTGGCGACTCTTCTGTTCAGCCGGCGCCGATTTTCGCAGTAGCGACAGCTGGCGACTCTGCTGGGGAATGAGCATCCCCTGGCTGCTAAGGGCTGCGATAGTTCTTATGCATTTGGGATCCAACGTCCCTTAAGAGAGTCAATCCTAACGCTTGTTTTCCCGTCGAGGATTTTGTATGGATTTATATTTCTGACCTTTATTTTCAGCTTTGTATATATGGATTATTATTGCTGTATTGGGGTGTGACGGGTGTTCTGATATTGAGTGAGAAGCCGGACCTGGGCTTGAGTGCACCTAGAATTAGAGTAGAAAGTAGTGGGCGCGTGCCGGCTTTGCTTGCATTAGTGTATCATGAAATCTACACTCGGACGAGGTTCTTCTGGTTGGCTTCTTTTTCTACCCTTTGGGTCGAAGGGGTTGTTGGTCAGCTGAATTGTCGACTCCGGGAACCGATCATTTGGAAGTTGGCTAAGTGAGGCCTCTTCAGGATTTGATGATGCCACTCCTTCTGGGAATCGTATCATCAACCCTGAAAGTCTGTGACGCCGACGACCGCATAGGATGCCATACCTTTGTCAGTTACTAGGACATCCACCTGTGAGAGGGTTTGGGGGTTATGCAGGTAACTAGACCTTCAGACTACCGGTTATTTCTTGATCAGAGATCCTGGGTATTTATGGAGAGTTAAGAGGTCTGTCAGAGACCATTTGGAGATGTGTTCTGAGGTCTGTCAGAGACCATTTGGAGATGTGTTCTGAGGTCTGTCAGAGACCATTTGGAGATGTGTTCTGAGGTTTGTCGGAGACCAGTTGGAGAGTTCTGAGGTCTGTCAGAGACCAGTTGGAGTTATGGTTTGAGGTCTGTCAAAGACCAGTGTTGGAGCTTTGTTTTAGGTCTATCTGAGACCAGGGTTTGATGACTTCTGGATGGTCTATCTGAGACCTTTCTTGATTGGGTTCAGGCTATTCAGCTACAGCTTTGGTCCCTGTTGCATGTTACTTGCATTGCATTGCCTGCATATCCATCGTCACTTGCATTTTACTAACGTGTGTCTGTGCTGCAGGTGCATTTGCATATTCCCCGGTTCTAGTACCCAGACTTCTGAGTATTGACTATGGCTAGGAAGACAGTTGCGTATAAGCTGCCTTCACCTGATATTACTTCTTTGCTTGGTCTGATATCTCTTGCCGATGAGGAGGTTAGGAGAAGCTTCAGAATGAGTCATGGGAAATTACTGAGATTAGTCTGCAAGCCCACGGATGATGAGATGAACGGGCTATACACCTTGATGCAGTTCTATGACCCCGCATTGAGATGCTTTACTTTTGCTGACTTCATTCTAGGACCCACCATTGAGGAGTATGTGGAGTTTACTGAGCTTCCCGTGCAGAACAAGGTTCCCTTTATTCACTCTGCTGCTGAGCCCAAGTTGGAGGACTTAGCCAAAGCCTTGCATATGAACGCTGCTGAGTTGTTAGTGACTTCTTGGCTCGGGGTTCCCGGTTTCTCTCTGGATTTTCTGGTTGGCAAGGCTCAAGAGTACGCCAAGAACGGTTGTTGGGTGGTTTTCAATGCTATTTTGGCTTTATGCATTTATGGAATTGTGCTGTTTCCTAACTTGCCCAACTTCGTAGATCTGGATGCTTTCTATCTGTTTGCTGCAGGCAACCCAGTGCCAACGTTGATCGGAGACTTCTACCACTCATTGCACTACAAGAACGAAAACCGAAGGGGAAAAGTTGTTTACTGCTGTGCTCCTCTATTAAATATGTGGTTCAAAAGTCATCTCCCCATGAAGGGACCATTTGTAGACAGTGCAACCTCAGCCAGTTGGTCAGAGCGCCTGATGAGGCTATATTCCGAAGACGTTGTGTGGTTTGATCGACACCTGTTGGGATCTGAGCTCATCTTCAGCTGTTCTGGGTACCCTAATGTGCCGCTGATAGGAAGAAAAGGGTGTATCAATTACAACCCTTCTCTATTCATTCGTCAGTTCGGATATGCGCTGAAGAATTCACCTCAGGAGGAAGAAGTACAGGAATCTCTGTACTTCACAGGTGACGTGAAGGGGGAGTTATTAGCCAAGTTGCAACATGCCTGGACACGCATTAACCGCAAAGGGAAGCCACTGTTAGGTAAGAACGATTGCCAGGCTTATGAACCTTACAAGGTTTGGATCCAGGAAAGAGCAAGTCAGTTGTTAATGCCATTTCCCGCTGCACCCGTCACTGTTCCCGTCCCGGCAGAAGAGCCAACTACTGTTTCTAGGGAGGTTTACGAGCAAGTTGTGAGGGAAAAGGAAGCCTTGTTGAAGATCAACGAAGGGTTAGAGCAAGAGCTAGCTCAAGTACGCAGCGAGAAAAACAAGGCCGTATATGCTTTCCAACAACAAATCGAGCTGTTAAACAGGTTAGGGGCTGAGTTGACTGAGGAAAAGAAAAAGCGTGAACGTCTGGGGCAAGAGTTCAAAAGCTCCCATGACATGCTGGAAGCCAAAAAGAAGGCGCTCGACGCAGCACACCGAGAAATCTCCTCTTGCAATAAGACTTGGAATGCTACTCTCACCAACAATAAGATGAGAGAAGATAAGCTGAAGCAACAAATCTCCGACCTCGAAGAGAAGTTGAAGTCTAGCATCAAGAAGTGTGAGGAAGAAGTGATGACCCGGTATAGTGTCCAGCATGCACTGAACAAGGCAATCAAATCCAGAGATGAAGCGGTGTCTCAGAAGCGAAAGCTAGAAGATTGCTTCGGAGAAGCAACATGGGAAGAAACTGCTGAAGACGTGCGCCGTGTTCTTAAGAAGAGAAACCAACTTGTTGAAGGGCTGCTTGATCGACCAAGCCATCCAGAGACCAAGAAGTTGATAGAAGAGTACCAGACTTTTGGGAGGATTTGATCATTTCATGTAGTAACTTGTAGTAACTTGTATGCTTTATTTGCATAAGTGCTGCCCATCACCAGGATTGTTGGTTGAGGTCATGCCTTCTTATCGTACTTTCAGCGACATTGTATTCGGGTTTTCTCAGCAATATATGAGGCTTTCTATGATTCAGCTCCGATATTCCTGTTGTCAGCACTGTCACTGCACAGGCACCTTCACACTAGAACTGGGGGAATGAATTTCCCTAATGCACAGACACATTGCATTGCATTCATATTCATATTGCATTACAGGTAATCTTTGAATAGTGTCTTATTTCCTGCTCTGTATCAGGTACTTTCCAGGATTGCAGATCAGCACCCGCACCGCTATTCCACTCGTACTAACTGTCGAAGAATCATGGATCAAATGCAGAACGAGATGCAAGATGTGCGCGAGAAGCTAGCTCTCTTTATGCAGACCATGGAAGCTATTGCAAAAGGCCAGGAGAATTTGCAAGCCATGGTCCAACCTCTGTTGGCCCGAAATGCTGGTCACGGTAACGAGGATCATCAGTCTGTGCGAGTCGACACTGCTCATGGAGATGGCACTCCCACGCCAGTGGCTCCACCTGTAGTCAATATACCTGCTGCTAATGTCAACAACGCTACCGCTGCCGGGAACGGTAACGTCGGAGTTGGGAACGAGACTGCTATCCATAACGTTGGGCTTGGTGATGTCAACTTGGGTGATAATATGGGAGGCAACGGCTTTGGCAATACTGGATTCGGGTTCAATGATCAGGGATTCGATAATGCTGGGAAATATGGTTTCAATGCTCAAGGCTTTGGGCAAGATGGTTATGGTGTGGCCAATCAGGGTTACGGAGGTTTTGGAAATGGAAACGGTGCTGGATTTATGGCTTTTGGTCCTGCTGGAGGTGTTCAAGGGTACGGCAACAGAGGCCGAGGTCCGGGGATGAATCAGATCAGAGCTGGGCGTAATAATGGATATGATGGGTACGGAGCTGGAAATGGTATGTGGCAAGAAGATCAGCAGGAGGACGCCTTCTCCGGAGGAGGTTTTGAAGGACCGATGGATGACTCCCAGAAGATTAGAATGCTGGAAGAGCAGATGAGGGGAGTCCTAAACCAAAGTGCTGTGGGTTTGGACATGGCAACAATGGGTTTGGTACCTGGCTTAAGGGTGCCAATCAAATTCAAAGCTCCTGCGTTCGATAAGTATAAAGGGGACACATGTCCAAAAGTGCATGTACGAGCTTATTACAGAAAGATGTCTGCATACTCAACTGATGAAAGAATGCTAATGCATTTCTTTCAAGATAGTCTGTCGGGTCCTTCCCTAGAATGGTACATGGGGTTGGAGCCAACTGATATCAAGACATGGAAGCAATTAGCAGAGGCATTTGTAGCTCACTACAAGTATAATAGCGATTTGGCACCCAATCGGGTCCAGTTGGCGGGACTGTCGCAGAAGAAGGGGGAGAGCTTTAAAGAGTACGCGCAAAGGTGGCGCGATATGGCTGCCAGGGTCCGTCCTCCTGTGGAAGACAAGGAAATGAATGACATGTTTGTCGGCATATTCACCGGTCTGTTTCATGATATGCTGTTTCACACGTCTCTGGCCAGTTTTTCAGACCTAATTCTGATGGGAGAAAAGATTGAACGTAACATTAAGCAAGGAAAGTTCCAAGTCGAGGAATCAACTGCATCTGGCAGTAATAGGAAAGCTTATGGTGGGCGCCGTCAGGGCGAGGCAAGTGCAGTATTTGGAGGCCGAGGTCGAGGCCGAGGCAGGGGACGAGGTCAATATCGTCAGCCGCAGCAGGTGGCGAGTGTTACTATCCCGTACCAGCAACAACCACTCCAACAACAACAACCGGTTCAGCAACAGCCAATGCAACAGCAGCAGCAGCCTCAGCAGGGGGCACAGCAGGCTCAGCGAAGATTCCAGGGTAGTAAACCGAGAAGAGTGTTTGAGAAGCCTCCCTCGACCTATGCAGATTTGTTGCAGACATTGTTGGGATTAAACTTGGTAGAGAAAAGAACTCTGGCACCAATAACGGGAGCTCCCCCGTTTGGGTATGATGCAAGCAGGCACTGTGAGTTTCATTCTGGGGCTCCGGGCCACGATATAGAGGGTTGCCATGCTTTTAAGCATGTTGTGCAGGATCTTTTGGACAATAAGACTATCAATTTCGGAACAGCAGGTCCGAATATAGTGCAGAAGCCCATGCCTAACCACGGGGCAAACGCCATTCTGACTGAGGAAGGGTTGAATCTGATTATGAATGTCGAAGACTTGAAGACGCCGCTGAGCGAGATAAAGAGCCGACTGTTGCAAGGGGGTGTTTACCCGGGATGTGACGAGTATTGCTTAGACTGTTGGACCCTAGCTGGGGGGTGTGATGATTTGAAGAAAGGCATTCAGGCCTTAATTAATGAAGGTATATTGCAGTTCGACCAAGCAGCAACTGAAGAGCCCGCGGGGGCAGTCGCATGTGATCAGACTGATGTGGCCACGGTAACGATTCCTCGGAAGACGATCACTATCGCAGCACCAGCTCAGCACCCCCCGATCACTATAACTAAGGCCGGGCCAATCCCGTACGAGAACACGAAAGCAGTCCCATGGTCATATGGGTTGGAAGTATATTGTGACGGGATAAAAATTGATGTTAACAAGCAGCCAGCCGAAACTGTGGATAATGTTGTTGGCTCAGGAGGTATGACAAGGAGTGGTAGGATCTTTATATCACCTGAAGTGGAGGCCGAAAGACTAGCAAAAGGAAAAGGGAAGATGGTTGAGAATGTCCCAGTGCAAGCAAGCGAAAAAGAAGCGGCATCGAAAGACGTAGAAGAGTTCATGCGCTTGATTCGAAAAAGTGATTATAAGATTGTGGAGCATCTGCAATAGACGCCGTCCAAAATATCTATCCTGTCATTGCTGTTGTGTTCTGAAGCTCACAGAAATGCTTTGTTGAAAGTCCTGGACACTTCTTTTGTACCCCAAGACGTCTCCGTGAATCAGTTGGAAGGAGTGTTGGCACATGTGAATGCAGGCCACAGCCTGGGATTTACTGATTTTGACTTGACCCCGAAAGGGAGAGATCATAATATGGCGCTGCACGTATCTGTTGAGTGTAGAGGATCAGTAATGTCGCACGTATTGGTTGACACCGGGTCATCTTTGAATGTGCTGCCCAAGAAGGCGATGATGAAGTTGGATGTTAGAGGAATCTTGTGCACACCCAGCGACTTGGTAGTCAGAGCGTTTGACGGCACGCGGAGAACAGTTTTCGGATCAATTACATTGCCTCTACAGGTGGGGCCGGAGGTGTTTGAAACTGAGTTTTATATCATGGATATACAACCTGCGTACAGCTGCTTGCTTGGAAGACCCTGGATTCATGGGGCAGGGGCAGTCACATCCACCCTGCATCAGAAGTTAAAATATATGGTCGGAGACAGCGTGGTCACCGTGTGCGGAGAAGAGGACATCCTGGTCATCCATCCGTCGTCATTTAAATATGTGGAAGTCGACGGAGAAATCCACGAAACACCCTGCCAGGCATTTGAAGGTTTGCGCATCGAGGACAAAGGTCCCGGGCCGAGCAAAGTGCCAGAAATAGCCGTCTCATCGTATAAAGAAGCTCAAGCTCTAGTAGAAGCAGGAGAAGCCAAGGGCTGGGGCAAGGTGCTGGACATTCCTGTGAAGATGGACCGGTTCGGGCTGGGATACCAACCGTCGTCATCAACTCCCTCCGTGGGAGCGCCCCGTTTCAAAGGGCCAATCACCATCTCTGCCAGTGGAGTGTGTCATGAAACTGTCAATGCTGCTTCGGAGTCGGATGAAGGAGACAGCGACTGTGATATGGATGCCTGGATTCAGCCAAGCACGCCAGGACAGGGACTGTGCAACTGGTCTATTCAGGAGCTTGTTCCTGTGACTTTTAAACAGTAATGCTTTGCTTTATTAATTGTTGAATAATTTGATGTCTTGCCCGGGGCATCAGGATTTGCTTAGGGCTGCGTTGTTATGAACATTGCGTGTTAATCATTAAATAAACGGCGTTTTTTCATGTGCAAATACTGTAATCCCTGTCTTTCTTGTTTTATAGTTTTCAATAAAATGGCAACGTGGTTGTTCGCTTTATACGCATTTTGAAGCGCTTAACCGTTCCTTTTGCAGGATAACATTTTCAGATGACATCCTTGAATCACCCATGACTCGTCCCGACTTTGAACACCCGGTATTTCAGGCCGAAGAAGAGGTTGTCGAAGATAGCGACGTTCCTGAAGAACTGTCTTGGTTGGTGAAGCAAGAGGAAAGAGCCATTCTGCCACACGACGAGGTCATCGAAATTATCAACTTCGGGTCGGAAGGGGTTGAGAAAAATATTCGTATCGGAGCCGCACTGCAGAGTGATATCAAGCGAAGACTGGTTGAAATGCTTCAAGAGTATAATGATGTATTCGCTTGGTCATATGAAGATATGCCGGGGCTCGATACAGACATGGTTGTGCATCGCCTGCCACTGAAAGAAGATTGCCCGCCGGTCAAATAAAAGCTTCGCAGAACTCGACCAGATATGGCAATGAAGATCAAAGAGGAAGTTCAAAAACAGTGGGACGCTGGTTTCCTGGCTGTGACAAAATATCCTTCATGGGTTGCCAACATCGTACCAGTGCCAAAGAAAGATGGCAAGGTTCGAATGTGCGTGGATTATCGAGATTTGAATAAAGCAAGCCCAAAAGACGATTTTCCACTTCCTCATATTGACGTATTAGTTGATAATACGGCTCAATACTCCGTATTCTCCTTCATGGATGGCTTTTCAGGCTATAATCAGATTAAAATGGCGCCAGAGGATATGGAGAAAACCACTTTCATAACGCCTTGGGGAACATTTTGCTACAAAGTGATGCCCTTTGGTTTGAAAAATGCTGGGGCAACATATCAGCGTGCGATGACGACTCTTTTCCATGATATGATGCATAAAGAGATCGAAGTTTATGTTGACGATATGATTGCCAAATCCCAGACGGAGGAAGAGCATCTGGTAAATCTGCTGAAGTTGTTTAAAAGGCTTAGGAAGTTCAGGCTGAGACTGAACCCTAATAAATGCACCTTCGGGGTGAGATCGGGTAAGCTGCTGGGATTTATCGTAAGCGAAAGAGGAATAGAGGTCGATCCTGCTAAAATAAAAGCAATTCAAGAAATGCCGACGCCTAAAACAGAGAAAGAGGTGCGCGGGTTTTTAGGGAGGTTGAACTACATCGCCCGGTTCATATCTCACCTAACGGCCACGTGTGAACCATTATTCAAGCTGCTAAAGAAAGATCAAGCGGTAACGTGGAACGAAAATTGTCAAAAGGCGTTCGATAAAATAAAGCAGTATTTGCAGGAGCCTCCTATTTTGATACCCCCAGTGGCAGGTAGACCCTTGATAATGTATTTGACGGTTCTTGATGGAAGCATGGGTTGTGTTCTCGGTCAACATGACGAGACGGGGAGAAAAGAGCATGCGATCTATTACCTGAGTAAGAAGTTTACAGACTGCGAATCTCGGTATTCAATGCTGGAGAAAACTTGTTGCGCGCTAGCCTGGGCCGCCAAGCGTTTGAGGCAGTACATGCTGGATCATACAACCATGCTCATCTCGAAGATGGATCCTATCAAGTATGTATTTGAAAAGCAGGCGTTGTCAGGTAGGATTGCCCGTTGGCAGATGGTCTTGACTGAATACGATATTCAATACGTCTCGCAAAAGGCTATAAAGGGGAGTGTGCTGTCTGAGTATCTGGCGGAGCAGCCTATTGAAGAGTACCAATCGATGAGGTTTGATTTTCCTGACGAGGATATCATGTACCTAAAGATGAAAGATTGTGAAGAGTCGTTGCCAGACGAAGGACCGGAGTTGGGTTCCAAATGGAAGATGATATTTGACGGAGCTGTGAATGCTTACGGTAGCGGAATAGGGGCAATCATCACTACGCCACACGGGTCGCACATCCCGTTTACTGCCCGACTGACCTTTGCTGTTACCAATAATGAGGCCGAATACGAAGCTTGTATAATGGGGCTTGAAGAAGCCATTGATTTGCGAATCAAACATCTGGACGTATACGGAGACTCAGCTCTGGTGGTGAATCAGATCAAAGGGGAATGGGAGACACGGCAGCCCAATTTGATACATTACATGAATTATGCAAGGAGATTGTTGCCTTTCTTCGACAAGGTTGAATTGCATCATGTACCGCGGGCAGAAAATCAAATGGCTGACGCCCTCGCCACTTTGTCTTCCATGTACAAAGTCAACTTCTGGAATGAGGCTCCCCGAATCATTATCTCTCGGCTTGACAAACCAGCTTATGTATTTGCTATTGATGAAGCATCTGATGACAAACCATGGTATTTCAATATCCTTAATTTCCTGAAGAATAAAGAGTATCCGGCTGGGGCATCCAGTCAAGATCAGAAGACTCTCAGGAGATTAGCGGGAAATTTCTATTTGAACCCGGATGGCGTGTTATACAGAAGAAACCACGATTTGGTGCTGTTGCGTTGTGTAGACGAAAGAGAGGCAAAGTTGCTCATGGAAGAAATACACGAAGGTACCTTTGGTACGCATGCTGGTGGACATGCTATGACAAGAAAGCTACTGCGGGCAGGCTATTTTTGGCTGACCATGGAAACTGATTGTTTCAAGTTTGCGAGGAAGTGTCACAAGTGCCAAATCTACACTGACAAGATCCATGTGCCTCCAAGTCCTCTGAATGTAATGTCATCGCCATGGCCATTCTCGATGTGGGGAATCGATATGATTGGAAAGATCGAGCCGACGGCTTCTAACGGGCATCGATTCATCCTAGTAGCGATCGATTATTTCACCAAGTGGGTGGAAGCGGCGTCTTACGCAAATGTAACTAAGCAGGTGGTGGCCAGATTCCTCAAGAGAGATATCATTTGCCGATACGGGATCCCCGAGCGGATAATCACGGACAATGGTTCTAACCTGAACAACAAAATGATGAAGGAGCTCTGTCAGAGTTTCAAGATCGAACATCACAACTCCTCCCCTTACCGACCCAAGATGAATGGCGCTGTCGAGGCGGCCAATAAGAATATCAAAAAGATCGTTCAGAAAATGGTGGTGACCTATAAGGATTGGCATGAGATGCTACCTTTCGCTTTGCACGGTTATCGTACGACGGTACGCACATCAACCGGGGCAACCCCGTTCTCGTTAGTATACGGAATGGAAGCGGTGCTACCATTAGAAGTTGAGATCCCTTCTCTGAGGGTATTGCGAGATGTTCAGCTGGACGAGGCAGATGGGTGAAAGACAGGTTGAATCAACTGAGTTTTATGGATGAGAAGAGGCTAGCTTCTCTAGCATACGGTCGTTTGTACCAGAGCCGAATGAAGAAAGCGTACGACAAGAAGATACATCCGTGAAGCTTTCAGACGGGCGACCTTGTGCTGAAAAGGATTCTCCCGCCGCAAGCAGATCACAGGGGCAAGTGGACCCCCAACTACGAAGGGCCATACGTTGTCAGGAAAGTCTTCTCAGGAGGAGCGTTGTTGTTGTCCACCATGGACGGAGAAGACTTCACGTCACCTGTGAATTCGGACGCAGTTAAAAAATACTTTGCTTAAAATAGACCCGCTGGACAGAAAAAAGAGAGTCCAGGCAAAAATGGGGCATCCCGGCGAACCAAAAACAGAATGAAAGGTTCGGGCAAAAATTAGGGATAAAATTGAAAAAATGTACACCCGCGAAGTTGAAAACCTACACTGGGCGACTTCGGCAAAAAGGGGTATCCCGGTGAACTGAAAACCCGTAAAGGGCGGTTCACGCAAAAGTTAGGGATTTGAAAAGCAAATGACGGCGGTCCGAATTTGATAATTGCAATGAGCATCAATGCGGGAGAATACATTTGAGGAGTCAGTTATCTGATACAATCGCTTCAGAAGTGGGGATACCGGGAAAGCATTAGAGTCGGGCGAGTCATGGGAGGATCAGTTCGTGGTGTTCATCTGCATCCCGTTGCCGACATGTGTACAAATTTAAGTTGTCAATATTTATGCTTCTTGTGCATACTTGTGTACGTGTATATTTGCTTTGTGTAGCTTCCTCATTTCAGGAGTTACATCCCGTGTACAAAACTCCGCCCATTCAGGGGCCCAATCAATAAAATACGTTATTCAGTACTTGACACTGTTCTTTACTGTTTTGTGCATGATTAACGCCTAAGTTTGATGAAACTAGCATGAGTATAACGTCGCTGGCCCTTGCCAACAGTTGCTAAAGCTTTGAATTAACTGAAAATAACGTCACTAACCTGAGTTGATTTGGTTGCATAGGCTTGTCTTGTCTTGTTTGTGTTGTTGCAGGTTTCATAACCATACGAGGAAGAGGATCAAAAGATTGCAATAACTAAAGACTCAGCCCTCACGCAGGTCATGCAGTTTCTTCCTGAAGCAGGATCGAACTCTCCAGCTAGTCGTAGCTTGTGCAAAAGAATTGACGATTCAAAGATTGTAGGCTGTATGCAGGCAGTGTGGTGTCCCCCAGAAGGATTCCTTATTTCAAGCAGAGGGGTTCAGCCTCAGAAGATTAATATTTCCAAATTGGTGAGCTGTATTCAGGCGGTTCCCCTTCCCCGCAAGGTCATTTATTCTTCCCCAGTGGAGTCAGTTAATTTTCCCCAAGAGAATCATCCCATTCCCAGTAGAATTCTCTTTTCGGCAAGTGTTCTTTCCTCCCAGTGGAACTCGAAGATCAAGACTCTCCCCAGCAGAGTTGGTTGTGGGTCCTGGCATTTATTTTGTCAGGGATACTGTGTAATATCAGTTCACTCTCCAGCAGAAATCCAATCGTACTGTGCACATCTGCTATTCCCCAGCAGAGTTATATTCCCCAGCAGGATGCTACTTCAACAAGGTGTTTGGTTTGAGCTCCCAACTTCCCAGCAGGGTCGACTTCACCCTTCCAGCATTTATTTTGCTGGAATAGTTCTGCAGCATCTGGCTATCCCCAGCGGAGTTGGCATTATCTGCAGCATTTATTTTGCTGAAACAGTTCCTGTATTTTAGCAATTCAGGTGGAGAGAGATTTTGCTCAAATGAACTACCAAACATTCAAGATCTCGGCATGGGACATCCAATGATAATATCAGTTCGGCAGTATTCCCCACAGAGTTATCAGTCAAAGTTTCCCTTTATTCCCGAGCAGAGTTATCTGTCATCAAAGGGTTTCATGAATCAGAATTCCAGAAGTTGCCTCCGGTTATCAGAACAGGCATCCGGTAGTTTGGTTCCCAGACATCCCCAGTAGAGTCCGCCCCAAAGTCGCTGTTACGTTAGTGCTAAAGAAGTTTGTGGGTCGGGATCAATGGAGAACTAAGTCCTGACGTGGATAATTTATTCCTATATTGACGGGATTTCTTCAGAAGTGGGCGTCCTAACGTGGACAGATTTATTTCCCCAGGTTGATGAGATGTGTTAGTCCTAACGTTGATAGATTCGGGTTCTCGGAATGGGTGGAATGTGAAGTCATGACGTTGACAAAATTGATTACTCTTTGTGTTGGTGTCCTGACGTGGACCATTTACTCTCAGCAGTTATCTTTCTTCGTGTTAGCGAAGCGTGGGTCCTGACGTGGACAGATCAGACGAAGGTGTGAGTCCTGACGTGGACAAGCTTTATTTCCCCAGCGGGTCGCAGGTGCCTGAGTCCTGACGGGGACAAATCAAGACGAAAGATGGGTCCTGACATGGACGAGTTTGTTCCTTACGTGGGAAAAGAGGTTTCAGTTCCTTACGTGGAAAGACGAGTTTATTCCTAACGTGGAAAGACGAGATTCCTTACGTGGAAAAAAATGGGTTTCCTTACGTGGAAAGATTGAGTCCTCACGCGGACATATCGAGATTGATTCCTGACGTGGAAAGAAAGAGATTTATTCCTGACGTGGAAGAGTTTAGTCCTGACGCGGACAGATCAAAGAAGATAGATTCCTTACGTGGAAAATTTAGTCCTGACGTGGACGGATTCAAAAGAAGAAGTATGCCTAACGTGGAAGGAAGGCGTGTTCCTTACGTGGAAGAGAAGGAGAAACTTCAAGTCTTTACGTGGAAAAGATTGAGTCCTTACGCGGACACATCCGAAGAGGATTCCTGACGTGGAAAGAGCGGAGTCCTTACGTGGACAGATTAAGATGGCATTCCTTACATGGAAGAATGTAGTCACGACGCGGGCAAATCGGAAAGAGTTGGTTTCCTTATGTGGAGAGATTGGGGTCCTTACGTGGACGGATTCAAGAAAAGTAGATTCCCGACGCAGAAGAATGATGTACTCCTTACGTGGAAAGGTGAGTCCTAACGGGGACAGGTTCAGAACCAAAGTTGTATTCCTTACGCGGAAAGATTGGAGTCCTGACGCGGACATGTCGAGTGGTATTGGGGTCCTTACGGGGACAGATTGATATAGTTTTCCTTATGTGGAAAGAAGATTGCTTCCTGACGTGGAAAGATGGAAAGTTTAGTCCTGACGTGGACAGATGCAGAAGAGATGATTCCTTACGTGGATGGTGTTATTCCTAACGTGGAAGAGTCTATTCCTAACGTGGACGATTTATTGGAATATCCCCCAGCAGAGTTGCCGAGATTTTCCTGGGTTAACAGCAAGTGGAGTCCTAACGTGGACAGGTTCTAGTTGAGATTTCTTCGTATTGATGACAGATAGAGTCCTAATGTGGACAAGCAAGCAATCTGTTATCCCCAGCGTGGTCGTTACGAGATCAGTGTGCGGCTGCACACAGTCAGATCCAGGCAGTGGATGTCGTTACCCAAACAGGGGTGCAGTTTATTTCTGCGGTTGGCAAATTTCCGGGTTTCTTAGTATTCAACCGTCTCGTACCTCGAAGGTTTGAAGGCCGTTCGCTCTTCACCCAATCGGGTCCAAGTCGCTTGAATAGGGGCAGCTGTTGCACCCTAAAATTTGCTCAACCTTATTCACTTGGTTTATGTTTCAATATCATTAGCATTTGCATATAGAGTCATGAATATAGGTTATTCATCTGCATAGCATAAGCATACCAAGTCATTCAACAGGGGACCAATCATTATTCTCATCTCTAGAGGCCTATCAAGAGGTTATTATCCTAATTCCATCTCATTCAAGTCATCAGAAAAGAATTTGAGAGCAGAGAGTTCAGCAGATCAAGCCTTGAGTCTATTTCCTATCTGAGGGCATCTGAGGGTCAACAAGGGGGTTGTGAGTTGTGAATTGAAGGCATGGAGAGCATCTAGACATCATGAGAGGCTTAGAAAGTCATTTGGGGAAGAAAACAAGTTGTTGAGGTGGCCACAAGAATTGCAGTTGAAGACAGTCAACTAGGGTTTCATCTGGGTCAACCCTAGGTCAACCCTAGGTCAATTGATTGATTTAAAGGCATTAAGGGCTATTGGAGAGAGGTGGGGTTCATCATTTGACATGGAGAATAAGGATATGTTGTCATGCTAAGAAGAAATCAAGAGAAATCAAGGAGAAGAGGAGTTTCTAAATTAGGGTTTCTATGTAAAATCCCCTAGTTTAGGTCAAATTTCCAAGCAAGATAAGTCAAAATGCAAGCTTCAAATGGATCCTTGGCCAACATGAAACTTGTAGAGGATCTCAAGACCTTTAATTTGAGTGGTGGAAGACATCAAGGAGATTTATAGAACTCAAGTTATGGTCCTTGCAAGTTACAGGTCATCTGAGGTATCTGAAATTTTGTCTGTGAAAGTGACTTGACTTCCAAGCTATTTTTACCCCTCAAGGAGATTTCAAATGAATTTATGGTCAACATAAGAATTGTTCCTCATTGTCTTAGCTTTCTAGAATGGTATGGTATGCCTTCATATGATGTGTGGAACTCTACTTATGGTCTTGGCAAGCAAAGGGTATTTTGGTCATTTGTCAGTTATAGGTCATTTTTAAGCAAAGGCCATATCTCCTATTTCCAAGCCTCAAATGAAAAAACTCAAAACATGAAAGTTGCTCAAAATGCCATTTTAAGTCAAGAAGGGAGGTCATGAATGATTGGAAAAGCTCATAGCATGGATTTGCATGATTGGTCAAAAAATGAACTAAAAATGGCTTATAAGTTGAAAAAGTTGAATTTGGAAATTGGTTTGGAGGATCTAGAAATCCAAAATAGGTCATCCAATATGTCATTTTGATTGGAAACCTCATTTTAAAGACATTGGTTCATCCACATTTTTGAGTTTAAGCTTAAAAATGGGACTTCCTTTGAAAATTTGCTCCTTGCCTCATAAGGTCACATGGCAAAACCCCACATAAACAAGGAATCAATGGGCAAGCTTGCAAGGTTTTTCAGCACATCAAAAATATCCTCTAAGGAGAATTTCAAATGAGAAATGAGGAGTGTGCAAGCTTGAACAAAGAATGGCCTATGCTTAGCATGGAATCAAAAATCTCATGAAGTGAGATATCCAATTTCTCATTGGATTGTTCCAGTCCCTTCTAGATCATTCTTACACCATCTATAAGTAACTTGGGATGTGCTCAGATGCATTTTTTAGAGAGAATTGCTGCAGAAAGAGAGATTGAGATCAAATTTCTTCCATAGCAAGTCATTTTCCAATTCTTCATTTCTTCCACATTCTGTTCAGTTTCTTGATCTGATTCAACTCTATCATCATCATTGAGTGTGTAACAATCAAAATCAGAAGAAATTCAGGTCCAAATCGTGTTCTGTATATTGAGTTTGGCAGCTTGCAGCTTCAGATCCATTTCCAAGATTCAAGCACAATCAACCCAAACTAGTGCAAACAGAAGCAAGCTCTCGTGTCACTGAGTGTTTCTGCACAAGTACAAGCAGTGATTTGAAGGATTCCCCTACCTGGTTCACACATTTTATCAGGTTTGCATCTTGATCTCTACACTCTAATTTATGCATAGTTTAGCAAGATTAATAGGTTAGAATGATAGGGAATAAGTAGTAGATCATTTCTGGAAAGTATGGATCGATTTGGTGATGTTTTTTAGGTTGGCATAATTTCTGTTAGAAGCAAGAACTCTTCGAATTGGGAGTATTAGACTTAGTTCTTTAGGGGGAAATGATCTAGGTGAAGAGAGGAACAGGTTTATGCCATTAATTTTGAGAATTATGAGAGTCGGTTCTTGACGTATTTTGGGGATAGTTATCGGGTTTAGGGTTAGGTTGTGTTTCAACTATTTCTGAAGCCATAACCGAGTTGCTGATGGGATTTGGAGTGAGTTTGGTCTTTGCACCTTAGGGTTTCATCAAGAACTGAGGAAGTTCGTCTGAGGATCAGTTGGTGTTCTTGGAAGCATTCATCCATGGCGTTTGGCTCCAAGGCTGATTTCAAATGAGGAAGAAAGGTTCTGAGCCCTTGGATCGTGACAAATCATTGACCGAGACCATAATCCAAAGGCTGTGCGTGACCCATAGTGTGTGAGGGATTTCTTTTGATGAGCATAACGCACCGTATCATTTAATCTGACCATTGGGCTTAAGTGAATTTTGCTTTTAACACCCCTCTCAACTAGGCCCAACATGAAATCAACTAGAATTATCGCTATATACACCGTTCTGGAGTTTTTGGTTTTGGTGAGATTCTGAAGCGAATTGGGCCTATGGATTTGTCCTATTTGCACCCCCGGTCCTCAGCCCACTCAATAAAACAACTGCAGCGTGTTCCTATTTGCACCCCTCTGGCTATTTCTTTCCATTTTCTTTTTTACTTTCTTTATATTTTTCATGCATCTTATAAAATTCATAATAAATAGAAAAATCATCATTTTTAATTCATTCTTTTTGCATATTTTTCTTTAGGATGTCAAGAAAATTATAAAAAATAAAAATGGCATTTTATTTTTTATTTGATATTTTCCCCATATTTTCTAAATAAATAGCATTTTACATAATTTCATTTCATACATGATTTTGATATTTTTTGTTCTATTAATTGCTTCAATATTTTTCATCCATTCTTTTTAGGTTGTTTAGGTTAGACATTGAACTTGTAGATTCAATTTAGTTCCCATTTTTAGAAATTAAATTTAGGTGCTTAATGTAGGTGTGAATAACATGAATAAAACTAGGGTTTTAGGTGATGACTTAGGAGATTTGATTCTTTTCCCTTAGGACTTAGGGCTTGACTAGTTTAGTTATGGGACTATAGGGGCTATGGGTAGTTATTAGATCCCTTAGAAAAAGTCAGGATTCCCCTACTGCTATTGATATACTGTATATCTGACTGACTGGTGTGGTGTGCCCTCTGGGGATTATTGCTTGCTTGTGTGGGTATTGGGATTGTCTGGGGACCTGGGAGAGCTGAAGACTTGAGGAGATGAAGACCATTGGAGATCCAGAGATTGAAGATCAACTGCCAGAGTTGAATAGGAGGTTATTGCTAGCAGCTGCTGAGGAGACTAGGGTTTAGGAGCTAGGCAGAGCTCTAGATTAGAAAGCTTGTTTCTCAAACATGGAATGCCTTGTCTGCATCCATCCTTTCTCTATGATTCAAAGTCTCTTTCAAATATCCACCTCCTTCCTTTGGAAGGATCAGTGAATGTATTTGAAAGATAGAACTTTTGAGGGAAAATTATCTGTATAATGTTAGCAGTTGATGAACCACCCTTGGTAGGTAATTAACTGTCTAACATTCATTCACTTCATCTGGTTGGCTGATGTTCATTCTGGAGCCTGAGGCTTGAAGAAAACCATTGCAGATAAAAGACTGATGATCAAAGCCCTTACCTGGAGGCCATGAAGATGGAGATTGATGCTTGTTGAAGCCCATAAATGATTGGAGATTACTTGAAGCCAGATGTTGATTCAGAGCTGCTGATGCTGTTTATTATTGCTGTATTTCATTTCTGATGTATTGATTGGTTTTCCTGACTGTATTGTTTGCTGTTTACCCTGTTGGGTTGAAAGTGAAGTCTGTTCACTTTTGCCTATTGTTTTCTAGGTTCGAGGTTGAGTGGGACTCCCTTGACTCGCTTGTATTGTTGCATCCATGCATTTTACCGCTTTACTGTATATATCTGATATTGTTTCTGTTTTCGTCTATTCCCTTAGGATCTCTGTTTCTTTCTGGGCAAGAGAGGAGCATGATAGACACTAGGCCTTAACCCATGCATGATAACATCAGGTTAGTTTGTTTCCCTTCGCAACCATAGGTTAGAGTTCTGTCTCTTCTTTCTCAAAACAAACAGAAAACACATAAAGATTTCAAACTCCATAAAAGACACTTCTTCCGTAAAAGAAGGTGAACTCATCAAGACGTCATTTTTGTCCGCCGGGACTGCTAATCAAGAAAACCTTTTTTCAGAAGGAATAAAATCAACCAAGACAAGCCTGTGTCGTACCTGGCCCGAACTACGTTTGCTCTGATCTTTCATGTTGTGTGAAAGTACGTAGGCATAGGATGCGATATCCTAGCGAGCAACCTTCCCCTCCTTTCCCGTAGGTAGGCGAACTACGTTGACTCTGATTTCTCGTTCCAGACGGGAATACGTAGGCATAAAGTGCGATACTTTGCCGAGTCATTTTCTTTTATTTCTAACCCCTGACCTGTAGAGTAGATAGAATAACAATCCATACCCGAAAACAAGCGTGGATCCCGTCGAGTACGACGGACGTGAGGGGTGCTAATACCTTCCCCTTGCGTAACTGACTCCCGAATCCAGGTTTTGGTTGCGACGACCATACCTTTCCCGTGTTGTGCGAGGTTTACTCTGAGCGTTTCCTTTCCCTCCCGTGGGATAAATAACGCACGGTGGCGACTCTTCTGTTCAGCCGGCGCCGATTTTCGCAGTAGCGACACCCACCAACATACTCAACCACACCCCCACCTAAGGGCAAACCAAACAAAATAACACCAAAAAGACTAAATAATTAAAATGGGTGTTACAAGGGGTGCTAATACCTCCCCCTTGCGTAACCGACTCCCGAATCTAGGACTTAGGTTGCGATGACCTTGTTTTTCCCGTTTCCGTTAGGTTTTCTCCGCTCGTTTCCTTTCCCCCGCGTTGGGATAAATAACGAACGGTTGTGACTCTTCTGTTTTCCGTCGGGTGTTTTTCGCAGTTGCGACAATACGCAACACAAACAACAAAGCAAATGATCCGCAATGCATTTTCATAACAAACCTGCTAATATGTGTTCTATTCACACAATCCGTAACATTCATGCAAAGCCATTCTCGCACCAATTTTTTGCCTCAACGCAGTGAAAATAACAATATGCATACGACAAAACATGCACCACAATCTATATACACAAAACTGTTATGCCAGCTCATAAATTCTGCATACCACAAATATCCTCTCAACTATATAAATGGATCCTATCCTCATTCCAATTCCTACCAGCTAAAATCATTCTGCAGAAAAATCCACATCCCTAAATCTCTGTTCAACGATCATGATATTAACCAAGCATGAAATTAACATCAAGAAACAGTGATCAAACAACATGCAAACATAATCAAGCATTGAAATCACAAATCACCAAGATCCAAATCAACAAAACGGATCAAAAAGCATCAAAAGCCATAGATCTACACTATAATTATGCAAATAAGCTCAAAACAGATTTAGATCTAGAATTGTCAACCTAAAAAGCGTAGATTTGCTTTGGCGAGTGTTGATTCACTTGAAATTAGCAGATCCAAGCAAGAAACCCAGAGATTCTTCAAGATCCAAGAGCTTTCTTGTTGTAGAAGTGAAGATCAAGCAAGATCAAGCAAAGATGATCCAAAAAAGCATTTCCAATCTAGCTTCCAAATTTAGATCCAAAACCAAACGAAAATTGAATGGTGAATTGAAGATAATGGAGATGAATGGTGAAGGTTTAGCTCTAGAATTCAATTATTCCAATGAAGAATCAAAGAAATCAAGTGAAAGAGCTTTAATGGAGGTTTTTTGAATGAAAAAGTGGAGAGAAAATTGAGAGCCAATTCTCAATAATGGGAGTAAAATCTGAAAATGAATGTAATTGTGGTCGTCCTTCTTGGTTTGGAGCAAATTCACTTAAATAAGCTCTAGGTTTGGGATCAAAATATGGTTTGGAATGAGGATTAGCATTTGGAATGGAAATTAGGAATGAAATTAGGAATAGAGTGTTTGAAATATGGAGGGAAATGGTGAAAATTGTGCAATTCTAGATCCTTCCAAATATGAACAAGTGGAATCAATGGTTGAAAATGATTGAAAATTGCACATGCTGAAAACTCAAATTTCCTGGCCAATTTTGCTCGAAGTAACCGATTAATCTATATAGGGTAACCGGTTACCTTGTTCAAAAAGTACCACATTTGGCGCCAAATGGAGGGAATCCTGCACAATTATCCGTTGCCACTTGTTCTGAACCCTGTTATGCCTCTGAAACCCGTTCTTGAACATGGTAACTGTAAGAAAGCCTGAGATACCTTGTGTGTTGTCTCTTGAGCCAAAAATAACATGCTGAATAAAATGAAATCGATCGCTCGATCGATGGGCAAAATAAATGCATGCGCCTCTGATGCTCGTTGTTTAGACTCTTGCACTAAAAGGGAACCTTGAGCCACATAAATACCTCAATCCCATGTCTCGAGAAAAAATGCCATGATATGCGGAAATGAAAAATGCATAGAAACAAAAGCCAGGAAAGGTTAAAACGAAAGGGAAAATTTTGGGGTGCAACAACGGGTCGTAGCCACTGCTACGCGCGACCGTAGTTGATCCCTAGAATTGGTACTGCAAAATTATTCTGGCCATAACTTTGTAATCGTAAGTCCAAATCGAGTGTCGTTCGAAGCATTGGAAAGCTAACCCAAATTACTATCAAATGAAATTACTTCAAGAGGCTGATCATGATAATTAGTTTATACTCTTTATATTGAAAGAAATGTTGAACTTGAAACTTGTTTATCTTCCGAAGATTTTTGTTATATCTTTTTAACCGTATATCCAAGTGACGATTTGTTTGAAGTGTTAGAAAGATAAAGCTTGGAGCTATAACATAGTAGTAATAAGTGAAATATTTAAATACTATTTTTATGCCTAATGTATCGATAAAGTGTTAGTTTACATGTTTGAATAAAGAATCGTGGTATTGTTATGCTAATGTTATGTGATAATGGTGTTGCTATGTTTACACTATTATGATGATGTTATTGAGATTTTGAATTGATGAAGTTTGATGTGGTTGTTATGATGCGATGTTGATGATGTTGATATGATGTGATGTTGATGATGTTGTTATGATGTGATGTTGATGTAGTTGTTTTGATAATGTTGTTAATGATGTGCATGTTCGAATATATGCATGGTGTGTTTATGATGATTATGTTGATAATGGCATACAAGATCAGAAAAGGGGTCAATTGTCGCTACTACGAAAAACAGGGTCGGCAATGACAGAAGAGTCGCCATTGTTCGTTATTTATCCCAAAGCGAGGGAAAGGAAACGAGCGAAGAAAACCTAAATAAAAGGGAAAAGACAAGGTCATCTCAACCAAGTCCTGGATTCGGGAGTCGGTTACGCAAGGGGAAGGTATTAGCACCCCCCACGTCCGTCGTACTCGACGGGATCCACGCTTGTTGTCTATCTAAAAGGGTGTGCTTACTATCTATGCTACAGACTCACAGGACGAAAAGAAAAGAAAAGAGACTCGATAGAGCATCGCCGCCCTATGCCTACGTATTCCCTCGTGCAATGGGAAAGTCAGAGTCAACGTAGTTTGGAAAACTACGGGTGAAAGTGGGGAAATATTGTTCGCCAAGACATCGTCGTCTTGTGCCTACATATCCTCGTCTGGTACGTGAAATCAGAGTAAATGTAGTTCGAGCTTATGCGACCACTAGTTGGTTCATATGTTTTAAATTGAGTAGGGTTAAACCATCGTTCTAGCAGTTAGGGACAAAGCCTGTTTGCGGTAGAACCAAAGCTTAACAACACTCTTTTCTGGAAAAAAAAGTTTTCCATTATTAATATCCCGAAGGATAAAAAGTTTAGTGTTTTGTTTGTGTTTTTTAGTGAAGTGAATTAATTCGGTTTGTGATTCACGTTGCACTAGAGACTATGACATAGGAGCGAATGTGTCGCATATCGCCCCCAAACGGGACGTACACTAAACACTCTAGACAAGCGAGGGGAGACCCCTCACTCATCACTTCCCATGTGCTTAAGGCTTGTAACACGCAATGTTCATCATATTTATTAGATGAATTAGAATGTTTAAGATGAGAAGAGAGAGACACTCTAAAGGGAGACTAAGACTCAAACCTAATAGTTAGCATGCAAAGTTCACCTTAAGTTGAGATTAGGGGAATGCTACCTAATGTTATCATGCATGGTTTATATCCTAAGGTCTAATCATAATCATCTTTAAACAAGGATATTAGAGATCCTAGGGGAAAAGAAGAAAGAAGAAGAAGAAGGAAGCATAAACATGTGAAATATGCAATATGCAAGCATGCAAACATTAATGCACAAGTAGAATGATAGTGAGGGAGGAAAATAGTATGGGGGTAAACACCACCACAAACCCATCTCAACCTTAAGCATGCATATGGAAATGCAAAGAAGAAGAAAGAAAGAATGCATAAAGTAAAATGCAAACACATACACAAAATGGGATGAAATGACCTAAGCCACTCAAACATCAACCACACATGCCCTAAGGAAACTCAAATGAAAAAAGAATTAACCCTAAATCAAAGGGAGATTGGAGGAGATTATTGGAACAACAAGGTGCTCAAAATATCATTCAACCAAAGTATCATCATGATTTGTGCAAAAGAAGCACAAAAAGGGTCCTAAAAGTTCACCTTCTAAGACATGCTTCAAGTACCTCCTAAGGAGGGACTAAGCTATCTCAAAAGGTGTCCTTAAGTCATTGGACAGAGGTGGGGATGAGAGAAGGATGCAAAAAAGCAAAAGCATATTCTTCAAAAGAAAATGCAAGCAAATACACAAAAGAATGCAAGACATGCAACATGTGAAACCCTAATGGAAAGCCCTAAAAGATGCACAAACTTGAACAAGCTATGAACACAATTTGACCTATAAATGAGCATTCAAACACTTCAACATGTTAGAAGTATGAATTAACAAGAGTTGATGGCTCAATGGATCCCTAAATGTCATCTCCAAAACAATCTATGTCATTCATATGTATGAATCTCCTTAAAGGGTGATCTAACTTGCAAATTACCCTAAAATTAGGAAAATGATTCAAAAATGATCAAATAAATTCTCAAATTACCCTAAAGGGGTTGGCAACCAGGGGCCAAAATCATAGGGTCAGGGTCCTATCAAAACCTCATCAAATGGAAAATAAACCCTAAGGTGTATCAATGGAAAGGGATTAATCGAGGGTGATAAAAAATGGAATAAAACCCAAACCAAAATGCCCAAAACCAGGGGGAAAATTGTCCTATAAAATTCTTCAACCCATCATGGACATGAGAAAGAAATTTCAATCCTTGGACAGAAAAAGTGAGCAAGAAATAAAATCAAGAACAAAAAGAGTCAATTAAAAACACATCCAAATATTAATTCCATTTTTAATTGAAAAATAAAAGGAAAATGGAATTAAAAAATTCCAAAAATTATTTAACATCCTAAAATATCTAAAAACTATTTTTGTGGAATTTTATAACACTTGGATATATTTTTAGTGAATTAAAATCAAAACAGATCAAAAAGAAAAAAGAAAATAAAATAGAAAAGAGGCATGGTGCAGATAGCAATGTATCCAGTTCATTTCAATGGGCCATTGAGAGAGGGGGTGCGAAAAGCGTTTTGGCCTAAATTAAACCCAATCTGAATTGAGGTGAAACGCAACACTTTATTAAATGAGCTGGCAGGTCAAAGCAAAGTTAGACGAGATCATGGCCGTTAATCTCAATTCAGTTAATAAGTCAGCGTACACATGGCATGCACACGTCATCTGTCCGGATAAAAAACCAGATGCCGGAGCACTGTTGTTGCGGTGGAAATAGGATATCAAACTATTAATTAGTTTGAATCGCAATTCAATTCACAACCGCTCTTTGATTTATCCGAAGGAAAAGGTCAAAAGAGGGAAAACCTATTTTGCATCGTAAACACAATGCGGGGAAAGATCTAGGGTTCGGGGGTTGGTTAAATTTAGGGAAGGTATTAGCACCCTAAACTTCTGTAGTATTCTACAGGAACCTTTTGTTCAGATGTTTACTATTTGCTTTATTTATTTGCTTAAGGTATATGTACAAAAGGATTAACAGTGAGAAAAGAGACCTAAGGGGTTAATTCTAAGTTTACTCGGCAAGACATCGCATCTTGTGCCTACGTATCCTTACGGGAGTGGAATCAGAGTAATCGTAGTTCCCCTCAAAAGGGAGGTTAGAGATTTCTCGACTGTGGTCAAGGTCTCAAGGGGAATAAACATGTCTTAAGGACGCGCTTACGCGGAGTGTAGAAACTCCAAATCTCTACGTTGAAAATTGTTAAGTGAATTAGGGTTAGGTTAGGGATTCCACGGCTGGAAACCCTAAAATGAGCGCGGCGGCTCCTTGACCTAATGCTAGGGGGGAAATGGTAATTTTGTCCACAGCGAGACATGTATGAAAATTTAGGGTTTGTAATTTTGTAGGGTTTGAAGTTGAGGACTATTGACACGGCGGTCAAACGGCTAGACCTAACCTTCGGATGTGTGTAATGTGATAGGAGTATTGTGAGATTTGAATCATGCAAGCGGAAATAAAAATGCAGACAGTAAGCCATACAAGCAGAAACTTAAAGACAAAAATTAAAGCGCGATTGTTAGGATTCGCGAGGTTACATGAGAGGAGCAAATACAATATGATAAAATTTAAATAAAAGCACAACGTAATAAGCTGCAAAGATGAACACACGCGTTAGTAGGCAAAGTCAGACGGTAATTGGACGAGCCGTGAGACAAGAGTGCAATGTTGAAGATTTTTGTTATTTTGAAAAAAATATGTTAAATGAACTTATAAAAAGAAAGAGTAATGTTAATCTTAAAAAAATATTTTAAATTTAATCTAAAAAAAAGTTTTAATTTATATATTTTAAAAAGATTTTAAGTTATTTATTTAAAAAGGGTTTTTTATTTATTATATAAAAAAAGGTTTTTTATTTATTATAAAAAAAGGTTTTTTAATTTTATTTTTTAAAAAAACAATTTTACTATTTAGTTTTAAAAAAAAGTTTTATTAAAATTTAATTAACTAATTATAAAAAATAAGAAAAGGTAAAAAAAGAAAATAAAAGGGGTTGGGCCGGTCATCACTCCCGGACCCAACCCGGTTGGTGAGGATGTATCAAAAACCAATTTAGGGTTTCATAACCCTATTATCCTCCTCGCGGCGCCGTTTCTTCTCCTTCATCGCCTTCATCTCTCGTACTCTTGTCTCTCCACGATGTTTCTGAAAAAAAACAAAACAATTAACAATCATCAGAAATCAAATCCCCACGCAATGGCTTACAATTTCCTCGGTGTTCTTGGCGGTTTTGGCGGAAATGGCGGCCGATGATGAAGATATTCTGAGGCTCGAAGATGGATCACGGTCTGATTGCCCGCCGGACGGCGACGGCGATCTTCTGTGGCGGCTTGTTCGCGTTGTTCTTCGCTTTAGGGTTTTTTCGTTCCCTCTCGATCTCGCTAGGGTTTTGTTCGCGATCTTGTTCACCCCCCTCCGTCCAGGGTTTCACACGAGGTGATATTGTTCCCTTTTATAATTTCTCTTTTTGGGCCTTGGATCTTTGAGTTTTCGTTACTGATATGATGTGATCTTGTTGAATGTGATTGGAACTTGCCTTTTCGGATTCACTTTTGCTTGATTATTTTTTCTGATAAACTGATTGGATTTTTTCTGATACTGATTGGATCTTGTTTCCTTTTTAGGATTTGATTGGGGTTTACCTTGATGCACTACAACAGATTGGATTTCGATTTGATTCTAAAGATGACTTCCGTTTTAGTCTTCACGACTTTTGGATTTTTCACTTCGAATTAACTTTTCCTCTTCTTTTTTCCAGGGGACTGATGCTGATGCTTCGATTAAGTCGAGGTGGCCGAGTGAAGGTCATTTGGCGATGATGACCTTAGGTTCTGAGCCAATTGGTTCGGATACACCCTTTGATGCCTTTGGACTCTCCTGTAGACGTGGTTTTGACCGAACTGGTCTCATTCTGATATCCACTTCCTTTGTCGATTTGGTTGTTTATCAGATATGGATTTTTCTGATGTAACCTCTGTATTGACTTGGATTTCTGGTCTTGTTGCGGATGTGTTATCCAAACTCGATACGCCCCTGACTCTTCTCCGAATTTCCCTGTGATGCTGGGACTGAATCGATGGATCCTAAACATGAGCTTATGCCATTAATCTTTTTGAGTTGCCCCTGATAGATGGACGTGAGTCTGGGGCTATGATGTATGAACGGAGCCCTTTGACTCTCCCATGTGCCTTGCGCATTTGGTCGCAGGTATGACTTATTGATTCTATTTTACTCTGCCTGGTTGCGAAAACAGTCCTCTTGATTGTTGATTTTTCCGGTGTTAACGTGGACTCAGATTTGTTCCTTGATATGGTTTATTCTTATGACTTACATTCACTTTTTTTGTGACTTGCAATTCGAACTGGTTTGGACTTGCGAATGGGCTACCTTCTGAGGTATTTTGGCTGTGATATCAAATTGAAACTTGACTTTAATTGATGCTTCTGAACTTTTTGATGCAGTTTGGCTCTCCTTGATGTCGGACTTGATGCCGTCTTGTCTGAACTCAGCCTCGTGGGCAGTCCCTAACTCGAGCAGTCTCTGAATTCTGCAACTTGTTTGTTTGATTGTAAAAACAACAAAGCTGGTTCAGTCTTATGTTTCTATTCAGTTTGGTTATCAGTCTTGGAGTATAAGCTTACTTTTCTTCTTCTTCTTTCAGAACTAATACTTCGTATAGATCAACGCCGCCGAGAAGGTTACACGGTGATGATGACTATTAGTCTGAACCGCTATTGTGGGCTGACAGTTTGCACGAAATTACCGTATGCTATGATTCGATGTTCGGTAGGGAGTTGGTAACGACTTCGGCCGTGGCTCTCCCAGCCGCTCGAATTTTCATGCCCGATGATGAATAAAAACTGAGGGCTGAAGCTTCTCTATCCTCTCCCTTGCCTCGTGATTTACATTGGCTCACGTTCGCACTTGCGTTTGAATTACCGACTAATTCCCTTTTTTGTCTTGACAGGTGCAGGAATTGATGCTTGTGCTTGACCACCTCTCTCTGAACTGAATTTGTTCTTTGAACTGCGCATGAACTTGTTCTGAACATGAACTTAATTCTGAACATGAACTTAGTTCTGCTTTTTCTGAGTTGAACTATTTTTAAACTGCCATTTGATCTTATTGAACTGATAAATGGATTGCTTCTTATGCAGTTTAGCTCGGTTCTGGGATGGTTCGCTTTGGTGATCCATCGGTTACTCTACTGTGGTTTTATGTGATGAATCTTTCCACTTCAATTCTGTTGGCAGCAAATGAACTCATGTCTTGGCTTGAATTTACTTGATAGTGCCCGACAATATTTATTTGACGTGTATCCGTTTGAATCCACAGTTGTGCAAATCATTTCGGCCCGAAAATGCTTCTTTTACTTCTCTTTCTCGGCAGTCCCACAATGATAAGAATGATAACCACTTGATCTGACGCCAATGGTGCAGATTGGTAACGGGGGTAGGATGCAGCTTCGGTTGTGCCACTCCCGACACTCGATGATGACATCGTTCTGAGAGTGTCAAGAATCACCTTTAACCCTTTCTTGCTTCTGTTTGTTTTCTTATTTTTCAGGTAATTGAGATGTATGAAGAAACTCAAAGGAGCCTCATGAAGAACACTTGGAATTCTTTAGGATTTTTTCTTTTAGACTAAGATATTCATTGTAACATCCTTTTCTTGTGAGCAAATTAAATATTCAGAAACAATTTTCCCTTTCAAACTTGTAACCTTAAATATTTGTGAAATAAAAATCCAATGAAATGTTCATTGTAGCTTTCTCAATTGTAAGTCTAAACATTCATGAATAATAATTCATAAATTATTTAAACTCACCTTTAAGCCATAACTTATGAACACTTGTGGATAAAAATTTCAAAATATCTAAAACTTACTTCCTCTTTGCCTCGATCCAATGAATGATATCCCATAACATAACCAGATCCAAATTGAAATCCCCTTGATTATGTGACTCCTCAAACCAAGCTTTGGCAACATTCTCCTCATTTTAAGTTCAAATCTCAACTCATTGTGATAAAATAAGCTACCCGTCACATGATCTTGACATGATTAATCCATGTAGACAAATGCCTCGAAAATGGACGTCTTATTTATCCCCATATTGCAAACTCTGCTTGAAACGACCAAAACGCCCCTGGGATACTTCCTGCAAATCAAATCGCACTTAATGATTGGTTAGTGATTAATGGATGCAAAAATGAAATGCTATGCGAATTGACTGACTAAATGTAAGGGTAAAATTTGGGGTATTACAGTTGCCCCTATTTAAATAGCTACACCGGATGATTTGAGTGACGGAGACTCGAGGAATCATGGTGGAGGGATTTAAATATAGATAACCGAAAATTTTGCCCTTATATGCGGTGATATGCAATGCTATAGACCAAACGAGAACAGACTAATGCAGACGATGCCATGAATATGATATGATGCGTATGCTGGAATGATGAATGCGACAATGCTGACGAATACGACGACACAGGGACAGACGCTACGAGAAGAACACACTGGGGAAAACGACGCGCTGGGACACAGTACAACACTGGGGAATTCTAAAATGATGGTCAACTGGTGCGAACACGACCAATTGTCATTTTTAGAACTGGAACGAGATTCTCAAATGGAGATGGCACCTATGAGACGGCCTCCACTGGGGAATCTAAAAAATAAAACTGGATCACGTACGATTGCAAGATCGATCACAGAATGCATGGAGCATTGAGCAAAGAATAACATCCAAGCTTCTGTAACCTATCCCTCGTGACGGGATCAAACGGACTTTTCGGGAATCCGTAGCAAATATACAGGGTAAAAACCGGCTGTATGCCAAAATAAATGGATTTTAAGAATAAGATCCTTAAATGGAGATGGCACCTATGAGATGACCTCCACTAGGGAATGTCTAACAATGAAACTAGGTCTACACGATTGCAAGATCGATTACAGAATGCTGGAGCATTGAGCAAAGAATAACATCCAAGCTTCTATAAACTATCCTTCGTGATGGGATCAGATGGACTTTTCGGAAATCCGTATCAAATATACAGGGTAAAAACCGGCTGTATGCCAAAATAAATGGACTTTGATGGGAAATGCCCTGATAAGCTTCTCGAGGGAGAACTGTCACTTATCGTTGGAAGGGACTTACATGCCAAAATGGATAAGCACTCAAATAAAGAGGCTGCTGCTTATCTGATATATAAATCTTCTCATATTTAAGGTCGATGCCTGGAATACGATTCTGATTCTTCTTTTACTAAAGGATAAATGAACTTCTTCATACTTCAAGATCGTGCTCTCCTGAATATGATTCTGCTCCTTCTTTTACTAAAGGGTAAATGAACTTCTTCATACTTCAAGATCGTGCTCTCCTGAATATGATTCCGCTCCTTCTTTTACTAAAGGGTAAATGAACTTCTTCATACTTCAAGATCGTGCTCTCCTGAATATGATTCCGCTCCTTCTTTTACTAAAGGGTAAATGAACTTCTTCATACTTCAAGATCGTGCTCTCCTGAATATGATTCGGTTCAAACCTTTCCGTACTTCAAGACGACAGGGAAAATGGAAGCCCAACTGCTCCATGGAGATGGCCATTTGCTGCGAGTCATAACGAAGATAGGATCAGCTTCTCGGGCGAGAAAGGTCGCTTATTTTGCAAGAGTGGCAATAATAAGCTTCTCATGTAAGAACTGCTTGTAGAGGTGATAACAGGTGATGATAAGCTTCTCGGCGGAGAACTGGTGCTGATCGATGATAAGCTTCTCAGGTGAGAACAGGTGCTGATCGATGATAAGCTTCTCAGGTGAGAAATGTCGCTGATCGATTGTGATAAGCTTCTCTTGGCGAGAACAGGTGCTGATCGATGATAAGCTTCTCAGGTGAGAACAGGTGCTGATCGATGATAAGCTTCTCAGGTGAGAACAGGCGCGTATCTTGTTGTGTAAGGTTGTTATATCGATAGGCTTCTCAGGCGAGAAATGTCGCATACCGATGCATGTAAGATGTAGGATTGTTGTATCGATAGGCTTTCCAGGCGTGAACTGGCGTGTATCTGTAAAGGATTGTGATTGAAAGATAGTGCAAAATAAATGCACGTCCGGGTACAGTGATAAACTTCTCGGGCGAGAACAGTCGCGTATCTGCCATGGTATGGTGAAAATCTTTAGATGGTGCAAAATAAATGCACGTCCGGTGGGGCTCGACGATCGACAAGACTGAGATTCACTCTAGGATCGAGCTAGAGAGAAGACTAGTAATCAAGACTCCATCGAGGGAATGATCTCGAAGGGTAAATATCTAATCATGGCGAGGAAAGATAGCTAAAGTAACCGTCATCCATGAGGATCGAGCTCTATGGGGAGACTGGAAACAAGTAGGTATTTTATGCTTAAGGCTGACAATCTATTTGAAGAGAATGGACAAACCCCAGTTACTCGGCGGTAACAACCAATGATGGCGCGACACAATGACCTTGTGAATGCTAACGCATATGTTACTGCATATGTTAATGTGAATGTATGTTAATGTCTATGTATGTAGTTAAATGTGCAAGATGTTATGAAATGAGTATGCAATGAGTATGTAATGAGTATGTAATGAGTATGTGATGAGTATGTAATGAGTATGTGTATGAAATAGGCATGTGATGCTTATGCCCCTGCGTATGCTGACGAAACAGACTAGAGACAGGACGAGAGATGAAATAAACATCTCGACGGAGATACCCTGCGTTCTCTGCAACCAATACGTCAATCATGGGTAAGAAAGATCAATGGTAGAACCAAGTCTGGTTTTAAAGTTCTGAATTCTCTGGGGAGAAGGTAATCTGCTTGGGTGCACAGTATCATGTCTTCACATGGGGAGAAAAAAAACCTGAGGGACACTTTCGAGTTACCTGAGAAAAAGTTGTCAGCTTATAGTCTCGCTGGGGACTGTGATGAGGCAATAGTTTAGGAGCCTGTTGCAACACTGAGATTTACTGGGGAATGAAGGCCGCCGTGAGTAAAATCCATCGGGTGCATGAAGAAAACATGGTTTTGATCTTGAAGGGCCTTGTAGTAGTCGCCATTTGTTTTCCTTAAAAAAACACGGTGCCCCAGGATACTTGTGTTGTGAGGTATGGTCATCTCAAGAGGATTTTATAGAGAACACGGAGTCTGGTTGCCCCAGTGTTTTCAAACTCTTTGAGAGATTTGTCAGGTCTCGACGTAACTGGCACAAATTAATCGTGTTACGACGAAATCTTTGAGAAATAGCTCTTAAGAATGTCAGACTCGCGTTGGTAAGCGAACTGGGAAACCGCCTGCCCCTGTTTAGCAGGATCTTCAAGTCCCACGGGTTATGTCCATATATAAATCTCTAAGATATCAAGCAAAGTCGTCATGCCTGAAATGCCTATCCTGAGCTTGTCAATGCACACATATATTTGTCTTGAATTTTTGTTTTGAAAAAGATATCGCAATAACTTGTGACCGAAATCACTAGTCGGGATATAAGTTTTAATTATAATGCCAACATGAATTTTTTCTGAGCATAGCTCGTAGGAGTCAGGAAACGTGATCTCGTCGAGTATGCTTTCAACCGAAGTCCTACTTCAATTAGGTCTTTTAAAAGGTTGTATCATGGCTTGGTTCACGGTTTAAGAAACAAAAGGATAAAGGCTCAAAGTTATATTTGTACCCTCCCCTTCTTCGTGATGTTCTCCAATCCTAATTCAGTTAATCAGATACGAACGTTCATATCTCGAGCGGATTTGCTATGGTCGAGAACTTATCAAGGCTTTGGACATGGCAGTCACTCACCTATTTCTAATGGCAATTGGTCACACGATTTTGTTCTTTATAGGGATCCTAAAAAACTACTGGTTTGTTGCTCTTATTCCCTAACTTTTGCCTGGACAACGTCTTCTGATCTGACTTTGGAGTCCAGCGGGATGCCCCAGTTTTGCCTAAGTCTCCTTCATAGGTATTGACTTAGCGGACTCTTATTTTTCGAATATTCTTTTATGCACAAGTCGTGTAAATCTTTTGAAAGGCTCGTGACTGCCCCACTCCTTAGGTAACCGAGGGATAGTCATTGTATTGGACTTCTTAAGATGCTACAGATAAATTCTCGAAGGTTTGCTTACCTTTTTAAGAGTCTAAGCGCTCGATCGGTTTAACTGAGACCTACCCTACCCCGGGTTAGAATGAAGGTTCTTAAAAAAAAACTTCTACTTCAAGGCTCAAATAGGTTGACTAGGGATTAACATCCTTATATCTCCAGTGTTTGGGATTTGAAACAATGCCTTACATCATCAGCAGGTTTTAATTGAAAGCATACGACAAGAAATCTGACATTTTAGGTTCGTCATCCTCCTCCCAATTCTCTATCAGAACAAGAGATCGGGTAAAGTCGGCATTATGATTTATGAAAACGTTTTTGAATGAGTGAAACGAATGGATTTATTCAAGACAAACATATGTGTTGCATCAATTAATCAAAGATAAACAAGTTCGTGCATGCTAAATACACTTAATCAGAGAGAAATACATATAAATAAACAAATGAACTGTCGGAAAAATCCTTCTAAATGTTTATGAAATCTTGCATTCAAGAGTAATAGTTTCCTTTGGCGGAGCCTCAATGGAAAGGACGTCTGGTTTATGGTCACTGTGAGTCGTCATGGCTTGCCCCAGTTATGCTGGTCACATCTTCAACAGTTTTCAGTCGTTGCTTCAAAATAACTTTCCCATATTCTTTGTTGATCCCGGTCATATCATCTTGAGGGTTACTGAAATGAAGCGAGCTAAGCCTTTGAATAATTACTGGATTCGACTGATTTGCCACAGGAGTAGCATGCTTTGCAGAATTCGAACTCGACAAGTGAGGGACCCCGAGAGGAGTCTCGATCTTCAGCTGAGCATCGTTAAAAGATAACTTCTTCGTTTCTAGCAAATTTCTGACAACTTTCTTAAGAGCGTAGCAATTCTCTAGATCATGGTCGGGCGCACCCTCATGAAATAAACAATGAGCTTCCGCGTTGTAACCTGCAGGTAACGGATTAGGCGGAGGACCCAAAGCACGGGTGGTAATCAGACCTTGTTGTGCCAAATGGGAGTATAACTCAGTGAAAGTCATCGGAATTGGAGGACAAGGCTTATACTGACTCTTATGGAGATAAGGAACCTGATCCCGTGATTGTTGGTGAACAGGAGCGTTGGGCACTCGTTGACTGTTGACAGGAACTTGCATGGGCGGATAACCGGAAGGTTGTTGATAAACCGGTGCTTGATGTACCAGAGCTAACTGCACAGGCTGGTATGTAGGAAACTGCTGATTGAAAGGAGGTGCAACAGTAGCTACATAAGGTTGTTTGACATATGGAAACGGATAACCTTGAACATAACTCTGCTGATGTTGCCAAGGTTGAGGAGTAGCTGTTTTGCGGTTCCTCGAACGTGCAGGTCTTTTACCATGGTCGGAGTTAGGAGTTTTGTACTTTGGAGGGGTAGCTCGTCGAACTAGTTGAGCACTAGGAGGCACCAAACCGGATTGAAGACCGTGAGGAGGTACATTCTCGACAATAACAGCTGGTTGAGGTTCCATAACGGTATTAGTCTCAGTAACAACAGTAGACTGAGCATCCACCTTCACACTAAGAGCTCGTAGCATCTCCAAAATCTGTCCTACACTTCCTCGAAGGTCTTCGAGTTCATGGCTGACACGGTTGGTCTCTTGGTTCTGATCTTCCATCTTTTGAAGGGTCGTATTGATGCAGAGAACTTAGGGTGACAAAACTGGAAGGCGAGAGAACCGAACATGAGAAATCAGGAGACACATGCAATGCAAGAAACATATGATGCTATAATGCGAATGCAAATGAAGATTTCATGGAATTCAAACATTTACGAATGTCGTGGGGTACCAAGAAAATTTTTTCTTGTTTTTTTTTTAATTTTTTTTTTTATGGTATCCCGTGATATAAATGATGTTTGAATTCCACGAAATACAATGCAATGGGATGCTTTATGGATGCAATGCATGAAAACACACAAAGTCCTAGGTTAAAGGTACGTGAGCGGAGTTACGGTCTACCCATCCCCGAGAGGAGTGTACTATAGGTTAGTTGTACCTGCAGAACAAGGTTCTAACAAGTGCCCAAAGTCATCAGCCCATCTTTCGGATATTATCAACCTTCCGACTGACTCGGGGGTTAATAATATTCTCAAGAGAACCTCTTTTGAGTGTAGCATCGCGTAGCAACCATTGTAGGACTACTCCCACACAGTTCCCGCACTACGTCCTAAATAGGGCCGAGGTGGTGTTAAGGTACTACGGTTCCCAATATCACAGACTCCAATCGACCATGGAAAAAGTTTTCACGATTACTCGTTCAACCGAACCATTTTCGAAAAGGTCTCAACTGAGCGGTGATTCTCGAATCAGCTTGGTCGGGACTCACTCCCTATAAGCCTCATCGAATATATCCCCATCCTATAATAATGTCACTAGTCCGGGCGTAGGACTTATCTCACAACACGAGGAACAGTCCCAAATCAGAGCACAAATATATACATGCAAATGAATAGTAAAACAAATAGTAATAAATATGAACAAATTAGGGATAACCCTCAAAAGTTTAGGACTCCCCAGTGAAGTCGCCATTTTCTGTTGCGGTGGAAATAGGATATCAAACTATTAATTAGTTTGAATCGCAATTCAATTCACAACCGCTCTTTGATTTATCCGAAGGAAAAGGTCAAAAGAGGGAAAACCTATTTTGCATCGTAAACACAATGCGGGGAAAGATCTAGGGTTCGGGGGTTGGTTAAATTTAGGGAAGGTATTAGCACCCTAAACTTCTGTAGTATTCTACAGGAACCTTTTGTTCAGATGTTTACTATTTGCTTTATTTATTTGCTTAAGGTATATGTACAAAAGGATTAACAGTGAGAAAAGAGACCTAAGGGGTTAATTCTAAGTTTACTCGGCAAGACATCGCATCTTGTGCCTACGTATCCTTACGGGAGGGGAATCAGAGTAATCGTAGTTCCCCTCAAAAGGGAGGTTAGAGATTTCTCGACTGTGGTCAAGGTCTCAAGGGGAATAAACATGTCTTAAGGACGCGCTTACGCGGAGTGTAGAAACTCCAAATCTCTACGTTGAAAATTGTTAAGTGAATTAGGGTTAGGTTAGGGATTCCACGGCTGGAAACCCTAAAATGAGCGCGGCGGCTCCTTGACCTAATGCTAGGGGAAAAATGGTAATTTTGTCCACAGCGAGACATGTATGAAAATTTAGGGTTTGTAATTTTGTAGGGTTTAAAGTTGAGGACTATTGACACGGCGGTCAAACGGCTAGACCTAACCTTCGGATGTGTGTAATGTGATAGGAGTATTGTGAGATTTGAATCATGCAAGCGGAAATAAAAATGCAGACAGTAAGCCATACAAGCAGAAACTTAAAGACAAAAATTAAAGCGCGATTGTTAGGATTCGCGAGGTTACATGAGAGGAGCAAATACAATATGATAAAATTTAAATAAAAGCACAACGTAATAAGCTGCAAAGATGAACACACGCGTTAGTAGGCAAAGTCAGACGGTAATTGGACGAGCCGTGAGACAAGAGTGCAATGTTGAAGATTTTTGTTATTTTGAAAAAAAGATGTTAAATGAACTTATAAAAAGAAAGAGTAATGTTAATCTTAAAAAAATATTTTAAATTTAATCTAAAAAAAAGTTTTAATTTATATATTTTAAAAAGATTTTAAGTTATTTATTTAAAAAGGGTTTTTTTATTTATTATATAAAAAAAAAGGTTTTTTATTTATTATAAAAAAAGGTTTTTTAATTTTATTTTTTAAAAAAACAATTTTACTATTTAGATTTAAAAAAAAGTTTTAATAAAATTTAATTAACTAATTATAAAAAAATAAGAAAAGGTAAAAAAAGAAAATAAAAGGGGTTGGGTCGGTCATCACTCCCGGACCCAACCCGGTTGGTGAGGATGTATCAAAAACCAATTTAGGGTTTCATAACCCTATTATCCTCCTCGCGGCGCCGTTTCTTCTCCTTCATCGCCTTCATCTCTCGTACTCTTGTCTCTCCACGATGTTTCTGAAAAAAAACAAAACAATTAACAATCATCAGAAATCAAATCCCCACGCAATGGCTTACAATTTCCTCGGTGTTCTTGGCGGTTTTGGCGGAAATGGCGGCCGATGATGAAGATATTCTGAGGCTCGAAGATGGATCACGGTCTGATTGCCCGCCGGACGGCGACGACGATCTTCCGTGGCGGCTTGTTCGCGTTGTTCTTCGCTCTAGGGTTTTTTCGTTCCCTCTCAATCTCGCTAGGGTTTTGTTCGCGATCTTGTTCACCCCCCCTCCGTCCAGGGTTTCACACGAGGTGATATTGTTCCCTTTTATAATTTCTCTTTTTGGGCCTTGGATCTTTGAGTTTTCGTTACTGATATGATGTGATCTTGTTGAATGTGATTGGAACTTGCCTTTTCGGATTCACTTTTGCTTGATTATTTTTTCTGATAAACTGATTGGATTTTTTCTGATACTGATTGGATCTTGTTTCCTTTTTAGGATTTGATTGGGGTTTACCTTGATGCACTACAACAGATTGGATTTCGATTTGATTCTAAAGATGACTTCCGTTTTAGTCTTCACGGCTTTTGGATTTTTCACTTCGAATTAACTTTTCCTCTTCTTTTTTCCAGGGGACTGATGCTGATGCTTCGATTAAGTCGAGGTGGCCGAGTGAAGGTCATTTGGCGATGATGACCTTAGGTTCTGAGCCAATTGGTTCAGATACACCCTTTGATGCCTTTGGACTCTCCTGTAGACGTGGTTTTGACCGAACTGGTCTCATTCTGATATCCACTTCCTTTGTCGATTTGGTTGTTTATCAGATATGGATTTTTCTGATGTAACCTCTGTATTGACTTGGATTTCGGGTCTTGTTGCGGATGTGTTATCCAAACTCGATACACCCCTGACTCTTCTCCGAATTTCCCTGTGATGCTGGGACTGAATCGATGGATCCTAAACATGAGCTTATGCCATTAATCTTTTTGAGTTGCCCCTGATAGATGGACGTGAGTCTGGGGCTATGATGTATGAACTGAGCCCTTTGACTCTCCCATGTGCCTTGCGCATTTGGTCGCAGGTATGACTTATTGATTCTATTTTACTCTGCCTGGTTGCGAAAACAGTCCTCTTGATTGTTGATTTTTCCGGTGTTAACGTGGACTCATATTTGTTCCTTGATATGGTTTATTCTTATGACTTACATTCACGTTTTTTGTGACTTGCAATTCGAACTGGTTTGGACTTGCGAACGGGCTACCTTCTGAGGTATTTTGGCTGTGATATCAAATTGAAACTTGACTTTAATTGATGCTTCTGAACTTTTTGATGCAGTTTGGCTCTCTGTGATGTCGGACTTGATGCCGTCTTGTCTGAACTCAGCCTCGTGGGCAGTCCATAACTCGAGCAGTCTCTGAATTCTGCAACTTGTTTGTTTGATTGTAAAAACAACAAAGCTGGTTCAGTCTTATGTTTCTATTCAGTTTGGTTATCAGTCTTGGAGTATAAGCTTACTTTTCTTCTTCTTCTTTCAGAACTAATACTTCGTATAGATCAACGCCGCCGAGAAGGTTACACGGTGATGATGACTATTAGTCTGAACCGCTATTGTGGGCTGACAGTTTGCACGAAATTACCGTATGCTATGATTCGATGTTCGGTAGGGAGTTGGTAACGGCTTCGGCCGTGGCTCTCCCAGCCGCTCGAATTTTCATGCCCGATGATGAATAAAAACTGAGGGCTGAAGCTTCTCTATCCTCTCCCTTGCCTCGTGATTTACATTGGCTCACGTTCGCACTTGCGTTTGAATTACCGACTAATTCCCTTTTTTGTCTTGACAGGTGCAGGAATTGATGCTTGTGCTTGACCACCTCTCTCTGAACTGAATTTGTTCTTTGAACTGCGCATGAACTTGTTCTGAACATGAACTTAATTCTGAACATGAACTTAGTTCTGCTTTTTCTGAGTTGAACTATTTTTAAACTGCCATTTGATCTTATTGAACTGATAAATGGATTGCTTCTTATGCAGTTTAGCTCGGTTCTGGGATGGTTCGCTTTGGTGATCCATCGGTTACTCTACTGTGGTTTTATGTGATGAATCTTTCCACTTCAATTCTGTTGGCAGCAAATGAACTCATGTCTTGGCTTGAATTTACTTGATAGTGCCCGGCAATATTTATTTGACGTGTATCCGTTTGAATCCACAGTTGTGCAAATCATTTCGGCCCGAAAATGCTTCTTTTACTTCTCTTTCTCGGCAGTCCCACAATGATAAGAATGATAACCACTTGATCTGACGCCAATGGTGCAGATTGGTAACGGGGGTAGGATGCAGCTTCGGTTGTGCCACTCCCGACACTCGATGATGACATCGTTCTGAGAGTGTCAAGAATCACCTTTAACCCTTTCTTGCTTCTGTTTGTTTTCTTATTTTTCAGGTAATTGAGATGTATGAAGAAACTCAAAGGAGCCTCATGAAGAACACTTGGAATTCTTTAGGATTTTTTCTTTTAGACTAAGATATTCATTGTAACATCCTTTTCTTGTGAGCAAATTAAATATTCAGAAACAATTTTCCCTTTCAAACTTGTAACCTTAAATATTTGTGAAATAAAAATCCAATGAAATGTTCATTGTAGCTTTCTCAATTGTAAGTCTAAACATTCATGAATAATAATTCATAAATTATTTAAACTCACCTTTAAGCCATAACTTATGAACACTTGTGGATAAAAATTTCAAAATATCTAAAACTTACTTCCTCTTTGCCTCGATCCAATGAATGATATCCCATACCATAACCAGATCCAAATTGAAATCCCCTTGATTACGTGACTCCTCAAACCAAGCTTTGGCAACATTCTCCTCATTTTAAGTTCAAATCTCAACTCATTGTGATAAAATAAGCTACCCGTCACATGATCTTGACATGATTAATCCATGTAGACAAATGCCTCGAAAATGGACGTCTTATTTATCCCCATATTGCAAACTCTGCTTGAAACGACCAAAACGCCCCTGGGATACTTCCTGCAAATCAAATCGCACTTAATGATTGGTTAGTGATTAATGGATGCAAAAATGAAATGCTATGCGAATTGACTGACTAAATGTAAGGGTAAAATTTGGGGTATTACAGTTGCCCCTATTTAAATAGCTACACCGGATGATTTGAGTGACGGAGACTCGAGGAATCATGGTGGAGGGATTTAAATATAGATAACCGAAAATTTTGCCCTTATATGCGGTGATATGCAATGCTATAGACCAAACGAGAACAGACTAATGCAGACGATGCCATGAATATGATATGATGCGTATGCTGGAATGATGAATGCGACAATGCTGACGAATACGACGACACAGGGACAGACGCTACGAGAAGAACACACTGGGGAAAACGACGCGCTGGGACACAGTACAACACTGGGGAATTCTAAAATGATGGTCAACTGGTGCGAACACGACCAATTGTCATTTTTAGAACTGGAACGAGATTCTCAAATGGAGATGGCACCTATGAGACGACCTCCACTGGGGAATCTAAAAAATAAAACTGGATCACGTACGATTGCAAGATCGATCACAGAATGCATGGAGCATTGAGCAAAGAATAACATCCAAGCTTCTGTAACCTATCCCTCGTGACGGGATCAAACGGACTTTTCGGGAATCCGTAGCAAATATACAGGGTAAAAACCGATTGTATGCCAAAATAAATGGATTTTAAGAATAAGATCCTTAAATGGAGATGGCACCTATGAGATGACCTCCACTAGGGAATGTCTAACAATGAAACTAGGTCTACACGATTGCAAGATCGATTACAGAATGCTGGAGCATTGAGCAAAGAATAACATCCAAGCTTCTATAAACTATCCTTCGTGATGGGATCGGATGGACTTTTCGGAAATCCGTATCAAATATACAGGGTAAAAACCGGCTGTATGCCAAAATAAATGGACTTTGATGGGAAATGCCCTGATAAGCTTCTCGAGGGAGAACTGTCACTTATCGTTGGAAGGGACTTACATGCCAAAATGGATAAGCACTCAAATAAAGAGGCTGCTGCTTATCTGATATATAAATCTTCTCATATTTAAGGTCGATGCCTGGAATACGATTCTGATTCTTCTTTTACTAAAGGATAAATGAACTTCTTCATACTTCAAGATCGTGCTCTCCTGAATATGATTCTGCTCCTTCTTTTACTAAAGGGTAAATGAACTTCTTCATACTTCAAGATCGTGCTCTCCTGAATATGATTCCGCTCCTTCTTTTACTAAAGGGTAAATGAACTTCTTCATACTTCAAGATCGTGCTCTCCTGAATATGATTCGGTTCAAACCTTTTCGTACTTCAAGACGACAGGGAAAATGGAAGCCCAACTGCTCCATGGAGATGGCCATTTGCTGCGAGTCATAACGAAGATAGGATCAGCTTCTCGGGCGAGAAAGGTCGCTTATTTTGCAAGAGTGGCAATAATAAGCTTCTCATGTAAGAACTGCTTGTAGAGGTGATAACAGGTGATGATAAGCTTCTCGGCGGAGAACTGGTGCTGATCGATGATAAGCTTCTCAGGTGAGAACAGGTGCTGATCGATGATAAGCTTCTCAGGTGAGAAATGTCGCTGATCGATTGTGATAAGCTTCTCTTGGCGAGAACAGGTGCTGATCGATGATAAGCTTCTCAGGTGAGAACAGGTGCTGATCGATGATAAGCTTCTCAGGTGAGAACAGGCGCGTATCTTGTTGTGTAAGGTTGTTATATCGATAGGCTTCTCAGGCGAGAAATGTCGCATACCGATGCATGTAAGATGTAGGATTGTTGTATCGATAGGCTTTCCAGGCGTGAACTGGCGTGTATCTGTAAAGGATTGTGATTGAAAGATAGTGCAAAATAAATGCACGTCCGGGTACAGTGATAAACTTCTCGGGCGAGAACAGTCGCGTATCTGCCATGGTATGGTGAAAATCTTTAGATGGTGCAAAATAAATGCACGTCCGGTGGGGCTCGACGATCGACAAGACTGAGATTCACTCTAGGATCGAGCTAGAGAGAAGACTAGTAATCAAGACTCCATCGAGGGAATGATCTCGAAGGGTAAATATCTAATCATGGCGAGGAAAGATAGCTAAAGTAACCGTCATCCATGAGGATCGAGCTCTGTGGGGAGACTGGAAACAAGTAGGTATTTTATGCTTAAGGCTGAAAATCTATTTGAAGAGAATGGACAAACCCCAGTTACTCGGCGGTAACAACCAATGATGGCGCGACACAATGACCTTGTGAATGCTAACGCATATGTTACTGCATATGTTAATGTGAATGTATGTTAATGTCTATGTATGTAGTTAAATGTGCAAGATGTTATGAAATGAGTATGCAATGAGTATGTAATGAGTATGTAATGAGTATGTGATGAGTATGTAATGAGTATGTGTATGAAATAGGCATGTGATGCTTATGCCCCTGCGTATGCTGACGAAACAGACTAGAGACAGGACGAGAGATGAAATAAACATCTCGACGGAGATACCCTGCGTTCTCTGCAACCAATACGTCAATCATGGGTAAGAAAGATCAATGGTAGAACCAAGTCTGGTTTTAAAGTTCTGAATTCTCTGGGGAGAAGGTAATCTGCTTGGGTGCACAGTATCATGTCTTCACATGGGGAGAAAAAAAACCTGAGGGACACTTTCGAGTTACCTAAGAAAAAGTTGTCAGCTTATAGTCTCGCTGGGGACTGTGATGAGGCAATAGTTTAGGAGCCTGTTGCAACACTGAGATTTACTGGGGAATGAAGGCCGCCGTGAGTAAAATCCATCGGGTGCATGAAGAAAACATGGTTTTGATCTTGAAGGGCCTTGTAGTAGTCGCCATTTGTTTTCCTTAAAAAAACACGGTGCCCCAGGATACTTGTGTTGTGAGGTATGGTCATCTCAAGAGGATTTTATAGAGAACACGGAGTCTGGTTGCCCCAGTGTTTTCAAACTCTTTGAGAGATTTGTCAGGTCTCGACGTAACTGGCACAAATTAATCGTGTTACGACGAAATCTTTGAGAAATAGCTCTTAAGAATGTCAGACTCGCGTTGGTAAGCGAACTGGGAAACCGCCTGCCCCTGTTTAGCAGGATCTTCAAGTCCCACGGGTTATGTCCATATATAAATCTCTAAGATATCAAGCAAAGTCGTCATGCCTGAAATGCCTATCCTGAGCTTGTCAATGCACACATATATTTGTCTTGAATTTTTGTTTTGAAAAAGATATCGCAATAACTTGTGACCGAAATCACTAGTCGGGATATAAGTTTTAATTATAATGCCAACATGAATTTTTTCTGAGCATAGCTCGTAGGAGTCAGGAAACGTGATCTCGTCGAGTATGCTTTCAACCGAAGTCCTACTTCAATTAGGTCTTTTAAAAGGTTGTATCATGGCTTGGTTCACGGTTTAAGAAACAAAAGGATAAAGGCTCAAAGTTTTATTTGTACCCTCCCCTTCTTCGTGATGTTCTCCAATCCTAATTCAGTTAATCAGATACGAACGTTCATATCTCGAGCGGATTTGCTATGGTCGAGAACTTATCAAGGCTTTGGACATGGCAGTCACTCACCTATTTCTAATGGCAATTGGTCACACGATTTTGTTCTTTATAGGGATCCTAAAAAACTACTGGTTTGTTGCTCTTATTCCCTAACTTTTGCCTGGACAACGTCTTCTGATCTGACTTTGGAGTCCAGCGGGATGCCCCAGTTTTGCCTAAGTCTCCTTCATAGGTATTGACTTAGCGGGCTCTTATTTTTCGAATATTCTTTTATGCACAAGTCGTGTAAATATTTTGAAAGGCTCGTGACTGCCCCACTCCTTAGGTAACCGAGGGATAGTCATTGTATTGGACTTCTTAAGATGCTACGGATAAATTCTCGAAGGTTTGCTTACCTTTTTGAGAGTCTAAGCGCTCGATCGGTTTAACTGAGACCTACCCTACCCCGGGTTAGAATGAAGGTTCTTAAAAAAAACTCCTACTTCAAGGCTCAAATAGGTTGACTAGGGATTAACATCCTTATATCTCCAGTGTTTGGGATTTGAAACAATGCCTTACATCATCAGCAGGTTTTAATTGAAAGCATACGACAAGAAATCTGACGTTTTAGGTTCGTCATCCTCCTCCCAATTCTCTATCAGAACAAGAGATCGGGTAAAGTCGGCATTATGATTTATGAAAACTTTTTTGAATGAGTGAAACGAATGGATTTATTCAAGACAAACATATGCGTTGCATTAATTAATCAAAGATAAACAAGTTCGTGCATGCTAAATACGCTTAATCAGAGAGAAATACATATAAATAAACAAATGAACTGTCGGAAAAATCCTTCTAAATGTTTATGAAATCTTGCATTCAAGAGTAATAGTTTCCTTTGGCGGAGCCTCAATGGAAAGGACGTCTGGTTTATGGTCACTGTGAGTCGTCATGGCTTGCCCCAGTTATGCTGGTCACATCTTCAACAGTTTTCAGTCGTTGCTTCAAAATAACTTTCCCAGATTCTTTGTTGATCCCGGTCATATCATCTTGAGGGTTACTGAAATGAAGCGAGCTAGGCCTTTGAATAATTACTGGATTCGACTGATTTGCCACAGGAGTAGCATGCTTTGCAGAATTCGAACTCGACAAGTGAGGGACCCCGAGAGGAGTCTCGATCTTCAGCTGAGCATCGTTAAAAGACAACTTCTTCGTTTCTAGCAAATTTCTGACAACTTTCTTAAGAGCGTAGCAATTCTCTAGATCATGGTCGGGCGCACCCTCATGAAATAAACAATGAGCTGCCGCGTTGTAACCTGCAGGTAACGGATTAGGCGGAGGATCCAAAGCACGGGTGGTAATCAGACCTTGTTGTGCCAAATGGGAGTATAACTCAGTGAAAGTCATCGGAATTGGAGGACAAGGCTTATACTGACTCTTATGGAGATAAGGAACCTGATCCCGTGATTGTTGGTGAACAGGAGCGTTGGGCACTCGTTGACTGTTGACAGGAACTTGCATGGGCGGATAACCGGAAGGTTGTTGATAAACCGGTGCTTGATGTACCAGAGCTAACTGCACAGGCTGGTATGTAGGAAACTGCTGATTGAAAGGAGGTGCAACAGTAGCTACATAAGGTTGTTTGACATATGGAAACGGATAACCTTGAACATAACTCTGCTGATGTTGCCAAGGTTGAGGAGTAGCTGTTTTGCGGTTCCTCGAACGTGCAGGTCTTTTACCATGGTCGGAGTTAGGAGTTTTGTACTTTGGAGGGGTAGGTCGTCGAACTGGTTGAGCACTAGGAGGCACCAAACCGGATTGAAGACCGTGAGGAGGTACATTCTCGACAGTAACAGCTGGTTGAGGTTCCATAACGGTATTAGTCTCAGTAACAACAGTAGACTGAGTATCCACCTTCACACTAAGAGCTCGTAGCATTTCCAAAATCTGACCTACACTTCCTCGAGGGTCTTCGAGTTCATGGCTGACACGGTTGGTCTCTTGGTTTTGATCTTCCATCTTTTGAAGGGTCGTATTGATGCAGAGAACTTAGGGTGACAAAACTGGAAGGCGAGAGAACCGAACATGAGAAATCGGGAGACACATGCAATGCAAGAAACATATGATGCTATAATGCGAATGCAAATGAAGATTTCATGGAATTCAAACATTTACGAATGTCGTGGGGTACCAAGAAAATTTTTTCTTGTTTTTTTTTTTATGGTATCCCGTGATATAAATGATGTTTGAATTCCACGAAATACAATGCAATGGGATGCTTTATGGATGCAATGCATGAAAACACACAAAGTCCTAGGTTAAAGGCACGTGAGCGGAGTTACGGTCTACCCATCCCCGAGAGGAGTGTACTATAGGTTAGTTGTACCTGCAGAACAAGGTTCTAACAAGTGCCCAAAGTCATCAGCCCATCTTTCGGATATTATCAACCTTCCGACTGACTCGGGGGTTAATAATATTCTCAAGAGAACCTCTTTTGAGTGTAGCATCGCGTAGCAACCATTGTAGGACTACTCCCACACAGTTCCCGCACTACGTCCTAAATAGGGCCGAGGTGGTGTTAAGGTACTACGGTTCCCAATATCACAGACTCCAATCGACCATGGAAAAAGTTTTCACGATTACTCGTTCAACCGAACCATTTTCGAAAAGGTCTCAACTGAGCGGTGATTCTCGAATCAGCTTGGTCGGGACTCACTCCCTATAAGCCTCATCGAATATATCCCCATCCTATAATAATGTCACTAGTCCGGGCGTAGGACTTATCTCACAACACGAGGAACAGTCCCAAATCAGAGCACAAATATATACATGCAAATGAATAGTAAAACAAATAGTAATAAATATGAACAAATTAGGGATAACCCTCAAAAGTTTAGGACTCCCCAGTGAAGTCGCCATTTTCTGTTGCGGTAGAAATAGGATATCAAACTATTAATTAGTTTGAATCGCAATTCAATTCACAACCGCTCTTTGATTTATCCGAAGGAAAAGGTCAAAAGAGGGAAAACCTATTTTGCATCGTAAACACAATGCGGGGAAAGATCTAGGGTTCGGGGGTTGGTTAAATTTAGGGAAGGTATTAGCACCCTAAACTTCTGTAGTATTCTACAGGAACCTTTTGTTCAGATGTTTACTATTTGCTTTATTTATTTGCTTAAGGTATATGTACAAAAGGATTAACAGTGAGAAAAGAGACCTAAGGGGTTAATTCTAAGTTTACTCGGCAAGACATTGCATCTTGTGCCTACGTATCCTTACGGGAGTGGAATCAGAGTAATCGTAGTTCCCCTCAAAAGGGAGGTTAGAGATTTCTCGACTGTGGTCAAGGTCTCAAGGGGAATAAACATGTCTTAAGGACGCGCTTACGCGGAGTGTAGAAACTCCAAATCTCTACGTTGAAAATTGTTAAGTGAATTAGGGTTAGGTTAGGGATTCCACGGCTGGAAACCCTAAAATGAGCGCGGCGGCTCCTTGACCTAATGCTAGGGGAAAAATGGTAATTTTGTCCACAACGAGACATGTATGAAAATTTAGGGTTTGTAATTTTGTAGGGTTTGAAGTTGAGGACTATTGACACGGCGGTCAAACGGCTAGACCTAACCTTCGGATGTGTGTAATGTGATAGGAGTATTGTGAGATTTGAATCATGCAAGCGGAAATAAAAATGCAGACAGTAAGCCATACAAGCAGAAACTTAAAGACAGAAATTAAAGCGCGATTGTTAGGATTCGCGAGGTTACATGAGAGGAGCAAATACAATATGATAAAATTTAAATAAAAGCACAACGTAATAAGCTGCAAAGATGAACACACGCGTTAGTAGGCAAAGTCAGACGGTAATTGGACGAGCCGTGAGACAAGAGTGCAATGTTGAAGATTTTTGTTATTTTGAAAAAAAGATGTTAAATGAACTTATAAAAAGAAAGAGTAATGTTAATCTTAAAAAAATATTTTAAATTTAATCTAAAAAAAAGTTTTAATTTATATATTTTAAAAAGATTTTAAGTTATTTATTTAAAAAGGGTTTTTTTATTTATTATATAAAAAAAGGTTTTTTATTTATTATAAAAAAAGGTTTTTTAATTTTATTTTTTAAAAAAACAATTTTACTATTTAGTTTTAAAAAAAAGTTTTAATAAAATTTAATTAACTAATTATAAAAAATAAGAAAAGGTAAAAAAAAAAATAAAAGGGGTTGGGTCGGTCATCACTCCCGGACCCAACCCGGTTGGTGAGGATGTATCAAAAACCAATTTAGGGTTTCATAACCCTATTATCCTCCTCGCGGCGCCGTTTCTTCTCCTTCATCGCCTTCATCTCTCGTACTCTTGTCTCTCCACGATGTTTCTAAAAAAAAACAAAACAATTAACAATCATCAGAAATCAAATCCCCACGCAATGGCTTACAATTTCCTCGGTGTTCTTGGCGGTTTTGGCGGAAATGGCGGCCGATGATGAAGATATTCTGAGGCTCGAAGATGGATCGCGGTCTGATTGCCCGCCGGACGGCGACGACGATCTTCCGTGGCGGCTTGTTCGCGTTGTTGTTCGCTCTAGGGTTTTTTCGTTCCCTTTCGATCTCGCTAGGGTTTTGTTCGCGATCTTGTTCACCCCCCCCGTCCAGGGTTTCACACGAGGTGATATTGTTCCCTTTTATAATTTCTCTTTTTGGGCCTTGGATCTTTGAGTTTTCGTTACTGATATGATGTGATCTTGTTGAATGTGATTGGAACTTGCCTTTTCGGATTCACTTTTGCTTGATTATTTTTTCTGATAAACTGATTGGATTTTTTCTGATACTGATTGGATCTTGTTTCCTTTTAAGGATTTGATTGGGGTTTACCTTGATGCACTACAACGGATTGGATTTCGATTTGATTCTAAAGATGACTTCCGTTTTAGTCTTCACGACTTTTGGATTTTTCACTTCGAATTAACTTTTCCTCTTCTTTTTTCCAGGGGACTGATGCTGATGCTTCGATTAAGTCGAGGTGGCCGAGTGAAGGTCATTTGGCGATGATGACCTTAGGTTCTGAGCCAATTGGTTCGGATACACCCTTTGATGCCTTTGGACTCTCCTGTAGACGTGGTTTTGACCGAACTGGTCTCATTCTGATATCCACTTCCTTTGTCGATTTGGTTGTTTATCAGATATGGATTTTTCTGATGTAACCTCTGTATTGACTTGGATTTCTGGTCTTGTTGCAGATGTGTTATCCAAACTCGATACGCCCCTGACTCTTCTCCGAATTTCCCTGTGATGCTGGGACTGAATCGATGGATCCTAAACATGAGCTTATGCCATTAATCTTTTTGAGTTGCCCCTGATAGATGGACGTGAGTCTGGGGCTATGATGTATGAACTGAGCCCTTTGACTCTCCCATGTGCCTTGCGCATTTGGTCGCAGGTATGACTTATTGATTCTATTTTACTCTGCCTGGTTGCGAAAACAGTCCTCTTGATTGTTGATTTTTCCGGTGTTAACGTGGACTCAGATTTGTTCCTTGATATGGTTTATTCTTATGACTTACATTCACGTTTTTTGTGACTTGCAATTCGAACTGGTTTGGACTTGCGAACGGGCTACCTTCTGAGGTATTTTGGCTGTGATATCAAATTGAAACTTGACTTTAATTGATGCTTCTGAACTTTTTGATGCAGTTTGATGCAGTTTGGCTCTCCGTGATGTCGGACTTGATGCCGTCTTGTCTGAACTCAGCCTCGTGGGCAGTCCATAACTCGAGCAGTCTCTGAATTCTGCAACTTGTTTGTTTGATTGTAAAAACAACAAAGCTGGTTCAGTCTTATGTTTCTATTCAGTTTGGTTATCAATCTTGGAGTATAAGCTTACTTTTCTTCTTCTTCTTTCAGAACTAATACTTCGTATAGATCAACGCCGCCGAGAAGGTTACACGGTGATGATGACTATTAGTCTGAACCGCTATTGTGGGCTGACAGTTTGCACGAAATTACCGTATGCTATGATTCGATGTTCGGTAGGGAGTTGGTAACGGCTTCGGCCGTGGCTCTCCCAGCCGCTCGAATTTTCATGCCCGATGATGAATAAAAACTGAGGGCTGAAGCTTCTCTATCCTCTCCCTTGCCTCGTGATTTACATTGGCTCACGTTCGCACTTGCGTTTGAATTACCGACTAATTCCCTTTTTTGTCTTGACAGGTGCAGGAATTGATGATTGTGCTTGACCACCTCTCTCTGAACTGAATTTGTTCTTTGAACTGCGCATGAACTTGTTCTGAATATGAACTTAATTCTGAACATGAACTTAGTTCTGCTTTTTCTGAGTTGAACTATTTTTAAACTGCCATTTGATCTTATTGAACTGATAAATGGATTGCTTCTTATGCAGTTTAGCTCGGTTCTGGGATGGTTCGCTTTGGTGATCCATCGGTTACTCTACTGTGGTTTTATGTGATGAATCTTTCCACTTCAATTCTGTTGACAGCAAATGAACTCATGTCTTGGCTTGAATTTACTTGATAGTGCCCGGCAATATTTATTTGACGTGTATCCGTTTGAATCCACAGTTGTGCAAATCATTTCGGCCCGAAAATGCTTCTTTTACTTCTCTTTCTCGGCAGTCCCACAATGATAAGAATGATAACCACTTGATCTGACGCCAATGGTGCAGATTGGTAACGGGGGTAGGATGCAGCTTCGGTTGTGCCACTCCCGGCACTCGATGATGACATCGTTCTGAGAGTGTCAAGAATCACCTTTAACCCTTTCTTGCTTCTGTTTGTTTTCTTATTTTTCAGGTAATTGAGATGTATGAAGAAACTCAAAGGAGCCTCATGAAGAACACTTGGAATTCTTTAGGACTTTTTCTTTTAGACTAAGATATTCATTGTAACATCCTTTTCTTGTGAGCAAATTAAATATTCAGAAACAATTTTCCCTTTCAAACTTGTAACCTTAAATATTTGTGAAATAAAAATCCAATGAAATGTTCATTGTAGCTTTCTCAATTGTAAGTCTAAACATTCATGAATAATAATTCATAAATTATTTAAACTCACCTTTAAGCCATAACTTATGAACACTTGTGGATAAAAATTTCAAAATATCTAAAACTTACTTCCTCTTTGCCTCGATCCAATGAATGATATCCCATACCATAACCAGATCCAAATTGAAATCCCCTTGATTACGTGACTCCTCAAACCAAGCTTTGGCAACATTCTCCTCATTTTAAGTTCAAATCTCAACTCATTGTGATAAAATAAGCTACCCGTCACATGATCTTGACATGATTAATCCATGTAGACAAATGCCTCGAAAATGGACGTCTTATTTATCCCCATATTGCAAACTCTGCTTGAAACGACCAAAACGCCCCTGGGATACTTCCTGCAAATCAAATCGCACTTAATGATTGGTTAGTGATTAATGGATGCAAAAATGAAATGCTATGCGAATTGACTGACTAAATGTAAGGGTAAAATTTGGGGTATTACAACTGTGCTCCGGTCGTCTTCTCTGTTTGCTCACCGGAGATGGAGGTGTAAAACTGAACCAAATTAAGCGAAATTTTATACTACAGTGATCCTCTCATTACGTAGATTAAGAATCTAGGTTCCAATTTTATTTATCACTCAAGATTAAAGAAACACGAAGCATTCAAGAATCAAGCATCATAACTGAATTTGCACAAACATCACCCTAACCTATCCAAAATCTGCCTACAAGTGTAGGACTTCAGTTTGCAATAAAAATGGCGTGAAATGGATGCATATTCATGGAGAATTCTTAAAGGAAAGTTTACCTAACAGAGCTCCTCCGTTGGGTCTTGTAAGTTGCCCAACCTTGCGTAAAACCTTGCAGAATCCTTCACTGAACCTCAAGGAAGGTGACTGTAATCTTCAATTGGCCTCAATTTCCTTGAATCTTGAATTCACGATTTCACTTTCTCCTTGGATTTTCTCAACTGAATTTGCTCCAATTTGCACTAAATTGCACGAATGAACCATTGTTCTTCATCAGAAGTTTATATATTATGGATCCATGATTATTTTAGGGCCCAATTTGGCCTGTTTATGGAGAATTGAAAAAAATCCAAACTTGGAAGTGAAGCTTCAAAATGCACGTGAATTTTGGCTCCAATGGCCTTGTTTCTGATTCAAACAGCTTACTGGTGAAGAGTGGAGATCCAATGGATGAGAATCAGCCCTTGAAATGGTTTAATGGCTGAAATTGGATGTGTAACTTCAACTTGAAGTTACTTGAAATTACATGAGTTTTGTGCACCATAAACCAAATCAAGCTTGTACATTGTGTTTAGTGTGTTAAAGAGACTCAAAATATGCACAAATATGGTACCAAAAGGAATTAAAACCATTCAATTCATGTCATGCCTTTTAAAGTCCTTTTTCCATGGAATTCCTTCACCAATCCTCCCATACATGCCAAATCCATGGCAACTTGATGTTTAGTGATGAGAATGAAGTCATTTTATGCAAGTTTCATGTTGTACAAAGTTGCATTTGAAGTGTGCAAAGTCATGAAAATGACCTATAACCAAAATGACCTATAATCTTTCCCAAAATACCCCTGCCTTGCAAACCTCATATCTTGAGTTATACAAATCAGATGGAGGACTTCTAGGACTTTTTGGAAATCTAAGATCATAAGGAACAACTTTCATGTTTGGGTCAAGGTGAGGAGAAACATGATTCTAGGTCAAAAGTATCTTGGAAGTTGGTTGACTGAAAATACATTCATCTGAGGACTTGTAACTTGTCAGCATCATATCTTGAGTTCCACAAACCCAATGGATGAGTTCTAGTACTCAAAAGAAATCTAAAAACATTATCTACAAGTCTCATGTTTTCATCAAGATGAGATGAGCCTTGTATCTTGAGATATGTGGTCTTGAAGTTAGGCACTAAAGAAGGGATTTTACGCTGACAAGCTTAGAAGCCCTGGCTTAGCAACTTCTCACACTCTTGATTCTTGATGATTTGATCTTGGGAAAACATCTTAAATGTCTCAAAACAACCTTCCATTCCTCTAAAGACTTAAAACCAAGTCTTAATCTCCTTCAGATCCCCAATTGACTTAAGGTTGACCAGATGAAAACCCTAGATGCACCACCTTTGACTATGGCTTCTTGCACATGCTACAACAACTTGAATAAGCTCCACAATGGCCCTTGAAGCATACAATGAGCTTCCAAAAAATTCTCCATCCATAACCATGGACTCATGATCCTCTGATGACCTTCATCTAGCCCCCAAAATAGGATATACACCACAACTATCCATCCACTCTCTCAAAGAGCTTTTACTTTCTCCTGATGATGATAAGCACTTGACCACTTGAATAAAACCTCTTGTTTAAGCTTAGAACCCTTGGTAACCTTTTCTTTCTATGTATACCCCTATTGATCCCCTGTAAATGAACAATGATATGCAAATGCAAATGCTAGGAGATGAGATGAAAACATAAGCCAAGTAAACAAAGAGCTGGGCAAATTTTAGGGTGCAACACCAATGTGTATGTGTTGTTGTTGCATGTTGTGAATCATGCATCCATGTTATCGGAACTTCGGTTCTATTTATGTTGTGGCCTTGATCCTATGGTGGGGATCAGGTGCGAGTTTCTAATTCCTATTATGGAGGATTAGTGAAGTGTTACCTATGGTGATGGTAACGAGTTTTGGTGAGCCTTGATCCTATTGTGATGGATCGGGTGCGAGTAGCTAATTCCTATTATAGGGGATTAGTGAAGCGTTACCTATGGTTTTGGTAGCGATTTGGTGTGCTCTGTTTCTAAAAGAGAATTGATCCTATGGTGGGGATTATGGAGTGAAATGAACCTAAGTGTCCATAATTTGGTACTATGTGCATTGAGTTAGTGATGTTGTATTAGCATTTTGTTGCGGTGAAAATTTGATATCAAGCTATTAATTAACTTGAACCGTATTTCTTTTTACAACCGGTCTTTAATTTATCCAAAGGATAGGTCTAAAGAAAGGAAATAACCTTTTGCGCGATGTGACAACAACACTTTAAGAGATTCGGGGATTCGGGGGTTGGTTATATCTAGGGAAGGTATTAGCACCCTAAATATCTGTAGTATTCTACAGGAACCTTTTGTTTAATTACTTGCTAAGTTTGTGAAATGTGCACTATGGTTTGAGTTGGGAATTGGGATAACATAAAAAGGACTAAGTGGTTTTCTAAGTTTGCTCGCAAAGGTATCGCACCTTTTGCCTACGTATCCTGACTAGGATAGAATCAGAGCAATCGTAGTTCGCCTCACAAGGGGAAAGAACACTTGATGATGATCAAGGTTCAAAGGGGAACAAACATGACAATGTTTGTGTGGAGTTTGACAAAACTCCCTAATCTAAGTTGAAAGGGGAAGTAAGAAGTCATGACGATGATTCTTACCCAGAGTTGACGAACTCTTTCCTAGGGTTCTAGTTGAAGAACACTCCTAGTATGGGTGGGTTTCTTAGACTTCAAGCAAAGTCTAAAGGTTTCTAAACTAGGGTTAAGGTGACTTAACAAAGTCAAAAGGAGAGTAGAGATTTTGGTCCGAGACATTGACAGTCAAGTGGACAGACCTTCCTTTGGAGGGACAAATGATTGGCAATTGGATGAAAGCTAACAAGCTTCATCACTTGGGGATAAAAATAAAATATAAACATTATACAAAAGCATTCATGGTGACAACCAATGAAAAATATTAGGGATGAAAAGCAATGATGACAATCAAAGCAGATGATTAGTACGAAAGCTGTGACGACAGATCGCACTTTAAGTACAGTAAAAAAGATGAGATGGACATGATAATAATTCAAAGTAAAAATCCTAGCATGTTAACTAACATGTGTGGATATGAGAACAATCAATTTTCACAAAGAAAAACGAGTGGAACCCTTTTAACTTTCATCTGCAACAGTTTGGGGTTAATACAGTCAACGTACGAATCGCACATGGTCAAACATGGTGAAAAATTAAACAAACATGGAAAATAAAAACATGACATGAAATTACACATTAAAACAAACACAATGAAAAAATAATGGGTGAAAAATGATAAAAAATGAGAGAGTTATGATTTTTTGAAGTTCATGTGAAAAAATGAGAAAAAGTGGCAACAAGGGTTATCACAAGGGATCGAACCCATGCCAAGTATAGTGTGCGCGCAATTCTCAACCGCTGGGGCGGCCATACATCCATTAATCAAAGTGAAATAATAAATATATAGAGTATGTTCTCTTGTTTTGCTGGGCCAAATGTGAGGTTTTCCATCATTTTGCAAAAGCATCCATAACTTTCTCATTTCTTAGTATTTTTTCACAAATTTTATATGCATTTGGGGTAGAATGATCTGAGGATCATGATGGTGGTGGTGGTTTTTTAAAATCACTTCTCTACTGAAAAACCCGATAGGGGGTTGTTTATGTTTCAAAAAAAATGCAAATTGACATGAACAACCCTACACAAACATGTTGAATCCACGCAAAGCATACAAACATATCATTTAGATGATGATGAATCAAACCAACATACTTTCATGGCCAGATTTGATTGATTATGGAAAGTCATGTTCAAGTTGCAAATGAGCAAAAAATGACAATGCATGACAGTAGGGATTTTTATGTTTCATGGCAATAGAAGTCAAAGCAACCTTGTAAACACCTTCAACACATGATTATGAGTGTGTGTATGTGAAAAATTCAGAACTGGAATGAGTGTGTGGAGGTTTGGTTTTCAAAGTGCTCATTGTTTGTGAACATGCATTTTGGTGTGTGATTAATGTTACAAACAATTTTGAAGTGATGTGATCATACAAGCACTTTACACATGATGGTTGTAAGCAGCTAGAACAAGCAAACTAGACTAAAACATATCAATGCAAGATCTGGTGTATCACATGGCAATGTTGTGAAAAGAGAGCATCTCATGAGTGAAATTGTGATGCAAGGTGTTTTGATGCAAAGCAAGTGTTCCAACATCTCATATATACTTAATACAAAGTGTGTGCAAGGTGTTTTGAATAGAAAACCAGTTATTGCCAAAAGTGGCTAAGTGTGTGGATGTGTTTGTGACATTCTTGCATTTTGAAAATGATTTTCTAGGATAGTGTGATTTTCAATGAAATAACTATGCAATCATATTTCAAATGACTAAAGTGAGGTGTGTGTGAAGTGGTTTTATTGAAAAGTGAACCTGTGCCAAAAATGACATGTTGTGTAATTTGTGAAATTTTGCAAAATGGCTTGAAACATGAAATTTTGAAATAACAATTTTGAGGCCAAAGCAGTCATGTTAGCATACTTCAAATGATATTAACGAGGTGTTCAAATGCTGTTTTGATGCTCAAAAGAATTGGTATAAAAAAGGGTCACATTGGTTTGCTTGATAAATTTGATGAATGTTGTGAACACATGTGAATATGAATGCTATGCACCAAACAGCAAAATGGAACACATAGACATACTTCAGATGCACATATGAACATGTTTGCAAGATAAATTCAGGCCTGTGATGCCTTATGCCAAAAATGAGTTTTCTACTGCTATGACATGAAGATTTCAAAACAGAATTTGATGCAAACATGAACCAACACTTTTTCAAATAAAAGTTGTACTTCTCAAATCAGTTGGTGAGACAAAAACCTGTTATGAAAACTTAACCTAAGAACCTGAAGTGAAACATAGCATGACATTTGAAGATCAAACATATTTTTTTATGAATTGCAAGCACAAACAGTTTTCCATGTCATGAATAAACAAGTTGCAGCAAGCCAAGCAAAGAAACACTAATGTCAGGTTTCAAATTTATGACAGCAATAGCATACTAAAGCTAGGTGATAGTTTAAGCAACATGAACAGGGTATAATAGATCAACACATTCACACATCAAGCAATCCTGATCATTCCAGCAGATTCAAGAAATTCAAACATGAAGCATCAAAACAAACAGCATCATAATATCTGTTGCAGCAAGCATAAACATTAAGTCACTTCCTCACAATGCTTAGGACTACATACAGACCAGATTAGTGAAACAACATGACCAGAATAGGTTCAATACCTTATGCTAACATTCATGAGGGTCTCCTCATTCATTAAAACCAATAGGTCATGTAAATCCTCAAATGCTCATAATTGTCACATTTTACCAAAAACACTCAAGAATGCAATTTCATGAAAATGATGTAAACTAATAGAGATAATTTGCATACCTGTTGATGATCTTTTTAAGCAAGCCAAATTAGTTGAGAAAACCAGAGATTTTTACTTCACCTCTTTGCTTTTGCACCTTACTTCGATTTTAAGTAACCACCCACTTATGATGCCAAAATGAAAATCATGAATCTCCAATGGTTGATAAGGGTCTTGACAGTTGAGATATGTTATTTGTGAGGTGTACAAATGATCACAACCTCAAGGAAAAGCTTAGAACACAATTTGGTGGTTTTTATGGCTTTTGGTCAAAGTTTGCTAGGTATGAGTTTGACTTTTTGATTTCTGAGTTTTCTTGATGGTTTAGTGGATCATACACCTTCTATGTAGTATTTAGAAGTTGTATGGAGGGTGGTTGGAGTGTTAGAACTGAGGGAAATTGATTTGGTAGCAAATATGCAAAACCAGAATTTTGGGCACTTTGAGAACTTTGGATGATTTTGCAATTTGTAAGCAAGAAGGAAATGTAGCAAGAATGCTTGGTTTCTCTAGTGTTTAGTGAGATGTTGATGTCTTGAATGAGGGGTTTGAGGTCTCCTTTTATAGGGAAAAGAAAGGAGGTGCTTACTAGGAAGAAAACTTCACCATGAAGTAATCTTGGATATTTTTGATCCACCACCCCACTTGCCTTGCTTTTTCTGTCCATTGGCTGTTCCTTTTCCTCAAGGGGCAAGTTTATTGATGGTTTTACTGATGAAAATGCAGGCTAGAGGCTTGGTAGAGTGGCTGGAGCAGAATTGCTTTACACCTCATGCTTGGAAAAGTCAATTTTGGCAACTTTGGCAATGAACTTCAAATCTTTAATTCCATGATACTTCTATGCAAACTTTCTGTTCTAACATGTTTGATATGTTCTATATATCAGATAGAATGAGTTTGGCAAGTTAAAATTGGCCCACTTGGATGGAAGAGATGAATTTGCAATTTTGGCCAATGTGGGACAAAAGTGACAAAACACCAACTTTGAACACATGTATCTCCCTGCTCATAAATCACCTTGAGGAGTTCTTGTACTTTTTAGAAAGCCCTCATATAGTACTAAAACATTCATGTTGTCCCGAAGTCTTGATTCCATTTGAAACTAGGTGAAAAATCTCCTTGAAGTTGGCTGATTTTAGGGTTCTTAAGGCAAAATAACTTAGAAATTTTCTAAGTTATTTCCCTCTCTTGTAATGTTTTCTCCTCTAACTCAAAATCTAAGCATTTTCTGACCATGGACCACTAGGAGACTTTTGTAGATCTTGTCAAGAGCTTTCAAATGAGCTTGGAACCACCTCAATTGAGTGTGTGGTTAGGAAGTTATGGTTTGGTCCCTTTCGAAACCCTAATTCCCGATTTTTCCGATTACTCCTCCATCCTTGATCAAATGACCATGAAATTTTATGAGTGAGCTTATATTGGAATTTGTAACAACTTTTATTCACATCTTGAAGTCCAATTCCTTAAACTTGAAAAGTCGATTTTTCGTCGCCGGCGCGATCGATCGGTGGCTACCGAGTCGTCTGTGGACGTTCTGGAGTTCCTGAGTCTTTGAAACTTCATGAGTAGACTTCATTAGGTCATATGAGCTCTATGAATCACAATTCCCTCATTAAAACACCTTCAAACACGAAAGTCAAACTTCAGTTGACTTTTCCTCAATCAAAAACCCTAATCGGGCGCCCATACCGCGCTGTTCTCGATTTTGGCGCGAAGACTTCAAGTTGACTTATCTTTTGACCTCATGTTGCATATTTGAACTTTCTCATGATTCAAATTCATTCAAACCCTTGATTGATCATGCACACACACACACATCTCCGATTTCATCTGCGTCAAAACCCTAATTTCTCTGCAGCTTGACAAAGAAAATCTTGAACTGGGTTAATGTCAGATAATCCTATGATGCATGATTCTAGAATGATAATGAGGATCTAAGGTGGTCAAAATTTGGGGTACAACAGTTGCCCCTATTTAAATATCTTCGCTAGATAGAGCTGAGAGATGACAATCCTCGAGAAATCGTAGTGAAAGGTATTTAAATACAGAAAACCTAAAATTTTGTCCCTTAGATCTGATGCTATGCAAAGGACAAATGCTGGAATGCTATGAAAACTAAATGATGCTTCATGATGCTTGATAGGCAAGACACAAAAATGGTAGAATAACAGACTATTCACCGGGGATCGGCTCCGGAGACCTGACACACCGGGGATATCTTTAAGGAGAGACTCACACTGGGGATGAAAATCCTGACTCGGATATCAAATAGTTCAAACGTGATTAAATGATAGCACTGGAGAAAAAACTAACTTCTTACTGGGGAAACGGAACCTGACGAGGACAACCGTTCACCGGGGAAAGGGATGTATTTCACTGGGGAAAGAAAATTTCCTATAGGGGAAACAAAAGGAAATTCGAGACAAACCTCGCTGGGGATAACCAGACGAAGCCTTCCTATAGCGAAGAGTTCAAACGGGATCTTCAGGAATGAACTACAAACAAAACTAGACATACAGGGGATGTTAGCGACGACTAGATCTCTGAGATTAGGCTGGGGAACACAAAGACTTATTGGGGATAAGATGGGAATTACCACTAACCCAAAGCAAATAGGTAAGAAAAATCGTGGAATGCCAGTGATGACTGGACTTTAGCTAATGAAATCGGTGACGACCGAAAGGAATGCTGGAGGGATAAAGGACGATACCAGTTACGACTGGATTTTTATGGAGAATTGGTAACGACCAAACAGCGATGCTGGATAAGCAATTCCAGTTATGACTGGACTTCCTGGGGAATTTAATAGCAACCATAAATAACGATTCAGGTGGAGAGTGCCAGTGACGACTGGACTTTGCGAGGATTTGGTGACGACCAAACTAGGATACCAATGACGATTGGATTCAAACAGTGCCAGTTACGACTGGGCTTTAAGGGGAAGTTGGTGACGACCAACAAGTGATACCAATAATAATTGGATTTAAGCAATGCCAGTTATGACTGGACTTCATGAGGATTAATGTTAACCACAAATAACGATTTGGGTGGAGCGTGCCAGTTATGACTGGACTTATCTGGGGAGGTTGATGACGACCAACGAATGATAACAACTGGATTTTTAGAACGATGCCAGTTACGACTGGACTTCACGGGGGACGGTGGTGACAACCACAAGATGATACCAATGACAATTGGATTTTACAGCGCCAGTTATGACTGGACTTTACGGGGAGTTGGTGACGACCAACAAATGATACCAATGACGATTGGATTTAGCAATGCCAGCTATGACTGGACTTTAAGGAGAATTGGTGATGACCAACAAGATAAAACATACAAATACCATTGGCGACTGGGCTTGCAGGGACTGTTAGTGTCAACTAGGGAATAAGATACGACAACACTGGGGAAAGCAGAATCATACTGAATCCAGGTTGAGGGGTGTCTGGGAAATAAACCCAACTATGTGGACAGGACTTGACTAAGCTAGCCCGATCTGTCAAAGCAATTCTTGACAAACTGTTCTGATAATTGTCTGTCGGAAATGAGTCTTCCTTTTCTGCCAAGTCCTACGGGACGGCCTCTTGGTCTTGGTAACCACACATGACCAAAGGAGAGTCGAATGAACAAATCTGTTACCTACTTCTATTTGGGAATGATGCAAATGCATACCAAAGCTTCTTCCACCTTGAGACATCAGGGGGAGTATGATTTTCGCTGAGTCTTTCGCGAGTCAAAGCGTTTGTTTGTTAATCTTTCCAAGTTTTATTGTTTGAAAGAGAAATTCGGCCTTTATGTTTTCAAAAATTATCATTTTGATTAATGAACAAATTTTGCATAACAAAAACGGTAAAGAGAAATAGTAATCCGCAACAAAAGAACGACTCAAAACTGATTTTATTCAAGAATGAAATCTTGCCAATGACAAAATTTCATGGAACTTTTTTACAAGTGAAAAATGGCAAATGTGGAAAGGTTACATTGAATCCCATGACCATCCATGCCTAAAGACTAAAATTCATCAACTCCTTGCTTCTGACGAGGGCGATTGGAAGTGGATCCTCTTTGTACAATTCTATGCAACAGTGACAACCTTCTGATGCAATGAAACGCCTTTGTCCCTAACTTTTGCCTGGATCGCCCTTTTCGGGTTTTCAATCCACCGGGACGCTCATTTTTGCCTAAGTCGCCCTTTCGGGTTTTCAACTTAGCGAGCTTTCAATTCTTTTCTTTTTCTCTTTTTTCTTTTCTTTGTACCCTAACTTTTGCATAAGTCGCCCTTGCGAGTCTTCGACTTATCGGGTTCTTCTTAGGCGTAATATTTTCTGACTGCATCAGAGTTTATGGGGTGAGTGAGCTGTTCCCCGTCCATGGTTGTGAGAATTAATGAACCTCCTGAGAAGACTGTTTTTACAACAAACGGGCCATCATAGTTAGGCATCCACTTCCCTCGGGCATCTTTGTGGACTGGTAAAATCTTCTTCATTACGAGCTCTCCTTCTCGGAATTCTCGGACACAGACTTTCTTGTCAAAAGCTCTTTTAATCCTTTTCTAGTATAACTGGTCGTGGCACATTGCTGACATGCGTTTTTCATCAATTAGATTCAACTGATCGAATCTTTTCCTGACCCATTCTGCTTCCTCAAGTTTCGCTTCCATTATGACCCTTAACGAAGGGATCTCGACCTCGATCGGAAGCACTGCATCCATCCCGTATACCAAGGAGAAAGGGGTTTCCCCTTTTGAAGTGCGGACAGATGTTTTGTATCCATGTAAAGCAAAAGGTAACATTTCATGCCAATCCTTATAGGTCTTCACCATCTTTTGCAAGATTTTCTTAATGTTCTTGTTTGCTGCCTCGACAGCTCCATTCATCTTAGGACGATATGGCGAGGAATTGTGATGCTCAATCTTGAATTCACCGCACAGTTCTTTCATAACTTTGTTGTTCAGATTGGTACCATTGTCTGTAATGATTCGGTTCGGGATCCCATATCGACAGATGATCTCTTTCTTGATGAAGCGGGCTACCACCTGTCGTGTTACATTGGTGTAGGATGCAGCTTCAACCTACTTGGTGAAATAATCGATAGCCACAAGGATGAATCGGTGTCCGTTGGAAGCTTTAGGCTCGATTGCCCCAATCATGTCAATGCCTCACATGGAGAAGGGCCATGGTGATGACAACACATTTAGCAGTGTAGGAGGTACATGTATTTTGTCGGCATAAATCTGACACTTGTGACATTTTCTGGAGAATTGGATACAATCATTTTCTAAGGTCAACCAGTAATAACTAGCCCTCAAGATCTTTTTGGCCATCACGTATCCATTGGCGTGAGTACCGAAGATTCCTTCATGGACGTCTTTCATTAACAAATCAGCTTCTCTTTTGTCAACACATCTGAGCAGAACCATATCATGATTTCTCTTGTAAAGTATATTATTGCTGATAAAGAACTTCGATGCTAGTCTTCTTAAAGTTTTCTTGTCAAGTGACGTGGCATCTGCTGGATATTCTTGTCTTAACAGAAAGTTCTTTATATCGTGGTACCATGGCTTATCATCTGTTTCTTCTTCAACCATCTGACAGTAGGCAGGCTCAGTTTTCCGCTCAATCTTGATAAGAGTGGCATCATTAACATCCCGGACCTTCCACATAGAAGCCAACATGGCTAGAGCATCAGCAACGTGGTTTTCGGATCTAGGAACATGCTTGAATGTGATCTCGTCGAAGTACTCAATCATCTCAACAATGTAAGCTTTGTATGGGATCAAATTCTCGTGTCTGGTTTCCCACTCGCCAGTGACTTGGTAAATGACTAATGCTGAATCTCCACTTACTTCCAAGGTTTTGATTTTGAGATCGATGGCTGCTTCGAGGCCAAGGATGCATGCCTCATATTCTGCGATGTTGTTGGTACAGTCAAAATCCAACCGTCCTATAAACAGCGTGTAACCTCCTTCAGGATTCATTAGAACTGCCCCCACACTGTGTCCGCTGTAATTGGAGGAACCGTCAAACATCATCTTCCACTGGGGAATAGGTTGTGAATCTTTATCAGGGCTAGGCTCTTCGCAGTCTTTTACCAACATAATGTCTTCATCGGGGAAGTCTAGTTTGAGAGATTCATCATTTTCAACCGGCTGATCTGCAAGGTAGTCTGATAAGACACTGCCTTTGATGGATTTTTGGGTCACATATTGGATGTCGTATTCTGATAATAGCATGTGCCAACGGGCAAGCCTTCCTGTCTGAGCAGGCTTTTCAAAGATGTACTTGATCGGATCCATTTTTGCAATCAGGAGAGTAGTGTGGCAAACCATATACTGCCTCAAGCGTTTGGCAGCCCAAGCCAAAGCACAACAAGTTTTTTCAAGTAACGAGTAACGGCTCTCGCAGTCGGTGAACTTCTTACTCAGGTAATAGATGGCATGCTCCTTCCGCTCGGATTCGTCTTGCTGACCTAGCATACACCCCATTGAACTTTCAAGGACAGTAAGGTACATAAATAATGGTCTTCCCGGAACCGGGGGTATCAAGATTGGCGGTTCTTGCAGATAACTCTTGATTTTGTCGAAGGCTTGCTGGCAGTCTTCATTCCAAACCACTGGCTGATTCTTGCGTAACAATTTGAAAATGGGCTCACAGGTGGGAGTCATGTTGGAAATGAACCTGGATATGTAATTTAATCTTCCAAGAAAGCCCCTGACTTGCTTTTCTGTTTGGGGAGCTGGCATGTCTTGGATGGCACGAACCTTGTCTGGATCTACCTCGATTCCTCGCTGACTGACAATGAAACCAAGTAGCTTTCCTGATCTGACTCCAAAAGTACATTTTGCTGGATTCAATCTTAACTGATATTTTCTGAGCCTTTTGAACAACTTCAACAGATGCTCCAAATGATCATTTTCATTCTGAGACTTAGCAATCATATCGTCGACATACACCTCTATTTCCTTGTGCATCATATCATGGAACAGAGTGACCATGGCCCTTTGGTAAGTGGCGCCGGCATTTTTTAGACCAAACGGCATAACCTTGTAGCAGTAAGTTCCCCACGGGGTGATGAAGGTGGTTTTTTCCATGTCATTCGGGTCCATTTTGATTTGATTGTAGCCAGAGAAACCATCCATGAAAGAGAAGACTTCGAAGCGGGTTGTGTTATCCACCAAAGTATCAATATGCGGTAATGGAAAGTCATCTTTTGGGCTGGCTTTGTTTAGATCTCTGTAATCCACACACATTCTGACTTTGCCGTCTTTCTTTGGTACAGGGACAATGTTTGCTACCCATTCGGGGTATTTGGATACTGCCAAGAAACCTGCGTCTACCTGCTTTTTAACTTCGTCTCTGATTTTGAGCGCCATGTCAGGCCTGGTTCTGCGGAGTTTCTATTTAATTGACGGACATTCTGGTCTGAGCGGTAGCTTGTGGACTACTATATCAGTGTCCAGACCCGGCATATCTTGGTAAGACCATGCAAATACATCCACATATTCTTTCAAGAGTTCTTTTAACTGCTGCTTGACGTCTGTCCTCAGATCGGCCCCAATCTTAACTTCTTTCTTGCTATCTTCAGTGCCAAGGTTGATAGTTTCGACCTGTTCTTTGTAAGGCTGAAGCTCTGTCTCTTTGTTTTGAGTCAATCTTCAGCTCTTCAGGAATTTCAACATCTTCGTTCTCCTCTTCAGCTTGGTAGATTGGTGAATCATAGTCCGGAGGAAATGCCTGGTCATGAGATTCAATGGGGTTTTGAATGGTACTGCAGGTGGGAATGGTTTGATTTTATTAAAAATACACAAAGATGAATGCAACATACAAAAAGAGAAAATCGCTTTTGGGTTTTATAAAAATTGCCATTTTTTCCTTTTTAAAGTGAAAGCAACAAAAGCAGTAAAGGAAACGAGGGATTTAACAAAACAGTCCATTTTCATTGATATTCTTTTGAAAACACGGGGCCCTTACAAAACATTCCTATGACCTTGGGCACGGTCATGGAGTTTTAAAACGACAAAACAAGAAAAGAAAACAAACAAATTACTTTGACTCGGGAAAGACTACAGGAATATCCACAGCCTCCCAGTTGTTCAAAGGGGAGTCGCAGTGGTACACTAAATGCTTGATGTCTCTGTCTTCCGCCTCGTCCCCTATTGCATTGATTTGGGAACCAACACTGATGAATATCTCCTGAATCGTCTTTAGATGTCCTTTGTCATGCGTGGATTCTTTGTCGTGAGTTGGTTTGTAACCCAACCCCTGTCGATCCATTTTGGGCTTCACTTCAATAACTTCTCCCCAACCTGCGGGAGTGCCTTCTTTCAGTGCTGTCTTGATGCTCTGGGCTGATGCGAAGGATGGACACCCTTCAACCATTGTTTCTTCTATTACCACTGCATTGGCGATTTCGAGGGCCTGGAATGAAGTTTCTAATGCACCCTTCTCCGCTTCAATATATTTGAATGACGATAAGTTGCTCACCGTTAAATCTTCTTCACCGTGTACGATTACCAATTTGTCATTAACCACATACTTCAGCCGTTGGTGTAAGGTGGACGTCACTGCCCCAGCTTCGTGAATCCACGGTCGTCCCAGCAAGCAACTGAACGCTGGATTAATGTCCATCACTTGGAATGTTATATCAAAAACATGAGGTCCTACCATAATGGGTAATTCTATCTCTCCAATAACTGCTCTTCTGGACCCATCAAAGGCTTTTACAATTAAAGGTGTGGGCTTCATTTTTGCCCCTGTGTAGGCCAATCTTGCGAGTGACCTTGCCGGTAATACATTTAACGATGATCCGTTGTCGACCAAGACCCGAGCCATTGTATCTTCCTGACATCTGATGGATATATGCAATGCCCGATTGTGATTTCTTCCTTCTTTTGGTAATTCTGCATCACTGAAGCTCAAAGTGTTGCACGCCGTTATATTCGCCACTATTGAATCAAACTGCCCCAGGGTTATATCTTTGGTCACGTGTGCTTGTTTTAGCACCTTCTGCAGGGCTTCCCGATGAGCAGGAGAGTTCACTAACAAAGACAACACTGAAATTTTAGCTGGTGTCTGATGAAGTTGGCCTACCACCTTATAATCACTTCTTCGAATAATTCTTAAGAATTATTCATCTTCTCCCTCTGTATTGGGTATCTCTCTGTCTTGAGCTGTTGCCGGAGCAGCTTCTTTCGGAGCAACTACTGTAACTTTGGGTTGGTAAACCCGGCCACTGCGGGTGATCCTGCTGGTTCCTGCGATATTTGTAACATCGTCCTGATCTTTCTTTAGTTCTTCTTTCTGGTTCGTCTTTCCTGATACTACTATCATGCCATATTTCCATGGAACTGCCTTTGTACTTTCGAAAGGAAATGGCTTTGGCTTTTGAATTATAATTGCTCGGGACTGACTGCTTGCCGACCTGTTGAATACTGGTTTTACATTTCTGGACATCGGAATCTCCTCATTCTTCCTTGCTTTATCGAAAACAGGCTCTATTACCGCAACTTCCCCTCTCAGTGCTTTACCACATACTTGCAATACTCCTTCATTGATTAATCCTTGGATATCTTTCTGTACCATACTGCATCTTTCAGAACTGACAGAACATTCCATACAGCTATCGTGACTGCTTGGGATCAAACCCACTTTCAAGAGCTTTTCATGTAACGTCTTCAAAGGTGTCTTAATTTCTGATACATCAGTAATCAATCTTTCAGCTGAAGAGTCCTCTATTGCATTAACCCCCCCGTGACTTGGTAGCGGGTTATGTTTTACATTTGGCGGTGCATCGTTGAATGACAGAATCTTCTTCTCAATTAATTCCTTTACCAAATGCTTCAATGCAAGACATCCTTCGAGATCATGGCCAGCAGCGCCCTCATGGAAGGTACAGTGGGCGTTCGGGTTATAGTGGGGAGATGTCGTGTCAGGATTTAATGGTCTTGTTGTTACCAACCCTTCTTGAACCAAAGAGGGGTATAACTCGGTGTAGGTCATTGTTATTTGAGGGAAAACGGGTTTTGTAGTTGGTCTTTTGTTTTGAAAACTCTGGCGAGGTGCCGGAGCTCTGGGTTGATGATTTGGTTGATAGGACGGAGCGTTGGGCGCTCGTTGTTGTCCTTGGTGGATAGGCTGGTATCCAGGTGCAGGTTGTACTGTTTGATAGTTAGGACGGGTGAAGGTCGGCGTCACAGCTGCCACATAGTGTTGTGAGGCGTACTGTGAAGGGTACATTTGTCTTGGATAATTTTGTGGGATGTAACCGGGTTGTGGTTGCTGGCTGTAACCTGGCTGCGGTTGCTGGTACTGCTGGTACGGTTGTTTCCACATGCGTCCCCTCCTTCCGTCAGTTATGGCGTTAGTTTCCCCTTCTTTCTTTTTGTGGAAAGGGTTGCCAACTTTCTTGACATGGTTGTTAGAACTGCTGGAGCTACTGGCCATCCTTCCATTCTTCATTCCTAGTTCCACCCATACTCCGACGGCTACTATATCTGCAAAACTTGCACTCACACTGCTGATCATCTTTTCATAAAACTCTGGCCGAACTGTGTCAATGAACCAATCAGTTAACTCCTTTTCACTTAGTGGTGGCTCCACCTGGGAAGCAGTTTCTCTTCACCGTTGGGCGTACTCTTTAAATGATTCAGAGTTCTTCTGGGACATACTCAGTAATTGTCTTTGATCTGGAGCAAGATCCATGTTGTATTTGTAATGTTTGATGAAGGCATTGGCCAAGTCTTGAAAACAGTTAATACGGGATTGGTCTAGACCCAAGTACCATTTTGCAGGAGCACCCTTCAGACTATCTTAGAAACAGTGAATCATTAATTTGTCATTTTCAACATAAGCGGCCATTCTGCGGCAATACATAAGCAAGTGCATTCGTGGACAAGAATCACCTGAGTACTGATCAAAATTCGAAATCTTGAATTTCGGCGGAATCACCAAACCAGAAACCAAGCACATGTCTCGGGTATCAGCCCCGAAGATGTCATTACCTTCCATAGCCTTCATCTTTCTTCCGATGATCTCAACACTTTCTCTTAGTTTCTCATGTTCTTCATTTTCCCCTTCGAATTCCTCCTGATCACCAAATACCGGCGGATGGTTGTGAAACATTGGGCGCACATGTGTTTGTACAGCAACTTGGGTATAAGTTGGAATAGCTTGTGGTATTTCCTCTCTTAGAGGAACAACTTGTTGGTTTATTGGTGGCGGGTGTAGAAAATCAGGATGTAGACCATATGGCGGAGTGTTGGTGATGGTAACAGCTGCTGGAGTTGGGTCCACGGCTGAATTGGTAATTTCTGAAACAACGGTAGTCTGAGTGTCCATCTTCGCTCGAATGACTTGTAGAGCTTCCATGATCTGTTTGATTCCTCCTCTTAGATCTCCGAGCTCTTCGTCAATCCTGTCAATTTCCTGATTCTGAGCCTCCATCCTTTGGAGGGCTTGAGCTCTAGTGTTGTATCGGTGTTGAGGATTCAGTGTGACTCCGTCTCTGTTTCTTTCTCTCTGTTGAGGACAACGGAATGATACATGACACTGGAAACCATGCTTATGCTATGCTTATGACATGCAAAAATGCGGATGCAATGTTTTAAACATTCAAGGGATTTCAAAACGTCATTCATAGATATTAAAAATGGAAAATATTACAACAATTCTTTCTTTTTCATACATCCCTCTACTGGGGAGTTTTACAATAACTGGAAATTAAAATACAACAAAAATTAAAAGTTACAGACAAAACAAAAGAACCCTAAATCATCTAGCTTGAAGGACTTCCCCTTTCTGGTTGATTCTGTCCTTTTCCTTGACGGCCCAAACCCTGGAGTGCTTCCTTCTCTTGCATAACCCTGAAATACTTGTTCCTCCAAGTTTTCCCATCTTCTTCGGCTTTTATCAAAGCGGCTTGTAATTCTTCCTCGAGTGTAGGCTCTGTTAAACCGGGCTCAAAGCGGGTATAGAACATCTCCAAAGCAGCTTCTCTCACCCATGCCAAATAAGATTCAGAAACAGCCGTATCGGGGTAGTCTAACGCAGTCATGCCCCTTGTATTGATTCGGCGCCAAGCATATATGATCCTAGCTTTGTATTCACGGTCTTTCCCCTCTTTGATACAGAAATTCCTCATCAGCTTAAAATCCGATTCACCTTTCATTGGATGCCCCAACTGCCGGCGAGCGAGAATAGGGTTATAACTGATACAGCCTTTGGTACCAATGAGCGGTACATTCGGGAAGTCTCCGCAACTTTGAATCACGTGGATTCCCCCGTAAACAGGGTCATACCATTGGATATCATTATGCTTGAGTAACAGTAACTTATTAGTCCATAGATTGCTGTTTTGCCTGTCCCAAAGTGCTGGTAATCTTGGCAAGTGTGAAATGAACCACTTGTAGAGAAGAGTGGAACAACACTCAATGGGTCCAGCTTCGTACAAGTGTCTGCGATGAATAGCAAAGTATGTGTCAGCTAGAAGAGTCGACACAGGGTTTCTGAGTAAGAACAGATTGATTGCATTTTTGTTGATAAAGTTGTCATCGGAGGGAAACAAGAAGAGTCCGTAAGTCAGCAGCACTAAAAGGGCTTCAAACGCCTCCCAGTTCTTTACCTCTGCGTAAAATTGTGCTTTTTAGAACAAGAACCTGGTAGGCAACCCATATGGGTTTCCTTGAGCGGTCATTAGGGCTTGTACTTCAGCCACTTCAAGGTGAACAGCTTCGGCGATTGTTCTTTCATCAGGAAAACATTCTCTCCCAGAGAAAGGTCTAGGAGCAACATTTAAACCCACCAATACTGAATATTCCTCCAAGGTTGGCAGCAACTGGTAATCTGGGAACGTAAAACAGTGGTAAGTTGAATCGTAGAACTTCATGAGAGCGGACAATATTTCTTTGTCGACTTGAATCTCAAGTAAAGATAGTATGTTTCCATGTCTTGCTTTGAACGCCTCGGGATCTTCCACCATTCTTCCCAACACTCTTAGATTCTCCAGATCTGGCCTTCGGAACACAAACTCTGTAGTTGTTCTCTTCACGGAGTCCATTTAATAATATCTGTGAAATAGGTTTAAATCCCTTGAATGTTTAAACAAAATGCAAATGCAAATGCTCAAAATTTTATGAAACTCAGACATATTTAAAAACATCACGGATTTCATTAGATTTTCAAAGTTGTATTACAAAATATTTCAAGTACATCTTAAACAAACAAAAAAAGAGTCCTAAAGAGGAAAATCTTCCATTAGAAAGTCCACTGTTGCTGTTGCTTTCTTGAGCTTTTCTTCTACTTCAATCTTCTCTTGCATGAGCTTCTCTACCATTGTCTTCCACGGAGTTGACTGGTTGCTGAAGTAGAACAAGTTCTCCTGGGTCTTTCTTTTCTTGTATGCACTCACTTATTCATCCCTTTCTTGGAGTTGTTTGCGGAGTTCTTCATTCTCTTCCATTGCAACTTGGTATTTGTACCTCCAAGACACTTCCGTCTGCTGTGACTTCCTCAAGGCAATCTTCAATTTTTCTTCTTCGGACATAAAGATCAATGGGTGTTCTTCGTTCAAGACCATGGGCTTCTGTGGGGCATAAGGCATTTTCAACTGGATCGCTCTCTTCTGAACCCATTGGAGGTAGGGATCAAGAGAGACACAGTTAGGTCTTCCCAGGCTCTCTTTTCCTCTCTTGTGTACATGCTTCCAAGCTTCCAAGAATTCTTCCTTTAATTCAGATACTCCCATAAAGAACATACTTTCCACATGAGCGCTGTTGGGCCTGTCCTTCAACGGATACCCGAGCTGTCGTCGAGCGAGAACCGAATTGTAACTGATCCCTCCATTTGTACCAAGGAGAGGCACATTACCGAAGTTTCCGCAACTGTCAATAATCTTTATACTGTCGTAATCTCGGTTGTACCAATCAATGTCAGAATGAGATAATGCCATAATCTTTTGAGACCACCATCCTTTTTTCCAGAAGGCATGAGCTTTAGGCATATGAGAATGAAACCATTTGTACAACAGCGGGACACAACAAGTGATCATTCCCCCATTGTGAAGATTCCTCTAATGAACAGAATGATAGGTATTGCCTAGCAGAGTTAGTACAAGGTTTTTCTTCAAGAAAATTTTGATGGCGTTGAGATCCACAAAGTTGTCAATGTTTGGGAACAAGAAAATACCATAAATAAGTAAGGCAAAGATCGTCTCAAATGCATCCATACTCGAGTGATCGGCATAGTATTGAGCTTTCTTAATCAAGAACTTAGCAGTCAAACCAGGAACTCCTCCTTTGATGGTCATATTTTCTTGAATATCTTTTAATCCCAGGCGTGTTGCTTTAGCAATTTTTTCTTTTTTAGGATCCTTCTCCGTGATGGAAAAAGGAGATTCTTCCAGAATAGGCAATCCAATCAAACATGAATACTCTTAAAGTGTGGGCACCAACTGATAATCAGGGAATATGAAACAGTGATAAAGCGGATCGTAGAACTGTAGCAATGTAGAAAGGAGACCCAGATCCATCTTCTTCTTCGTTTTCAACAGTGATAATAAATTCCTGTACCTGCTTTTGAATCCTTCTATATCTGTCACCAAAGTACTTAACCTCTCTATGTCTTCCAAATTAGGACTCTTGTAGGTGTACTTCATTGTTTTCTTCTTTCCACTATCCATGATGTTTCTAAAGTTTTTAAAAGAGGAGACTGAGTTCCATAAAACTTTTATGTTGTGATGTCATGAATGCATGAATGCAACAAACACAAGTATTCACATATACACATAGATAAACAAACACAGGTTTGGGTTTAGGGAAAATTCAAGCATGGAGCCAAGGTCTACCCTTCCCAATAAGGAGTGTACTAGAGCTTTTCACCACCTGTAGAACAAGGTTCTAAAAATTTCCCAGAGTCCTCAACCCATCCTTCGGATATTATCAATTTTCCGAATAACTCGGTGGTCGATAATATTCACAAGGGATCGAACCCATGCCAAGTATAGTGTGCGCGTAATTCTCAACCGCTGGGGCGGCCATGCATCCATTAATCAAAGTGAAATAATAAATATATAGAGTATGTTCTCTTGTTTTGCTGGGCCAAATGTGAGGCTTTCCATCATTTTGCAAAAGCATCCATAACTTTCTCATTTCTTAGTATTTTTTCACAAATTTTATATGCATTTGGGGTAGAATGATCTGAGGATCATGATGGAGGTGGTGGTTTTTTAAAATCACTTCTCTACTGAAAAACCCGGTAGGGGGTTGTTTATGTTTTAAAAAAATGCAAATTGACATGAACAGCCCTACACAAACATGTTGAATCCACGCAAAGCATACACACATATCATTTAGATGATGATGAATCAAACCAACATACTTTCATGGCCAGATTTGATTGATTATGGAAAGTCATGTTCAAGTTGCAAATGAGCAAAAAATGACAATGCATGACAATAGGGATTTTTATGTTTCATGGCAATAGAAGTCAAAGCAACCTTGTAAACACCTTCAACACATGATTATGAGTGTGTGTATGTGAAAAATTCAGAACTGGAATGAGTGTGTGGAGGTTTGGTTTTCAAAGTGCTCATTGTGTGTGAACATGCATTTTGGTGTGTGATTAATGTTCGAAACAGTTTTGAAGTGATGTGATCATACAAGCACTTTACACATGATGATTGTAAGCAGCTAGAACAAGCAAACTAGACTAAAACATATCAATGCAAGATATGGTGTATCACATGGCAATGTTATGAAAAGAGAGCATCTCATGAGTGAAATTGTGATGCAAGGTGTTTTGATGCAAAGCAAGTGTTCCAACATCTCATATATACTTAATACAAAGTGTGTGCAAGGTGTTTTGAATGGAAAACCAGTTATTTCCAAAAATGGCTAAGTGTGTGGATGTGTTTGTGACATTCTTGCATTTTGAAAATGATTTTCTAGGATAGTGTGATTTTCAATGAAATAACTATGCAATCATATTTCAAATGACTAAAGTGAGGTGTGTGTGAAGTGGTTTTAATGAAAAGTGAACCTGTGCCAAAAATGACATGTTGTGTAATTTGTGAAATTTTGCGAAATGGCTTGAAACATGAAATTTTGAAATAACAATTTTGAGGCCAAAGCAGTCATGTTAGCATACTTCAAATGATATTAACGAGGTGTTCAAATGCTGTTTTGATGCTCAAAAGAATTGGTATAAAAAAGGGTCACATTGGTTTGCTTGATAAATTTGATGAATGTTGTGAACACATGTGAATATGAATGCTATGCACCAAACAGCAAAATGGAACACATAGACATACTTCAGATGCACATATGAACATGTTTGCAAGATAAATTCAGGCCTGTGATGCCTTATGCCAAAAATGAGTTTTCTACTGCTATGACATGAAGATTTCAAAACAGAATTTGATGCAAACATGAACCAACACTTTTTCAAATAAAAGTTGTACTTCTCAAATCAGTTGGAGAGACAAAAACCTGTTATGAAAACTTAACCTAAGAACCTGAAGTGAAACATAGCATGACATTTGAAGATCAAACATATTTTTTTATGAATTGCAAACACAAACAGTTTTCCATGTCATGAATAAACAAGTTGCAGCAAGCCAAGCAAAGAAACACTAATGTCAGGTTTCAAATTTATGACAGCAATAGCATACTAAAGCTAGGTGATAGTTTAAGCAACATGAACAGGGTATAATAGATCAACACATTCACACATCAAGCAATCCTGATCATTCCAGCAGATTCAAGAAATTCAAACATGAAGCATCAAAACAAACAGCATCATAATATCTGACCATGGACCACTAGGAGACTTTTGTAGATCTTGTCAAGAGCTTTCAAATGAGCTTGGAACCACCTCAATTGAGTGTGTGGTTAGGAAGTTATGGTTTGGTCCCTTTCGAAACCCTAATTCCCGATTTTTCCGATTACTCCTCCATCCTTGATCAAATGACCATGAAATTTTATGAGTGAGCTTATATTGGCATATGGAACAACTTTGCTTCACATCTTGAAGTCCAATTCCTTAAACTTGAAAAGTCGATTTTTCGTCGCCGGCGCGATCGATCGGTGGCTACCGAGTCGTCTGTGGACGTTCTGGAGTTCCTGAGTCTTTGAAACTTCATGAGTAGACTTAATTAGGTCATATGAGCTCTATGAATCACAATTCCCTCATTAAAACACCTTCAAACACAAAAGTCAAACTTCAGTTGACTTTTCCTCAATCAAAAACCCTAATCGGGCGCCCATACCGCGCTGTTCTTGATTTTGGCGCGACGACTTCAAGTTGACTTATCTTTTGACCTCATGTTGCATATTTGAACTTTCTCATGATTCAAATTCATTCAAACCCTTGATTGATCATGCACACACACATCTTCGATTTCATCTGCGTCAAAACCCTAATTCCTCTGCAGCTTGACAAAGAAAATCTTGAACTGGGTTAATGTCAGATAATCCTATGATGCATGATTCTAGAATGATAATGAGGATCTAAGGTGGTCAAAATTTGGGGTACAACACATTTTATGTGGCATTGTGTTTCGCTGTCGCGCGCAGATCAAAAATGAGTATTTGAAAAAAATATAGTAAAGCGACAATGACTCAGATGTCGATTCACAGGGATTCTTGATTTTGAAATAACCAATTGAAAACGATTATGGGGGAGGTTTTTTTGGCTTAGAATTCAATTAAGAAAATAGACAGAATAAATAAGTGATTAAAACAGGTTAATCTACCGGTTCGACTACCAACTTATCATCGATCATTACAATTCCAATTCCCTAAGTGGTTCCAATCCCTATTTGATTGCAATATTGACAAACAAGCGCCGACAATATTACACGAGTTATATTCCTAATCATAGAATTAAGCAAATGGTTAAAGAATGCGTGAATTAATGAAAAAGCTAAGTTAACCGCAATTAAAGTAAGGAACATAGATCAACCGAATTAAATCCAATCTATTCTATAAGAAACGAGTTAAGAAAAAAAATTATAAAATGAATTGGAAAGGAATTGAACTAATTCAGAATTTATAATAAAACCTCAAAGAATTACGGAATTTGAATCCGACAGATTTCCCCTCGGGATTAGTTCACCATGGAATATGTGAAAGAAAAAATAAAATTTGTGAAAAGAAGGTTGGTTTACTGTAGCACGACAGCAAACCTTATAAACAAAATAAGGTTTGCATTACACACTCAACTGGATCGGAAACAAAACAAGGCCCAATAGGGATGACCCGAAACAACTTAATTATTACAGTCAGAAACTTCAACGAATTATTTGAGACTCATGCAATCTGAATCAGATTCTTCGTGAAACATGAAAGTTATAGATGTTTTCTTAGCTTTCCAACGACTAGTAGAACGTCTCGATCTGATTCATGTAGCTCCAATTATGAATTTTTGTATTAAAAGCTGCTAATGCTGAAAATAACAAACGAAAATAAAATAAGGCTGAAAATAAATTGAAGTGTAAAAACATCATAAAATAGAAAAATAAACAAACCAAACTATAGAAATGCTTAAGTCTAAACATAGAGGAATGTACATCAAAATGCACTGATCATATTGCATAATTTTATTGGTGCTATATGAGGTGGTGATACTTGTGAATGTTATGTGATTATATGTGAGCCTTGTGATGGAAGTTGTATATGAGTTACTTATGATGTTCGGGGCGTGAGTTTATGATATGTTGATGTTGTTGACTTGTTGCAAATAATTTTTGCAATGTATTCTTTCTTATGTCTATTATAATTAATTATGATTAATCACCCCTTCTGTTTGAATGTTGTCTCCACGTGGGTAACATGCATTTAATCAAGAGTAGACTCAAAGGAAGTAAGTGGAAGCTAGCTATTGGAATTCGTTTTAGTTTTTTGTTGTAAGTAGGATGGATTCTGCTCTGGTTCATGTAACACTGGGTTGGGGTTGACGCTTGTCTCCTTGATTTCTTATGTTGTTTATTTTGAAGTATTTGCTAATAATTTCATGGTGATATTCTAAGATGTTGAATTAAGTGTTGACGAAACTTATCCTTTGTTGATGTTATGGATGTTGGAGTTTAAGACTCAATTTTAGTTATAGAATCATAATTGAAATTCTTTATGTTGAATTTGCTGCATTGTTTTTAAAAGAACTTGATGTCGTAAAAGCCTAATAATGAGTATGTTCGGATTAATGAATGTTTTGTGTAACCCGTGTTATAGAGGAGGATAATTATGATGTTTTATAAGGTGTGACACCATTGTGGTTGTGTTTATATGATTAAATTAATCATTATTTTTGTGGGTTTTTAGAAGGGTGTTACAAAGTTAACTGGACAAGCTTCTTTACTGACTCCCACAAATTTGAACATAAGGATTCAAAGATAGTCTGAGCATTAGACGTATAAATGATATTGATATACTCAGAATTGAGATAGAGCACCTACCCGAATGCATCTAAGTCTAAAGATATTCTCAATAACATTTTTCTGTGCTGGTGTGAGAGGCTTTAAAACTTTGATCATCCCTCACCATCAACTTCTATAGTAATACCTTTCTCAAGGGTAATCTATAGACTTTCATCTGCACCACTGTTAAGTGTTATGCACAAACCATGCTCTAATATATACTAAAGGTGAGAAAAATACACAAGAATGGGGGTTGAATTGTGTTTTCTGTTTCTTTAGATTGCATATGATCAGAGTTCAGAATCTAAAATGGTGTTTAGATTCTGATTATATGTTGCGGCTAATGTTAACAGAAGCAAATAAATAATAATAGAACACACACAGATTTATATTGGTTCCTCCAAATGAGAGTAGTTCAGTCCTCTTACAGCACAAGAGATTTTCACTATAATTAAAACATGATTACAACCGCTTATGCATATAAGCATAAGACTTTTCTTTACTCAGACCCTTACCCCGAGATTTCATGCTTAAACTCCTGAGGTCCAAGACTTATGTTCTGGTTTACGAATCCAAGACTTCCTTGCTTAAACCCCTCAGACTCAAGACTTCTTCTCAAACCCTTGGTCCAAGACTTCCCTGCTCAAATTCCACAAATCCAAGACTTTTGATCAACCCTCTCAGGCTCAAGACTTCCTTGCTCAAGTTCCACAAACTCAAGACTTCTCCTCAAGCCCCTCAGGCCCAAGACTTCCTTGCTCAGACTCACAGTCCAAGACTTTCTTGCTTAAATCCCACGGATTCAAGACTTATGCTCAATCAACAATTGATTAAGACTTTCAATGTTCTAGAACATATCAGGAGACTTACTTGACTCAAGCTTCTTAGAAAGAGACTTTGTTTCTCAAGCATATAGCAAGAAACTTTATCTAAACTACTAAACTATCATGTTTAGTAGAATAGAGAATAAGGTGTACTTGATATAATTATCATAGGTATAGGGTAGTCACCTTAACAAAGACCTCTAAGCACTTAAGATTTATAAGATATTCAATGTTTAAGAAATCTTAAGGCTTATTACAATTTACAATATATAGCAGAAAATTTGCATACTTGATTGCATTGCTTATTGTATGATCTTGTTACTCCTCCATCCAGATAGAAGTGTAGAACACTTTTATTCTTATTGGATTTCCTTATATATTTTCCCTTTTGATTGCTCTCTTGTTCAAGACTTCAGTTTGAATCTTTAGTAGCTTATATAGCAGTCGTAGAAGACTAGCCATTCGAAGATATAACTTGAACAAGTATATTTATTTCTCCATAGTATAAGAGATGTTGAAAAGAGATACACCAAAAGATCTTAATCCATTGTGTAACATACTTAACCATTTCTTCTTCCATGTAATCTTGTATTATAGAGCCGTTGAGAGTAGATATCCGTAAAGATGTGACAACTCTTCTTGAGCCTTGTGAACTTAGACTCTAGATGAAAAACTGATTTGACAATGCAGCTTGCTTTTTGCGGTAGACATAACTTTAGCTTTATCATTAATTATGAATGATCACCAGAAGTTAATTACATTCACCAAGTGTAGAGACAATATGTTGCTTCTTCTGATGCTGAGACCTTCATCTTCAGAGTCTACGCCATACATCACTTAGAAAGTGTTCTTCAAATTCTACACCACCAGAAACTAGTAATTCAACTTCTCTCAAGTGCATCCTTATATATATATATATATATATATATATATATATATATATATATATATATATATATATATATATATATATATATATATATATATATATCGGATTCTGAATATATAACTTTATGTTTTAGAACCTGCATACTTGGAACACACATTAGATAACATCATTGTTCTTTTAATACTTTGTTATCATCTAAAATATAAGGAATATATGTCATGAACAAATCTTGTTCTAACATCAAGTTCCTGAAATAAGATTTGATATGTTAGCAAATTGAAATAAACAAAATATAGAATCATTTAATATAGGTAAAGTGAAGGAGTTGTTTTGTAAAATTATAACAACTACATCCCAGACTCTAATTGCCATAGCTTCATCAACGCTTTCATTAATCTACAAACAAAGAAAACAACAGTCAAACATAATTATACAGAACATGATATATGTGCAGACAAAGAAAAATGAAGATGAGACAAACAAAAACCTGTAGCACGTTCTCTGTTGTGGAAGGCAGAGAAGGTGTCTAATTGAGAATGCAAGAAAAAATGTCAGTTAAAATTGAATTAGTAGATATATAGAAGAAATATATAATGTGACAACAGTTATACCAATTTTGGAATAAATGACGATGATAACTGTTTCATGACAGTTTCATTCTAATATATTAAGACAACAGATGCATTATCCCATGATGGTTGCCACTTGACTTTAAATGTCAACTTGACATTAACCAAAACATGAAGTGCTAAAGGATATTCTAGAGGGTTAGTGACTCCATCCTATTTAGAAAGGGATAACAAAAATAATACTATTTAGCATATACCGCATAATTGTATATGTCAAGATTACAAAATTTAAATTGACTTGAAGCATTTTGTTGCGCATTTGAGCGGCAGATAGTTTCAAGAGTTTTGAACGCTCACGGTCTCATAGAATAAACATCTCACGACATCCATCACTTACAACTTCGATAAGAATTTTATACCTATTTATGCAAGAAGATTAGGTCCATATACTAAAGTAAAGTAGTCAGGGTAAAAAGAAAATTGAAAAGAAAGTATGACTAGTAAATTTCAGTCTCCGTATTGTGACCAGCACCAGATTTAAGGTGGTTGATGTCCCATGGAAACCATTGGACATTCATGACATGCTTGGTAATACCAACCTTCGTAGGACGCTCTTAGTTTGTTCATTGTATATGTTCATAGGAAAAATAAAGCTCAATTTGGTACAACATGAATATACGAAATACATAGTCATGAATGGTTAATAAAAATGAAAAAATATGAATAGTTGTTACATCTTTAAGTTGTATAATCTCACTGAGAGGAAGAACTATAGCCTTATACATGAAATTTTAATAAGGTGTAAGCTGAGAACTTCCTGAAGTTTGAGACTAATTTTGTGATTGTGAAGTCATAGTTTGACTTGAACCTTCAATGTCATCCATTTTTAGGATCCTATGTGAAAAAATTCTTAAAAGGATGAGCGTGAAAAAGGAATAATGCAAAACATAGCAACAAAAGTAATAACATTACGGTATACCTTTCTCTTTAACTTTGGAAAAATGTAAAATGATTATTCTTGGTAATGAAGAGTCTTTCCTATGTTTAATGTATTCATGAAACTGCAAAGTATAACTTTCTCACAATGTACAATGTGTAGTATTGTTACTACAAATATAGAAAAGAAAATGGTTAAAAAAAGTATAATGAATAAGGCAGAGCAAATAAATTGATAAAAGTGCAAGTATGTTATATACACACCCCAAGTCCTTCAAGACCAAATTAATTTTTTTTGTTTTTTGCTGTCACTTTGTAATTGTGTGTAACCAATGTCGACAACCATTCAAATAACATGTGCAACAATGCATATATAAACAAATCAAATGTTAAAAGAAAAACTAATTTAAGATAATGGAATAATATTTGTAAACCATATATGCATCAACAGACCTATTAAAAGATCTCTTTTCTATTTTCCAGATATAATATCAGCAAATGGTGTAAACTTCATATTTTTTGGAGGTATGTCATGTTTTTTTTTCGCAAACAAAATACTACTAGTGAAAACCAACAAATATTTGTGGTCAGAAGGCTTGAACAAAAGTTCATTCAACAACACTTGAAAATTTGCAATGGTATAAGTGTTATTGACGGCTAAGACGGAATCAAAAGCTTGTTTAAACATAGTTGGAACTTTGATATGAATATCTGAGCCTTGAAATGTCAAGTATGACGTGTTCAAAGGGTGTTATAAAAACATGTTGTAACAAACAAAATGCAAACAAGTAGGTATACCATATCACTTTGGAAGGTGAGTTGAAGACATAATAGAAAGTTGTGGCATAAAAAAACGGAAGGTAAGTTAAACATGTATCTTCAAGTTGTGACATTAAAAAAACTTTATAAATCATACTAGTAGGTGAGATGAAGACATAACAGAAAGAATATTGGTGTTTAACTTACTACCTAAAATCAGATACATGTTTAAGGAATTATAAACCTTTATAACACTGATGTGAAGATTGTAGCAGAAAACTTACCTTTTATCAACCACAATCATTTCAAAGAGCTCCATATTCTTTGAGACCACGGTCCATTTGTGATAGATTCTAACAACAATATTCCACAGCTCATTACCATCATTGATATCATTCACCTTTTCACATGATCTTTCCATGTTTATTGGTGAAATCCGCTCAAGTTAGTCTGATTCACAGACCTTTGGTTGGGTGCAGGATGAAATATATGGAGCTCTGAAGAAAGTGCGAAGTTGCTTGAAACCAGTTCTGAGGTGTAAAAGTAATAAGGTGAGATGTTGAGAATAGGGGTAATAGAAAACACAAATAGTGAGCAGTAACGCATTGGAAATGACAAAAAAAATTCAGTCTGATTTTAGTGCAAGGAGTGTTGGGTTCGGTTCCCAATACTCGATGTTAATATTGTTAGCCAAAAGCAGATTTTTGGTTTCATGACTTTGTGTGAATTAACTGAATGAGAACAAAATGTTAAAGTATGTGCATAAGAGTGGTTGTGCTTGTATCAGGAACAAATCTCGCTGGATTTAGTTAATAATATACAATATTTACCACTAAATAAGTGACGTGGATGGATTATCAAGAAGGTTAAAATTGTAATTTCCAGAATAATAAAAATTCTTATATTATAGATAGAATTTTTGCATCCTTAAAAACATATAATTATAAGAAATTCTTCTAATGAGAACAACTAGGTATAAGCATTAGGAAAAATCCATAAGCAAGCATATGTACATTGATGCTAAAAAAACTATCTTTGGACAAATTGTCAAACATCTTCATTGCATTGTTCAACAACCCATCAACGATTCTCATGTTGTAAAAGATCTCTTGCAAGTCCTTTGGGTCTTTAGGTTCCTCTATTGTTGGATTTTTGCAAGATGGGTCATAAGGTGGTGGTGGTTTCCCACTCTTGTCGGTGGTGGTGGTTTCCTACTCTTGTCAGTGGCGGTGGATTCAGCTGAGAGAGAGAGAGAGAGAGAGAGAGAGAGAGAGAGAGAGAGAGATTGATTTCTATGTTTTTGTTGGAGGATGTAAAATGATGTTGAATGACATTGAAGTTGGGAGAATGGAGGCAAGGGTGACGTGTAAATCATAACTTTAGATCTTCTAAATTTTTTGATTTGTCAATTATGGATCTTTTGTATCTTTCGATTTATCAGTTTCAGATCTTTTGGAGCTTTTGGATCTTTTGAATTCTTGTTAGAGCATCTTTAATGGGAGTAAACTAAATGAGTAAACTAAGATATTTTTTGTGAGACCAAAGTGTTTTGTAGGATTTGAAAAATTTATAGTTGATTTGAGTAATTTTTACTTTAATGATGGTTGTTTATAAGAAACCAAAACTTGATCTCACATTTACAATTTTTTATTCAAATTACCATTAATTTTAATTACTTTAATGTCGTTGGAATATTTTATTAATATTAAATAATACTATAATATGTTTCCCATTGAATAGTTAACGTTAACTATATAGATGATGGAAACTAAACTTTAGTTCCTTAGATGACATGTCAGCTCTACTATAATGCAAATTCTTTATTACTAACGTAAGCTATACAAAATTTTGGTTTAACAACCCTGCACTAAAGTTACTCTTATATTGTTATAGTTTATGATTTTGGAACAATCTTGAATGGTGAGATTTTGGTTGAACAATCTTCAATGAATGGTTATTAGGTCGTGTTCATAGTTTATGGATTTTTTGAATTCTTGTTCATAGTTTATGGGTTTTTTGGGTTCTTGTTCATATATTTATTTAATTTAATTTAATCTAATTTAATTAATTATTTTTTGTATTTTTTAAAAGAGAAATGCTCATGTGACACCAAAATGTGTGTACATTCATACGGTTTTGTTTCTTTATTACATTTAATAGTTAAATTTTCACTTTTTCTAAAATGCATGTGCTTGATGTATTTTGCTTGGTGTACATACGGTGTAACACTTTTTAGTGTAAGAGTAGCAACCCTCTTTTTAAAATTTGTGGGTTCATAGTTTATGTTGCATTCTTGAATCATCTTCATGGTGTTTAGATTTTGAATTTGGTGTCGTAAAAGGAAAGCAACAAAATGTCATCATTATTTGCTCCTTTCCTTTTTCCATATTTTTATGTTGAACGCTTCATTGAAATTGAAAGATGCAATAGATAAATATTCTAAAGATTCATGATCTAACAAAATAGTTTAATGTTAATTATTCCTTCAATAAAAATATTAATGGCCTTAACTTAACTTTTTTCTTTTGATAATTTAAGATTTTAATTTTAATTCAATTGAAATTTGTTTATTTATTCAATACAATTTTTTTATTATAATTTAAATAAAAATTAATTATAAAAAGAGGTGGATAATATTTAATACAATATAGACACTGCAAATATCACAATTTAGACTGACACGTCATTCTTATTTATGTCATGTTAAATTGGTTCTAAATTTGCAAGGGACTAAATTAAAAAATAGATAAAAAAATTCAAATTTTAAATGGAGATAAAAAAAAATAAGGGACTAAAATTACAAATAAAGAAAAAAAAAACATTAACAATGTTTTCCTCCCTCAAAACAAGGGAAATTTCTTATCACACTTTATGGGGTAGAAAAACGCTATCTGGAAAATTCAAATGCCCCTCAAACTTCGGAGATGGAACAATATACGTGTCAAATGACTTTCAGAGTTGATGCATGTTGTATGTTTTAAAACATTAATGTCTCTCATGCCTCTGTCTCGATGGTATCTAGGACCTGCCTCACATCAGACCCATCAGGAAAGATACCTCTGTCAATGTCTGTCTACGCAATCTCTACTATGCAATGAATCTAGGAAAGATATCCTCAGCATGATCTAACTGTGTTTGCTTCTCCTCTAGTATCTCCTAATGAGTTGATCTTGGTGGATCTCCTGGAACAGCCTGCACCATATACGGATGTGACACCTAGGTGAATCACATGATGTACCTGTCGACACAGCTCCAATCGCTCTTAACTATGGTATTTCGTGCCTCCTTCGGTACCAGATGACTCTCATAATCATCAAAGATGACACCATATGTCTACTTGTCAAAGCAGAAGGAGAAGAGACAATAGGGTGTCTCGAAATGGTATGAGTATATTCGAACTGCCACATCATGCGCTCAGACAGATGAGGAGCAGTGAGACGTGATCCACAAGTCAACCATCCCGAGTATATCACTATGTCGTCAAACGGTCGCGTCTCACAGTGATTGACATATTTGTTGAAGTGCATGTCCTTGGTAACCAACTGGTCAAGATACACTCTGAACGACTCTATCGCCTGGTTCCCTCTAAGCGGGGCAAATGCAGTAGCACGCGACATACCTCTTTGTAAGACGGTACACCTGTCCAGCCGAAGATGCGCAGGAAGTGATGGAAGATCCAAGCTTGAAAAGTGTTAGAACACACGAATAATCAGTAATGACATTGCAAAGATGAAATAAAAATGACACAAAAACATTAAAAGACAAATAAATATTATCGTCAGTAATGTGATGCTGCTTGTGACCTGCTTCGTCTTCCACCTATAACCCTCTGATAACTTCGAGTATAAGTAGACCAAACAAACGCCCCCCAGTTGTGCTCATGGATCCGCTCGAAGTACCGTAGGTAAACGACATTTGTTTAAGTGGTACTCTTGTCCATAAAAACTGCAGTGCCAATAAAATATAGCAGGTATGCTCTCATAATATATGCTTTATGGAGCCCCACCTGCTCGTCATCACCTCGAGCCTGCACTGCTCTAAGGAGCTCATATGTATATACCTTTTTTAGAAATTCAATCCTAGCATGAGCCCCTCTGGATTTCTCTATCTTCATCATCGTAGTCTATGGGTCAACTCCCAAATAGTCTACCATCAACTCGAATGCCTCGTCTTTGTTAATCCTCACATGATCTAGAAGTTTCCCCCTGGTTGAAAGATGTAGCAAACATGAAAAGGTCTTGGTGTGCCATCTCTCCAGGAATACATTAAGCATCTCGTGGTTGACCGTAATATGTTCATCCACAAGTCTTTCATGCTAGATAGGGACAAAGTTGCTTGAAACAACTCCTCATTTGACTAAGACAAGCAAGTAATCTTCCGCCTGTGGTTAATAAACTTCAGTGGATCATGGTTTTGCAAAAAATAAAAATCAATGTCAGAAACTTATAATATATTAATAAGCATAAATTACAAAGAATGAATTTAACTAATGTTACCTCTCTGTCCCAGATATTGAAGGTGAGAAAAACACTTAGAAGGGGGTTGAATAAGGGTTTTGAAATAATTATGGCAATAAAAACAACACGGTATTTTTATCCTGGTTCGTTGAACTCAACTAATCCAGTCCACCCTACCAAGGTGATTTGCCTTTCTCAACAAGGACTTAATCCACTATATTCAAACAGATTACAGTGTCAACCACTAAGAACAACTGTCTTAGTCTTCTCAAGAAATCCTGACCACAACTTGGTCTTCTTAATGAACCTTTTACAAATAAATGTAAACTAACAAGTGTTTAAGTTGCTTCTAAAAAGCTATATCACAAACTGTGATTTTTACACTTAGATTAAGAACGAATAAAAACTATTCAGTTTATGAAAATATTGTATGAGAGCTTGAGAGTAGTTTTCAATTGATTTTGCAGTAATTCGTCAACTTTGAAATGTTGTTGAAGACATCCTTTTATAGCGCAGAAAGTATAATGCTTAAAGACTGTGCATAACAAGTAGTTATAGCCTTTTATCTTCTATTGACTTTAGCTTTCCATGAATAGGAATGTTCAGACTAATCCTTTTTGTCTGATTTCCTTTGCCATACATGAATCAGGAAAGAGTCGTTTGGAATAAGCCAACGGATATATATTTGAATAATATCTTCTTCAACAAGCTTCTGTCTCAAAGTTATCAACATCAGATTCTTGAAGTGATCAGAGTTTGAAGGTATCAGAGTCTTGATGTTATCAGAGTTTTGCAGCTAATGTGCTTCAACGTGAATATCAAACAGAGCAGAGTTTGAATAGCAGAGCCTTTGTACTTGCAGCGTAAAGTACTTTCAGAGTCTGGTTAAACAATGCATGAAACTCTTCATACAAAAATACCAACTACGCTTCAGATTCTTCTGCAGCTTCTGCTTCAGAGTCTCTTCTGGCAGGGCTCAGAGTCTTCTGATGACTTGCTTCTGATGCTTTAGAGCTTTGCGTAGAGTACTGTTCAGTTGCATTTTTGCTTCCATAAGAGTATTAATTTTAATATCTGAAACAAAAATACTTGAACAAAATTAGAGTATATATTTTCTTAATACAAAATTCCATTAGAGTTATCATCAAAACATAGAGATATAGTAAATACCATCTGTGTTATAACAATCTCCCCCTTTTTTATGATGACAAAAACATAGGAAATTTTGTTCAATAAAAGGATAAATATATAACTCCCCCTGAGATAAAGAATCTCCCCCTAAAATGAATACTTTAATAGAAGAAAATACTTCCCTTTGCGTGAGTATATTTTTCAGATAAAGAGCCTGGTTAGAAACATGGTAAGAATAAACTTTCCAGAATCATAGCTAGATTTACTTTCCAGAAACAGAGCCTGGTTTATTTTCCATAATCAGAGCTTGATTAACTTCTAGGATCAGAGCTAGTAAATTTTCCAGAATAAGAGCATAGTTTATTTCTAGGATCAGAGTCTATTTTACTTCAAGGAACAGAGCCTGGTAATCAGAACCTGGTTTGAATTAAGATCTGTTTTGGGGATTCTCAGGGTAACTTCAATGAATTTTGTCAGATGATACGTTAAAGTTCTGAAAGACTAAAATTCAATGTTAGTTATAATCATTATGTCTGAATTCCATTTTAGTAACTATTTATATTTAAACAATCAAAATTTCTTTTTCTCCCCCTTTTTGTCATAATCAAAAAGAAAAACTTTTAAAGACAAAAAAGATAACAGAAGACAAGAAAAGAATCATATATAAGGAAACAAACAATTTCATTCAGAAAAGATATTCAGATATAACAATCAGATGAACAACAAAAACATCAAACAAGTGCACAAACAAAAAAGAAACCAAGGTTGACGAGAGGCTATCATCTTCAGAAGATCTGTAATCTGAGCAGTAGATTCCTCTTGCCTAGACATCCAAGTCTTAATTTTCATATGTTGTTTGTTCTTGCTTGACCATCCATGTTCTGATCTCTTTATTGCTGGCTTCTAGAAGAGCAAACTTTTCTTCAAAATCTGGTCTTTCTGTCTTGATCTCAGAAGCAGTAGGATCAGATGCAGATGCAGATGCTGTAACATTGTCAATGACCATTGCAGAGGCATATGCTGTTTCTTGAATAACAGAAGTAGATGGTTGATCTACAATCATCAGAGCTGACTGATTGGGCACCAGAGTGTCTTCAGCAACAGCTGCTTCTGTAGGAGCATCTTCAGACAAAGTTTCTTTAGCAGGTCCATTATCCAGAAGAAGAACTAGAGATCTGCGAATGTTCAGTAGAGTCTGTCTGATAACTTTAGAAAATTTCACATTTGCATCATCAGAGCAAATGGTGCAAAGATTTGAAGCTATAGTGTTGAACCTTGAGATGAATCTGTTCCAAGAGGCTTCAGAATCATCTGGATTTACACTTGACAAACAGTCATTCTTTACAGCAGATCACCACATATTCAGTTCCTCCTTGAATCCATCAAACATCATACTAACATCCAATCTAGGTTTGGGTTTCATCAAGTGTTCTAGAGTGGGTGTTTTGGGTTGTTCATATGAGGATGGTATAGTAAAGGTTGGGATGATGAACAGAGGACGAGGATAGATTGGTGGTGATCTGGTTGATTATGTTGGTTTTGGATAAAAGTGTTTAAGCTTTAGTCCAGAGGTAGGTCATCAGATGGTAAGGGTTTTAATGAAGCAAAGGACACAGATTCAGATGATCTAGGTTTAGGTGAATCAAATGAAGTAGATGCATCTGGTTGAAATGGTTCATAGCCTCTGAGACAAGGGGGTGAAATTATTTCTGATGAAAGATCAGATTCAGCAGAATCAGATGATGCAGAAGAATGACAGGATGTAGAGGAAATATCATACATAGTTTTGAGGGGTTGAACGTCCAGAATCTCTGAATCAGATATATAAGGTTCAGATGGTTATGGAAAAGTTGGTTGATGATCAGACGGAATGGGTTCTTGTGGGAATGGTGTAGAGTTTTGTTGTTTTGGTGAGGGTATATGTGATGGTTGTATTGGTGCAGAGTTTTTTTCTCCAGATGGAGTTGCTTGAGGGGGTGTTGGTTCAGATGGTATAGGTTCAGAAGCATGAGGAGGAGAAGGTGGGGGTAAAGATATGGGTTCAAATGTAGGAGGATTAGATGTTAGTACCTGTTTAACAATTTCCAAGATAGTATCTAAACTAGCTTCAGGAGGATTAGCTTTCTGCTTTTTAACCCTTTTGGGTTTAACAACAGTTGCTTCACCAGAAGCTTTCCTCTTGGGCTTTGAAGATCCTTCTTCAGAAACCTTTCTTTTCTTCTTGTGTCTTGCTTCAAAAAGATCTGGTAAAGGTTCACATTTTTTCTGAATCAGATTTGCTGGAAGTGGAGTTCCATCTGTCAGACACTCTGCTATATAAGCCAGAATAACTTCCCTTTGTTCATTTGCATGAAACAGAGGAAAATCATCCACTGGTATCCTTTTTCGACTGACCTCTTCAGAATCTATCTTTTTAGGAGCAGCAGCAAGTGCTTCTATAACCTTCATCCTCTAAAGAGTTTTCCCATTCAGAGCAATTCCAACCACATAAGCTAATTCCTCTTTCATTCCAGCTTCTGTCAGATGATTTACCAGACCATTCTCAGTCAGAATGTCTGAAATAAGTCTCCCCATTGGAATCCAGTTCCTCATCTTCTGGGTCTTAGATCTGACTTCTTCTCTTGACTGCTTTATATGAGTCCATAGATGATTGAAGAGAAGGTAAGGCAGATCCACCTTCATGCTCTGACTCATACAGTACATGAAATACATCTGATCAGTATTCACATAATCAGGAGTGTTTGACGCCTTCCTGTGATGAATGAAGCTCATGAATATCTTAGCCCAGATCTTGTAAATTGGTTTCAGATGTCTCACTTTGTTTGAAGCTTCTCTAGATGAGCAAACTTCCTGATAAACTTCAGCCATATCAACACGCCCAGTTGGCAGATTTGTAACACCATCAGTTTCTTTGTAACCTATGAGCTTCCTTATCAGATCCTCAATAATGATGATCTCCTTCCCCAGAACGGATGAAACGATGAGCTTAGGGCAAGTTGAAGCATGTATCCAGAATTCCTTCACTAAACATGGATAAATTGGTCCCATCAGCCTATCAAAGTACTTGGTCCAACTTTGAGCATCAACAATGGGACGAAGGTCAAACCCATTTTCTGCAATTGATTCAAAGTTCACAAACGATTCACACAAAACTTCAAGTTGATCTACTGGTGTGAGTAACGTTCTAACAGGTTCCTTAAACGCAACAACACCCATGTTAGAAGATGAAACAGCAGCCAAAGTTGATTGAAACTGAGCAGACGTTGATGAAGAAGTAGCCATTGTTGTTCTTGAGCGAGATTTAGGGTTACGAACGGTTTTGGGTTTGGGAGAGAGATGAAAATAGTGAAATACACAAAAATGCATACACGAGAGTGTGTGAGAGAGTGAAAAGTGTGAAAAAAGAAGTGTTGTGGTTTATATAGAAGAAATTAGGGCACACGAGAGTCACGTGTTCAACACGTTTACACTTAGCATTCAATAAAAAGAATATCATCATATCAAGAAATTAATGAAAAGAATATAATCATTTTAAGCAATTAATGATTCTGACAATTTGGGGGAAAATCAAGAAACTCAATATTCAAAACAGTACCTCAAACGTCAATTCAGTAGTGTGCACTCCATCTTTTCAGATTCAGATTTACACGTGTTTGCTTGCATGTGCTTCTGAAACTTCTTTGAGAAATGAAACGTTAGCCAATGTTCAGATCCTCTGAGGCTTGTTAGTTCAGATTTGCACATAAATGAATAAACAAAGAAATGAATAGAAGTAATACTTCAGAGTTTAAACATTTTGCATCTGAGTAAATTTGCTTCTGATAAACATTTTATTCTGGACAGAAATCCATACTTATATTTTTCAGAATAAATTTAAACCTATCTTCAGCAAGGGGTTTTGCAAAAATATCAGCCCACTGATGGTCTGTATCAACAAAGTTTAAACTTATAATTCCCTTCTGAGCATAGTCTTTAATAAAATGATGTTTAATTTCTATATGCTTAGCTTTAGAGTGTAAAATTGGATTTTTAGACAAGCATATAGCAGAAGTATTATCACAGAAGATAGAAATGTTACTCTCATAAATTTGATAATCTTCTAGTTTACTTTTTATCCAGAGCATCTGAGTGCTACAACCGGCAGCAGCAATGTATTCTGCTTATGTTGTTGAAAGTGCAATTGTGGGTTGCTTCTTGCTGAACCAAGAGATTATATGACTTCTAAGAAACTGGCAGCTTCCAGATGTACTCTTACGTTCTACTCTGTCTCCAGCATAGTCATCATCACAGAATCCAACTAATTTATAATCATCAGATCTTCTGTAACACAACCCACGTTAGTAGTACCTTTCAGATAGCTCAGAATCCTCTTAATAGCTGTTAAGTGAGATTCTCTAGGATCTGATTGGAATCTTGCACACAGACAAACACTGAATAGAATATCAGGTCTAGAAGCAGTCAAATATAGAAGAGATCCAGTCATACCTCTGTAGAGTTTTTGATTAACCTTCTTACTTACCTCTTCCTTACCAAGAGTGTTTGTAGGATGCATTGGAGTTTTAGCCAATTTGCTTTCATTCATGTTAAACTTATTCAGAAGCTCCTTCACATACTTAGTCTGATGAATGTATGTGCATTCTGGAGTTTGATTGATTTGGATTCCAAGAAAGAATCTGAGTTCTCCCATCATGCTCATCTCAAATTTAGCTTGCATAGATAGAGCAAACTCCTTTCCCAGCGTAACATTGGTAGATCCAAATATAATATCATCTACGTAAATTTGACAAATTAACAAATCTTTCTTAAATGATTTACAGAAAAGAGTTGTTTCCACTTTGTCTCTGATAAAATTATTTTCCAGAAGAAAATTACTTAATCTCTCATACCAAGCTCTGAGAGCTTGTTTTAAACCATAGAGTGATTTTTTAAGTTTAAAAACATGTTCTGGAAATTTATCATTTTCAAAGCCAGGAGGTTGATGAACATAAACTTCCTCTTCTATAATACCATTTAAGAAGGCACTCTTAACATCCATCTGATATAGAGTGATGTTATTTTGTGCAGCAAAAGAAATGAGTAGGTGTATAGACTCTAACCTGGCCACAGGAGCATAAGTCTCTTTGTAGTCAATTCCTTCTTGTTGATTATAACCTTGAGCAACTAGCCTTGCTTTATTTCTAACAACTTCTCCTTGCTCATTCAGTTTGTTTCTGAAGACCCATTTAGTTCCAATAATGTTGAAACCCTTTGGTCTTGAAACCAGATCCCAAAAGTCATTTCTGATGAATTAATTTAGCTCCTCTTGCATGACAAGTATCCAATCATTATCATTCAGAGCCTCATCTACAGAAGTTGGTTCAATAGTAGACACTAACCCAAACAGTGATGTTCCAGATGATCTGATAAATGACCTTGTTTTGATAGGGTCATCCTTCTTTCCAATAATCATTTCCTCTGGATGAGAAGATTTGATTCTGGATGATCCTTTAACTGTTGGTTCTTCAGAAATATTCAAATTGTTCATTTGAGCAGCCAATGGAGTTGCATCGGGCGTTGCTTCTGCTTGAGCCTTATCTGCCTCTGAGTCTTCAGAGTCTGTGAGAATGACTTCTCTATCTGCAGAATTTTCAAGCTGCTTTGGCTTTTGATTACCAAGCTTATCATCAAATCTAACATGTATAGATTCCTCCACAATCTGTGTCTCATTATTGTATACTCTGTAGCCTTTAGAGCGTATAGAATACCCAAGCATGAAACACTTCTGTGCTTTAGTATCAAACTTGTTGAGATTCTCTTTAGTATTCAACATAAAACATACACATCCAAAAGGATGGAAATAAGAAATGTTGGGCTTTCTATTCCTCCACAATTCATAGGGAGTCTTCTTTGGAAGAGGTCTAACAGACACTCTGTTCTGAATATAACAAGTTGTGTTAATTGCTTCTGCCCAAAAATGCTTTGCCATGTTTGTCTCGTTGATCATGGTTCTGGCCATTTCTTGCAATGTTCTATTTTTCCTCTCTACAACTCCATTCTGTTGAGGAGTTCTAGGGCAGGAGAAATCATGTGCAATGCCATTTTCATTAAAATATTTTTCAAAAAAATTGTTTTCAAATTCTCCACCATGATCACTTCTGACTTTAACAATTTTAAAATCTTTTTCAGTTTGGACTTGTTTGCAGAAGTCAAAGAACACAGAATGAGACTCATCCTTGTGTTTTAGGAATTTTACCCATGTCCATCTGCTGTAGTCATCAACAATGACTAGTCCATACTTCTTGCCTCTGATGGATGCAGTTTTCACTGGTCCAAACAGATCAATGTGAAGTAACTCTAATGGTCTAGAGGTTGAAACAACATTTTTTGTTTCGAAAGAAGATTTTGAAAATTTTCCTTTCTGACATGCTTCACAAAGAGCATCTGAGTTGAACTTCAGATTAGGAAGTCCTCTAACCAGATTAAGTTTATTAATCTGAGATATACATCTCATATTAATATGCCCCAATCTTCTGTGTCAGACCCATTGCTCATCATTAACAGACATAAGACATTTTACATTCTGAACCTTAAGTTCTGAAAGACTGATTTTATAAATGTTGTTCTTCCTTTTTCCATTAAAGAGGATTGAGCCATCCTTTTGACTAACAGCTTTCCAACATTTTTGATTAAAGATTATGTCATAACCATTGTCACTTAATTGACTTATGGACAATAAGTTATGAGTTAATCCTTCAACAAGCAAGACATTTGTTATGGAAGGAAACTTACCATTGCCAATAGTTCCAGAGCCAATAATATTGCCCTTCTGGTTCCCTCCAAACTTGACGTCTCCTCCAGATCTAAGCTCCAGGCTTTGGAACATAGACCTTCTTCCCGTCATGTGACGTGAGCAGCCAGAGTCCAGGTACCATGACTGGTGTCTTGACTTTGCTGCTAAGGATATCTGCAACATATATTATCTTATCCTTAGGTACCCAGATCTTCTTGGGTCCTTTTGGGTTAGTTGGCTTAAAGTTAGGTCTGAACTTCTGTTTTTTAACAAAAGGCTTGTTCTGATGAACTTTAGTCTTGTTAATTACAGGAATGTTCTGACGAACTTTAGTTTTATTAAACACGGGTTTGTTCTTATCAGAACTAGTGTGTTTAATATCATTTAAATGACCAAACTTGAAATGAGTATATAGAGGAGAATACTTGATAGTCAATTTATCAACAGGCTTTGGATTTAAATCCTTCTCAGAAGAAGACTCATATCCAATACCTTTCCTGTTGTTTCTGCTTACGCCATAGATCATTGAAGCCATCTTGCTTCTATCTAGGCCTCTAGCCAGAAACTTCTGAAAGCTATAATCATACTCTTCTAAAATGCTTTTAGAGCATGATGCAGACTTTGAATCAGAGCTTTGTTGAGAAATTTCTAAATCATTTTTTAATTGAATTTTTTTTGCTTTCAGCTTAGCTATTTATGATTCTAGCTTGTTACTCTCAAATTCAATATGCTTCAAAAGCTTCTTGTATTTGAGTTTAACTTTAGTATAGTTTTCAAGAACTTCAGATAAACTTTCAACAAGTTATGCTCTAGAAAGTTCAGAAAATACCTCCTTAGAATTTGATTCTGATTCCGATCCAGATGTTTCTGCATGGTCTTCTACGTCAGCCATGAGTGCCATGTTAGTACATTCTTCTTTTGACTCTGATGAAGAATCAGATGCATCTGAATCATCCCAGGTTGCCATCAGAACTTTCTTTTTATGATCAGACTTCCTTTTTGGCTTCTCCTTCTGAAATTTTGTGCATTCATTCTTATAGTGCCCAGGTTCCTTGCATTCATAACAAGCAACCTCTTTCTTTCCAGATCTTCTGTGTCCAGAAGAATCTTTACATTGGTTTGGTTTCTTGAAGTTTTTGAACTTCCTCTGTTTATGCTTCCAGAGTTTGTTGATCCTTCTGGACAGCACGGACAATTCATCTTCTTTTTCAGAAGAAGATTCTTCAGAAATTTCTTCTATAACCTGCAACGCTTTAACAGATTTGTTAGATTTTAAAGCCACTGACTTACCTTTCTTCTGAGGCTCGTCTTCCTCTAGTTCAATCTCATGACTCCTCAAAGAGCTAATCAGTTCCTCCAGCGTGATCTTGTTCAGATCCTTTGCTAACTTCAGAGTTGTGACCATTGGTCTCCTTCTGGTTGGCAAACTTTTGATGATCTTTTTGACATGATCAGTAGTAGAGTATCCCTTATCCAGAACTTTCAAGCCAGCTGTGAGAATCTGAAATCTAGAGAACATAGCTTTTATGGATTCAGACTCCTCCATTTTGAAGGCTTCATATTTCTGGATCAGCGTCAGATCCTTGGTCTCCTTGACTTGGGAGTTCCCTTCATGAGTCATCTTTAGAGATTCAAACATATCAAATGCAGTATCTTTGTTTATTATTTTCTCATACTTTGTATGAGATATTGCATTTAACAAGATGGTTCTTACTTTGTGGCGGTTTCTAAACTCCTTCTTTTGTTGATCAGACATAGATTTTCTGTCAATCTTTTTCCCTTCATCATTGGTAGGATGAGTGTAACCATAAGTTACTAAATCCCACAAATCAACATCATAACCTAGAAAGAAGCTTTCAATTCTGTATTTCCAGTAGTCAAACTTCTCACCATCAAACATGGGAGGTTTGGTGTTGATTCTGTCTTTATCATCGTATCTGTTGTTGTATGAAGTTGAAGTGGAAGCTTCAACAGCCATGATGAATAAAGAACAAGATATATGGAGTTTTCTCAACTGGATCTTTTCTGTTCACGGTGAAGTGAGAGCACTAACAGAACTGGAGCTTTGATGCCAACTGAAGGTGAGAAAAACACTTAGAAGGGGGGTTGAATAAGGTTTTTGAAATAATTATGGCAATAAAAACAACACAGTATTTTTATCCTGGTTCGTTGAACTCAACTAATCCAGTCCACCCTACCAAGGTGATTTGTCTTTCTCAACAAGGACTTAATCCACTATATTCAAACAGATTACGGTGTCAACCACTAAGAACAACTGTCTTAGTCTTCTCAAGAAATCCTGACCACAACTTGGTCTTCTTAAGGAACCTTTTACAAATAAATGTAAACTAACAAGTGTTTAAGTTGCTTCTAAAAAGCTATATCACAAACTGTGATTTTTACACTTAGATTAAGAATGAATAAAAACTGTTCAGTTTATGAAAATATTGTATGAGAGCTTGAGAGTAGTTTTCAATTGATTTTGCAGTAATTCGTCAACTTTGAAATGTTGTTGAAGACATCCTTTTATAGCGGAGAAAGTCCAATGCTTGAAGACTGTGTATAGCAAATAGTTGTAGCCTTTTGTCTTCTATTGACTTTAGCTTTCCCTGAATAGGAATGTTCAGACTAATCCTTTTTGTCTGATTTCCTGTGCCATACATGAATAAGAAAAAAGTCGTTTGGAATAAGCCAATGGATATATCTTTGAATAATATCTTCTTCAACAAGCTTCTGTCTCAAAGTTATCAACATCAGATTCTTGAAGTGGTCGGAGTTTGAAGGTATCAGAGTCTTGATGTTATCAGAGTTTTGCAGCTAATGTGCTTCAGCGTGAATATCAAACAGAGCAGAGTTTGAATAGCAGAGCCTTTGTACTTGCAGCGTAAAGTACTTTCAGAGTCTGGTTAAACAATGCATGAAACTCTTCATACAAAAATATCAACTACGCTGCAGATTCTTCTGTAGCTTCTGCTTCAGAGTCTCTTCTGGTAGCACTCAGAGTCTTCTGATGACTTGCTTCTGATGCTTCAGAGCTTTGCGTAGAGTACTGTTCAGTTGCATTTTTGCTTCCATAAGAGTATTAATTTTAATATCTGAAACAAAAATACTTGAACAAAATTAGAGTATATATTTTCTTAATACAAAATTCCATTAGAGTTATCATCAAAACATAGAGATATAGTAAACACCAATATGTGTTATGTCTAGAAGTATGGTCTAGGTACAAAGGCAATAGGGACAACTCTACAAGGCCTCCTCCAAATGCCTAAGGTGGCTCTGGCTCATCAACATCAGGAACCCGAGGAGGTAGTGGCTCAGTAGCATAAACAGCTGGAGCAGGTACTAGCTCAGAAGCACCATTCGTCGGAGGTGGCACTGGTGCCACCGGTGACTCGGATACCTCTGGTGTCTGCGAGAGAATGGAAGGAGTGATGCGTCGATAGGTGAAACTCGTCTCCTACGGGAAGATGATGATGAAGAAGCATGAGCCTCATAACTAAGTAGATGTCTTCGCATGGCTAGAGTGAACATGAGTCTCTAAAACCTATGAACTAATGCATGTTGTACAATCCTCTCATGTCTCAATCTATCGTGTATATCAGCCATAATATTTGTAATTAAACCAGACAGTTAGTACAAGCAACACTACAAGGAAGAAAATTGTAAAAAAAAAAAAATAGACTAATAATTTACGGAGATGCATCTCCGGGTAATGTGAATTTAAACATTGAAAAATTCTAGAGATGCATCTTCGGAATTTCTGCAACTCTTTAGGTCATCAATGGCGGCAATGCGGACATGCAAGCCTCAAAATAAATGGTTTGGTCGTGGTTTTCAACAAACAAACATGTTTTACAGTATGTATAAATGTTAGATGCCCAATTGTGCTTATTTGAGCTATCAAACGTGGGCATCTTTCGCTCCTTTTTGTCCGGAAAATGTATTAAACCGCCTTGCTTTTGTTGATTATGCATCATTGTGTTAAATGTTCTTGGTCCCTTAATTTGTGTGCTATTGTGCAGGATTTGAGCTTGAAAGAATATAATTTGATGACACAAGAAAGATGACATAGGAATCAAGCAAAGAAGAAGAGCAAAGGGTGGTTCGCTAGGCGAGCATCTGGCGAGTGAGTAGCGAGAGTTCGTTGTAGCCTCGCCTAGCAAGCTGTTAGTGAACACTCCCAGACTTGGGCAGAAGCATTCTTGACATCATTCGCTGGTAGCGAACACATGGAGAAAGACTCGCTAGGCGAGCTCCCAGCGAGCACCTAGCGAGTAATTCCAAAATCAACAAAGCATCCTTCGCTGCAGCGAGGTCATGGCGAAGTAAAACAGAAGCAAACCTGTAGTCCTCGCTAGCATGTTCGCTAGGTGAGGCTGTAGCGAGCATTCGCTAGCAGCTCGCCTAGCGAGCAAGTAGCGAACGTGCCCAGATTTTTCACTTTCTATAAGTAGCAGGGGCTACTTTTTGGACATATCATCTTTTTACTTGTTTTTACATTGTTTTGCTGTAAAGGGAGATTTTGTGCCCTAGAACCCTTTTTGCTCTCATTTCTTCATCTCTTAACATATTTCAACAAAAAGAAGGTGGATTTTCATCCAAGTTGTGTTCTTCGACTCGGATGTTCATCAACCTTCTTCCGAAACTTCTTTTGCAAGCTACCATGGAAATGAGTGGCTAAGTTCTTTATTTTGTCAAGGTTAAATGTAGGTAATCATTAAGCTTTGTATGTATATGGATGATCCTCATTTGTAAAACTCTTTGATGATTAATATATGGTGAAAACCTTGTTTCATTTATAATCTTTTGTGTTGGTTAATGATTGAAAGATATTTTCCAACTCTTGACCTAGGTTTTCATCCATCTCTTTTCTTGAGCTAGAAATAGTCTTGAATGGTGTTGTTCACCTAAATGTTAAACTTAAATATTGTCATTTTGATAGATTGTGTGAGAAATCAACAATGGATCAAAATGGTAAATATCACAATGTGAGTTAGAGATAATCATATTGGGAGGATATTGTGAATGTGTTGATCATTAAAAAGAGTTTATGCATTGTTGATCGAACATATGCATGCAAAGTGATTACCGAACCCTAACTTTGGAAATCTTTATTTAATCCGTAAAACCATCATTTTATCGCATTTCTTACTTATATGCAAAGCTATCGTTACTTTAAAACCAAACCCTTTGTTACTACAAAGTTACGAATTTAACAACTGTCGAACGGCGGCAATATCTCATATTCCCTGTGGAGACGATAACAATATCTAATTGCCCCTTGCTTTCCCCTGCCTTATTATGGCTTTGTGTTCACAGACTAGGTTGAAGCTTCCTTCCAGAAGTTTGGTGAAGATTCCGGCTACCATTGATGACAGCTATGTGAACAAATATTGTCGTCCGAAGAATTATAGAGTTGGTACATCTGCAGGTGGTGCCGAGACTACTGAAGGTCTCAGTGGTTTTGCTCAAGGGTTCGACCCTTTCCAACAAGCAGTATGTAACTATAATTGGGACTGGATGGCATCGACGCAGCGGGCGATGGTTGATATTCATGATTCGATGCACGTCTTACAGCTTCAGATATGCGACCCCTCCACTGAGCGTCCTATGATGACGCGTGAGCAGTTTATGCAGCACGCGAGCTGGCCTGTGGACAGGCCTGTTTTTGGAGAGGGGGTGGGTGCGAGTGGTCCCGGTCATGATGATGTTGGTGATGCTGAGGATGATGATGTTGAGGGAGAAGAGGATTTTGATGATGATGATGAGGGAGAGGAGGAGTATGAGTCCGAGGAGGACTGATTTCTATTTGTATCTGTTTTAGTGTTTTGTTTTCATTTCTGGATATTGTACTTTGGGTTGTACTATTGGGGTGTTTTGTCCCCCACGTACATTTCTATTTCTTTAATTTCAGTTGATTAATGGTTTTTACTTAATTTTGTTTAATAATTTTTTTGTGGTTGAGTGATGTCAAAACCTTCTAGATTGGTTGTTCTCTGAAAGAAGTATCCAATGAAGGTACATCCGAGCTTGGATGGCAATGATAAAATTAAACAAGCGATGAAAGCTAAGGTACATGGTTACCTCCGGTTAGAACTCTAGAATGCATGCAGAACTTTGTTCTTGTTGTGATAAATATTATTCTTTTTGCATCAATATTGAATGAATGATTCACTTAGGATTTAAAACCACAAATTGTGAGGAGACCTCCATTATGTACTTAAATGCTGGATTCTGATAAACCGTGTTGATTCATTTAATTCATGTTCTGTCTTTTATTATTATGAATTTGTGGAAGTTAGTTGAAATGATCAAGGCACTTGTTTCTTTCGAGCACAACTAGTTCCAAATGCAAACTTACCCGTGAGTTGAGAGAGTATTCGTGAACCCACTTTGAGCTTAAACAGTTGAATTCTCGGCTTGAAATAAAGCGAGACTTCAAAAACTTTTTTCTTGAAAACCTGAAAATTTTGATTTTTTGTTCTTTTGCCGTAAAAAAAGTAAAGAGCATTCACTTTTGATGGAAGTAGAAGATAAGTTGGGGAGAACGACAATATAAGTGGGTAATTTGCCACAACTCTTGAAATACCAAGCAAGCATTGAAAAGAATTGTGAAAAAGATAAACACTTGTTTTATGAACATGGTGTAGAAAAAAATGATGATCAAAAGAAAAGAAGAATAATGAATGCTTGCTTGGAAGAAAAATATCGAAAAACAAATTGAGTTGTGGAACAAGAGTTGTGAAGGTTTCAAATGAGTATCAAGATTGAACGATGTTTGAATGTGTGAATTGTTGTACAAGTGAATGTCTCTTTTTGCATCGGCAAATTCATTTCAATGGCTTTAGATATGTCCCTTGTTTGTAAAACCGACCAAGCTATAACCGGAAAAGACCTTAGTGATCTTCGTGCTTCCACATTTTCATTTATAATTGCTAGACATTGTATGAATTGAATTGATTTTTGCATTGTTTGTTGGAGAGTGAAATTGTCCCCGCGCTTGCATGTGCGAAATTTCTTCAATCCTTATTCGAAGAGGAGAGATAGGGTGATTCATTCAAGATATAATTGTTGTGAATTGATAAATGTTTGTATTGCTTTAAGGTTTTAGTTCTGGTGCATTGTGTTGTTCTAACCGTTGGAAACGCGTGTCTGGTTAAGTCGCTTGTGTTTGAGCCATTTGATCCGATTTCGAAGAAACCTTTTTCTTTAAGCAAATCCTCTTGTTCTTCGAGAGGCATACTTTGATTGAGGGCAAGCATGATTCTAGTTGGGGAGAGTTGTTAGATGCCCAATTGTGCTTATTTGAGCTATCAAATGTGGGCATCTTTCGCTCCTTTTTGTCCGGAAAATGTATTAAACCGCCTTGCTTTTGTTGATTATGCATCATTGTGTTAAATGCTCTTGGTACCTTTGATTTGTGTGCTATTGTGCAGGATTTGAGCTTGAAAGAATATAATTTGATGACACAAGAAAGATGACATAGGAATCAAGCAAAGAAGAAGAGCAAAGGGTGGTTCGCTAGGCGAGCACCTGGCGAGTGAGTAGCGAGTGTTCGCTGCAGCCTCGCCTAGCGAGTTGTTAGCGAACACTCTCAGACTTGGGCAGAAGCATTCTTGACATCATTCACTGGTAGCAAACACATGGCGAAAGACTCACTAGGCGAGCTCCCAGCGAGCACCTAGCGAGCAATTCCAGAATCAACCAAGCATCCTTCGCTGCAGCGAGGTCATGGCGAAGCAAAACAGAAGCAAACTTGCAGTCCTCGCTAGCATGTTCGCTAGGCGAGGCTGTAGCGAGCATTCCCTAGCAGCTCGCCTAGCGAGCAAGTAGCGAACGTGCCCAGATTTTCCACTTTCTATAAGTAGCAGGGGCTACTTTTTGGACATATCATCTTTTTACTTGTTTTTACGTTGTTTTGCTGTAAAGGGAGATTTTGTGCCCTAGAACCCTTTTTTCTCTCATTTCTTCATCTCTTAACATATTTCAACAAAAAGAAGGTGAATTCTCATCCAAGTTGTGTTCTTCGACTCGAATGTTCATCAACCTTCTTCCGAAACTTCTTTTGCAAGCTACCATGGAAATGAGTGGCTAAGTTCTTTATTTTGTCAAGGTTAGATGTAGGTAATCATTAAGGTTTGTATGTATATGGATGATCCTCATTTGTAAAACTCTTTGATGATTAATATGTGGTGAAAACCTTGTTTCATTTATAATCTTTTGTGTTGGTTAATGATTGAAAGATATTTTCCAACTCTTCATCTAGGTTTTCATCCATCTCTTTTCTTGAGCTAGAAATAGTCTTGAATGGTGTTGTTCACCTAAATGTTAAACTTAAATGTTGTCATTTTGATAGATTGTGTGAGAAATCAACAATGGATCAAAATGGTAAATATCACAATGTGAGTTAGAGATAATCATATTGGGAGGATATTGTGAATGTGTTGATCATTAAAAAGAGTTTATGCATTGTTGATCGAACATATGCATGCAAAGTGATTACCGAACCCTAACTTTGGCAATCTTTATTTAATCCGTAAAACCATCATTTTATCGCATTTCTTACTTTTATGCAAAGCTACCGTTACTTTAAAACCAAACCCTTTGTTACTATAAAGTTAGGAATTTAACAACTGTCGAACGACGGTAATATCTCATATTATCTGTGGGGACGATAACAAAAACCCGACACTTTACCATTGTTCTAACAATAAACTAACATTTCTTGCATTTCCTACTCATTTCTTACCTAAATCATTATTTTCTACTCATTTACACAAACTCAAAAAACTTATAAAAACGTCAAAACTTACAAATTTAAACTTTGATTCAATGTTGGATGATGTCTCTGATGTTATTGATGTTGATTATAGATCCTTTGAGCTTGATTATTTGATTTTGGACTTGGTTGATGAAAAAATATTTGAGAGTTTAATAAACTTTTGAGTTTTTTTAAAAATGAGAAAAGAGAAGGGTTCTTCCGCGATTTAAACTTCGATCTGTTTTTTTTTTTTAAGTATAAATAACAAAATTTGAACCTCTTTTTAATTTAAAGAACACAAAAATTTAAAATTTAAAACACAAAATTTATTTAAAATAAAACATAATTATTTTGAGAAAAAAGAATATGTACTGACAATGTAAAATATTTTTACACTATTAATTAATCACGGACGTGTATTCCGCCAAATCACACGTTTAATTTTAAAATACTGATATGACATGGTAGAATGATATAATTATATTGGATGATGGTGTAAAACTAGCTTACACCGATAGTGCACTGCGTTTAATCTCAATTATTTTATAATTATTATAATAAAAAGTTATTCATAATTTATATGATTATTGTTCATTTTATAATTAAGTAATTAACTCTTTTGAAATTGATGTGTATCTAAATATTGTATCAAGTTGAATAGCACTCAATAACAGCGCACACAACTAACTTTCCATTTCACTGATCAGATATTTTAATCAATAATTATACTATATTTTTTTTTCCATCTTACGGGTCTCTTTTTTTATATAATTATTTAATATAATTGAATTTATATACTTTAAAATTTGCAATTAATCATCGCATTATGAATTAATTGACATGTAATGTCATGTATATCTAAAAATATTTTATATTATATCCAAATTAAATATCACAAAATAATATTGCAAAATCCTAATAACTTTTCATTTCATAGATTAGTCTGGAAGATAATATCTATTTTATTCCACTAACTTTTCATTTCACAGAGAGATAATATTTATTTTATTTTAGCAAACAATTATCTTATAATGAATTTATATATATATATATATATATATATATATATATATATATATATATATATATATATATATATATATATATATATATATATATATATATATATTATATTAAATAATTTTATTATTCCGTCGCACAAGTATCTTGCCAATAATAATAACAATAATAATAATAATAATAATAATAATAATAATAATAATGTTGAGCGTATAAAAATATTATGCTTGTATCCCAGGGTTTAAATCCTTCATGCATTTTATCCCTATACAACGTGAATAAATATAAATGTAAACCATAGTTAGCCAAAGGCTTTAGCTTCCTCAGCAAAATCGATCACAAGCCTTAGAAAGGATTTATTCTATCTCCCCCTCACTATCTTAGTTAAACTCCTAACTTCCACTCCTGATGAAAAATAATACAATCTGCCAAAAAATCTATGCATACTACTAATTATGTTTAATTGTATAATTAAGGAACCAGTAAATTTAATCACTTCTTGTTTTTCTTTCTTCCTTTTACTTGCTTCTCTAAGCTTCTAAGCCTCTGACTAATAACAGCAGAAGAAGTGGACTTCTTATTGTTTGGTTCTTTTGGTGTTTCAACAGGCAATGAGCTTTGACCAATTGCAGTTGGAGCAGCAGGTAAATCAGGAATACCTAAAGTTTTCTTTACACCAGGAACTTTAAGCGCTGCAAAATTGGAAACAAAAGAACATATAGGGATCAGAAAAATTCAAGAAAATCGAAATACAAGAGTTCATCAGGTAGTAGTAAAAAGAACATGTTGTACCAAACCTTAAAACCACTACACAAGCCATAACTTTCAAACCAACACGCACTTAAGAGATAAATATAATAACCACTCAAGGAATGGACACATAAGTGCTCAAATAAGTTGGTTGTGTAGGGATGAATAAAATTCAACCCATATTTTAAAATGATGCAATGTCCACGCTTCGAGTTCATTGAGGTTGAACATGAGGGGTGTTGGAAATTCCGCCTTCATAGCGGCCTGCCACCAGCGGCCTAATTGCGGCATTTTTAGGCTGCCTTTATTGTAGCCTCCAGCACCTTCATCGCGTTGGATGTGAAATTTCAAAATGGAATCAGAGCCTATATTAAATTTGCTGTTGGATTTCCCACATTGTCCATGTTTCAGGTTCATTGGGGAAACGTGAAGGGTGTTGGAAATTACTCCTTCATTGTGCAGTCTTCACCTTACAAGCCGGTTTTGTAAGGATGAATAAAATCCAACCCAAATTTCAAAGTGGTATTAGAGTCTATCTTAAATTTGTTGTTGGGTTTCCCGCATTGTCCACGCTTCAGGTTCATTGAGGTCAAACATGAGGAGTGTCGGAAATCCCGTTTTCGTTGCAGTCTGCCACTAGCGGCCTAATTGCAGCATCTTTAGGTTGCATTCATTGTAGCCTCCAACACCTTCAATGTGTTGGGACTTGGGTGTGAGATGGTGGATTTAGTCCCACATTGCTTCGAAATATGAAGGGATGAGTTACATAGAACACAAATTCTAAGATATACTAAAAGTGATAGATGTCATTTTTGGATAGCATAAAATACTAATTGCAACTATGCAAGTTGCAATCTTGGCAAAGTTTATGAAGCAATTGTATTTACAATATAGGGGAAATTACTTAGTAATAGTAATCAGACAGGCAGATAATAATAGTGAGGTGCGCTAAATTTCATTTATGCTTAAAACTAGGAGTGCAAGAGTGTAAGTTTCAATGCAAGTTCGTCTCAAACAGATCTGAATCGGCATGCATATACAAGTGAACAATTAAAAAGAATCGCAAGATTCTAGAGCAATGGATTCTCCAATTACTTGCAATATATTATGCTCAAACCTATCATGAATGGCAGAATCAATGCCCTAGGCAATATGCATTTTATCAAAACAAATCAAAATTTCAAAATGATGAATAGTGGCAATGTGGTACTACAAATGAAAATTTTGAAGCTCCTTACCCATTCCATACGACAGTGAAAACAAATTCGATGTAATCCAGTAACAAAATATTGCCTGCAAAATTAGACATAAACACAAGTTCAAGCTACATAGAATGACAAATAGAAGCAGCAGTGGTTAGAATAAAGTAGGACATTACTTCTTTTTCTTTATCAATTAACCAAACACCATTAATTTATAATGTGTAATGAAAAAGGGCAATCAATAGTCTTTCTATATCTACGGCAATTTCCTAGGTTCCCTGACTGGAATAGAATGTTATTGTGCTATAAATCAATACATAATATTCTCCAGGTTTTCCAACAAGTTTAAAAAATTGAAAGGGGTACAAAAGTTTAGTGGTTTTAGTTGAGTCATAAGAAGGTTGGGGGTTCTATCCCCATCAACAGCATAGTACTAACATATGTCATTGATAAAAAATATATATCGAATAACTTCATTTCTGATTTTTATGATCTATTTTTTTTACATAAAAAAATGAATTCAGTGAGAGAAGAAAAGAAATCGATGTAGAAATTGAAAAATTATATTGGAGATGAAGCAGCAGCCTGTATCTCACTTACACTATAAATTGAGGCAATTCTCACCTTCCAGACTGGTTTTGTAAGATTGAGTTAGAATAACAATAAGGGTCATGCTAACGAATGCCCGTCATTGGTTAAGGAACTCATAAAATAAAAGTCTGTCTTTGAAATAGAAGGTAATCACATGTCATTATAATAAATACATCATTTTTAATACAAACCTACCTCTTTTGATTCTTAAACTAATGCCTTACAGATACATATAAGCTTTATTCTAATAAGAATAATATACACGTCAGATGATCTAAGCATTGAACTTTAGAAACGGAAGGGGTGTAGTAGGGGGGGAAATTACGTTAAGCGGAAGCAATGGGAGGAAGTTGTGGATGCCATTCTACTAACAAAGTTGCTAGTCAAATCACATAGCCTAAAAGAGCTTACTGTCTTACCATGTCCTTTCAAGGTTAAAAAAAAAGTTATTTGGAGATAAGCCAAACTACAATGCATGTGCCTGCCTTTACAGAAACTATCCAAGACAAAACTACAGTTTCTTCCTAAATCCATACAATAATTTTTTCAAATGCATACACCAAGAGTAGCAAAGGGAAAGTTTACCTTTGGAAATGTCATGGTGAAAGGAACTGTCAGAAAAGCAAGAATCCTCGAGAATTTTTTCATTGTGTCGCCCATAGGATTTCCTTCCATTCCTTCTTGCATATTACACTGAAGAACAATATAAAAACAATTTGACCTTAATTGGAAATCAAATATAACAGATATTATAAAAAGACTCTGGTCACATCTCAATTTTAAACAGTTTTCTCGTCAAATGGAGTGGCTGGTTTTAGTGAACACGAAATAAAATTCAAAAACAAAATGTAAGAACAAACAAACTTTCAAACAGAACTCAGAAGGACAAACTAGAAAGATTGTTGGTGTTGGGGAAAAAAGGAATCCTGAAAATGAAGTGCTCACCTCTACTACTACTAAGAATGACAATGCAGCCAAAACTGGAAAAATGTATGAGGCATCGGGAGTTGTGAGATCAGTAAACCAGAAAGCTCCACCATGCTTGAATGATGGCATTTTTTCAGACATGTTATTTATCTGCCACCAAAGAAAATAAAATAAAATTGTCAGTGGTAGAAACAATATAAAGGTTACTCAGACTCCTAAAGGTAAGGGGAATATCAAGGTAAAAGTCAGCTTACCGCAAGAAAAAAACTAACGAAGACAGGACCTTGAATAAAAAGTCCCTTCAATGGCGAAAGAGGACTCACACCATGTCTGAATTAATGAAACCAGCAAAGACAAAAGGACATTTAGTGAAACAAAAGATCAATGAAGTTTGATTGAATGCTTAAACTAAAGGTTTCTTTCCAATTCATATTTCTTATATATTACATAACAAATCTTAAATCAACTATAGCAATCACAGTCTAGCCAAAAGAAATATTAAACTATCTAATTCATTTGATTGTTTACAGAAACACCATTTTCAATTTAATGAAAACAGCATAATTAAAATGAGGCAAAAATAGTGGTGACACTGAACAGAGGGGTTGGGTAGCTTAACTAATAACTCGTTTGAGCTTAAGTATTAAAGGGGTTGGAGGACCCAGTTTCAAACCCAGTTAAAGATAAAATACTAACATAAAAACTAATTACTAACAACAATTCGCCGTTTCAAATAAAAGTAGTGACACTGAACACTGAATGTTATGATTTTAAGTTAAGGCCATCACAAGTCACCACAAAGATTACTCCACTGATGTATCGTATCACTGAATGCAGCATTTATACTAAACTTGGAGATCAAACATGACTATTAGCAGTTATGCATTGAAGAAACCATGAGATGACAGCAATTACACTAAACTTGAGATCAAACATGACTATTAGCAGTTGTGAATTAAAGAAAACATGAAATTACTTACTCTTTAAATAGCTTTTTCATCCGCTTCTGACCTTCGGCAACAGCCTCGGGATCAAGTGTCTGAAAAATGGATCCTATTGCGATTAGAGAGAAACCTTCTTTGATATAACAACATATAACATGTGATGTAGGTAAGAAATTTGAAAACTTATCATGTTTATCCAAAATGTCAAAGAACCAACTTGTTATAGATTATTTCGTAGAAAAATCACTTATTTAAAATAAAAAATCATTTTCATGGACTCTGCTGAAGTTGTTAGTTTTAGATAAAAGGGAGGAGATAAATAATAAGAGTTTCAAATTATTGATAACAACTGGACAATGAACCGATTCAACAAACCAAACACTAGTTCCTATCCTAATTATAGGGAATAAGGATATATGACTCCTAATTTTCATGGTTAGTGCCGAAGTTGTTAGTTTCAAATAAAAAGGAAGAGATAATATAACAAGAGTTTCAAATTATTGATGACAACTGGATATTGAACGGGTAAAGATTGTAATTGAACTGGTAAAGCTTGTAATTGAACTGGTAGAGATTGTAATTAAAGATTGTAATTGTTATTGAAGATTGTGTAACATTGATTTATAGTTAATTGTATCAAATACCTTGTTTGAAGCATTAAGGATTATCTATCATATTGTCTATTATCACCTTATTCCAATTCTCTGGTATGCGTGCATTACTACAATCATCTTCCAATTGCTAAAACCTTTAAAAACAAGTTTTCACCAAATTAGCTTCCATGTGTTAATCTAATTATCTAAAACAAAAAAGAAGGGAATTTTTGGTTGTCTATTCAACCCCCTTCTACACAATTACCCCATAATCAAATCAACACGCTTTGTTTATTATACTCTCTCACTGAATCTTTGCGACTCACCCCTTTCTTTTATCTTTTTTAGACTCGCAGGTTGCAGAGTAAAAATCTCTCGGGGTTTGCAATCTACCTAGGAGTTATTCTTTGTGACAGACCGCTTTCTTTAATTGTGGCCATTATATTGTGACTTTAGTATGATGCAACTACAGGAATAGGAGTTATTATTCTCTTTTGAGTTATACAAAAGATGAGATAGTTTTATATATTCTGTTGATAGTTAATTACCATCTGGGGATGTCACGAAATAGATGAGACACTGTCAAGTTTCAGTAACTCTATTATTATTATAAAGGTTTGTGAGTTACAGTGTATTTGGAAGCACGGACACCACGAATACAACACCTACACTGACACGGTGACACCAGTAATAATTTGAAAATATGAATAAATTGAAGGTAATCACAAGTGTAGGTGTCCAACACAGACATGGACAAGCTTTTTTCATAGGTGTCAGTGCTACAGCTTGTTAGGTTAAATATATGATGAGTCGGTGTTAGCCTATGAGCCGGTCATGGCCGATGATCAGGTCGTGAAAGAACCAGTACCACAGGGATCAGGTTTCTATCACATATCATCTGCTCCTCAAACACAAAAGAACGTAGTCGAACATTCACTATGAATTGATAAAATATGACTACTTAAGTAGAATTATTCATTTTCATCCCTATATGTTTTAACTTTTACCAATGACATAGATCAACAGGTTAGACAATTAACCAGTGAACTATCAAAAAAACTCCAAAAGAAAAAATATTCATACTAAAACTTCAAGATATAGGACAATAGAACTTGTGACACTCCTGCTTCTTAATTTACATGCATAACAACATAATAGCAAAGCATTTTATCAACTATTAATGGTATTAAGAAATGACATGAGGAACTAGAGCACTATTACCTTCCCATCCATCTCTTCCTTTATTGCTTCCAAGTGAGGCCTCATAAGCTGCAACATGCTTAAAACAGTAGGCTTAGTAATAATAAGATAAAAAGGGATATAGAAAAAGTGCACATATACAACAAACATCGGGGCCTTCATTCAAAAGGGATAAAATGGTGAAGTGAGTGAATAAACCCTCCAACCCATGTCAGGGATACCTTATTTCATAGTGGAAAAGGGCACCAAGGGCGGGTGGGGGGAGGGTATTTCATCCAAATATCTAATTTGTATCCTCTTGAAACAAAACAGTGACAAAGGAAGGAGCAAGCAATACTCATAGTCATTACTCATTACTATATTTATAGCCAAAAAAACAGGTATGAAAACAAAGCAGCACAACATACCGTAAGCTTAGAAGTGGTCTTGAGTTGATTTATTAAGAGTGGAATAGTTGCGGATCGAATCAAGAGAGTTGTTAGAACTATGGCCAACCACCTAATAAAAAAGAAGCAATGAGATGAAAAGTTTCCTTTCAAAATTCATGTGGCATTAAATGTTGAAGGATTAAATATGCTTTTAGTCCCTATAAAACTCTATACCTTTCAAGTTTAGTACTTCTAAAATTTGTAGTCCCAACAAAATTACAAGCTTACAAATCTTTCAAGTTTAGTTGCTACATTATATAAAATCAAGTGCTTCTACCCCTTACAGGCCCACATTAACTATGTTACTTATTACTAGCAAATAGCAAGTAACACTTAGTGATAAGTGTCATCAAATAGCGGCTCCATGGCCAAGGCGGATATACATGGCGGTTTTTGGGTTCGCTGCGATGGTAAATATCGGCCAATACTGCGGGTTTTCCGTCATAATCCGCTGTAACGGCGGCGCAAAGTGGCCGGCCGGTATGGCCGGATTTTGGCTCCCCGCCATGGACTGCCATCCGCCATCGACAACACTGATGGTAAACTGACAAACAGAGCTGATTGTCGAAATCCATATCCATGGTAAAAGCCAAATAACACACCACGGAAATTATCAATTCTGAACTATTTTAGCATTCCCTCAAAACAGTTTGACTTTATTTTATCTTGCCTAATAGAAACACTCATGCAATATGCAATTATGTGGCAAACGCTTAATTAAGATGTCTATCCTAACAGTCTATTAGTATTTCATATATCTTAATCAAACTATAAAGGGGAACTCACCAGTTTAGTCCAGTGTAGGAATGAACAGCATCTATGACATACTGCAAGGCTTGTACAGGCAAATAAGAATCAGCAGCTGCAATGGCAACTTCACTAACAACGGGAGCCTGAGAAGTTACAGTCTCCACGGCAGTGTCAGTGAGAACATCAGCCACATCAGTCATTACTGTAATCTTATCTGAATTCTGATCCATGGTCGACATATTACGGCAGAAATTATATCCGGCGAATGGATAAACTTGATTATGTCGAAAACCGGAGAAAAAACCCATTGATCCGTTAAGAGAACTTCCAAAAGACCTTGTTTGGATAAAACTATTACTTATTCCTGCTGAAGACGGTTTCTCGTCTGGTTGATCGCGTTTTGCTTCATCGCTATGAAGAATATAGGTGAAAGAAGGGTGAAACCGACGATCGATGAGGTTGCTTCCTCTTCGCAAGAGGCAACGTCGATAAGCCATTGATTTGTATGAAAATGCTATCAAACAATATTCAATAAACAAATTATAAGCAATACAATGGAGGAAAAGGAAAATTCGAAAGAGATGAATGAAAAGAGGAAAACCTGAAAAGTTAGCGACGAGTTGAGGTGAGCTCAGTGCGACGCAAACATTTTAGGTTTTAGTTAATTGAGAGAAGATGTATTACAGTTGTAGTGAGGAGGATGAACTACTCGGCCGTGTGAGTAGAGTTCCGATGACAGAGATTCGTTTACGGCGAAGTGAGGTTACTTGTTTGAGCTGAGCGCGACGGAGCCTTTAGTGGCTGCTAGTCGATTGTTTCAGACTGGAATTGCTTCTGGGCTTTGGTAAGTGGCTTCGTTTTGAGAATTTATAGTGGCACCCACACTTTGAAATAGCACCTCCCACGTAGTTTCGTAATACTCGCGTTACTTTTGTCAAAATTTTATTAAAAAATTCGGATGAAAAAGGAAAATGTCTGGTACAAATAAAAAAAATTAGGTAACCAGATTTTTTAGAAGTATTTACGTATTTCGGATTTTTAACAAAATGTTACAAAAATTTGATACTTTAAAAGGTATTGATTTTTCATAATCAGTCTTCTTTTATCGGATATTTAGTGAATTTGTCATAAATCAAGTAGTGTAAATTGAAGGGTTAAGATTTTGTCAACAATTTTTTTGTGAATGCACTAATCGTTTTGTGTAATCTAAGATAATTTTAAAGTTGTATAAATAGGGGTCATGTGTTATTAAGAACAACGTTTTATGATGTCTCGCTTTTTATTTAAGGTAGAAGTGTATTTCAATAGGGGTGAAACCTCCGGTTGAGTTCCGGCTTCCAAACAACACCACATGTCTCGCCTTCTGAGATCCAAGTTAAATAATATTCCCTTCGTCCCAAATTATAAGACGTTTTGAGCATTTCACACGGATTAAGAAACGTAATTATTACGGAAAGACAAATTATGTGTGACTTTACAGTAATGTCTCTCATAATTACACAAGAAAGATAATTTAAAAGAGTTAAAAGAGTAAATAATAATATATACTTGAGGGTATATTGGGAAAAATGTCATTAATATTGGATTGGAAAATGTAAAGTGACTTATAATTTGGGACAAATTTTTTTGGCAAAGTGACTTATAATTTGGGACAAAGGAAGTATGTTGCCCCACACCGAGAATAGAAAGGTGAGTAAGATCGAGTTTCTTGTACCGTGGATTGATACTGATAGAAGGGTAAAATATGACCGTATTGAGTTGAAGAGTGATGAAGATTTGAAGATTATTTGGAGAACATATCATACGCTAATTAAGGGACCGATCGAGTTTGATGTGAATATTGCTAGATCGATCGACAACATAATCAAGATGTTGAAACGTCCAGAATCATCCAGTAGTGTTTAAGTTTTTTTTGTTAAATGATGTAATCACCTATCAAAGTAATGTAAATATTTGTCAAATGTTAAGTTATGTTCATCATGCAGTAATGGAAGTGTCAAAATGTTATCTAATAAATTGTGTTATGCAAATGTCTGAGTAATACCACACATAATATACAAATAATACAAAAATAATAATAAGGTCTAAATAAGTCCCCCCCCCCCCCCCCCACACACACACACACAGGCTAATGTGTTGTCTACGATGTCAAAGTATAAATCTCACCATATGGGTTCATAAAACTCATGAGGTTATCCATAATGACTACTATCATCTATGAGAAAAAGTATAAACCTCACCATTTGGGTTCACCAAACCTATTAGATGGCAATCTCTAATGGCACGGGCAGAACCCAAAACATTACCAACAAACCATCTATTGATGCCTTCAGATGGAATAGTAGAGATTGGTCGTAGGACGTCCTGTACATGTCCAAACTGGCATAAACACCTTTCAGATAAGTGTCTAGCCATTAAGGTCTCCCATCACATATATCTAGAAAAAAGTGAATTCCATCGAACTACTGACGCACTATATGGTCTGCGTAAGGTGTCTAGATAGCATCGTTTTCAGTCAGCGCATCAATCTTGCCCCTCCGTCTCTTGGCCCGTGCGAACCCATTAGTGGTAGAAATAACATGCCTTTTGAAAATGGACGGGAAATGCTCGTATATCCAGCAATGCACAATAACATAGACTCATACAACTAGCAAGAAATGTCATAAGAAGAACGAAAATAATAATTTTTTATATCTGAAATAGACGTATATAACTAGTAAGATGTCTCGTCTCGAAAACAATCGTCTCCCCGAGCGCAACATATAGAATAGTCAGTGCAACACATCCCATGCCCATCTACAATGCTTAAGGTAACTAGACAGCCACATGTACTTCGCATCGATATATACATAAGACATATCCGCTAAGATAGTACATCGTACAAGATGTAACATGTATATCTTAGGGTTGTCTCATACATACCCTGATGAACTAGATCTTTATACATATCTCAAGGCCAAGATAGTTGAAAGTGAGCATCTCTATTAGTCTTAAACTCCACTATCACTTGCTCCTCAATAAACCCCAAGTCATGTACATCAGTAATGCGTGTAACCTCTTGGCTAATGAGATGAGTGGTAAAGAAACTACCTGCCAACAAAAGATGGATTAGAGAGGAGGCATCATCCAACATAATTGTCATCTCACCAAATGGAAGATGGAAGAAAAATGTCTGCTTATGTTATTGCTCAAAAAAGGTTGCCAATAGTTGGTCGTCGAGTATGGTCAGCGAACAGTCCACCAGTGGAAGGAGACCATAATCATAAAAAATTACCCTGATATGCCGTGGCATCGAGACATCTATGAACTTCTTAAGATTCCCCTTGTGGGTGAGCACCTTCAGCGGCAGTCGGTCCTATAAGAAACAAAGTATAAAAAAGTCAATTATTTTTAATATATTAATAATAAATAAAGTCACGCCATCAGCATATCGTATGCATACCTCTCCCATCCATAATTTAAATTCCACATTATCGACATATCCAGTTAATACAAAACAGTCACCAAGTCCTCCAAGAAACCCTTCATCTATATGTACATACGACTTTGTCAAAGATGGAGTAGTGACCTATGTCTCAACCGGAGAAGTAACCTCTATATCATCTATATCAGGCACCTCAGTAGTCGTTTGTGGGGTAACCTCTATAGTAGTTAGAGTCTCCGTATCAGAAGGATGAGGAACCTCTATCGTCTTAGAAGGATGGGGCACCTTTGTCTCCCCTACCATATGTATGTTATCGGAGCCTCCTTGAACATTAATCGGCTCATCATCTGGCTCACCTCTAGTCCATTCAGTTGTAGCTCTAGATCCTCTACAGCGGATACTACGGGGTGTACGAAACTGCTCGGTCACCAGCCGCCTCATATGAGAATCGATCATAGCTGCTTTCTTCGCCCAGAGATACGAATCCTCTATGTCATCTTAACATACATCTACCATACTTTATGATCAGGATATGCAACAATAGCAAGTAAACTCTGAACATATTTAAGCATTTCAACTGGTGAAATTGTTTCATCATAATGTATACCATGAATTTGCTTATATCTCTTAGTAATCAGTTTTTCCTTATATAATATACCTTACCATCTATTCCAGTCTTCTTTTTGAAGAACCGCTTGCATTCTATAGGATTAAACTCTATATGAGGCTCTACTAAGGTCCTAACCAAGTTTGTGTACATGGAATCCATTTCAGATCCCACAGTCTCTATCAATTTCCCAAACTCAAGACTAATTATGGTCTCTTGATAAGTCACATGATCATCTTGATTGATGAGCAAATATCACTAATAGACTTTTGACAATGTACTAAATGTTATCAAAGTAATAAAAAAATTCATATCTACATGGATTATTTTATCTTAACAAGACGATTAAGATGCCATTAAAAGTAAAATTGGGGGTTTTCAAATGTTTGGTTTGAAATAATAATTTTGTAAATAAAAACTTGTTGGAAATTTAATTATAATAAAGACAATTAGGTCTTGCTTCGAATCCAATGTATGTCACTATTGATGTTGGTGTCTAACTACCCTAAGTGATTCCTCAGTTATTAAGACAATTTAACTTAGTCATTATACCGAATTCTTTGATGTATAACTCATTATTCTACACTATGCTCCCAATTCCTTAGGTCTACTGGCTAGTTAAAATATGCAATATTAGGTACGTTAAACCTTAAGTAGTAACTTATAATTTCTTATCCCTAATCAATTACTAAGTTGGATAATTAATTTAGATGAGATTCATAGAGTTAGGTAGGGGTGGCAAAGCGGGCGGCCTGCCCCGTTTAGACACGCACCATTTAAGCCCATCCAAAAGTGGAATGGGGCTGGGCGGACCAATTTAGACGTCCGAACTCAAAAGTCAAGTTCGCCCTGTTTACTAACGAGTTGGCGGGCCGACCCGTCAATTTTTTTTATTTTTTTACAATTTGATTTACTACATAATTTACAAAATTGTTAATCATTATCAAAGAGACCGAAAAACTTTAACAACGCATAGTAAAATTTTAACAAGTCTTAATGTAAATGTCACATTCTTCAACATAAACAAATAACATAACTATAATACCAAAAACATAAAACAAACACACTAAAATCCCAAAATAATCCTTTTGGTTCAAAAAATCAACAAGTACAATCTAGTTAAGGACATCTAGGGTCTGTTTGGTTCAAATGAGGGGGAGGGGAGGGGAGGGATTTTAATGAAGGGGAGGGGAGGGGAGGGGAGGGGAGGTGAAGAAATTTTTTAATTAAATAAGTGTTTGGTTCAAAAGAGAGGAAGGGAGGGAAGGGGAGGGATTTTAATTAAAAATGTGTTTGGTTCAGAAGGGGAGGGGAGGAGTTTTATTAATAATTTACATTTTTATCCTTATGATCTTATATAAGTCATATGATATTAAAATGTGAAAAAATCGTGCGTATTTTTGTTGGTAATAAAATTTCTAATATTGAATGATTAAAAAAATATTTATTTGTCACTAAAGTTAAAAAATTGAGTACAATCGATTCGACTTATAACTTTCCAACATAAATTAAACTATATGCCAATAACATCGTTTAAATTGTGATGAATCATATAACAAAACAAATATATAAAATAACTTATTACTAAATATTAATGGTTCAAAATATTTAATAAAATGAATAAACAAAAATAAATAAAATGATATGGTTTACAATTTGATATAAAAGAAAATATGATAGAGTACATAACAAAATTAAAAGAAAAAAACGAATATAACGAAACATAATTTTTTTTATAAAAAAAAAAGACAATGATTATGATTTATATTAATTATAAAAATTATAAAATAATTTGAAGGTGAAGAACAATTATAATAAATTAATGAAAACAATCGAGAAAAAAACAGTAACATAAAAGATAACAAATAGTTTTGAAATAATAAAATTAAACTGAAGATATTTTAGTAAATATAATAATTTTTAAATATCAAAACTAATATTCCCTCCCCTCCCCTCCAAATCCCCCCAATTCGGAGGGAACCAAAAAGTGTGTTTTGGAGGGATTTTGCTCCCCTCCCCTCCCCTCCTAAAATTTGAACCAAACATATTTAATTAAAAATTTCCCCTCCCCTCCCCTCCATCTACCCCGAACCAAACACACCCCTAAGGACACAAATCAAGAAAACAAACTAGCACAAGCTAAACAAAGACAACTAAGAACCAATAACAAAAAACTAATCTTAAATACTCCATGATAAACACTTCACCAACAATCATCTATGCAGTGAACATATGAAGTTTTGAATGATATCGAAGCCATTGGATTAAACATTTTATCATCTCTCTCCTTATCGTCACCCACTATTTAATAGTCATCAAGATCAACAACATCAAAATCAGTAGATTTATCAATGGAAGCGTCTAAAAAATAAACCAGTTCAACAAAAATCAAAGCTTCATTATTTAAAAATTATCAATACAAATAATAAGCACTTAGTTGAGCATTTTAGCGTCAAAAGATAAATAAAATGAGAACTCAAATAGAATAAAATACAAATAAAAACTTTATTATCATAATGAGAAACAAACTCCTCTGTGCAAAACTTACCTTATAGCTTTAGAATCCGACTCCAATGACAACGAGTAATAGAAAATAGAAATTAATGTATGCTTTATGTTTTGCAATAAAGACTTTTTCTACTATGAGTGAAAATAAAGAAAGATGTCGAGACCAATCAATATCTTCAAAATGAGGTGTTTGTAGTTACATGAAAATGAACATTCGAGTTTGAAGAAATGAGGGTTGTTTTAAGAGTATGTCTACTACAAACCACATTAATATTGTTTTAATTTTAAAAAAAAATTTTAACAAAAAGTTCGTGGACAAAACCAGCCCCGCCCCGCCCTCGGCCCGTTTTTAAAAGTGAGTTAGGCAGGACAGGTAAACTAAAAGACACCGAGCCGAAAACCTCGTCCAACCCGCCAAAAATGGTGGGTTAAACGGGCAGGCCCGCTGGGTCTAATCCGTTTTGCCATCCCTAGAGTTACGGTTAGTAATCACTATGATTTCTATGTGCTCTACCTTATTTTAATCTTACCATCATAATTCTATGTGTTCTATCACTTTCATTACTCACTTCAATCCATCATAATTTAAAGATATTTTCTTCAATTTTCTATGTGTTCTACTTTATTTCAATCTTACCATTCACTCATATTTAAACAATATGGTAAACACTTATTCACATACAACTGATATCAAACATATGAATTAGCAAGATTTTTAAAATTCTGTCGCTTTCTGTTCGAAAACACGCTTTTGAGGTCTTTCACAGGTTATAATGTGGCTTATGTCAAGGTAAGATATATTTGGCCACCATGTTTAATTCCTTGGAGTTAAGTACCAATTACCTTCCTATTTGCACGACATCCTTAATGCTCTTCTATTGTTTTAACTAATTTGGTACAATATTTTTTAATCTATTTTCTTTCGAACACATTTTTTTCTTGATTTGTTTTCCAGAAGCTTTACATTTGAACATGATAATTCTTTTTCTAGCTTCTATTCATTTTTTTTAGATTTTAGTATCCCAACTCTAAACATAAAATGTTGCTCATTCCAGAAGCAACCCCAAACTTAGCCTTTTGGATAATATCATAAAAAGACATAGAAAACTGTCGCGACCGGCAAAATGTCAGAGTCGCCATCATCGTTTATTTGTCCTAAGAGACACGAAAATAATGATAAAACCTATAAACTAAGGGTGAAACACTAAGGTTCGAGAGTCTGTTAAGCGAGTGAAAGGTGTTAGGCACCTCTCACCTCCATTGCACTCAATGGGATCCTCCTTAAGTTCTAGGGTATGTTTGCTTGCTATTTAAATATTTGACTGTTTATATTTATTTAAAAAAAACTCCTATTATCATACAATGAAATGACTTAGATGTAAGAGGGGGATCCTACGGTTTTTATTATTATTGTACTCGCTAGGGTTTACAACCCTATGCCTACGTACCCTTAAATTTGATGGATAAGAGTTTTTGTAGTTCACCTCCCCTATCCCTTATTTGATTGGTGTTTTTTTTATCCATTACTCCTTTATGTTTAAGTTGTAATTATTCCGATATTTTAGAATCCCTTGTCCCTTATCTCCTAATCCTTTATTTATACTCTTGGATTTTTAGAGTCTTATTCCAAAATTTCTATCTCATTATTTTATCCCATATCCCTAGTCCTATATTTATACTCTTGGATCTTAAGAGTTTTATCCCATATCTATAGTCCTATATTTATACTCTTGGATCTTAAGAGTTTTATCTCCTATCCGTGACCCTATATTTATACTTTTGGATTTTAAGAATTTTATCCCAAATTATTTATCCCAATTCTATCCCTAATATCCCATTACTTTATCCCTTTTATTTAGAAAAAATATCCCTTTAATTTATTGAAAATAAATTAATTGTAATAATTTATAATAAAAAAACTTTGTTTTATCCCTTAGCCTAATCTAATTTTTGTACTCTTTGGACCCTAAGAGTTTTATCCCAAATCTTTGTTCTAAAATTTATCCCCAAGTTACTCCAAAAATTATACCATAGATTAACCCCAACTATACCAATATTATCCCATAAATTAACCATAATCTCTTATTAATTAAAATACCATAATCAACCCTATTTTTATCTTTTAATTTATCCCATATTATTCCTAAGATGTAGAGAATTAAATTAATTAAAGAAGATTAATTTAATATTTAATAGACCCCTTTTATCCCTAATAAGTTATTCCCTATTTTTTAGCCAATTATAAAAATTAATTAACTAAATTTAATTATAAAATTAATGAACTAAATTAAACCCCAATTGTTTAAATATTGAATTAGTCTAAATAAATTAGATAGAGCTAAATTATTATTAAGTTTACATACACCCTAATTATATAAATTAACCCTCCCTAGATAAATGAATAAAACCCCAATTTATAACAAATAATCCCAATTACCAAATATTGTTAGCAAATCACTCTAATTGCTTAATATTAAGTTGATTAAAAAGATAAAACTCTTTAAACATTTTTAAATCCCTAACTATTCCAATTAACCTTTATTTAAATAAATTTAACTCTAATTATTGGATTAAATAAATTAGAGAAACCTATAATAAAACCCTAATTGATGAAGAAAAAAAAACTATCCCAATTAATTCTAATTACAAAAATATTAAGTATTGATTTGATGAAGAAAGAAAAAAAACTACCCCTAATTGAATCATTGATTAGTAATTGTAATTTATTATTAATAATAACTACAAAAAGAATAAAAGATTACAAAATGGAAACAGAAAAAGCAAATGTTCCACATACATATATTTTTTATATTTTATTTAAAAAAAGATTTCAATTAACTTATTTCTTTTTTCTTCTTTGACTTTTTTAAAAGAAAAGAATGTCTAATAGAAACTCGACATGTGGCATTGGTTAGTAAAAAAATGAAACATTTAATAGGAACGTTGGAAACAGAGAGTGAGTATTTGAGTATTTCCATCTTCTCTCAATTTATCTCTTTACCCATTCCTCTTCATTTTTCATAAAAGATTATAGCCAACACTTATAAAAGGTTGATTTTTATTAGTGTAAAAAATTTGATATTTGTTAAAAGGTTAACTTGATATAAATTAAAAGGTTAATTTGATATTTATCCCCATAAATGATAATTCAAACAATTAACTAACAAAATAAATGAGAATTCAAACAATTAACTAACAAAACATGCAGACAAAACTTAATAGCAAACAGTGCACCACAAATCAAATCCATAAACAGTAGGAATTAAATCATAAAAAAAATATTGTGGAGCGGAATTAAATAATAATAATAATAATAATAATAATAATAATAATAATAATAATAATAATAATAATAATAATAATAATAATAATAATAAGTTTATATCTGAATGATGTTATAAGATCTTAATAACAACAACATTTAACAATTAAATTATCAAAAGGCACAAAGTAAGTGAGATTCATGTAGTGTTGTGGCAAATTCTCTATCACAACAACATTATAGTTGTTAGAAGCTGAACTATTACTAGCAGAAATGTTTAAGCAATAGACTGTCAACCCTACAAACTTCATCTCACCATTGATGATCTTCTCCAACTTTAGGTTTAACCCAGTTCGCCTATCGTATTCGATAAGCGCATACTGGGCAAGATCAATCAAGTGTGGATTGTTGATATTTTTGATGGGTTTCCAATCATACTGAAAATGAATAGCTTGATATGAGGCTAGCAAAACAATAAGAAGAAGAAGAATATACTGAAATTTCATGATGATCAAATTGTAGATCGTAATTTGTTCTTTCAAAACTTTACACAGGTTTGTGTGAGAAAGACTTAAAACTCCCGTCAACAAGGTAATTAAAGAATTTATTATTTCATTTATATTGTTAAATACGAAACATAATGACATAAAATATTTTTGCTAAAACGTATTTTTTTGTTAAAGAAAGACTTGATATATACTACATTCAATGTAATTTATGACAAATAGTAGCTATGTTTATTAAATAAAACATCTATATTTAATTATGTATTTATATTTGTTGGTCAACATAATGTATATATTAGTCCATATAGTAAAATCACTTACTTAATCTTATATTTTAGTTTTAATTATAACAAATGCATTTTATTGAGTTAAGTTCAGTTAGGAAATTTAAATAATTCTTAAAGGATAAGTTATTCTCTAAAGAAAAAAAAGAATTGATGTTTGAAATTTGATGATTCTATAATATTTTGAATTTTTAAATAATTGTTAGTGTAATTATTTTTTGTGAGAGACTATGATAAGTGTTAATTTGATTCTTAAAATATTAAATTTTAAGTTTTGATATTTTTTATAAAATTTAATTGGTATGTACTGACACGGTAAAATTATTTAAATTTTATATTAATTATATAACATAATATATTAATATATTTTTATTGAATAAGCGTGTAAAATTACTTTATACTATTATTTCATATCAATTAAACTTTTTTATTTATGAATATTTAACAAATTTTTATATTAAAAAAGATTATAACTAAAATGTCTCAAAAGATTAATGTAAGACCTAAAAATCTGGATATTGTACATTCGGTTTATCCATTTAAAATGATGTATTACTTATAAAACATGATAAATTATAATACGAGAATATATGTGAAACTTAAAGGTAAAAGATGTAAATGATACATTATAAAAAAAATGAAATATATATATATATATATATATATATATATATATATATATATATATATATATATATATATATATATATATATATATATATATATATATATATATATATATATATATATATATATATATATATATATATATATATATATATATATATATATATATATATATATATATATATATATATATATATATATATATATATATATATATATATATATATATATATATAGCGAGAATACTACTTACTAACTCTTAGATTTAAAAATAAGTGGTTTAGATATGTGTATATCTTTCATTATTTATGTCATATTCAATTAAATGATAAAAGAGATACACATGTTTATTAAATGATTATTTTAATCTCAACCATTTATTTTTAAATTTAAGAGCTAGTAATTATTCATACTATTCTCAAATGAAAGTTGTACTCTCAGTAGATATGCAGTGACAATGTAAAATAATTTTACACTGTTATCCAATAGAAATATATTAATCTGCCATGTCATATATTTAACTTAAAATTTATAATCTGATGTGGCGGAATGTGTAATACCTCAAATTTTACCCCGAGATTACTAGGTTCATTTTGCACGTCATCTCATTTGCATGACATTGTAACTAACCACTAACAGGTTTGTGTAGTCCGTTGGTTTTGCAGGAAAAATCCCGTTGTGCGTAATTCAAACGGTGAAGGGCAAAATGGTCATTAACTGGCAGTCTGACGACAATTCATGAGTTTGAGTCGTCGTCAGGGGTTCCTCAGGCTGTTTTGGGGTTTACCGCTAAGCTGAGTTTCTCTGCGTATCTGGTCAAGACCATGTTCACTTTTAACATCAGATACAAATCAACTTGCAAGAGGTTGGTTGAGTTCAGTGGTTGATGGTCAGGCATTGTGGCAATCGGACAAGTTTCATTAAGTGGATTTATCTGGTTAAGCTTCAGCAAAGGATTTATCAGGAAGTTCAATCGAAGGGGTTTAATAAGCTAAATTGAATCAGTTGAATTGGTTTGTATGGATTTAAGTGGAGAATTGGAGTCGGACGAATTAAATTGTAAAATTAATCAAGAAATAATTTAATAGGAAATAGAAGTTTTATTTTATTTTTTGTTGCAATATTCAAATAATAAGGTTAAATTTTTTATGCAATGTTAATAAAATTAAATTTCTATTTATTATTATTTTGGTGCAATATTCATAAAAATAAAATTTTATCTATAATATTTTTTATTACAAATATCCAAAAAAATAATAAAATACATCTTAAAATGAAAAATAAATAAGTTTACAATTTCTAAATTACATTTTTCTAAAAAATTCCTAAACATTCTCAATTGGTCTTAAAAAGTTCTCCGATTCCCAATTTTTCGAGTTTCGACTTTCCTTCTTCAAACCTGCAAAATCAACAATAAAACAGACAATTTTTAGCGGTTAGAATTGAAAGTGTTTTGTTGATTCCGATACCCTCAGCTTCATGTCATCATTAGGTACGTCGGGAGGAGAACGATGAAGTCGAAGCCAGCTCCTGACTTATTTTTCTCGACCTCGGTAAACCCAGCAATATCTATTCATTTGGTTCCAGGAGAGAGAGAGAGAGAGAGAGAGAGAGAGAGAGAGAGAGAGAGTTTCAGAAAGGTGATTTTGCGAATAAGCGCTTTTGAGAAAAAGACTTTTTTTTTTCCGGAAAATTGGTTTTGCCAAACGCGGCCTTAACATATTTTCCAGAAAATGTACGCAGCCCATGGATCAAACGTAGCAACAACAACCCCAGTGCAAAGAATCACCACAAGTTCCTCGTCAAAGGAGTAAGAATTTCGCAACGAACCAGCACGCAACAACAACAAATTCACAATAACCAATTCGCAATAACAAATCCGTAGCAACAAATTCGTCCAAAAAACGGTAACAACAAGGATCCAAGCCCATAAAAAAAATTTATGAACAATATAAAAGTGGGACAGAAATAAGAATAAAGGGACGGAAACCCTAAGAGGCCACGAATAATCGGCGGCAAGCACAAGCCCCAAGTTTTCATCATCATCGTCAAAAATGGGCATCAATAAAATCATCAGAAATAGGAGAAGTTCATCACAAACGGAAAAAGGGTTGCGACCTAGACGGAGAAGAAGACGAAGCTTCCTTCGGTAATCATCATCATCATCGCGTCAAAGAAGGCCACATCCGGACTCAGAGAAGCTCAAGCTCTCATCATTGTTCTCCTTCCGGAATTGCTTCAAACCCCATCTCAAGAATCTGTCGCCGTTACCGTAAGCTTTTTCTTCCTTTGATTACGGCACTTTACGATTATTACATGTTTGTTTTTTCGTAGATGGTAGATGAATAAGGAGAAGGACGAGACATGCAAAGGAAAAAAGAAGAGAAAAAGCTCCGACAACCCCAACAATCGTCGCATGGCGGACAAGGAAGAGGAGAAAGGGTTTTCAAAACCCAAATAAGACATTTCAACGTGAAGACTGGTGGGCTAAAGACGTGTCTACTTATGCGTCTAGCGGTATCTTACTGCAAGTGCACAGCCTATCGAAGTAATATTTAAGATTATCGATCCACAGGGATTCTATCGTTACTTAGTGCTAGATGAACTTCTAGTTTAGCTAAGGCGAATAGTTGTCACGATTGTTGTTGGTTTTCTAAGACTATTGAAGGCGGAATTAAATTCAAGTTTTTAATAAAATAATACTAAAACGGTCGGTATGTAATTATACTAACTTAGGTGGGTCAATCTAACCTAGGCTTATAAAGATGTTCACTTAATCTATTCGGTAGAGATTACTAGTTTGAATACCCTCAACTCACACTCTCGTGGTCTTGAATCAGATCTTATCCCTAAAGCCCTATGCCTGCTCTCGCTAGCCCATAAGTGTTTAGAGGTAATTTTTGGAAACTAAATAATTCTAATTTATCTTAAAGCGCTCTCGCTGTATTTAATTTAAATGCCTAACTTTAGCTATCTGGTTAAAATCTCACACTCTCGTGGTCTTGACCCAACCTAATACCCTTTTCTCACTCTCGTAACGAAAAGGTCGAATTCAATTAAAAAGCATCAGCCAGAATGTTAAGCGATTAATTATTTTAGCCCATGGTTATATTTTACCGGTTAAGTTGGTTATAACTACATACCGCCCTAAGGTATTTAGCTACTCATCGAGGTTAAATCAGACTCAGAGTTAAATATTGACTTACTAATGGCAGAAAAATAAATAGACATTATAAATAAATTAAATTGCAATAATTGAAAAACCTGATTAACAAATATCTGAGTAGACTCCTTCTTCCACAGACCGGAAGGCTTGGAGTAGGCGGAAATAAAAATTAAAACGAATGCTGAAGGCTGGAAACAAATAAAAGTATAACAATTCCCTAATGTTGGAAATTGTTACACGGTTGGTTTGGATATAAATAAAATAAGACAGGAAACAAAATAATGCTGGAAAAATAATTCTGGTGGTAAGGTAATTCGGCAGAGCTTCCGCAAGAAATTTGGATAATGAAGTCTGTCCCTGAGTTCTCCTGAGCTGGTCCTATTTATAGAGCTTCCAATGGGCTGGTGCCTTGGTCTTTTGCTTCTTGGGCTTTGCTGAAGTGGTTGAGAAAATGTTGGAAAGTGGCAGCAGAAAATGGGAGAAGTCTTCCTCACGTGCTGCCTTGAGGAGAATTACTAGGAGGAGTGGTCTTCAGTGGTGGCTTGACGTAGTCTGAGTCAAAATCAAGTTATATCCTTGTCACGGGCGTGACAAGGTCTTCACGCTCGTTATTTGATGATTTCAAGTGTCACGGTCGTGACCACTTCCTCACGGTCGTGATGGCCCAAAGCAAGGTGTCACGGTCGTGACACCCTTGTAACGACCGTGGCCGTAACAAATTATGCAGACTTTTTGCAGGATTCTGTCTTGCTTCATTTCTTGTGGTTTCTTTCGTTCTTTTCTTCTTAATTCATGATTTGGCCTCACATAACGATGTACCTGCAAAATAGTAAGAAAAACTCGAGGAATCGAGCGTTAAAACGGTGAATGCGCGATAAAAGTCAATGAAATCTAGCGATATAATCGATGTGTTTTCTCGTCATCAAACTTCCCCAAACTTAAACCTTTGCTTGTCCTCAAGCAAATAGTCGGTTGAAAATCGGCGGACAAGATTTTATTCGCGCATACTCATAACAAACCGTCCGGTGGATCGTTTTGTCGGATAGTCCGGTACCTTGATAGAACACTACCGATACACTAATGACATAAGCAACAGGCTATGTCGTCGACTTCCCGTCAAGCGAAACAATCGGCAATCACATTACGATTTCACCTAGAGTTTTTCGATCTTATTTCACCCGGTTTCGTTCTAGCGCAGTCACATTAAGCCCTTTGCCTTCGCACGCACGTAGTGGAGTAGCCGGTTAGCGATTTTGATCCTTTTTTAGTACGGGGTCTGGTACACGAGTGTGGTAACCCCTTCATGTTTTATCCGATGCGGAGGTTGTGGGGGATCGAGCCGTAGCACGCCCTACCGAGTTCAGAACCAGTACCTCTGAACCAACCCGAAACGGAGTCCTTCTCATATTTCTCGTTTCTTATCTGCGACCGTGTACTTTGGTGCAATCTCTTTTCATTTTGCATTGAGATACGAAGGATCATTATTGATTAGGCATCAAACGCTTATATTCATCGGCTCCCCACGTGGTTTGTGTTCAGACGGTGCTGACTGCTAGTATAAACTACTGGGGGTTACTTTTGAACTGAAACTAAAGGTGCACTCGCAATGGTGATCGGGATGGAATTTCTTAAGCAGGGGGTCGAAGATGTCAAGATTGTATTGGTCTTGTTTAATCGTTCCCGGCTTCGTAATTACGAACCATTCGGTGGTAAGTCGGGTAATGCGAGTAATTTAAGGATTTTTCTAGTATGGCTTAATAATCGGGGAAAGCTCGATATTAAAGAAAATAACGCACAGATTTGCTCATTTCATTGATTTGCTAAAAGGGATACAACGGAATTGAAAGTACACTGAAATGAAAAGTACCTCTCCCACACTATATCAGACATTGTCCTCAATGTTGTGATATAATTGCGGTACAAATACAGTACAAGACTAAAACTGAAAAACAACATAAAAGTAAACTACTGCTGCTGAGGACCGCGGGCTCGGCCTCTGGTGCGAGAGCGGCGTCTGGAGGGAGTCGCGTCGGGATCAGAGCCGGTGCCGGAGGTAGCAGTAATGCTGATGCGGAGCGCCTCGAGCTCGCCGAAAAGTTCTCCAAACCGCTCATTAGTGGCCTCCTGGTTGGCAGCAATGGTGCCGAGCAGAGCGTCATAATGTGCCTTCTGCTGACGCTCTAGTGCTGCGTTCATCAGGTTCTGCTGATGAATCGCAAGTAGGATGTCCTCAAGTGTGACGGCGGGAGCAGGGGGCTGTCGGGTGGAAGTCTCGGGGATGTCCTGGACATGCTCAGCTGCATCCATGGCGTCCTGCATCTCGTCCACTGGGGCGTCTGGCTGATCATCATGTACCGGGGCGTGATCCGCAGCAGCTGGTAAGGCAAAGAGCCAGTTGGCTCGGTTTGCTGGGTCGATGCGTGTGCGGGACGGCAGAGTGATGTGGTAGAAAACGGTGCCATTGACAACAGGGCTGTACCTGCCATCCTCTCGCTGCGCGATCAGGTGGGCGGACCGGCAGTAGCTCATGGTCAGGAAATCGGCGGCGAGGTGCGGCAGATCAGCGAGCGCGTCACCAAGCCCCAGCTGAATGGCGAGGGTGGTGACAATGCCGCCAATGAAGAACGGGGATGAGCCTCGGTGCGCAATGGCCTGGATGTGGTAGAGCATAAAGGGGGCAGCGTTGATTGGCTCGTCATGAAGGGCACAGTATAAAAACAGAAGCTCCTTTGAGTTGAGCTTGTGGTTGCTCTCTCTAGCAAAGATTGTGTTGCAGATGACCCGGTGAAAGTAGCGGATAGCCGGGTTGTGGATGTGTGTGGCGTTGAGGCTCTGGAAGGTGGTCGCACGGGTGTTGGTAAGGTCGTGCCACAGTGTGAATGCTTGTTCACTGAAGTTGTCGGGCACGCGACGGTGGGCCTCGGTGCCGTGCTCGAAACCTAACAGCTCGGCGATCCTAGTTTGTGTGAGGTTGAACTCCCGGCCAAGCAGTCTGAATGTTACGATGCCGGTAAGCTGACTCTGAGAACCGGGAGGGGTGATGTAGCTGTAGGAGCTGAGGAACTCCAGCGTCAGAAGTTCGAAAGTAGGCTGTGGCTGACGACAGAGGTCCCACAGGCCGACCTTCTGCAGTAGGCTTTGAACGCTGGACAACATACCGAGTTCTTGCAGACAGTCAGTGGCAATGTACCGGGTGGGTTGCAGACCGCGATTCTGGAAGCGGACGAAACGGTCTCGCTGGGTTACTCCGGCTTCTCCTTCTCTGAAAATGATGGAATCCATAACATGCAAGAGTGAAGAGTGAGGGTGGGAGGATTTTGTGAGGTTTTGGGAGAAGAGTGGTAGAATGAGGGAGATTGATGTTCGGGTTAAATACGGGACAGTTGAAATGAATTGGTTGATGGTAATGGTGGATTAATGGGGTAGTGGAGAGGTTATGGCGGTTTTGGAATGAGTGGGTAATGTTTTGGGTAGGTTATGGATGGAGAAGAAGAGTGGACACGATGAGAAACAGTTCTGTTTCTCACGATCTCTGTAATAGAGGTCGTCACGGTCGTGACATAGGCGTGACGGTCGTGACACGCTAAATGAGCACGTCACGATCGTAAGTGGGGCGTGACGACCGTGAGGCTGTGTTGTGCTGAATAATTCCCAGAAAAGCACATTGTCTCACGTTATTTATAAATTAATAATAATTTATTTTATTTAGTAGCACTTATATTAACACACACCATATTATATAGCAATTGCAACACAGTAGTATACGAACCTAAGATAAAATAGTGTAGTCATACAGTATATGGTCACACAGTGTATAGAAAAGAAATAGAAAAATTATATAAGCTGCTAAAATGAAGAATTAATTGAAATAAAAAGTGCATGGCATAAAGAAAAACTGAAGTTACATAAACTCAAATTATGTTATGAAATCGTTGCGAAAGATAAATTTAACTGGAAATGAAAATAATGATAAAAAATAATGAGAAAAGAATTAATAAACTAAATCACTGATAGCCGGTTCAAAGGCGTTTCTTCAGGTCTTCGATGGCGGAGTCCAGATGATAGAATTGTTCGCAGGCCATGTCAGTCAATCCCACGATGTCCAATCGCATACTCTTAATGTCTTCTCTGAATAGATTAATGTCAGTTTGATAGGCATTGAGAGTGTGCATGATGTTCTGCAAGTTGTTAGCGTACTCTCCGTGATTCGCTCCAGGGGTTTCATGAACTTTGTCAGTTGGGTCAATGTCATGGTATCCAGGAGGTGTCTCGGGGTCAGTTTCAACAGCGGTCATTATATCATCTGTTATCCTGTGAGACTGAGGTGTTTTAGGAGTGGCTGGATAATCAGGTGGGTTTAACTCATAAAGCCAATTATCCTTATTATGAACACTTACTTTAGCATGATTGGGCAATGTAAACAGGGTGACTACTTTGTTCCGGATCAGGTACTCAAAAGGTGGGCGTCCTAAATTCCTTATGATATGTCTGTTGAAGCAGAATTTAAGATTCATCAGGCGTATGGTTCCCAGACGGGTGCACCTGTCCAGTTGGTACCTAAGTCCTAAGGCATCAGCAATCATGGTTACAAGACCTCCTACCACTATAGGTAATTCAGGTTCTTCTTGGATGCGGGTGAAGGTTTGCATCATGAAAGGTACGCCATTAACAGACTGTCCAGTATTAAAACATGACATAATAAATAATTCATCCTTAGAGACTCCGGTAATGTTTTCTTCTTTTCCAAAGAAGGTATGGGCGAGGAATTTGTGGAAGTAACGGAGAGTAGGGTTATGGATCTCATCATTGTTCATGTCATTTGGTTCAGGGTGGTAGTTTCCGGTCAGAGTTCCCCAAAAGAAATCTAGCTCCACATCCATCAATTCTACCTGTGTGGTAGTATAGGCAAAAGGTCCACTAGGGAATCCTAACAGGTCAGCTAGTTCTTTATGGTTAAAGTCGTATTCTATTCCAAATAGGCGGAAACTAATGAATCCTTTCCTAGAACCAAAACCGTGCTCAGGTAGGTAAAGTAGGGAACTAAGGAACTCAAGGGTGAGCTCTCGGTAAGTCGCAAACTTGTGTTGGATCATTGCATTCTCCCATCCGAGTCGGTTGAACAGGTACATGACACTATCATGTATACCTAAGGTTTCCATAGTCTTTTCATTTGGGTACAGGGTCAAATCCATTTGCCTCTGTGATAACTCTTCGAACTTTATTCTTTGGTTCCTACCTCTAAATTTGGTTTCCATATAGTTAATAGGTTGGTTAGCCATGGTCAGTGAAAATACGGTGGAAACAATTCAGTGGAAAAGACTTTAGAAAATCTGTAAAAAGTGATTTAGGATAAAAATAAGAAAATGAAATGCTAAAATGTAATGGCTATAATAGTAATGTAAAATAAAACTAACAAAACAATTTAAACAAATAGTAGTAACAATAATTAAAAATGCTCAAAAAGAAAAGAATAGTTTAAAATAGGTAAATAAGTGAATGGGTTGCCTCCTACTAAGCGCTGTTTTTATTGTCAAAAGCCTGACGTAACGCTGAGGTTTAGACTAATCAGGGGAATTAGCGGACAATTTCAAAAGTTTTAGATCATTCGTATAGTCTCTATTTTCAACTTTATGATAATGTTTTAGGCGCTGTCCGTTTACTATGAATGGTTCATTGTTCCTACCCTTGATTTCTATTGCTCCACTTGGGAATACTTTAGTTATATCAAAGGGTCCTGACCATCTAGACTTTAATTTTCCAGGAAAGAGCCTAAGTCTTGAATTAAAGAGGAGTACAACGTCTCCCACACTGAATTCTTTCTTAGATAGGCGTTTATCATGCCATCGCTTGGTTCTTTCCTTATATAGCTTAGCATTTTCATATGCATCTAACCTTAATTCTTCTAATTCGTTAATGTCTAGGATTCGCTTTTCTCCTGCAGCGTTATAGTTCATATTGAGAGTTCTGATCGCCCAATAAGCCTTGTGTTCTAGTTCTACTGGGAGGTGACAAGATTTTCCATAAACTAGTTTGAAAGGTGTAGTACCTATGGGAGTCTTGTAAGCGGTCCTATAAGCCCATAGAGCTTCATTAAGTTTAGATGACCAATCTTTCCGAGATATGGCGACAGTCTTTTCTAAGATTTGTTTAATCTCTCTGTTTGAGACTTCGACCTGTCCACTTGTTTGTGGGTGATATGGTGTAGCCACACGGTGTCTCACTTCATACTTAGATAGTAATTTGTCAAAGATTTTTGAAATGAAGTGTGAGCCACCGTCACTTATGACGAGTTGAGGTACACCAAATCTGGGAAAAATTATGTTTTTGAAAAGCTTTATTACTACTCGTGCATCGTTTGTAGGAGAAGCTATGGCTTCAATCCATTTCGAGACATAATCAACAGCTACGAGTATGTAATTATTACCGAAAGATGATGGGAATGGTCCCATGAAATCTATTCCCCAGACGTCGAAGATTTCTACTTCCAAAATTCCCTTTTGGGGCATTTCATCTCTTCTTGAAATATTTCCGGTGCGTTGACACCGATCGCAACTTATAACAGCGATGTGGACATCCTTCCATAGATTAGGCCAGTATAAGCCGGCTTGCAAGATTTTTGCACAAGTCTTGGAAGTGCTTGCATGTCCACCATAAGGAGATGAATGACATTGGGCAATGACATCTTCTATTTCTTCTTCGGGAATACATCGGCGAAAGATTCCATCTGGTCCTCGTTTGAACAATAATGGTTCATCCCAATAGTACTGTTTTAGGTTATGAAAGAACTTCTTTTTCTGCTGATAGGTTAGGTCGGGTGGAAGAGCTCCTGCGGCTAGGTAGTTGACAATGTCAGCGTACCATGGCAGTCCTACAGTTGTCTGTATTATTTCCACGGGTTCTGGTTCATTTATCTCTAACTGCGCTAGGTCGCTTCCTATTTGTGCTATCAGCTGTTCATACGGAAAATCATCGTTAATCGGCACTTGTTCGGGTTTAATACCTTCTATTCTAGATAAATGGTCCGCTACGACGTTTTCAGTACCTTTTTTGTCTTTTATTTCTAGATCAAACTCTTGTAAGAGTAAAATCCATCTTAAGAGTCTTGGCTTAGCATCCTTCTTAGTTAATAGATATCGGATAGCAGCGTGGTCTGTGTAAATGATTATTTTCGCTCCAACTAGGTAAGAGCGGAATTTGTCAAGCGCAAAGACAACTGCTAGCAATTCTTTTTCTGTAGTGGCGTAGTTCATCTGGGCAGAATCCAAGTTTCTACTCGCATAGTAAATCGCATGGAGTTTCTTTTCTTTTCTCTGACCCAGGACTGCGCCCACAGCATAGTCACTCGCATCGCACATGATTTCAAAAGGTAATCTCCAGTCAGGGGGTTGCATGATTGGTGCGGTGATGAGGGCTGTTTTTAGAGTTTCGAATGCTTTAAGACAATCTTCATTGAATATGAACTCAGCGTCTTTCATTAATAAACCAGTAAGAGGTTTAGTAATTTTCGAGAAATCTTTGATGAATCGTCGGTAAAAACCGGCGTGTCCTAAAAAGCTTCGTATTTCTCGAACGGTTTTAGGAGGTTGAAGATCTTTTATTACTTCAATCTTAGCTTTATCGACTTCAATTCCCTTATCTGATATTACATGACCTAATACTATTCCTTCGTTGACCATAAAATGACATTTCTCCCAGTTAAGCACGAGATTCACTTTTACACATCTTTCTAACACCATTTCCAAGTTCGATAAACATCCTTCAAAGCTTTGCCCGCATACAGAGAAGTCGTCCATGAACACTTCCATGATGTTGTCTATAAAATCTGCGAAGATTGACATCATACATCTTTGAAAGGTTGCAGGAGCGTTGCATAATCCAAAGGGCATTCGCCTATAAGCGAATGTTCCATAAGGACATGTGAATGTAGTCTTCTCTTGATCATCAGGATGGATAGGGATTTGGAAAAATCCTGAGTAACCATCAAGGTAACAGAAGTAAGAATGCTTGGCTAATCGTTCTAACATTTGATCTATGAAAGGTAGTGGGAAATGATCTTTCCGAGTGGCTTTGTTTAATTTACGATAATCTATGCACACTCTATATCCCGTCACTACTCTTTGCGATATCGATTCGCCTTGAGCGTTTTTCACAACAGTGATACCTCCTTTCTTTGGCACTACATGTATTGGACTAACCCATTCACTATCAGAGATTGGATATATTATCCCGGCATCTAATAATTTCTTGACTTCTTCCTTTACTACAGTGCTAAGGGTTGGGTTAATTCTTCTCTGAGATTCTCTGGAGGTTCTGCAATCTTCTTCAAGCAGAATGCAATGCATGCAAACTGAAGGACATATTCCTTTGAGATCAGATATGTTATATCCTAATGCAGTTGGATATTTCTTCAAAACATCTAAAAGTTTCTTTGTTTCTATGGTTCCTAAACTGGAATTCACTATAACTGGTCTTTTACATTCAACGTCTAAGAATTCGTACCTTAGGTTATTAGGTAAAGTTTTTAATCCTAATGTAGGTTTATCTTTACTTGGCATGGGATCCGGTGTAAGTGCTAAACTTTCGCTTAGACTATCATCCTGATACGGTTTTTGCCAATTATCATCTTCGAGAATTGGAGGGATTTGAATTTTCATTATTTCAGAATAAGTGGTCTCTTCCAGTTCCATTTCTCTTACACATTCGTCAATTACGTCCATTAGATAGCATGTATCCTCTATAGCTGGTGATTGTAAGAATTGTGTTAAAACAAATTCAACTTTCTCTTCACCTACTTCAAAGGTTAGCTTTCCTCTTTTTACGTCTATTATAGCTCCGGCGGTAGCTAAGAATGGTCTTCCTAGTATGATAGGTGTAGTTGAGTCTTCAGAGATGTCCATGATTATAAAATCAGTAGGAATGTAGAATTGTCCTATACGTACTGGGACGTTTTCTAGTATGCCTACAGGATATTTAACAGAGCGATCGGCTAGTTGAACAGACATTTTAGTTGGTCTTAGGTCTCCCATGTCTAGCCTTTTGCAAATCGTTAAGGGCATAACACTGATACTGGCTCCTAAATCGCATAGAGCTTTGTCAATGACGAATTTTCCTATTACACAGGGTATAGAGAAACTTCCTGGATCTTTTAGCTTAGGAGGCATATTATTCTGAATTATGGCGCTACACTCGGCAGTAAGTGTAACTGTTCCGTTATCCTCTATCTTTTTCTTATTGGATAAGATTTCTTTTAAAAACTTGGCATACGAGGGTATTTGGGTAATTGCTTCTGTAAATGGAATAGTAATATTCAACTGTTTCAGAAGTTCGACAAATTTCTTAAATTGACCCGTCGTCTTGGAACTTATTAATCTTTGAGGGTACGGAATTGGTGGTTTATAGGGTGGTGGAGGCACATAAGGTTGTTCTTTCTCCACTACCTCTTGACTTTCATCTTCCTTTTCTTCTGGATCATTCACCACTTCAGTCGGGTTATCCGGTTTTTGGTACATGGCTGGATTGTCAAGTCTTGGATCGGTAGGTCCGTCAAGTTCCTTGCCACTTCTTAATATTACAGCGTTAGCATGTCCTTTCGGATTAGGTTGAGGTTGTCCAAGGAATACTCCAGCTGGTGCAGCAGTAGGTGCTTGTTGTTGAGCTACTTGTGAAATCTGAGTTTCAAGCATTTTGTTATGTGTAGCTAATGCATCTACTTTGCTCACTAATTGTTTAATCTGCTCACTAGTGTGAATGTTTTGGTTTAAGAAGTCCTTGTTTGTCTGAGATTGGCTAGCTATAAAGCTCTCCATCATCAATTCAAGGTTCGATTTTCTAGGGATATTAGGAGCAGTCTTTTGATATCCTGGTGATGTAGCTGGTGCTTGACCTGGTGCGTAATAAGCATTGTTATTCTTATAGGAGAAATTCGGATGATTCTTCCAACCTGGGTTGTATGTGTTTGAGTAAGGGTTTCCTTGAGCATAATTCACTTGATCAGTGGGAGTTCCTGCCAATAGTTGACAATCAGAGACTTCGTGTCCTGGGACTCCACATAACTCACAGTTAGGTGTTACTGCAGCCACGGTGGCTGCAGGTGTTATGGCCAAGTTGTCGATCTTTTGGCTTAGTTGGTCAAACTTCGCATTGACTTGGTCCATACTACTTACTTCGTACATACCTCCCTTTGTTGGTTTCTCAGTTGCGACTCTCTCGCTTCCCCAAAGGTAATGATTCTGAGCCATACTTTCGATAAGTGCATAGGCATCATTATATTCTTTGTCCATCAATGCACCACCCGCGGCAGCGTCAATTGTCATTCTTGTATTTTACAAGAGTCCATTATAGAAGGTATGGATGACCATCCATTCTACTAATCCATGATGTGGACAAAGCCTAAGTAGATCCTTATAGCGTTCCCAAGCTTCGAATAATGATTCACTTTCTCTTTGCTTAAATCCGTTGATCTGAGCTCTCAGCATAGCTGTCTTGCTAGGTGGAAAATACCTATTCAAGAAAACTCTCTTAAGTTGTTCCCACGTAGTTACTGAGTTCGAAGGCAGAGATTGAAGCCATGCTCTTGCTCTGTCTCGAAGAGAAAAAGGAAATAAACGTAGTCTAATAGCTTCTTGGGTAACTCCATTGGCTTTTACGGTATCTACATATTGCACAAAGATCGAAAGATGAAGATTCGGGTCCTCGGTAGGATTTCCGGCGAATTGATTTTGTTGCACGGCTGATATCAATGATGGTTTTAGTTCGAAATCATTTCGGTTGATAGCCGGTGCTGCAATGCTTGAATGTGGTTCACCTTGCGAAGGATTAGCGTAATACTTGAGTGGATGAGTTTGTTCTTCAGCCATTCCTGCGTTTTCTGATTTTACGACTGGTTCAGGCGGATCTAATTGAAGATCTGGAATGTTGGAATTATTTTCGAAATCGAGTATACGTCTTCTTACGTGTAAGAAGCGTTCCGATTCAGGGATTAGAGGTTGCAAGTCTTCGCTTTTGGAGCGAGTACGTGGCATACACTCGGAGATTAGATTAAATTAAATAGTTGATACCTTAGTCTAGACAATGCTACCTAAGTGCGCTAGTAACTAAATTAAGGAATCCCCGGCAACGGCGCCAAAAACTTGGTGGGCTAAAGACGTGTCTACTTATGCGTCTAGCGGTATCTTACTGCAAGTGCACAGCCTATCGAAGTAATATTTAAGATTATCGATCCACAGGGATTCTATCGTTACTTAGTGCTAGATGAACTTCTAGTTTAGCTAAGGCGAATAGTTATCACGATTGTTGTTGGTTTTCTAAGACTATTGAAGGCGGAATTAAATTCAAGTTTTTAATAAAATAATACTAAAACGGTCGGTATGTAATTATACTAACTTAGGTGGGTCAATCTAACCTAGGCTTATAAAGATGTTCACTTAATCTATTCGGTAGAGATTACTAGTTTGAATACCCTCAACTCACACTCTCGTGGTCTTGAATCAGATCTTATCCCTAAAGCCCTATGCCTGCTCTCGCTAGCCCATAAGTGTTTAGAGGTAATTTTTGGAAACTAAATAATTCTAATTTATCTTAAAGCGCTCTCGCTGTATTTAATTTAAATGCCTAACTTTAGCTATCTGGTTAAAATCTCACACTCTCGTGGTCTTGACCCAACCTAATACCCTTTTCTCACTCTCGTAACGAAAATGTCGAATTCAATTAAAAAGCATCAGCCAGAATGTTAAGCGATTAATTATTTTAGCCCATGGTTATATTTTACCGGTTAAGTTGGTTATAACTACATACCGCCCTAAGGTATTTAGCTACTCATCGAGGTTAAATCAGACTCAGAGTTAAATATTGACTTACTAATGGCAGAAAAATAAATAGACATTATAAATAAATTAAATTGCAATAATTGAAAAACCTGATTAACAAATATCTGAGTAGACTCCTTCTTCCACAGACCGGAAGGCTTGGAGTAGGCGGAAATAAAAATTAAAACGAATGCTGAAGGCTGGAAACAAATAAAAGTATAACAATTCCCTAATGTTGGAAATTGTTACACGGTTGGTTTGGATATAAATAAAATAAGACAGGAAACAAAATAATGCTGGAAAAATAATTCTGGTGGTAAGGTAATTCGGTAGAGCTTCCGCAGGAAATTTGGATAATGAAGTCTGTCCCTGAGTTCTCCTGAGCTGGTCCTATTTATAGAGCTTCCAATGGGCTGGTGCCTTGGTCTTTTGCTTTTTGGGCTTTGCTGAAGTGGTTGAGAAAATGTTGGAAAGTGGCAGCAGAAAATGGGAGAAGTCTTCCTCACGTGCTGCCTTGAGGAGAATTACTAGGAGGAGTGGTCTTCAGTGGTGGCTTGACGTAGTCTGAGTCAAAATCAAGTTATATCCTTGTCACGGGCGTGACAAGGTCTTCACGCTCGTTATTTGATGATTTCAAGTGTCACGGTCGTGACCACTTCCTCACGGTCGTGATGGCCCAAAGCAAGGTGTCACGGTCGTGACACCCTTGTAACGACCGTGGCCGTAACAAATTATGCAGACTTTTTGCAGGATTCTGTCTTGCTTCATTTCTTGTGGTTTCTTTCGTTCTTTTCTTCTTAATTCATGATTTGGCCTCACATAACGATGTACCTGCAAAATAGTAAGAAAAACTCGAGGAATCGAGCGTTAAAACGGTGAATGCGCGATAAAAGTCAATGAAATCTAGCGATATAATCGATGCGTTTTCTCGTCATCAAAGACATCCCATTCCCCCCTTTTTTATGTTGTATGTCTTTTTTTTTTATAGTTTATATTTTCTTTTATTTTCTTTATTTTATTTTATAAATTTATTTTATTATTGTATTTTATGATGTAATAATTGCTAATTAAACCTAAGTTAAATCATCTCAATTAAACCAATTTTTTTAGATTATTAAAATTAAAATCATAATTTAAGTTTAAAGCTTTTCTGTAATTAAAATATTTTTTTTGAAATAAAACCAATAAAATTATTTTTTTCTTAATTAAAACAAAATTTTCTTAATTAGAACATTAAAATTAAAACAAATTTTTCTTAATTAGAACATTAAATTTAAAACATTTTTTAGAACCTTAATGTTTGTAAAATATAAACCATTTTATTAGTTTAAAATTCACATCTTTCTACCTTAGGATTAGAATCTATTTTATCAAGACTAACATCAAGCCATTTTAATAAAATTCAAGTTAATTGTTCTCTTTTAAATAATAAAAAATCAAACATAAAGAGTTCCTGGTTTTCCCGTTCAAGTGTTGTCTGACTATCGTTATTTTCTATTTATTTCCGCGTACTGATCCATGTTTGGTGTTCATATTTCAATTTTTCAATTGTAATCACGCGAGGCTATCGTCGCTTTATTTCCGTATATTTTGTTATGGTTGTAATTTACGCGAGTGATCGTCGCGATGCACTTTTTCTTTATTGCTTTCATTATTTTTTGTACTTTAATTCCGCCATATAATAATTCATCTTTTGCATTATTCGCCGTCAAACCCTCCGAAGGATTAGGTCCAGCAGTTTGACCGCCGAGTCAATAACCCTAATCTTTGACCATTTCAAAACCCTAATTTGCCTAGGCGTTCCGCCGTGGACGAAAATATCCTTTACCCTAGCATTAGGTCAAGGAGTCGTCGCACTCCGTTTTAGGATTTCCCGTCGTGGAACATTTAGTTTGCCCTATTTTCAATTCAACTATTTCAACGTAGAAATAGGAGTCGCCGCACTCCACATAAGCCCTTCCATATGAACGCTTACTCCCCATGGAATCTTGACCACAGTCAAGAAGTTTCTAGCCTCCCTTTCAAGGGGAACTACGACTACTCTGATTCCATCCTCTACCTTGGATACGTAGGCACAAGATGCGAGTCTTGGAGAGTAAACTTAGGACTAACCCTTAGGTCTTTTAGTCACTCTTAACCCTTAGCTCAGTATATATCTTCAAGCAAATAATTAAGCAAAATAGTAACAGTAAACAAAAGGTTCCTGTAGAGTACTACAGAAGTTTAGGGTGCTAATACCTTCCCTAAGCTTAACCAACCCCTTACCTAGATCTCTCTCCGCATTATTTACGATGCAAAAATTAGGTTTTCCTTCTTTTGACATTTTCCTTCGGATAAATCAAAGATCGGTTGTGACCTAAAGATGTGATTCAAACTAATTAATAGTTTGATATCCTATTCTCACCGCAACAGAATGCATGAGGATTTTACACTGTCATCCAATAGAAATATATTAATCTGCCATATCATGCATTTAACTTAAAATTTACAATCTGATATGGCGGGATGCATGAGAGAGAGAGAGAGAGAGAGAGAGAGAGAGAATTTAGTTGGTATGCAGTGATAGTGTAAAATGATTTTACACTGTCATCCAATAGAAATATATTAATCTATCATGTCATACATTTAACTTAAAATTTATAATCTAATATGGTGAGATGCATGAAGGTGATTGGTTGATAGTGTAAAATAATTTTACACTTTTAGTACATACCAATTATATATATATATATATATATATATATATATATATATATATATATATATATATATATATATATATATATATATATATATATATATATATATATATATATATATATATATATATATATATATATATATATATATATATATATATATATATATATATATATATATATATATATATATATATATATATATATATATATATATATATATATATATATATATATATATATATATATATATATATTTGAAATTGAGAGTTGTTAGGGGTCACCCATCACAATAAGGAAAGAGCGCCAAAATAGGTTGACAAAGGTTTCCATTTGCGATGGGATATCCCTTCACCAATTTAATAAATGTATTTTTGCGAGGGGCTTCCCCTCACCAATGATAATGCTTTAGTTAAATCAGCATGCAAAAGCATTCATTCATATGCCAAAGCCTGCTACGTGATAGAAAAGGGGTCTGCAACATGTCAACACTGGCTAGAGGCAGCCTCTCGCAAATATTATCCTCATTTATTGCGTGGGTTAGCCCCCTCGCTAAATGCATACATGTGCTCCTATAACAGCCTAAATCTGGCACATCATTATTTTGCTAGGGATGACCCCTCGCAAAATATTACCATTATTGCACGCGTGGGGATGCCCCTTGCAAAAGGCGTACCATAAATCCCCAATTCTTTCTCATTCCCGGACACAATCTCACTTATTCTCTCTCAATTTTATTTTGCTCTCTCTCATTTTTCTTCCACCCTTCTTCTTTCATTTTTCATTAAAACAACATCATCAAACATCGATTTAAGTAAGTTAAGATGTATTTCAACAACTTATTAACCATTGGAATTCGGATACCTTTAAGAAAGTATCTGAAATAGAAAAAAAAACAGAGCATCTAAAGTTGGTGGCCGCAACTACGCAGTAGGAAGTACTAGTGTTGTTGAAATTACACATAGGCTGGTAAATTTATTTATGTTCTTACTTACATTTTCATTTAGAATTTAGATTAAAACTAACTATTTTTTCACTTATGTTTCATTTCATTAGAATGATGAGTTGGATAGAACTCCGATGCTTAATGAGATCCATCTAGAGACTCATATCAAGAAAAATGGGGAGTATGATAAAAAAACTTGCACTTTCTTTATCTAAGCATCCTGAGTTACCTCCACCGCCACCGGGATATCCCGCTGATCCTTGTCTAGGTTTTCGGACTTGGTATGATGTTGCTCGCATGAAGAAGAAAAATGGGAAAGTGTATGGTGTTGGAGGGTATGCCAAAACAGTTAAGCAGTGTCATAGAAGTTTCAGAATGAGACTTGATGATGAAGAAGGATCATCATGCCCACCTATATTAACCGCTGATATGATTGAAACTGTGAGAAACATGGCACAAAACAAGGCAACAGATGAAGCAGCGACAAGACAAGCAGAGATGAAGTAAATGAGGAGAAGACAAGCATAGATTAAGGAAGAATTGAGGAGGAAAACATCAGAGTATGAGGAAGCAATGCGGGTTGCAAATAAGCGTGCACAGAAATTTGAACAATTTAATAGATAAAGATGTCTGCTGAGTCAGAAAGTCTAAATCAAATTTCGACCTATTTGGCTAAAAACAAACGAAAAGCGGTACTCGAAAAGGAAAAATATAGAAATACCGCCAATAATACATGTACAAATGGCCGACAAGGTCAGACAATAGCTTCAGAAAGCCGGAGGCTCGACTGCATTTACGACGACGAGCCTTTGGAGTTTGAGGAAAACCCAACCTACGACTTGTAGAAAATACAGGCGCAAGATCCACTCAAAGAGATCGATTTAGGGGAAGGAACCACAAATAGACTTACATACGTAAGTACGAAAATTGGCTCGAAGATGAGAGCCAAGCTGATTGAGATATTGAAAGAGTACAAGGATTGTTTTGCCTGGGATTACACCGAAATGCCAGGGCTAAGTCGGGAGGTTGTAGAACACCGCTTGTCCATCCAACCCGGGAGGAAACCAGCTAAGAAACAACCACGTAGATTCGCCCCAGAAGTTACACTGAAAATCAAGAGGGAAATTGAAAGGTTGCTACAAAGTCGCTTCATCCGCACAACAAGATATGTTGAGTGGTTGGCGAACATAGTCCCGGTTGTCAAGAAAAATGGCACCCTGAGAGTTTGCATTGACTTCAGAGACTTAAATAGTGCCACCCCTAAAAATGAGTATTCAATGCACGTGGCGGAGATGTTGGTCGATTCAAGCGTTGGTTTTGAGTATCTAAGCATGCTCGAAGGATATTCTAGATATAACCAGATCTTCATAGTTGAGGAAGATGTTCCTAAAACGCCGTTCCGATGCCCATGGGCATTAGGAACTTATGAATGCGTGGTAATGCCATTCGGTTTAAAGAACTCCAGTGCAACGTATCAAAGGGCTTTAAATGCTATTTTTCAGGATTTCATTGAAAAATCCATGCAGGTATATATTGGCGACATAGTCATAAAATCATCGTCAGAGGTCGGCCATTTGGACCACCTTCGACGCTCATTTGAGAGGATGAAAAAATATGGATTAAAAATGAACCTACTAAAATGTGCTTTTTGCGTACATGCAGGAGATTTCCTAGGTTTTGTGGTTCATAAGAAGGGCATCAAAATAAATCAGAACAAAACAAAGGAAATTTTGGACCTCAAGCCTCCTTCGTTGAAAAAGCAGCTCCAGTCATTGCTAGGGAAGGTTAACTTCTTGCAAAGATTTATATTAAATCTAAGTGGAAAGACAAAAGCATTCTCACCATTATTGAAAGTCAAGAAGGAAAGCGAGTTCTGCTCGGGACGGGAGCAACAAGAGGCTTTCGAAACCATTAAAGAATATCTCATAAAGCCTCCGGTTTTGTTGCCACCAAGTCCAAATAAAAATATGAAGTTATACATTGCAGCGTCTGACACAACTATAGGAAGCATGTTAGCTCAGGCGGACAATAATGGCGTCGAAAGGCCCATTTATTACCTTAGTCGAATGTTAGTTGATGTTGAAACTAGGTATTCCATGATTGAGAAGTTATGTCTGTGTTTGTATTTTTCATGTACTAAATTAAAACAATATATTAAACCAGTCGAAGTTCACGTTTCATCACATTTTGATGTTATCAAACATATGTTGTCAAAACCCATTTTGTACAGTCGAGTTGGAAAATAGGCTCTGGCACTAACTGAATTCTCCCTTACCTATGTCCCTCTGAGGGCCGTGAAGGGGAAGATAGTGGCAAACTTTATGGTCGACCGCACAATGGTCGAACAACTGCTTTGCACGGTCAACACCGACCCCTGGAAGCTATACTTTGATGGGTCGAGCCACAAAAAATGGAGCCGGAATAGGCGTTCTAATAATTTCCCCTCAGGTTCATCCAACCAAGTTTAAGTGTAAGGTCAAAGAAAGATGCTCCAATAACGGGGAAGAATACGAAGCCTTGATCGTCGGATTGAGAATTCTCAAAAGACTAGGCGTCAAGAGCATCGAAATTAAGGGCAACTCTGAACTGGTCATTAGACAACTCACCAAAGAATATAAATGCGTCAACAACCATCTGGTGATGTACCTCACGATGGCGAAAGATTGTTGGAACACTTTGAGGTAGTCAATATTGCGCACGTGCCCAAGATAAACAACCAAGAAGCTAATGAGCTGGCACAAATCGCCTCTGGGTACAAAGTCTTAGAAGACAGGTTGAAAGAATTCATTGAAGTTAAAGGAAAAGTAATATCCAAATCATTTGGTATGCAGGAAGATAGAGAAATGGGTGACCCAACAGAAATTTAGAGCAACCATTGGGTGAGTGGCGTAGTCTGTGTGGTGGACGACTTATCCCCGACGGATTGGCGAAGGCCACTAGTTGAATATCTAAAAGGACCAACGACGACTACTGATAGAAAAACCAGATATCAACCATTAAGTTACATTCTAATGGGGAACGAGCTATTTAAAAAGACACCATAAAGGGTGTTACTTAAGTGTCTAGGAGAAGCAGACACATACTTGGCAATATTAGAGGTGCATGGTGGGGCATGCGGAGCTCACCAAGCTGGAAAAAAAATGAAGTGAGTACTTATTCGACAAGGAGTCTACTGGCCAAGGATGCTCAAAGACTGCATAGAGTTCGCAAAAGGTTGCCAAGATTGTCAAAATCATGCTGGCTTACAACGGGTGCCAGCGGATGAACTATATGCTGTAGTTAAGCCATGGCCTTTTTGAGGGCGGGCACTGGATGTAATCGGAAAGATTCAACCAGCCTCCACCAGACAACACAAATTCATCCTTGCTGGAATAGATTATTTCACAAAATGGATTGAGGAGGTGCCATTGTTAAAAGTAGACCAAGAGGCCGTCATTAACTTCGTCCGGAAACATATTTTGTACAGGTTTGGTACCCCTGAGACGATCACTACGGATCAAGGCTCAGTGTTCGTTGGCCAGAAAATGCAAGAATTTGCAGTAGAGGAAGGGTTTAAACTTGTTACCCTTACCCCCTATTATGCACAGGCGAACGACCAAGTCGAGGCAGCCAACAAGGTGGTAATTGGGATCATTAAGAAACACATTGCCCAAAAACCCAAGAATTGGCACCAGACGTTAGACCAGACATTGTGGGCTTGTCAAACATCTCCTAAGGAGTCTACCAGTTCGTCACCTTTTTGTTTGGTATTTGGACACGATGTTGTTTTGCCAGCAGAAGTCTGCCTCCAGTCATTGCGTATCTAGCGTCAACATGACATCCCGTCAGAGCAATATTGGAATATGATGATGGACGAGATGGTGGACCTAGACGAAGAAAGGATGGAGGAACTCGACATGTTGTTGCACCAGAAGGCTCGAGTAACCCAAGCATACAATAAGAAGGTCAAGAAGAAGGCCTTCATAGTCGGTGACTATGTTTGGAAGGCCATACTTCCGACGGATCGAAAGGACCAAAGGTTAGGGAAATGGTCCCCAAACTGGGAAAGACCATTCCAAGTGATCCAAGCATTTAGCAACAATGCTTATGAGGTCCAAGAAATTGGGAGAGACCGGCATGCCATCAAGATAAATGGGAAGTATTTTAAAAAAATACAGACCTATGCTACAAGAGATTCAGATTAAAAAATAATAATATTTCATTAAACGGCCGACGGTTGTGGACGGCCAACACAAGATACACAGAAATAAAAGGGAAACATGGTTACTCTGGGAACCTTAATTTAAAGCTTTCAAGCAAGGTCCTTTCTTGGTCCACCTGACTCTCTAAGATAAACTTCCTTTGACGCATTTTATCAATGGATGTCTTAATCTTCAAGGTAGCTTCGACATAAGCAATCCCTTTTGCCACATCCTGGTCGATAGCTTCCCTAGCTGGTAAAGGTGTTTCAGCATCTAGAGAAGCTTTCTCCTTTTCGACGTTAGCAATCTTTTGTTCCAGCTCCGCTATTTGGGCACGATAACCAGATATTTGCTGGTCGAGGGTGTGATGTTTGTCAGAGCGTGTTCATTGGGAAGCCTCATAATCTTTTAAGTTTTTTTCACAAACAAAGCTGAGATACCACTCCTGCTTCATCTGGTTAATCTTGGCTCGAATTTGGGCGTCGGCTTGTTTGCACACAGTCATATCCTTCGCCAGTTGAGTGAAGAAGGCCTCAAACTCGATCAAATATTCGGCTGTAGAGGCAGGCACATCGAATGTTGAAAGCACATCCAGAATCTTGAAGACGCCGCGAGCCACAGGGTCTTCAGCGGCTGCTTCTACAAATTTGTCCTTAAACAAGTAAGACCTTAATTCCTGCAGTTTGAGGGTGAAAGTGATATCCTCGACTGGGTCAACCGTGCTCTTCGACCCTGCAGGGGTAACGACCTCGACAGAGCCACGACACTTGAGGATGACTTTCAACGTTTCTGCAGGTTTCGACACTTTTGAGGCTAAAATCTCTTATGGGGTAGCATTAAATGTATCTTCGACGACACCCCCCGAAGGTGATAAAGTGTCAGCTGCATGATGAGCGCCCACACTCTCTTCTCTATGATTGGGAGCATTATTCTTGGTATTTGCCTCACATCAATAAAAACAACAGGGTTTTGTTTGGGAGTTTCCTCCATCGACGTCCTGGGGAATTCATCAATCTTTTGAGGGCTTAAAGGAGGTATAGTCTCAGCAGATTGACCAGCAGCGTTGGCAATAATGTCAGCTAATTTTGGCAAATCTGGGTTTTCTACATCCTGCGAAACAACCAAGGGAAAGGTCAATAAGAAAATACAGGACATACTCACACGCATAGCAGGCAGTGAAAAATTCTAAACACACATACAAGCATCAATATACAACACAACATCATGCACATGAATTGAAGATACAAACTCAATACCAGCAACAATACTGAATCGAAAAAGGTTGGAAAAGAGGGGAGCAATAAGTACCTTCGAAATCGACGACACCGTCGATATCGCCACGACGAAATTACTCCAAGGTAAGCAGTTTATGCTTAATTGGTAAAATGTTGTGGCGTTGTTTGCGATTTCACTTGATTTCCATCCCAATCGCATGATCATGAGGTAATTGCCTGCCTTTTGGAACCTTGACGGAAGGCGGAGGCGAAAGTGATGGTATACATGAGTAATAACTTACTCGCCGCCGCCGCCGACTAATGCCCATGGCGTTGCGGGTTTTCATTATTGATCACGAGCGATTTGAGAAGAGAGGGTGAAAAGAACGAGAGCGCGTGCAATATATATATATATATATATATATATATATATATATATATATATATATATATATATAGAGAGAGAGAGAGAGAGAAGGGTGGTGAAGAAACCGAAAGAGAAAAGGAAAGTTGAGGACATTCTATGGATGTTCTATTTTTTTTCTTTTTTTTTTTTGCAAAACTTGTTATTGTTGTTGAATTGGATGGGTTTGGGAGAGGCTCTGACCTTTTTTTTTTAAATTCCTCCATTTTTCTTTTGGTATCTCTATTGGGCTCTTAATGGCCCATGAGTTTCTTTTCTCAATTCTTTTTGTTGCAATTATGTTCTTTTTTTGTTGTATCTTAATTAGCTACTAACGTTAATTTAAATTTGATTTTGATACTTTCGATTTTTTTAATTCATGATTTATGACTTAATTTTGATTAAAATTTATGATTCATTATTAATTAAATCGTAAGATTAAGTCTTGGTACCCAAATCTTTGATTCATAATTACAAATTATGATCAAGGCTTAAAAGTATTGTTGGGTGCGATGTTTTTTTTCTATGATCTCAATACTTCGTTTAATTATTTATGGTGTCTGCTACTTTAGGTTTAGTTGCTTATCCATATGATTTGTCATGTTCCCTTAGGTTCTCGACTCAACTTTGTCTCTGGCAAATTGGATCAGAATAGATTATAGGTTTTGAACGCTTGCATGACAACATTAGGTAGCCTTTTCCTTGATCCTATCCTTAAGTTTTAGAATGAGGTTACATTTTCCGTTTCGTTTAAAACTAAAATCTCTTTTCCAAAAAAATCCAGAAAATATTTTAACTTATTTCTAACCTCTTTTCAAAATCTAAAAAAATATTTAACACATCTCAAATCTGTTCACTTCTTGGCTTTTCCGTTTAAATTTTTTAAAAAAGGACATGCTATCTAGCATCATCCATAAAAAAACATACAACAAATTAACCAAAAACATTTTTGACAAGAATTACGGAGTTCTGATTCCCTTTAGGATACGTAGGCACCGAGTTGCAAAACCCGAATGAACTCAATAATAAAAAAATCATTTTATTTTTCCCCTAAGAATTTATTCCCGCATTCCCTTAGCAAGTAAGCTTTTAGATACACACAACCTTTGATTATAACAACAAGAGTGCATTCTGTTGAGTACAACGGACGTGAGAGGTGCTAACACCTTCCTCTCGCGTAATAGACTCACGAACCCGAATTTGGTTGCGAGACCATGTTCATCCCCTTTTGAGGTTTTCTCGATGTTTTTCTTTCTCCGTTGGGATAAATAAAGCTCGATGGCGACTCTGTGTCTTTGCCAATTGTTTTTCGCATAGCGACAGGAAGCTGTGAATAGTCGACAACAAAGCAATATTTATTTTTATACTTATTTAAGTACAATTTAGTTTCAGTTCAAGGGGTCGCATTTTGTAACATGCAAAGGAAACACTCATAGTACCAGCGTATAAGAGAAACGAGTTACTTCTACACAAATGTATGCATGCATCCAACTTATATTCAAGTAATTTACTTTATAAGTCTTTTTCAATTCACTTTCCTTTCTAGTTTTTGTCTTGTTTTCTCATTTATTTATCTTAGTTACACGAACACAACTTCATTCAATTCCTTGTCTACCATTTCAAATGCAAACACTTAAATAACCACTACATACTTAACACTAAGTTTAGGATTTTGTAGCCGATCATGCAAATAACCTTTAATAAATGGTTAGAGATTGTTCGCTAGAAATCTGCGTGAATACTCATCAAACAACATTTTCTAAATTATTTTCATTTCATCACATATGTTATTAAATCATACCAATATATATGAGTTTTGCACTCAACTATATTTCAGTTATAAGTTCACATCTTTATAATAAGGTTTGTAACTAATCTAACTACTTACATAACAGATGTTTAACCAATTGTTTAACTAACTTTACTTACCACTCTAAGCTTGTTCTTCAAGTCTTGAAAAGCTGCAATTGATAAAGGCTCATAATGTCTACTAGTTATATGGAAGATGGAACATGTTGAATCTTGAGCTTGTTTTCCATTACTCGTTCTCTGAAAATGCGTATGTCTAGTTCAACATGTTTTTTTATAACATGTAGTATATGATTTTGAGATAGTAGACTTGCACTTAAGTCACCTCATAGTAAAGTTGGTGACAATATATGATTTTCCCCATCTTTATAAGAGATTCCAGCCATACTAACTCATATGTGGTATGTGCCAAGACTCTGTATTCCGCCTTAACCCTCAATCTAACAACCGAAGACTGCTTTTTGAAGCTCCACAAAATCAGTTTTGGGCCAATAAAAATGCAAGGACCAGCAGTGGATATTTTATCATCCAGATTATTTGCCAAGTCTGAATCACTGTAGGTTCTTAATGATAATTCTTGACTAGGATTTATAGGAGATAGGACTAAGCCATGTGTTGATGTATTACTCATGTATCTCACTATTTTCTTGACCATGCTCCAATGAATGTCTAGAGGGTTTGCCATAAATTAACAGGCTTTGTTCACACAGTATTGTTGTACCCCAAAATTTGACCGAACTCTCTGGCTTATGTTTTATTTCATTGCATCAGCACATACATAAGCATTGCATTGCATAGCATTTTGCATCTCACAGGGGATCAAGAAATGTGTGTCTAACAAAAATCACCAATGGTTTTTAACCTGATCAAGGAGGTTATATTCAAGTCACCAAGTGGTTACCTTTATCAGAGACAAGTCAAGGTCCTTGAAGACAAACAGATAAGCATATGCGGTTGTCAGGGGCAGAAAAATCAAAAATATATATGTTGCTTCCATCATAAGATTGAGCTGATTTGGATAGGTTTTGGTTGGGGTCCATTAAGTAGGAATGAGTGAAGTATATGTCGAAGTCTAGGTTTGACTTAATTCATCAGCAAGAAAGGGATCTATCTTGTTATCAAGGTCATGGTGCATTGATTTAAATGGTGCGTGACTAAAGCCCCAACCAGGGTTATGTGCAGTGTACCGAAGTTCATTTCTCAAGTCATAATATTTTGATTTTTCAAGAAGTGTTCCATGAAGGTTTCAACTCATCACGTTTTCGAATGGCAAACATCAAGAATGATTTGACAATTGACTCATGATTAAGTTTGTTCTGTGACTGACTTTAATGCTCAAGGACTAATTCAAAGTATCATCCAGGTCAGGGAAGATTTGAGAGTAATTTTAATTGAGAACACGCAATTATTTGTGATTTCAATTATGATTGCTTTCTAATCAAGAAATGGAATAAGTCGGGGCATTGCAGATTTATTTCAAAGACTTATTGTATTACTAAAACCTATGATTCAAGTAATTTGCAAGAGAATCACTAAAGAACCCATTATTTTGTTTCAAGCATATTACTTGAATTCATATACGTTCATCATAAAATATCATGACCAATACAAGAAATGTTACACAAAAAAAAACCATTTTCTCTCTCTCTCTCTCACTTCAACACACGCACACTCTCACTCCTATTCATTCTTTCTCTCTCTAGGAAAAAACCATTTCATTCTCTCTCTATTCTCTTCCGTTGTTGCGTATGATTACAGATCAAGCAACACCAACCATTTAGCCTCTAACGGTTCTATCATCTTTCCATGGCTTCTGCTCCTTTGTCTTTTTCTCCCTCTTCTTCCTCCAAACTATGCTTTAATTCTGACTGTAAAGACTTCAAGTCTGAAAGACCTAAGAAAGGTTGGAGGTTACATACCGGTGACCTAGCCGAACTTTGTGATCGATGCGGTTCTGCTTTTGAAGAAGGGAGATTCTATGACATTTTTCACGCAAATGCTTCCGGTTGGAGGAATTGTGAGACTTGTAGGAAGCGAATTCATTGTGGGTGTATTATTTCAAGTAACACCTTCGTGTTGTTGGATCCAGGAGGAATTGAGTGTTTTACATGTGTCCGCAAAAATATTATTTTGCCATCTAATCTGCCATGGCCGCAATCTTTATCTCTTCAAAATCGTTTATCAGAGAGACTTAGAGACATATCTGCCAAAAGTTGGAGTCAGTTAGCTGGATCAGGACCTGTACCCTGGAAGCAAGCACCCAATTTATTCAATTCAGCTTCTTCATCTGACCAGCATCCAGACAGGCACCCTGTTGTTGAGTTATCAAATAACTTCGACAAAAATTACGTCAATGAGAGGTTACCCACCTCATCTTTGGAAAAGAAAAATGAAGATTTTTCTGGAATTTCGACTAATTGGAATGTCAGACTTGGTTCAAGGGAAATGGTCCTTATGAATGGAATGAGGAACGATGACAAATCAAGTCCATGTTTAAATATGTGCCAACAGCATCATTCCCTGAAGGAAGACTCATCTTCTCAACCATTTGGTTTATCTGTACCTTATTCATCCGCAAATGAAAGAAATGATTTGATTGGGCTAACTGGAATTCATTCACAACAAACTCCACCTCATCCAGGCAAGCAATTTAGTGGCACTATGCATTTAGCTCTTGATTCATCAGGTGAAACTCAGGTTCGCAATGGGCGACCTCGAGCAGATGCCCGAGGAAGAAGCCAGTTGTTGCCACGTTACTGGCCCAGGTGTACTGAGCTGGAGCTACAACAAATATCTATAGATTCTAATTCTGTAATAACTCCCTTGTTCCAAAAAAACTTTGAGTGCTAGTGATGCTGGGCGAATTGGGCGTTTGGTGCTACCCAAAAAGTGTGCCGAGACCTGTTTCCCACCAATTTCTCAGCCTGAAGGGTTGCCACTTAAAATCCTTGATGCAAAAGGAAAGGAATGGATATTTCAGTTTCGCTTATGGCCGAATAACAACGGCAAAATGTATGTTTTAGAGGGTGTGACTCCATGCATACAATCCATGCAGTTGCAAGCAGGTGACACGGTAACATTTAGTCGGTTGGAGCCAGAAGGGAGGTTGGTTATGGGATTCAGAAAGGCTACAAGTGCTATGCTACCTGATCAGGATAATGAAACTAATAAGACTGGGAATGGATTTTCTGCACATGAAGTTGAATTGGGGGATCCTAGTTCTTGGTCAAAAATTGATAAGTCGGGATACATTGCAAAAGAAGCACTGGGGAGCAAATCTTTAATCTCTGGAAAGAGAAAGAACAACATATTTTCACTCCTAACCATGTTCCAAGCATTGTGGTGATTGAAGGCTTTGAGTTTGAGGAATATGAGGATGCTCCAGTGCTTGGGAAGCCAACTATTTTCACTAGTGATAATATGGGTGTAAGAATTCAGTGGGCTCAATGTGAAGATTGTCTGAAGTGGCGCAAATTGCCAGCATGTGCACTTCTTCCATCAAAATGGACATGTTCTGATAATTCCTGGGATCCAGAAAGGTCTTCTTGTTCAGTCGCACAAGAGCTTACAACAGAACAACTTGAGAATTTGTTACCCCCTTGTAATTCAGCTGTTTCCAAGAAAATGAAGTCTGCTAAGCAGGATCCTGATCATACTGAAGCATATTATCTCCCTTCTCCGTCTCTTGAAGATACTTCTCTTCCTTGCGCTGTATACTGCCATGGAAACAAATGACCCGCATGAGAATACGGCACAGTCAGAATTAGGAAAAACAATACAAATACAAATGACTCAAAGTTTAACTCACATCCTACCATATTGTTTACTTAAATCAGAATTTTGAATATACATTTTGTTCTAATTAGAAAAACAAAACAATGAGAAAATGGGACCACGCTTATGTTAGCAAAAAATGGCAAAAACACCAGCAGCAGAAGATCCATAACAGGTTTAAACACAAAAATGGAATAAAGTAAACCATGGCAAAAGACACAACCATGATGGAGCAGAGGCCTCAGAAATTGTGGCAGAGGGTGTCTGCTAAACCTAATTGGGTTGGACCTATATATTGGTTACTATTTGTTCAAGAGAAAAAAAACCCTAACAGAGGCAGCAGCCACCCTCTCTCACAGTTCATCTTTATCCTTCAAACAGAAAAAACACACAGAAACAAAACGAAAAAAGAGATTGAGGAAGAGAGATTATCTGTTTTCGGCATCTACGGATTGGTGGTATCGGTTCAACGAAAGCTGTGCATCATCCAAACTCCTCGTGAGAATTTGTCGGATTCGCTCCAACTCGGTAAGTATTCTATTAATCTTCTGTCTTCATAGTCTTGCTTTGAGTCGATTTGTGTTTGTTTCCTGACATTGAGTCCAATGAACCATCGCCCTCCATAACCTTCAACCAAAAACACTTCAAGAACCTTCAACTCCATGGCAACTCAACCTCCTAAGACTCAAACCATTTTCAGAACAACAAACATTCTTCAACCATAAACCCCCATTTTCGAATCCAACCGTGACACCACCAAACTCAAACTCACCCATCCATTTTTATTCCAATCAACACTTACAATAATCACTCCGAAACACCGAAAACCCATTACACAACCCGATCTCTCACATTCCAGATCCTCATCCCCTTAACTTGAAACCCAGAAACTCATTCACGACCCTCAATCGGAAAAACGCCGGTGATACCCTTCATCGAAATCGCAACGTCACCACAACCGACTCAACTCCACGATTCAACCCAAACACCCATTCTTTCATCTGAAATCACTTCGAACACCAGCCGAAACCATTTCCGCCAACCGAACCCAACAGAATCAGAAGCAGGGCGAGAGATCGCGAAAAAAAAAGGTTGAATGCACGGTTGTTTTTTTTCTTTTCTGATTTACTTTGGAGGTGTTGCGATGCCATGACGGATTTATGCTGAGCTAAGTGATGCTAATGTTTTGACCATGGAATTTCCCTGTTGTTTGTTCTGACTGAGGTTTCTTTTTTCTAAAAAAAACTGATACACCTTTGGATCTTCATTTTTACATGAGAAAACTGATGATCACTGCTGGAAGTACTATAGTGGGCTTGGCCCACGTTGGGATTTCTCTTCACACCACCTTTGTTAGTCAGTGGTTGTTGGTTTTGGAAGGGTGATGGGCCATCAGCCCATATGATTCCATCCTTGTTTCCTTTTCATACCCCTTGTTCGATACATAGCACCCCCTGTTTTGTTTTTTTGAATAAAAAAGTACAAGTATATTATATGTTTTGCATATATGTTTATATATTTTATAGAAGTTCTTTACTTTTTTTTTATATATATATATATTAACTTTGTAAATATATTGTTATTGTTAGTGGGTAATATATCTTATATTTTTTCATCTCTTTAGATTTTCTATATATATCATATATTTTCTATTACTATTTTAATATTATAGTTTTATATCTAGATTTTTTATTTCTATTTTCTTTTTAGAAGTTAGAACTTTTTATCATTTTAGAGATAGATTTCACTTCGCATTTGTTGTTAGTCATTTTTTCGCCGTTTTGGTCGATGACGAGACCTCCGTAATTCATTATCAGTCAAATTATTGATAGGTAATGTTGGATCTGAGACCACCTCTTTTCTCTCTTCATTACTTGTCCCGACTCGATTCAAAACTTTGTCAAACAATTTTCAAAATCAAATTATCTTTGTATTGAATTAAAAAGAGGGGATTAAGTGTAGACTTTCTTCCTCTCCGAGTGTTGGGATGCCCACTGTAGTGAGGGTGGTTCCGACACTCGTCTTTCAATACGAAGACATTTCCCGTCCATTTTCAAACCTCACCTCCTTAAAATCTTTTCTTTGTGTTGAGCTAAAAAGAGGATTGGATGTAGACCCCTTCTTCTTCGAGCGTAGGGATGCCCACTGTAGTGAGGGTGGTCTCGATGCTCGTCTGTCAACGCAAAGACGCTTCCAACATTTCCTCATAAAACCTTGGTCTCGTACTGAGTATACTTTCAATAATGAACTATTTTCTCTTTGCATTGAATTTAAAAGAGGGGATTAAGTGTAGACTTTCTTCCTCTCCGAGTGTTGGGATACCCACTGTAGTGAGGGTGGTTTAGATACTCGTCTTTCAATACGAAGACGTGACTTCTTTGACCACCACCTCTCACTTTCACAACTTCATCCCGCAACCCTTGCCACCTAAAACCTCGGTCCTGTACCGAGTGCATTTTCAAATCTTTTCATAACCAAAACTTGAATGGTCGTGGAGTGGTTAGGCGTAGGCCTTCTCCTATCCCGAGTGCTGACGTTTACCGTAGGGTTCTCTGTCGCGAAGCACTTACCATTCAAAACCCAAAACACTTAATAAGAGAACAAAGCTCTCTTTGCATTGAATTAAAGAGAGAAGATTGGGTGTAGACCTCCTCTTCTCCGAGCGTAGGGATGCCCACTGTAGTGAGGGTGGTTTCGACGCTCGTCTTTCAATACAAAGACGCCTAGTTCGCCACACCTTTTTATAACAAAAACTTTGAGATAAAGAATTGGGAACTACCCGTAGGGGTTACTATCCGAGGACTTATCTCGCCCCTAAAAAACAATCCAATCAATCAAAGGTGACTTCTTGCCCCGCGTGGCGAAAACTAATCAATCTTTCAAAAAGGATATGTTACGTCCGTTCTACCGCAAACAGGTAATGCCTAAGTCTCCAACGGGCGAGCAGCAAAACACCTAACTGCTAGAATGCGCACGATAGCATCATCCGTAAAAACATCAACACACTGTTAGCCGAACTACGTCTGCTCTGATTTCTCATGCCAGATGAGAATACGTAGGCACAAGACGGCGATGTCTTGGCGAGCACAATCCCCCCTATCACCCGTAGTTTCCCGAACTACGTCGACTCTGACTTTCTCATATCTGTTGAGAATACGTAGGCATAGGACTGCGAAGTCCTACCGAGTCTGTTCTTTCTCTCTTCCCTCCTAACTTTCTTGTTTCTAACCCTTCTTTTACCCCGTGGAACACTTCTTATAGCATAATGTTTAAGCAAATAAATTCACACATCGACAAACAAAAGGTTCCCATCGAGTACGATGGATGCGAGGGGTGCTAATACCTTCCCCTCGCATAACCGGCTTCCGAACCCGTTCTTGGTTACGAGACCATCTTATCCATTTCTTTCTTAAGGTTTTCTCGATATTTTCCTTTCCCCTCATGGGATAAATAAAGTTCGGTGGCGACTCTTCTGTCTATCTTTTTCGCCTCCCCGTCGTTGCACGATGCATTTTTCGAGTAGCGACAGCTGGCGACTCTGCTGGGGATTTGATCTAGCAAGCCACGCCTATTTTGTTTGTCGCATTTGTGCTTTATTTGTTCTGCTATCTGTTTTATGTTTTTGTTTCTTTCTAACTTGTTGGGTTCATTTGGTTTGGGTTGTGAGGATAAAGCTCTCTACCCGAGCTTTCAAGTATGCACTAAGTTAGGAGGTGGTTTCTTTCTGATTTGCGAGACTTAGGACTCGTTGAGTTGGATTGAATTCCACCGCTCAGATGAGACCCCGTTGGAATAAATATGTCTTACGTGTAGTCGTAATGACGTTCTTATCTTCAACTTGGGAGTCCGCGATTCTGAGGACCTTTGTAGAACCTTATTCCAAAGGTTACTAAAACATGACGCTGTGTTCATCCTTTTTGAAAGGAGTACCGTCTTACGAATAGTCGTTATGATGGGAAACTTTTGAGGGTTAGTGCATAGGACTTTGTTTGAAAAGCCTTTTGGAACGCCCTCTCGAACCAGTAGATTGCTCACCCTATGGAGAGATACCTTGTGTTCTTGTCTTGCAGGATTTGTGACGTTGATCTCGTTGTTGTTCCATTGTCATATGCATTCATAAAACATTGCATTACATATCATTTTGCATATCAAGAGACTTAAGAAGCTATGATTATCTCAGGTATTGGTGAACTCAATGGCTGATATAAGAAAGAGAAGCACAAATTCCATAAAGTTTAGGGAACCAAAATTGGAATCAATTCAAGACCTTCTGATTGACGTGCCGAAAGTTATCAAGATCAACTTTCAAGGGGAATATGGGAAATTGCTTGATCTTCTCCACTCCAGAGTTGATACCTGGGCCCTGTATGCTATGGCTCAATTTTATGATGCGCCTCTCCGGTGCTTCACTTTTCAAGACTACCAGCTGGCTCCCACCTTGGAAGAATATTCTCACATTTTGAACATTAAGATTAAGGACCAACTTGTCTATACAGGTTTGGAAGAAGAACCAAAACCTGCTGTCATTGCTCTTGCTCTTCATATGACCAAAGAAGAAGTCAAGAAGGGTCTGACCAGTAAAGGGGGTGTTCAGGGTTTTCCATTGAAGTTTTTGCTAGAAAAGGCCGCTCAGTACAAGGTTGATGAAGATTGGGAAAAATTCGGTATAAGTGTTGCTCTGATGATTTACGGGATTGTCCTCTTTCCAAATGTGGACAATTTCATAGACATCACTGCTATTGTTCTCTTTATGCAGAAGAATCCCATCCCCACACTCCTCGCTGATGTTTATCACTCTATTCATTGGAGGAGTGAAAAGAAGGCGGGAATGATCCAATGCTGCTCTCACCTACTATACAAGTGGTATGCTTCTCATTTGCCCAAAAAAGGACCGTTCGTGGAAAACAAGAAGGAATTGAAATGGTCTCAGCGCATCATGTCCCTAGAAGCTAGTGATATTGCTTGGTACTCTCATGAGTACTATGATGTGGAAATCATCTTCAGTTGTGGAGAATTCAGTAATGTACCTTTGATTGGTAGGGCCGGTTGTATTAACTATAACCCAGTCATGGCATTACGTCAGTTGGGCTATGCGATGGAGGGCGAGCCCGAGGCAGAGAAGGTTCAGAGTTTCTTTTTGCTAGCCACATCAGAGGACCCTGCGTTTGTCAGGAAGATTGCTAAGGCTTGGGGCAAGATTCATACAAAGGGAAGGAAGGAGTTAAAAGCGAAGAACTGTGTGGCAAAGGAGCCATACAACCAGTGGTTACTAGCCAGAGTAGCTGAAAGGTCGTTGCCATTTCCCTTAGAGCCCTCTATGCGAGAAGCACCTCCTGCTCCCACTCATGTACCCATAGAAGAATATGAAAAACTGAAGCTAATAGTGGAGAGATTGACTAAGGAGAATCAGGACCTTCAGAATGAAGTCCACCAAGCAAATGTGGAGAACGGTCAGTACAAAAGAAAGGTGGAGTTTGAACAGGATCAAGCGGCTGAGAGTAGCAAGAAGCTAAAATTAGAAACGGATCTGAGAGTCAGGTACCAACAGGGTTACGAAGGGGCAGACGCATCATTAACAACTCTCCGGCAGCGCCTGAAGGACACCAAAGCTTCTTGTGATAGGGCATGGCACTTCTTTGAGATTGCCTCTGCCGAGAAAAAGGAAATACGAGAGAATCTGGAAGCTGATATTGGGAATCTTAAGGAACAACTAAGAAGTGCCTTAACCCTAGAGGAAAGTGAACGAAGACTCAAAGAGAAGGCCTTGAGGGGTTCATATGTCACATCTGACGTGTGGAATAACAAGTGTCAAGAATGGGAGACCGCCCAAGAGACAGCCCTTCTGTGGAGGAATCGTTTTGAGGCTTTGCAAAGAGATGGCGCGCAGTGGCTCGAGAAAGAGGCTCAGCTCAATGAGTTGCTGGACACCCATGTGGATTCTATTTGTTATTACCAGTCGGCTCTAGATACGTGTCGTGCTAGGTACAACAATTTGGTGGAGCACTGCAACCTCATGATCCGAGATATCCCATGGAGGTTGGAGAGCGCCATTCAGGATTTGGAAGGAAATGATATCCCCCCTTCTGTTCACCACTTTATCCAGCTCTGTGACCAAATGGTTAGGAGGTTCATGTTCGAGACGAGGAAGCTTGAAGAGCGTCTCCAAAAGGAGAAATTCTAGTTTTTAGTACTCTTGATTTTCGGTCATTTAGTGTTTTCCTTGTAACGAGAATTGTTATTCGACATAGTCAGCAAATGTTTGTATTGAATCTTCCCAAATTAATGAGAATTTGCTTTTGGTCTAATTGTGTTTTCTTTATTATTTGTTCATTCGCAATTCTATAATACCGGTTATAGTCATAGGTTTCGAAAGTCTCTTGAGCATTCGCATAAACTGGCGCATCATTTTGCATTCCCTGAAACTCGACCTCACACCGCTTGCCATTTCAGAGAGAAAGAGAGGGAAAGAGGAAGAGCAAGCTGACTTCTCAACACTCCTACAACACGCGGGGAAATCAGCAGAGAATTATGGATCAGGTTCAAGCCGAGCTTTTGGAATTTCGTGAGAAGATGGCGCAATTCATGGAGATGATGCAGGGGGTGGCCAATGGACAAGACCAGTTAAGGACATTGGTTCAACCCTTAATAGCTCAAGTGGATGGAAGTGGCGTTTTGCACGGTGGGGCTGCTGTTGTTCCCCCTCCTGCTAATGGTGGAACCTCTCAAGTCAACGGTGGCCCAACTGTAGTCAACCTTCCGGGCGGAAGAGAACAAAATGGAATCCCCATCCCGGTTGTGGCAGGCGCCATACCTACTAGCGTGAATCCTCAATGGGACCAAGATGAACAGGATGACATCTTCTCCATGAGAGACCTTGGGGGAAGGCTACGATCCGACACCAATAGAAGGTTTGACGAAATAGAAGAAAAGATGAAGAGCATTCTGGAAAGCCAGAACACTATGGGACTTGACATGTCCAATCTGGGACTAATTCCGGGACTTAGGATTCCTCCAAAATTCAAGGTGCCAGATTTCGATAAATACAAAGGAACGACATGTCCAAAGGTGCATATTCGCTCCTATTTTCGAAGGATGTCGGCATACTCTGATGACGAGAAGTTGCTTATGCACTTCTTCCAAGATAGTCTGTCAGGGCCTTCTCTGGAGTGGTACATGGGTTTGGAACCTGCCAATATTCGGAGTTGGAAGAATTTAGCAGAGGCCTTTGTCCAGCATTACCAGTATAATAGTGACCTGGCACCAAATCGCGTGCAGTTGCAGAATCTATCCCAAAGAAGCAATGAGTGTTTTAAAGAATACGCCCAAAGGTGGCGAGAGCTTGCCGCTAGGGTTCAACCTCCCATGGTGGAAAGAGAACTGATCGATCTATTCGTGGCCACGTTGCCCGGAATCTACTACGAGAAGTTGGTGAGTAACATGTCAGGAAGCTTCTCGGACTTAATTATCACGGGCGAAAGAGTTGAAAACGGTATAAAATTGGGGAAAATTCAAGCAGCGGAAGGGACTTCATCTGGAGGTGGGAGAAAGTTTTTTGGTGCGAAGAAAAAGGATAATGAAACAAATGCAGTGTACGGCTTTAACAACCGAAAGAGATACTTGGATCAGCGTCAGCAGCGACCGTATTACCAGCAACCGTCACAAGTAGCGAGTATTGCCATCCCGGCGACACAGCCTCCACAGCAACAGCCGCGTCAACAACAGGAGCAGCGACCTCAACAACAGCCTCCACAGCAACAGCCGCGTCAACAACAGGAGCAGCGACCTCAACAACAGAATTATGCACCAAGACAGTTCCAGGACAGGAGAAGGGTGGCGGATAGACACTTTGACACACCGCCAATGCCATACGCTCAGTTGTTACAACACTTAATTCAACTGCAGTTGGTCCAGAAAAGGACAATGGCACCTCTAACTGGCCAACCACCTCCTGGATATGACGCCAACGCTAGGTGTGAATTCCACTCTGGCGCCCCCGGCCACAGTATTGACAACTGTAAAGCCTTCAAACATAAGGTACAAGACCTTATCGATAGTAAAGCTATCAATTTCAATCAGGATGCGCCAAGCGTGGATCGAAATCCCATGCCTAACCATGGTAAGGGTGGCGGTGTGAATGCTATTGACAGTGAGGAAGGCCTGAACTTGGTGTCCAGAGTAGAGGATTTGAAGACGCCGTTAAGTTTCGTGAAGAGCAAGTTGTTAGAAGGAGGGGTATTCCCAGGCTGCGGAAAGGATTGCGAAGACTGTATGATCTGTCCGGTAGGATGTCGGAACCTAAGGAACCATATACAGCACATGATGGATAACGGTTTGTTACAATTTGATAGAATCTGTGAGAAAAATGCTGAAGAGGTAGTCATCGAAGATAAGGATGAGGTGGCCACCATATCCATCCCATACAAAACAATTACAATTTCTGCGCCTCCGGCGAGGCCCACTATTATATTCACAAAGGCAGGGCCCGTACCCTATGAAAGTTCTAAAGCAATTCCTTGGAACTATGGGGCCGAGGTCTACTGCAATGGTCAAAAGCAGGAACTGAGAGGTTCACCGTTGGATTCTGTTGATAATTTGGTAGGAATTGGAGGAATGACTCGGAGCGGGAGAGTATTTGCGCCTCCCGAAGTAAGCACAGAAAGGGCTGATAAAGGTAAGGGTAAGGTCATAGCGGAAGAGAATTCTCAGGCCAGAGAAAAGGAAACTTTGCTGAAGGATGCGGAGGAATTCATGCGCTTGATAAGAAGGAGTGACTACAAAATTGTGGATCATTTACAACAAACTCCTTCAAAGATTTCTATCTTGTCACTGCTGTTATGTTCTGAGGCTCACCGGAATGCTTTGCTCAGAGTTTTGAATAATGCTTATGTACCTCAAGAGATATCCGTGAATCAGTTGGAAGGCGTGGTGGCCCATGTCAATGCAGGTAACGGGTTGGGGTTCACAGACCGTGACTTGACACCAAAAGGGAGGAACCACAACTTGGCTCTGCACATTTCACTTGAATGCCGAGGAACCATGATGTCACATGTACTTGTTGATACAGGGTCGTCTTTGAATGTGTTGCCAAAAAAGGCATTGATGAAGATCGATCACCAGGGTCTATATTGTACGCCCAGTGATTTGGTTGTGCGGGCTTTCGATGGAACCCGAAGATCTGTCTTTGGGGAGATAACTTTGCCTATCCAAGTAGGCCCGGAGGTGTTCGAAACAGTTTTCTACATCATGGATATCCAGCCTGCTTATAGCTGTCTTTTGGGTCGGCCTTGGATACACTTAGCAGGTGCTGTAACATCGACTTTGCACCAGAAATTGAAATATATGGTGGATGGGAATATTGTGACCGTTTGCGGGGAAGAAGACATCATGGTGAGCCATCTGTCTTCATTCAAATATGTGGAAGTCGACGGCGAAATTCAAGAAACGCTGTGCCAGGCTTTTGAGACTGTCCAAATCAAGGAGAAGGCACCGGTCGAGGTCAAAGCTCCAGAAGTTGCCATGTCGTCATACAAGGAAGCACGGGCCGTGGTGGAATCCGGGTCAACACAAGGATGGGGACAGGTGGTAAGCGTCCCAAACAAGCAAGATAAGTTCGGATTGGGATATAGCCCACATGGATTATCTTCACAAAGCACTCCACGTTACAAAGGTCCTGTCCAATTTACTAGCAGTGGAGTCATTTTCGATCAAATCAATGCCATATCAGATGAGGAAGGGGACAGCGACTGCGATATGGATGCGTGGATCCAGCCATGCATCCCCGGCCAGGGCTTGAAGAATTGGAGCATAGAGGGAATTATCACAGTGACTTATGAAGAGTAATTGATTTGTCTTGATTAATGTATTTCCATATGCTCTGCCCAAGGCATAATGGACTTTATTTGTAGGGCCCTATCTTTATGCATGTGAACAATCTTTTTATCATCAATTAAAAGGCGTCTTTTCATTCAGAATTTTGTGATCCTTGTTGTTCTTGTTTTTATCTTTAACAATAAAATGGCAATGTGGTTTGTGTTTTTGTTTGCATATCATTTAAAAGCATACAATCATCATCATCGCAGGTTGCACATTTCAGATGCCACCGACTCAGACTCGTCTATGACTCGGTATGACTTTGACAATCCGATCTTTCAAGCCGAAGAAGAGATCGAAGAAGACGAAGACCTGCCTGAGGAGCTTGCCAGATTGTTAAGACAAGAGGAGAAGGTCATCCTGCCTCATCAGGAGGAAGTTGAAGTTATCAACCTAGGAACAGAAGAAGACAAGAAGGAGGTCAGAATAGGGGCTACACTGCAAAGTAATGTCAAGCAATGTTTGGTAGAGTTACTCCAAAAGTACAAGGATGTTTTTGCTTGGTCATATGAGGATATGCCAGGACTCGACACGGACATCGTGGTTCATCGTCTGCCTCTTCGTGAGGAATGTCCTCCTGTCAAACAGAAATTGAGAAGAACAAGGCCAGATATGGCAGTGAAGATCAAGGAAGAAGTTCAGAAACAGTTGGATGCCGGATTTCTTGCTGTGGCCAACTACCCTCCTTGGGTCGCTAACATCGTGCCCGTGCCTAAAAAGGACGGCAAAGTTAGGATGTGTGTTGATTATAGGGACTTGAATAGAGCAAGCCCAAAGGATGATTTCCCGCTTCCCCATATTGACGTGCTTGTTGATAACACCGCGCAATTCTCGGTGTTTTCCTTCATGGACGGTTTTTCCGGATACAATCAAATTAAGATGGCGCCGGAAGATATGGAGAAAACGACTTTTATCACACCTTGGGGGACCTTTTGCTATAAAGTAATGCCTTTCGGGTTGAAGAACGCAGGGGCAACTTATCAACGAGCAATGGTCACACTCTTTCACGACATGATGCATCACGAAATCGAAGTTTATGTCGACGATATGATTGCAAAGTCCCAAACGGAAGAGGGGCACTTGGTGAATCTTCTAAAGTTGTTTGAGAGGTTGAGGAAGTTCAAATTGAGGTTGAATCCAAGCAAATGTACTTTCGGCGTATGGTCAGGAAAGCTGTTGGGGTTCATCGTTAGTGAGAAAGGTACTGAGGTTGATCCCGCGAAGATCAGGGCGATTCAAGAAATGCCAGCGCCAAAAACCGAGAAGCAGGTTCGTGGTTTCTTAGGTAGATTGAACTATATTGCAAGGTTCATATCTCACCTCACCGCCACTTGTGAGCCATTGTTTAAACTTCTAAAGAAGGATCAGGCGGTCGTTTGGAACGAGAATTGTCAGAAGGCATTTGAGAAAATAAAGGAATACCTACAAGAACCCCCAATACTGATGCCCCCGGTGGCTGGAAGACCATTGATAATGTACTTAACAGTTCTTGAAAATTCTATGGGTTGTGTTCTCGGTCAGCACGACGAGACTGGAAGAAAGGAGCACGCAATTTACTACTTGAGTAAAAAGTTCACAGACTGTGAATCCAGATATTCAATGTTAGAAAAGACTTGTTGCGCACTTGCTTGGGCCGCCAAACGCCTAAGACAGTATATGCTAAACCACACAACCATGTTAATTTCAAAGATGGACCCAATTAAGTACGTATTCGAAAAGCAGGCGCTATCAGGAAGGATCGCTAGGTGGCAGATGATTCTGACAGAATATGATATTCAATATGTATCTCAAAAAGCTATTAAAGGTAGTGTTCTGTCAGAATACCTTGCAGAGCAGCCAGTCGATGATTATCAGCCAATGAAGTTTGACTTCCCTGACAAAGACATTATGTACTTGAAAATGAAAGATTACGATGAACCATTGCCGGGCGAGGGACCGGAATTGGGTTCCCAGTGGAAGTTAATCTTTGACGGCGCTGTTAACTCATACGGTAGTGGGATTGGGGCAATCATTACAACTCCCCATGGGTCCCATATACCATTCACCGCGAGGTTAACATTCCCATGTACCAACAACGAGGCCGAGTACGAAGCATGTATCATGGGTATTGAAGAAGCAATCGACTTAAGAATCAAGAACCTTGATATCTATGGAGACTCAGCCTTAGTGGTCAACCAAATCAAGGGAGAGTGGGAAACGCGCCAGCCAAATCTGATCCCATACATGAACTACGCAAGGAGGTTGCTACCTTTTTTCGATCGAGTAGAGCTTCACCATGTGCCGAGGGCAGAGAATCAGATGGCCGATGCTTTGGCTACTCTATCCTCGATGTACAAAGTTAACTTCTGGAACGATGCTCCAATAATTGTCATTTCGCGGCTCGATAGACCAGCATTTATGTTCGCAATAGATGAAGCTCCTGATGGTAAACCATGGTTTTATGACATCCGAAACTTTCTTAAGAACCAAGAGTATCCGCCTGGGGCATCTACCCAAGATAAGAAGACTTTGAGGAGATTGTCCGGCAATTTCTATCTGAATCCAGACGGTGCGCTCTATCGGAGGAACCATGACTTAGTGCTACTAAGATGCGTGGACGAAAAAGAGGCAAATTTGCTTATGGAAGAGGTCCACGAAGGTGCTTTCGGAACACATGCAGGTGGGCATGCCATGTCTCGGAAATTGTTGAGGGCAGGATATTATTGGTTAACTATGGAGTCAGATTGCTTCAAGTACGCCAAGAAATGCCACAAATGTCAAATTTATGCCGACAAGATTCATGTACCGCCGTGTCCTTTGAACGTCATGTCGTCGCCGTGGCCTTTTTCCATGTGGGGCATTGATATGATTGGAAAAATCGAGCCGACCGCGTCCAATGGACACCGTTTCATCTTAGTGGCTATTGATTATTTCACCAAATGGGTCGAAGCGGCCTCTTATGCCAATGTCACAAAGCAGGTAGTGGCCCGATTCATCAAAAGAGATATCATCTGTCGATATGGGATACCCGAAAGGATCATTACTGACAATGGTTCTAATTTGAATAACAAGATGATGAAGGAACTATGCCAGAGTTTCAAAATTGAGCATCACAATTCTTCTCCCTATCGCCCGAAAATGAATGGCGCCGTGGAAGCAGCCAACAAGAACATTAAGAAGATAGTACAGAAGATGGTGATAACTTATAAGGATTGGCACGAGATGTTGCCCTTTGCCTTACATGGATATCGCACTTCGGTGCGTACTTCAACTGGGGCAACTCCCTTCTCGTTGGTGTATGGCATGGAAGCTGTTCTGCCATTAGAGGTCGAGATCCCTTCTCTAAGAGTACTGGCAGATGTCAAACTAGATGAAGCAGAATGGGTAAAGAACAGGTTGAATCAACTCAGTTTGATGGATGAGAAAAGATTGGCGTCTCTCGCGTACGGTCGTTTGTATCAGAAGAGGATGAAGAGCGCCTATGATAAAAAGATACGTCCTCGGAACTTTCAGGCAGGCGACTTGGTGTTGAAGCGAATTCTCCCACCGCAGAACGATCACAGAGGCAAATGGACTCCCAACTACGAGGGTCCTTATGTTGTAAGAAAGGTTTTCTCAGGAGGAGCCTTGCTGCTTTCAACTATGGATGGTGAAGATTTTACATCCCCGGTGAACGCAGACGCGGTCAAAAAATATTTTGCTTAAGAAAGCTCGCTGGAAAGAAAAAGAGTATCCAGGCAAGAATGAGGCATCCCGGCGAACCATAAAAGGATAGGTTCGGGCAAAAATTAGGGATATAAGAAAAATGTGAGCCCGCAAAGTTGAAAACCTGAAAGGGCAACTTTGGCAAAAATGGGTATCCTGGTGAGTCGAAAACCCGCAAGGGCGATTCAGGCAAAAATTAGGGATTTTAAAGCAAATGACTGCGGCCTGCGCATTGATTATCACAAGCATAGTGGATTCTAGGGAGAACTCGAAGATCGACCATTCAAATCAATCTCTTCGGAAGTTAAAGCATCGGAAAGCGTCAAAGCCGCGCGAGTCATGGATGAGTCGTCACATGGTGCTTGTCTGTACCACGTTGCCGACATTTTTGTATATTTTCCTTGTGATTGTCTTTTTGCGCGACTTTCTCTTTTCAGGAGTTGCATCCAATGTAAAGTTGCCTATTTTCAGGCCTTTTATCAATAAAATATACTATTCAGAAAAAGCTTTTGTTCTTGGTTTTAAATTTTTACCGTTTTGTTTGCAAGAAACGCCTGATATTTTTGATGAAGAAACCTTACATACATAAACTTGTGGGCTTTGCTAACTATTAATCAAGACATTTGTTTTAAATAAGGTCATAATTGATAAACTTGGTGCCAGCTGTATAACACATTTGTCTAGCTGTTGTCACTTTCCCCAAGCAGAGGTTGAGGATGATTCTTTCCTCATCTAATCCACAGTCAAATTAGCAGAGTTAATTTTCTTCCCACAGAGTAGGGCTGACTCAGAGATCGTTCATCTCCATCCCCAGCGGAGAAAGTGTGGGATAAATTCCCGGTAAGTCTTATTCAAAATCCCTAGCAGATAGCGGATTCAATCTCCGTCAGAATAGAGCTATTCCTCAGCAATCTGTTGTGTTTCCCCAGTAGAGTTGTTCTGGCTAATCATTCATAACTGATTTCCCCGGTGGAGTGGAGTTGTTGCCTCCAGCCAAGTTGCTTGATCCCCGGAAGAGTTGTAGGCTGATAGGCCATCCGGGACGTTTTCCGCAGCAGAGTTTGATTTGGATCCCCAGCGGAGTGGTTTTGGTCTTAGCAAAGCAGTTTTACCCAAAAGTTTTTTTTCTTTCGGAGGCCATCCAGGGCTTGTATTCCTCAGTATGAGTTTGTTTGCGCTAGGCGTATCTAGCCTTTCCCCAACGGAGTTGACTCTTTCTCTTTAGCATTTATTTTGCTAAAATGGTTCATTTGCATTTACATACATGCATAGCATCCACCCAAACGCGAAGCATTTCCATTTCGCATGGAGCATTTCGTCATACTCAAACATATGCATGTGAAACATAAGCCAGGTTGTTACCCCTTTTGTTTCAAGTGAACCTCGCGGACGATCAACATTTTCGCCCGTTGTGTTGTTTATACCCCATCTCGTGCTGTTTCCCCAGCGGATTTCTTTTGTGATTATCACCAAAGGATGGTCTTAAATTCGTTCGAATCTCGTTGCTCGCTTGTATTTAGCGAAGGTTTGGCGGCAATGTCAAGCACTTATATTCTTCAACGGCGATGTTGAGAAGTCTGTTTTGGCGGCGATGTCAAGCACTTATATTCTTCAACGGCGATGTTGAGAAGTCTGTTTTGGCGGCGATGTCAAGCACTTATATTCTTCAACGGCGATATTGAGAAGTTTGTTCTGACGGCGATGTTAGATGATTTAGTGTGTCAACGACGATGTTGAGAAGTCTGTTTTGGCGGCGATGTCAAGCACTTATATTCTTCAACGGCGATGTTGAGAAGTCTGTTTTGGCGGCGATGTCAAGCACTTATATTCTTCAACGGCGATGTTGAGAAGTCTGTTTTGGCGGCGATGTCAAGCACTTATATTCTTCAACGGCGATATTGAGAAGTTTGTTCTGACGGCGATGTTAGATGATTTAGTGTGTCAACGGCGATGTTGAGAAGTCTGTTTTGGCGGCGATGTCAAGTACTTATATTCTTCAGCGGCGAGGTTGGATGTTTGTTTCTGGCGGCGATGTCGGAGTAACTTGTTTATTCAGCGGCGAGGTTGGATGTTTGTTTCTGGCGGCGATGTCGGAGTAACTTGTTTATTCAGCGGCGAGGTTGGATGTTTGTTTCTGGCGGCGATGTCGGAGTAATTTGTTTATTCAGCGGCGAGGTTGGATGTTTGTTTCTGGCGGCGATGTCGGAGTAACTTGTTTATTCAGCGGCGAGGTTGGATGTTTGTTTCTGGCGGCGATGTCGGAGTAATTTGTTTATTCAGCGGCGAGGTTGGATGTTTGTTTCTGGCGGCGATGTCGGAGTAACTTGTTTATTCAGCGGCGAGGTTGGATGTTTGTTTCTGGCGGCGATGTCGGAGTAACTTGTTTATTCAGCGGCGAGGTTGGATGTTTGTTTCTGGCGGCGATGTCAGAGTAATTTGTTTATTCAGCGGCGAGGTTGGGTGTTTATTTTCGGCGGCGAAGTCGAGCGGTTTGATTCTTTAGCAGCGATGCTAGATGTTTGTTCTTGGCGGCGATGTCAGGTAATTTGATTCTTCCAATGGCGATGTTGGATTTTGTCTTGACGGCGGTGTCGGAGGATCGTATCTTTGGATTCAATATCTGTTTGTATTTAACAGAGGACTGACGGCGAGGTTAGATCTTTTACCGACTTAATGTCGAGGCCTGACCGTGAGGTCAGATGCTTTTACCGATTATTTTAAGAATTGACGGCGAAGTCAAAATTGTTGGAAATGACGGCGAAGTCAGAAGATTGTTTTAAGAGATGACGGCGATGTCAGGTTATGTGAGAATTGACGGCAAGGTCAGATGTTTACTTGATTTATGACTGACGGCGAGGTCAGACGTTCTACTTAATATGGGTGCCTGGCGGCGATGTCAGAAGTTCGTATCACGGTTGTCAAATTTCTGGGTCCTTGGGTATTCAACCGCCTTTTACCATGATCATCTGAAAGCTGTTCGCTTTTCATCCATTCAGGTCTAAGTCGCTTGAATAGGGGCAGCTGTTGTACCCCAAAATTTGACCGAACTCTCTGGCTTATGTTTTATTTCATTGCATCAGCACATACATAAGCATTGCATTGCATAGCATTTTGCATCTCACAGGGGATCAAGAAATGTGTGTCTAACAAAAATCACCAATGGTTTTTAACCTGATCAAGGAGGTTATATTCAAGTCACCAAGTGGTTACCTTTATCAGAGACAAGTCAAGGTCCTTGAAGACAAACAGATAAGCATATGCGGTTGTCAGGGGCAGAAAAATCAAAAATATATATGTTGCTTCCATCATAAGATTGAGCTGATTTGGATAGGTTTTGGTTGGGGTCCATTAAGTAGGAATGAGTGAAGTATATGTCGAAGTCTAGGTTTGACTTAATTCATCAGCAAGAAAGGGATCTATCTTGTTATCAAGGTCATGGTGCATTGATTTAAATGGTGCGTGACTAAAGCCCCAACCAGGGTTATGTGCAGTGTACCGAAGTTCATTTCTCAAGTCATAATATTTTGATTTTTCAAGAAGTGTTCCATGAAGGTTTCAACTCATCACGTTTTCGAATGGCAAACATCAAGAATGATTTGACAATTGACTCATGATTAAGTTTGTTCTGTGACTGACTTTAATGCTCAAGGACTAATTCAAAGTATCATCCAGGTCAGGGAAGATTTGAGAGTAGTTTTAATTGAGAACACGCAATTATTTGTGATTTCAATTATGATTGCTTTCTAATCAAGAAATGGAATAAGTCGGGGCATTGCAGATTTATTTCAAAGACTTATTGTATTACTAAAACCTATGATTCAAGTAATTTGCAAGAGAATCACTAAAGAACCCATTATTTTGTTTCAAGCATATTACTTGAATTCATATACGTTCATCATAAAATATCATGACCAATACAAGAAATGTTACACAAAAAAAAACCATTTTCTCTCTCTCTCTCTCTCACTTCAACACACGCACACTCTCACTCCTATTCATTCTTTCTCTCTCTAGGAAAAAACCATTTCATTCTCTCTCTATTCTCTTCCGTTGTTGCGTATGATTACAGATCAAGCAACACCAACCATTTAGCCTCTAACGGTTCTCTCATCTTTCCATGGCTTCTGCTCCTTTGTCTTTTTCTCCCTCTTCTTCCTCCAAACTATGCTTTAATTCTGACTGTAAAGACTTCAAGTCTGAAAGACCTAAGAAAGGTTGGAGGTTACATACCGGTGACCTAGCCGAACTTTGTGATCGATGCGGTTCTGCTTTTGAAGAAGGGAGATTCTATGACATTTTTCACGCAAATGCTTCCGGTTGGAGGAATTGTGAGACTTGTAGGAAGCGAATTCATTGTGGGTGTATTATTTCAAGTAACACCTTCGTGTTGTTGGATCCAGGAGGAATTGAGTGTTTTACATGTGTCCGCAAAAATATTATTTTGCCATCTAATCTGCCATGGCCGCAATCTTTATCTCTTCAAAATCGTTTATCAGAGAGACTTAGAGACATATCTGCCAAAAGTTGGAGTCAGTTAGCTGGATCAGGACCTGTACCCTGGAAGCAAGCACCCAGTTTATTCAATTCAGCTTCTTCATCTGACCAGCATCCAGACAGGCACCCTGTTGTTGAGTTATCAAATAACTTCGACAAAAATTACGTCAATGAGAGGTTACCCACCTCATCTTTGGAAAAGAAAAATGAAGATTTTTCTGGAATATCGACTAATTGGAATGTCAGACTTGGTTCAAGGGAAATGGTCCTTATGAATGGAATGAGGAACGATGACAAATCAAGTCCATGTTTAAATATGTGCCAACAGCATCATTCCCTGAAGGAAGACTCATCTTCTCAACCATTTGGTTTATCTGTACCTTATTCATCCGCAAATGAAAGAAATGATTTGATTGGGCTAACTGGAATTCATTCACAACAAACTCCACCTCATCCAGGCAAGCAATTTAGTGGCACTATGCATTTAGCTCTTGATTCATCAGGTGAAACTCAGGTTCGCAATGGGCGACCTCGAGCAGATGCCCGAGGAAGAAGCCAGTTGTTGCCACGTTACTGGCCCAGGTGTACTGAGCTGGAGCTACAACAAATATCTATAGATTCTAATTCTGTAATAACTCCCTTGTTCCAAAAAAACTTTGAGTGCTAGTGATGCTGGGCGAATTGGGCGTTTGGTGCTACCCAAAAAGTGTGCCGAGACCTGTTTCCCACCAATTTCTCAGCCTGAAGGGTTGCCACTTAAAATCCTTGATGCAAAAGGAAAGGAATGGATATTTCAGTTTCGCTTCTGGCCGAATAACAACGGCAAAATGTATGTTTTAGAGGGTGTGACTCCATGCATACAATCCATGCAGTTGCAAGCAGGTGACACGGTAACATTTAGTCGGTTGGAGCCAGAAGGGAGGTTGGTTATGGGATTCAGAAAGGCTACAAGTGCTATGCTACCTGATCAGGATAATGAAACTAATAAGACTGGGAATGGATTTTCTGCACATGAAGTTGAATTGGGGGATCCTAGTTCTTGGTCAAAAATTGATAAGTCGGGATACATTGCAAAAGAAGCACTGGGGAGCAAATCTTTAATCTCTGGAAAGAGAAAGAACAACATATTTTCACTCCTAACCATGTTCCAAGCATTGTGGTGATTGAAGGCTTTGAGTTTGAGGAATATGAGGATGCTCCAGTGCTTGGGAAGCCAACTATTTTCACTAGTGATAATATGGGTGTAAGAATTCAGTGGGCTCAATGTGAAGATTGTCTGAAGTGGCGCAAATTGCCAGCATGTGCACTTCTTCCATCAAAATGGACATGTTCTGATAATTCCTGGGATCCAGAAAGGTCTTCTTGTTCAGTCGCACAAGAGCTTACAACAGAACAACTTGAGAATTTGTTACCCCCTTGTAATTCAGCTGTTTCCAAGAAAATGAAGTCTGCTAAGCAGGATCCTGATCATACTGAAGCATATTATCTCCCTTCTCCGTCTCTTGAAGATACTTCTCTTCCTTGCGCTGTATACTGCCATGGAAACAAATGACCCGCATGAGAATACGGCACAGTCAGAATTAGGAAAAACAATACAAATACAAATGACTCAAAGTTTAACTCACATCCTACCATATTGTTTACTTAAATCAGAATTTTGAATATACATTTTGTTCTAATTAGAAAAACAAAACAATGAGAAAATGGGACCACGCTTATGTTAGCAAAAAATGGCAAAAACACCAGCAGCAGAAGATCCATAACAGGTTTAAACACAAAAATGGAATAAAGTAAACCATGGCAAAAGACACAGCCATGATGGAGCAGAGGCCTCAGAAATTGTGGCAGAGGGTGTCTGCTAAACCTAATTGGGTTGGACCTATATATTGGTTACTATTTGTTCAAGAGAAAAAAAACCCTAACAGAGGCAGCAGCCACCCTCTCTCACAGTTCATCTTTATCCTTCAAACAGAAAAAACACACAGAAACAAAACGAAAAAAGAGATTGAGGAAGAGAGATTATCTGTTTTCGGCATCTACGGATTGGTGGTATCGGTTCAACGAAAGCTGTGCATCATCCAAACTCCTCGTGAGAATTTGTCGGATTCGCTCCAACTCGGTAAGTATTCTATTAATCTTCTGTCTTCATAGTCTTGCTTTGAGTCGATTTATGTTTGTTTCCTGACATTGAGTCCAATGAACCATCGCCCTCCATAACCTTCAACCAAAAACACTTCAAGAACCTTCAACTCCATGGCAACTCAACCTCCTAAGACTCAAACCATTTTCAGAACAACAAACATTCTTCAACCATAAACCCCCATTTTCGAATCCAACCGTGACACCACCAAACTCAAACTCACCCATCCATTTTTATTCCAATCAACACTTACAATAATCACTCCGAAACACCGAAAACCCATTACACAACCCGATCTCTCACATTCCAGATCCTCATCCCCTTAACTTGAAACCCAGAAACTCATTCACGACCCTCGATCGGAAAAACGCCGGTGATACCCTTCATCGAAATCGCAACGTCACCACAACCGACTCAACTCCACGATTCAACCCAAACACCCATTCTTTCATCTGAAATCACTTCGAACACCAGCCGAAACCATTTCCGCCAACCGAACCCAACAGAATCAGAAGCAGGGCGAGAGATCGCGGAAAAAAAAGGTTGAATGCACGGTTGTTTTTTTTCTTTTCTGATTTACTTTGGAGGTGTTGCGATGCCATGACGGATTTATGCTGAGCTAAGTGATGCTAATGTTTTGACCATGGAATTTCCCTGTTGTTTGTTCTGACTGAGGTTTCTTTTTTCTAAAAAAAACTGATACACCTTTGGATCTTCATTTTTACATGAGAAAACTGATGATCACTGCTGGAAGTACTATAGTGGGCTTGGCCCACGTTGGGATTTCTCTTCACACCACCTTTGTTAGTCAGTGGTTGTTGGTTTTGGAAGGGTGATGGGCCATCAGCCCATATGATTCCATCCTTGTTTCCTTTTCATACCCCTTGTTCGATACATAGCACCCCCTGTTTTGTTTTTTTGAATAAAAAAGTACAAGTATATTATATGTTTTGCATATATGTTTATATATTTTATAGAAGTTCTTTACTTTTTTATATATATATATATATATATATTAACTTTGTAAATATATTGTTATTGTTAGTGGGTAATATATCTTATATTTTTTCATCTCTTTAGATTTTCTATATATATCATATATTTTCTATTACTATTTTAATATTATAGTTTTATATCTAGATTTTTTATTTCTATTTTCTTTTTAGAAGTTAGAACTTTTTATCATTTTAGAGATAGATTTCACTTCGCATTTGTTGTTAGTCATTTTTTCGCCGTTTTGGTCGATGACGAGACCTCCGTAATTCATTATCAGTCAAATTATTGATAGGTAATGTTGGATCTGAGACCACCTCTTTTCTCTCTTCATTACTTGTCCCGACTCGATTCAAAACTTTGTCAAACAATTTTCAAAATCAAATTATCTTTGTATTGAATTAAAAAGAGGGGATTAAGTGTAGACTTTCTTCCTCTCCGAGTGTTGGGATGCCCACTGTAGTGAGGGTGGTTCCGACACTCGTCTTTCAATACGAAGACATTTCCCGTCCATTTTCAAACCTCACCTCCTTAAAACCTTTTCTTTGTGTTGAGCTAAAAAGAGGATTGGGTGTAGACCCCTTCTTCTTCGAGCGTAGGGATGCCCACTGTAGTGAGGGTGGTCTCGATGCTCGTCTGTCAACGCAAAGACGCTTCCAACGTTTCCTCATAAAACCTTGGTCTCGTACTGAGTATACTTTCAATAATGAACTATTTTCTCTTTGCATTGAATTTAAAAGAGGGGATTAAGTGTAGACTTTCTTCCTCTCCGAGTGTTGGGATACCCACTGTAGTGAGGGTGGTTTAGATACTCGTCTTTCAATACGAAGACGTGACTTCTTTGACCACCACCTCTCACTTTCACAACTTCATCCCGCAACCCTTGCCACCTAAAACCTCGGTCCTGTACCGAGTGCATTTTCAAATCTTTTCATAACCAAAACTTGAATGGTCGTGGAGTGGTTAGGCGTAGGCCTTCTCCTATCCCGAGTGCTGACGTTTACCGTAGGGTTCTCTGTCGCGAAGCACTTACCATTCAAAACCCAAAACACTTAATAAGAGAACAAAGCTCTCTTTGCATTGAATTAAAGAGAGAAGATTGGGTGTAGACCTCCTCTTCTCCGAGCGTAGGGATGCCCACTGTAGTGAGGGTGGTTTCGACGCTCGTCTTTCAATACAAAGACGCCTAGTTCGCCACACCTTTTTATAACAAAAACTTTGAGATAAAGAATTGGGAACTACCCGTAGGGGTTACTATCCGAGGACTTATCTCGCCCCTAAAAAACAATCCAATCAATCAAAGGTGACTTCTTGCCCCGCGTGGCGAAAACTAATCAATCTTTCAAAAAGGATATGTTACGTCCGTTCTACCGCAAACAGGTAATGCCTAAGTCTCCAACGGGCGAGCAGCAAAACACCTAACTGCTAGAATGTGCACGATAGCATCATCCGTAAAAACATCAACACACTGTTAGCCGAACTACGTCTGCTCTGATTTCTCATGCCAGATGAGAATACGTAGGCACAAGACGGCGATGTCTTGGCGAGCACAATCCCCCCTATCACCCGTAGTTTCCCGAACTACGTCGACTCTGACTTTCTCATATCTGTTGAGAATACGTAGGCATAGGACTGCGAAGTCCTACCGAGTCTGTTCTTTCTCTCTTCCCTCCTAACTTTCTTGTTTCTAACCCTTCTTTTACCCCGTGGAACACTTCTTATAGCATAATGTTTAAGCAAATAAATTCACACATCGACAAACAAAAGGTTCCCATCGAGTACGATGGATGCGAGGGGTGCTAATACCTTCCCCTCGCATAACCGGCTTCCGAACCCGTTCTTGGTTACGAGACCATCTTATCCATTTCTTTCTTAAGGTTTTCTCGATATTTTCCTTTCCCCTCATGGGATAAATAAATTTCGGTGGCGACTCTTCTGTCTATCTTTTTCGCCTCCCCGTCGTTGCACGATGCATTTTTCGAGTAGCGACAAGTATGTTATATTGGGCCTTGTTAGTGTGACATATTATAGAGAACCTACTAAAAATCGTTAGATGAAAGTATCATGCATAAGATTAGACCTAAATTTTCAAGGTTTGCAGTGACTAAACATGGGAGTATGTACTCCATTCACGTCTTTCTTGTTAACTTTGGAAAGTATGTCTTAATATACTTAGTTTAAGTGTGTATAAGAGACCCATTGACTTGATATTTTAATTCATTGCCAAGAAAATGTTCATGTTTCCTAAGTTTTTTAAGAGTGGATTTTAAAGAAGTTTTCAAATCAGTTTGTGAATGAGAGTAGAAGAGGAAAATGTGATTAGCATATCATCTACAAAGACAAAATAATAGAGAGTGATACCTTGATGGTTGTAAATGAACAATGAATAGTCACACTTGCCTGACATGAAGCCAAACTGAAATTAGCTTGGTTGAGATTTTCATACAAGGTGTTTGGAGTATGCTTTAGGCCATATAGAGTTCTATTCAACTTGCATACTAGAGATTGGTTGGAATCTTTAAACACTGGTGGTTGTTGCATGTATATTTATTCTTGAAGTGCACCATCGAGAAAAACATTGTTTATGTCTACTTGTTGAATATCCCACTTATAAGTCGAAACTAGTGTCAAGATGACTAATTGTTACTGAATTTACAACATGTGAGAAGGTTTCATAGAATTTAAATCCATATTATTTGTGGAAACCTTTTTCCATAAGCCTAGCTATGCATTTGTTGAGGCATTCATCAAAATTTTCTTAAACTCTGATCACTCACTTACATTCAATGGATTTTTTGTGTGAGGGAAGAGTAGTGAGTAGCCATGTGTTTTTTGGATAGAAGATCATTGTTGCGGTGAAATTTTGATGTCAAGCTATTGATTAACTTGAATCTTAATTCATTTACAACCGGTCTTTGATTTATCCGAAGGAAAGGTTAAAGAAAGGGGAAAACCTATTTTGCATTGTAAACACAACGCGGGGGGGAGATCTAAAGTTCGGGGGTTGGTTAAGTTTAGGGAAAGTATTAGCATCCTAAACTTCTGTAGTACTCTACAAAAACCTCTTGTTTTAATATGCTATTGTTATGGTTATCTGCTTAAAGGTTATGCTAAGGGTTAAGGGTAAAGAAAGAGTCCTAAAGGGGTTAGTCCTAAGTATACTCGCCAAGACTCGCATCTTGTGCCTACGTATCCTGGATAGGGGATGGAATCAGAGTATTTGTAGTTCCGCTCACAGAGAGAGATGAGGAATTTCTTGACTGTGGTCAATGTTCCAAGGGGGAAAATAGGCATTCATAGGGAAGCGCTTAGTTTGGAGTGCGGCGACTCCGATTTCTACATTATAAGTTTTAAAGGTGTAAGTAGGTATTCCACAGCGGGAACTTACATCGAGTGCGGCGACTCCTAATCTTAAGGCTAGGATAGAATGGTTAGAATGTCCACAGCGGGACACCTAGGTATGAGTGCGGCGACTCGAATCCTAAGGATAGGATGGGCGAGGGTAAAAGATAACGACTCGGCGGTCAAACATGGTAACCTTCCATTCGGAGGGAAAAATAAGCGATACAATAAAACGGTGATAATGGGGAATGTAGAATCAACATACAAGCATGAGATATTAGAGTGGTGAAATTGTTTTTAGTTTAAGTAGTTAGAGATTAGTTGTTTTTGTTCATTTTGAGAATTTTGTGAAATATTTGCGAAAAATTATAATTAAATCATAATTAAGTAAAGAACTAGACTAAACGATTAAGGGTTGTCTATTTTTATGATTTTGTGAACTATGTGATTAGAACCTTTAAGTTAAGTAAAGTGTCTAAAAAAAGGTTTATTTTTAAGAAAAGGCTTAATTAATCAAAGATTAGATAAATTCTAAAAAGAGCTAATCTCCTTAAGCTAAATCAATTAGATAAAATTCTCCTGGTATTTTTTATATATAATTTTATGGATTTTTGAATATATTATTAAAAAAGTAAAATTATAAAAACCTTTAAACAAATTTTTAATTTTGTTATTTTTAAATAAAAGGTTAATTAAAACTAAAAAAACCTCATTCTTATGTTTGAGTTGAATTGAAAATTAAACTAAACTAAAACTAAGTTAACATAAAACTGAAAAAGTCAAATCTTTTTATTTAAATTAAAAATTCGTTTTTTATACTAATTAATTATTAAAATTATTTGTTAAAATTTTAAAATTATGTTAGTGATTAGTGGTTAATGGTTAGTTGTTAGTTTTATATTATTATGCTTAATATTACAAAACAGATTACAGAAAATAAAATCAAAATAAAAACTAAAAAACTAAATAAATAAATGGGTTGGGCCGGTGGTGATGAATCCACCGGACCCAAACCCGTCCGGCCACCCAAAAGCAACAGGGGGAAAGGGTTTCAGTTTGAACCCTAAATCCCCAACGGCAAAATCCGCGACGCCTATCCCTTCTTCTCTCGCGGCCACCGCCGGCTTCACAAACCCTTTCTCTCTTCTACTTCCGTCAATCTCTATTCTCTTCTCCCTCACACTCCTTTATTACGCCTTTCTCTTATCATGTGAACAAACAACACAATAAAAGAAATTGAATGTGTTAGACAGGCTACCTCAAGGAAATTAAAGTGACAAAGGTCTCCGGTGAGACTGCGGGATAATGCTTCACGGTGACCGGCTTTGTGACAGTGATGGCAATGCGGTGGCGGTCCGCGGCTGAAAGCCAAAACAAGATAAGCTCTCTCAACTCTCTCTCTCCTTTTTTGTTTTGGGGTTTCGAGGTTCTTCTGCAATTTTGTGTGTTTGTAATGTGTGTTGTGAATCTGTCAACCTCCCCCGTATGTGCAAATTTGAGGACCTCTTATAGCCTTTTGATATTTGTCATTGAATGCGGTTAACTCTATGATTTGTCTTGTTGTAGCTATTAAAACATTTCCATTTTTGTATGATTTTGCTTGAAACATGTTTGGATGTTGTTTGCTGCTATCGACACATAGTTTTACCAATGATGTTATTTCCATTTTGAATGAACACATTTGAGACATGTTGGAACAATTTTTTAGAATGTTATGAATGTTGTCCTTGATTGTGCCTTGAGTTTGTTTTGGAAAGAAATAACTTTGTTTGGAACGTGTTTTGGAAAGAGTAATAACCATGATCCTGTCTTAAACACGTAATCGTTGTCATGAAGTAGCTTCCATACATCTTGATTAGGCAGTGAACTCTTTTTGACTTTTAAGTTTTCTCATTGGTGGCAGGTCCCTGAGCTTACCGTTCGTGATTTTGGCAATGCGTGACCGCATTCGAGATTGTCCCTTTTCCACATTAACATCTTAAATGGGAATGGTAACATTTCTCTCTTTCTTCTTTCTAAAATCAGATCTGTGATGATTGCTTATTATTTTAATCATGAATGTTATACTTGTATGACAGATACCAACAACATATTCCTCTGCCTCTAAAATCAAACTTCTGTCAAAACCTTGATGGTTGCATAGTTGGTCTTTGGCTCACCCAATTGTGGCTAGGGAAGAGTTGGAATTCGGATAACACACAAAATCTTCACAAGTTGAAAGGTAAGGTCCAGGTCTTCTTAAAGCAGACTTTTTCCATGTGTACTTATTGTGGGGTCCTGTTCTGGAAAATGAGTGTGTGCACAAATAAGGTTTCCTGTGTGTTTTGCAGGTGGAGGAACGTTCCCATCTAAATGATTGTGGTTGTCTGCAAGTGACTCTGAAAAGTCAAAGATGGTGGTTTTATGCAGACAAAAGGTATTTCTTAGGAGGTGAAAGTGAACTCGGCCGAAGTTGTACCAATGGGGCTTTGGGAAGCTAATTTTAACAGTCTTTCTTTTCTTTTTATGTTTGGGTATTTGAAGAAAATGGAGTTGTAATGCTTAGTTGAATTGGTTTTGTACTTTGGGAAATGGTTGGATTTATTCTTCAAGTTGCGGTCGTGAGTTATACGTTGCGCCGACAGGAACTGCAGTGAGTCCTCGTTATCGAATTATCTCCCTCTTTTTCTTACTTTCAAAATCTTCTCTTTATCATGCTTGCTTTTGTTCGAATTTTCTGCTGCTGCAAAGATAGCTTAATTTGACCATTAGTAATTGTTTTCAGGTTCCAATTTCTTCCAAAGGCAGCATAAAGGGAAAGCAAACTAAATGTGTTAACCATCGTCAAAATGTAGAGACTAGTGGTCTGCAAGAACTTGGTCTGACAACACGACATTACCGCGGGAGAGAAAGATGGATGCTCAACTGGAATCGTGAAATAGCTCGCAAAAGGACCGATCTAAGCATTAATTAGCTAGTTATCAACTATGGTGACTGACAGTAGTGGAGATACGATGCTGATATGAATTTTTAAGTAATAGAGCAACCTTTTCAATGTTGCATAACTTGTATTTCTTGCATTTTAAGTAGGCGATACATTGTAGCACCTTCGCAATTCAATCCCCCCTTTTTTTATCACATGACGTAATCTTCATGGTTTGAATGGTGATGAACTTGGTTCTTTTGAAAGGAAATATTTATGAGTCTGATATTATCATTATTATTTTTTTTATCCGTCTTTAGAAAATAAACGGCTTTCATGATAACCTTGAGCTTGTAGTACAATAAATCATAGAAATTTGTTTGGCTCTCCAATAACTGTGTTGACCAATATCAATAATGAGGGAGGTATCTCTTTTATTCACCTAGTGCAGGGAACTAGAATGCACACAAGGCTTTGATAGTCTTTGAATCTCCTGTGGCACACCTAACTGCATAAAATAAAACAGAAACTGGTAAAACGGTTACTTAAAATAGGAACGATGGACTTATGTGGTATGCGAATGATCAACGGATCTAAGGGTAAAATTTGGGATATGACAATCATCATATTTTTGATGTATATCCTCAAACCATTTTGGTTGAGCTAGTGCTTCTGAGATAATCAAATGGTTGTCGTACATGCCAAAATTTAATGTGATAACTTAGACAACATACGACATTTCTAATTTTTCTTTTTATAGAAAAGCAAAAGATGATCGTAGTAGAAGGCAAAATAGTGGGGTCATGGTTGATGCCGAATCCATGTATTTCTCTAGTTCGAAAGATAAGAATCCTATTTTGGTAACTAACATATTCTATGGTGTCATTGAGGAGATTTTGGAGATTGATTATGCTATTTTTAAAGTATCTTTATTTAAATACAAATGGATTCCTAATAACACTGATGTACAAACTAATGAGTTAAGATTCACATAGGTTGACTTTGACAAGGAAACTTATATGACCGAACCATTCATCATGGTCACTCAAGCAAAACAAACACTAGTGGAAAAAAGGCTTTTTAAGTCGGTTAAAAATGACTTTTTAAGTCGGGTCCGAGCCCGACCTAAGAATTACCGACATAAGAAGTTTTGACTTCTTAAGTCGGTTGTGGACCTGAATTAACAAACTATTATTAGGTCAGTTAGACAGAACCCGACTTAGTAAGTCTAGCCTGCAGAAACCATTTATACCTGACCTAAGAACTTACTTTCTTAAATCAGGTATAATTAACCGACCTAAGAAGTTGTTTTTTTTTTTGATAATCACACAAATCAGATGCAGTTTTCCCATTTAACAATTTACCCCCAAATCAGACTATATCCAACTCAATCAACAAATTACACCAAAAAAAAAAATCACACAACACAGATCATAGTTTTTTTGTAATTAATTGATACAACTTGCTAAAAATTAAATTAATATATCAACATAATTTTTTGTAATTAATTGATACAACTTGCTAAAAATATTATATTACTTACATGTGTCCATGAACCAACAACAGTATAATGAAAAACAACATACAAGGTAAGATAGTTTCATGAATCAAAAAATAGACCCACTTGTCAATTTTTGCCACTTTGACCCTCTGAATTTCAATGCTCTGAACCCTCTGAATTTGGTCCTGATAACTCAAAGCTCATCTGTAAATAAAGTCAAGCCAAAAGGAACGTAAAGTTAGCCATGTTAAATATATTACATAGAGAAATTTATTTGTAATTAAGTTAAAGAATAGTAAAATACTTATCATATAGAAAATGTTGTTGTGTTCAAGTGAGAAAATGCATGATTGACATTTTTTCAGATATGTTATTTATCTGCCACCAAAAAAAATAAAATAAAATTGTCAGTGGTAGAAACGATATAAAGAAAGGTTACTCGGACTCCTAAAGGTTACTCAGTGGTAGATCACGGTCTAGCCAAAAGAAATATTAAACTATCTAATTCATTTGATTGTTTACAGAAACACCATTTTCAATTTAATGAAAACAGCATAATCAAAATGAGGCAAAAATAGTGGTGACACTGAACAGAGGGGATGGGTAGCTTAACTAATAACTCGTTTGAGCTTAAGTATTAAAGGGGTTGGAGTCGGAGGACCCGTTCAAACCTAGTTAAAGATAAAATACTAACATAAAAACTAATTACTAACAACAATTCGCCGTTTCAAATAAAAGTATTGACACTGAACACTTAATGTTATGATTTTAAGTTAAGGCCATCACAAGTTATAGATTATTTCGTAGAAAAATCACTTATTTAAAATAAAAAATCATTTTCATGGATTCTGCTGAAGTTGTTAGTTTTAGATAAATAATAAGAGTTTCAGGAGAAACCAAATGCTCAGAGTAATATATATTCATTATACATGGCTGCCCTACTTAAAAGTTAAAACTGAAAGTAGTGGACTATTTCAAGAAAAACCAAGTGCTCAGAGTAACATATATTCATTATACATGTAAGATGTGTTTGTTCTATCATATATAACTGTTGTCACTCATCATAATGGAGGAATATCAATAATGGTGATATGTTGTCACAATATGTCAAAAGCAACTAACCTTGCCAGCTTTTGAGAAGAACTCATATACATCTCTCTCTGTTGCTTTTAAAGGCATCTGTGAACACCAAACAAGAAACAGAAAATCATCAGGAAAATTTTGAAAAATATCCCAATAACTTAGAACATGTATTAGTATATATTTTACATATTTAAAACAAATGAAAATGGAGGCAATCAATCAACCTGGTAGGCAAAAACAGTTCTCTGATCCCTTTCTGGGTCTGCTGCAGCTTGTCCTGAAGCAAATGCATTTATGCATGGAGATGCCTGTCCTAGTGCCCTGCCAATCAATGAAAATTTCATCAAGTAAAAATCTTATGCCTAAAACAATGTTATATCAGGTTACAATGTCTTACTTACATTCCACCAGTCATAAGAGCTATGATCACAGTAATGACACTTCCACCGCTATATCCTCTATCAATAACTAGTTTGGAACCATACCACATGGCAAGTCCATAAGTACAGAAAACAATTAAGAGAAGCGTTCCCATTCCTAAACCTGAGACTATCCCTTGGTGAACCGTTGCACTATAAGCAACTCTTATCTTGCTATTATACCTCTCTATGGCTATTATACCTCCTCAAATTCTATAACACCATTCTTTTTTTCATCAAAGAGATTAAACACCTCTCTATGGCTATTATACCTGGAAGCTTCGTAATGCGAAAACCCCGACGCTCAAACAATCGTTTGCAAACAGCTTGACCTGGACGGCCTCCCATATATTAAAGATCATAATTCCATTTGGTTTGATTACCGATATCCCTTCTTCAACTGCCCTAGCAATTAAGCCTAATCCAAACTGGTCATCCACAAAACCCTACACACAACAAAAGAAAAAATAAACATGAAATCGATATAAAGCTTGTTATAATCGACTTATTCAAAGGAAATAAGTCATTCTGGTTTACATACCAACACAGTGAACAACATTAGATCTGCGGAGAATTGCAGCGAGGCCAAAATCACCAATTTTGACTTCTCCTTGGTTTACCATGTGTAAGCCATCACAAACTCACACAATAATAACAACATTTCACTAATTTTGTACTATCTCATCTCAATATGGCAGCAACAACAGTAGCTACATAAATATTGCCTTATTACACCCTAATATAATCGAAACGTAATCAAAATCAATCCCTAACACAATAAGCTCAAATTGAAAATTGAAATAGGACAGTAACTATGCAGTAGCAGATATGCAATGTAATTGACCGAAAATTGAAACAAACATCATGGTAGTAGATAAAGTGTAAATGCGAAAAAGAATTAGAACATTAGACAAGTTCGAAATTGCAACGAGATTCCTAGTTAAAAATGTTACCGAACGTGGGACAACTATTGTTATCAGAGACTTGCTGAGTCGTGTTATTGCATTATTGAGCTATGAAGTTGTATCTTGGATACTTGAGTAACTGTCTTTTGAATGAAGCAGTGTTGCCGGACCAAATAGATTAAGAGGTTCGGCTGCTACTTTGTTTGACAGATCTCAAAACCCCTTTTAAGTGCAACAGCATAAGTCACCCTTTTACATCATAGAAACATAACAACAACAACTCGTAAGTATCAAAATTGCTCTATTCGAACCAAACTGTTTGAACCTAAAAATAAATAACACAGAAACCAAACCAGAAGGAAATTCTCGAATCTTAATTGCGATTGATGGTGAAGGATCTGAATCAAAAGGCGTTCAAAATTGTTCTACGGGAGGTTCGCAGTGGTTTTTATGAGAAGTAGATGTAAGGGGAAATTTTGTAAAAAAAATCGGAGAAAGGGTGGTGAATCATAGTGAACGCGGTCGATGCACAATTTTGATGGTGGAAGGAGATCAGGGGAGATGGGGTTTACGGTAAGGTGATGTGTGGCGATGGGAGCGGCGGAAGGATTTTAAGGGGTGGTAGTGAGGGTGGTCACGTTAGCGGAGCCAGCTCAACGGCGGGCGGATGATGGTGATGGGTAAACTATTACCGTTTTTTGTTTGGTGATTGTTATGTGTTTGACAAGATGATGCATACGACAGCGACGAAGGAATTTTTTCAGGAGGTTGAAAGAACGGTGGTGATGAGAGAGGCAGAAGAAGAAGGGTTAGGGTTTTCGGAAGTAGAGAAGATGAGAGGAGATAGAGAAAAGGAAAGGGTGTCGCAGGTGATGGTTAAGGGATTGATGAAGGAAAGATTTGGGTGATGAGGTGGAGAGTTGGAGGAGGAGAGAACGAAGATGGAAACGGTGTGTTGGAAAGGGTTATTCAAAGATGGTGACAGCGGGGAAGGTTTTGGAGAAGAAGGAGAGAAATAGTGGGGATGAAGGTTGTTCTAGGTTCAAGGAAGGTATTGAATAAAACGTCTTAGGTCAGGTGGGCAATACCTGACTTAATAAATATATTTTTTTAAGTCAGTTAGTGAGCACAGGCGACTTAAGAAATTTAATACGAATTATATTTTTTTTATTTAATATTTTTTAAGTCAGTTCTAAATATAATTGACCTAACAATGTTACAAATATTTACAAAATTGCCACCGCATCACTTCATAAGTCAGGTGGCAGGTGAACTGACTTAACAACCTCTACTATAAAGTATTTTTTCTACTAGTGAAATTTTTTATGCGACAGACCCTTCAGACTTATTGAGTAGATGGTCAATTGTTCTCCAAGAAAAATAGATTCCTTATAGTGATAAAATTTTTGATATTCCTTCAACTCATTCTTACGCAACATAAGTACCTACTTCATATGAAAAAGTTGATAGAGATGATGTGCATGCTATTCGTAACGATCATCAGTGAGGCATATGGAAAAATTAACAAATAAGTATTTTATATTCGTCATTCATAATTTATTGTAAGTTATATTTTCTAAGGCTATTTACTAACAAGTAATATTATTTGAAATTATAGGTGTTTAAAGTCGAGACACCAAGAGACAAAACACCAATACACCCAGATATTATTATTTATTATAATGATGTGTAAATTGTAGGTTGTTTGGTGCCATTTAGGTTTAATGTAATATACAATTTTTTATTCTTAATGAAATTTTGTCTTTGATTTAATACGATTTTTGGTATAATTCAATTCAGAAATGGGTGCGTTGTTGTTTCTGGTGCGATTCAGAAATATTCAGGTTAATAAATTGAAAATTTTGTAATATATATATATATATATATATATATATATATATATATATATATATATATATATATATATATATATATATATATATATATATATATATATATATATATATATATATATATATATATATATATTAAAAAATCAAAAATTTCACAACAGTTGTTTAATAAAAACCGTTGTTATAAGTAGAGCGCTATCCAGAATAATAAATATCAAAAAAGGCATTATGGGTATCTAACCCATGACCTATAAACTATGTCACAATGATTGTTTATAACAATAGATGTTATATGTAGCGCGCTATCCTGTTTACTACAACGGACAATAAGTCGTTGTTGTAAACTATACACTTACAATTATACCCAAAACCTCATAATGGTTGGTCAACCGTGATGATATTACTTTATCAACCGCTGTGAGAGGGATTTTCTATAATAGTAGTAATGTCGATCTCTTATTTATAAAGAGTGACAATTTAGCCTGGTTCACATCCTACACGAAGGAAGTGCTAATGTTGATTGACTTGTTAAATTGAAAATCTCAATTGTTGTATTTTCTATTTGATATTTTTATTTAGTCAATATCTTTTAAGTAGATTTTATAAAAATTCAATTCTGTTTGATTTTCTATTATGTCTTTTCTTTTTCATTGATAAAAAGAAAATTCTTTATTTTTTTCTTTCAAAATGTGTTGGACTCTTTGGTTAAATAGAAATAACATTTTGGTTAAAGGAGGATTTTGAGAGAATGAATATTGCAAGAAGGATGAAAATTCTGTCATGAAATAATACTAGTTAAGTTCAAAAGTCAAATTCTTCAACTTTGGTCGGTTGGCTTTATAATCTAGATAATTGTTTTATCTTGTAATTTTTCATTCAAGTTTTTGCTAGTTTGTTTCTCTTCTACTATGGTATTACTACCTCTTATATCAATTATAATTCAATTTTCACTTTTACTTATCAAAAGAAATATATATTCATAAAAGGTCTAAATTTAAAAAAACACTTCATTGAAAGAAGTCTAAAACCAAATATTATTTACTATTTAACCTTTAATTATCTATCTCAAAAGTAGATATTGCAACTTACAAGTATAAAATATAAAACCAATAATAATAGCACAGTCCATTACATTAACAGAGGAATGATGCAATAACATAACCGCAACGTTTAATAATTTTAAGCACCTACACGTATAAAGGAAATGAGGATTCGAAAAGGAAGCAATGGACTCTCCCACACAACAGTTTCATAGATCTTAGAAACGGAATCCTCGCTGACGACAGAGAGGGTGAGGCGGTAGTTAATCCCTTCATTAACCAGTGATGATTCACCATTGATCACTTTATTTAAGTTCAGCTTCGTTCCACTTTCTTTGTGGTACTCGACGACGGCGAAGTTGGCGATTTCCACGACGTATTCGTTGATGTCTGTGAGGGGGCTATAAGGATAACCATCTGGTGCTGATTGTTTCCATGAAGCAGCAGAAGCCATTAGAAGAACTATAGGAAGAATTAGGGTTTGGAGTTTCATTACTGTTTTCATTTCAAGCTTCTAAAATGGTAAGCTTAAGATTATTTTTTATTTTTTATTTATACTATATCGATTGAATAATAGATTGCTTGCACACACAAGTAAGCTACTATTTAAAGATGATATGAAATTGCCACGTTATCTTTTCAAGCTTTGGAAATGGTTAGCTTTAGCCATGTTTGTTATTGTATTTATTATTATTTTTTTACGTAACCATGTAAAATTGTGGGTAAATGTACACCAATTAAATAAGTTTTTTATGTGTAATATTCCTTAGAAGAATTTTTAACACATTTTTTCTAATTGTATACTCCACAACAACCTCTTTTAATATTATATCATTATTTTTACTAAATTATTCTATTTTTAATTAAATTTTCATTTTAAAAATTAAATTTTTTAAAAATTATTTTGATATCAATTTAGTTAATTAAAATGAGCAAACTAATATTCTTAGTACTTCAAACAACATATAGACAAAATTTTTTATTATGTCTCATAGTTCGACACAACATGTGTCTTTTTTAGTTAACATTCTTAAATTTATTTTAATACAAATACGATTAGATTTTAAAGGACCATTGTTCTGGCTTGGCCCCCGCTTGATCGGGAAGGTCCAATCCACTTACACTTGGTGAAAGGTCCAAATGAGTCCCCCTCATCTATGTCGAGCACGAGGCTCCCGTCGACCAGACATTGCCCCGTCGGGCAGAAATACGCGTGCCTCACACGTTCTCCACGTGCTCCCCTCCGCGGGGACACGTCACCAACCAACTGCCCACCTCCGAAAGAGCAGGTCAAACCCACTTTCCGGAGATCACGGGACAGTTGAACTAGGGCGAAGACCACGTCCTGGCCTTCACTACGCCACGTAAGCCATAACAGTCACTTGGGTTGGGCCTGACCATCCAGCTCAACTCAAATGACCGTTGGCCCTGCGCTGAGGTCTCTCTATAAATACCCTCTTTCACTAGAGGGTTAGGTATTCTCTTCTCAACCTACTTTCTGTATTTGCTCTCACTCTGTCCAATTTCTTACTTTGGCATCAGAATATCTTGCAGGTACACCCCCTTCTCCTCTTCAACACCGGCGAGCAGGCAACAAGTCAAAGACGCGTGGCAGTCCAGTGATTCCCTTCTGATCAGGTCAGATCGGTGGCGCCGTCTATGGGAACATAAACTTCTCCGTTCCTCCGAGCAGAGAATCAAAGTTCCATCTCAACCCTTCTGAATCATGACTAACCCGCGCCACGATGACGCCGTGCACAACTCCTCCGTCGTTCCACCCGCCAAAGGTAACAGTCACATTGGGACATCTCAACCAGGTGAGACCGACGCCAGGGACGAACAGACTGCCTCCCCTTCCCCCGAGGGCACCCCGCACCGCGAAGTTCCTCGGGCACGAAGCCCAGCGGTGTTCCAGCCTATCCCTACTCCGGCCAGCGCGGACCCGACGATTGTCGCCCTTTTTGTGGTCATCAACCAGACAAATCAGATGTTGTTCCAGCAAAATCAGCGCATTGGTGCGCTCGAACACGAAGTCCCATCCCGCTCCCCTCCGCGGGAAGAGCAGGACGAGAACTCGAGGAGTCCATCACCTCGTCCGCAGAATCGCAGACCACAGTTGGAGAGGCCCTAACCCGCTGTCTCCAAGAAACGGACAAGGTCGTCGGCCAAGAAAGAGGAGCGAGCCCAGGATGACGGGGACAAAACCCCCAGTTAGGCAATCGAGGGTTCGAAATCAACCTCGTCCGTGACACAGGCCTTCACCTCCTCCGTCCCCGATTCTCAGCGACGAGGACGACTATCGGACCCCCTGTCTCGGAGATCATCGCGACTCCCATCCCCCACGGGATGGAAAAGCCACCGGTGCTCTCAACATACGACGGCACCTCGGACCTGGACGATCACTTGGAAGATATCGAAGCTATGCTCGACTACCGTAACGTCCGAGGAGCCATCAAATGCAGGCTCTTCCCGACGATCCTACGGAAAGGCGCTATGACATGGTACAAGAGCTTAGAGCCGAAGCCCGTCACATCGTGGAGGGTCCTAAAGGACCTCTTTTTGCGACATTTCACGGCGTCCAGGCGCCACTCGAAGACCGAAGCCGCGCTAGGCGCGATCATCCAGGCCCTCGACGAACCACTCAGGAACTACATCGAGAGGTTCACAAGGGAGGCAGTGCAAGTAACGACTTCAGACGAGATGAAGCGTTACCTGATGGAGCAAGGCCTGCGTCGGGACTCCAAATTCTATGAGGTCGTGGCCATCCATCGGCCAGACTCCCTCCAAGACTTCCTCGACCGGGCTCGCCATTACATCCGGTTCGATGAAATGCAAGCTGCCAACTCCGTTCGTGACACCAGGGACACAGAGACCCCCCGCGGGTCTAGAGACGACGGAGCCTCGAGCCACCAACGAGGGGGAGACCGGCGACGGGATGACCGCCCCCGAGAACCCCGCGAGCAGTGGGGCCCAGCAGGACGATTCACGGAATACACCGTGTTGGTCGCTTCCCGCGAGCGCATACTGGCAGAATGCGCCAAAACGGAGTTTGTCCAGAGAGGGGTCTGTTTTCCAAAACCGGCGCCCACCAAAGCCAACGTGGACAAATCGAAATACTGTCGATTCCACCGGAGCCACGGTCACGTAGCAGAGGATTGCATCCACCTAAAGGACGCGATCAAGATTCTGATCAAGGACGGACACCTTAAAAGATACACCCGAGGAGGAGAGCCCCCACGACAGGAGGCCCCCGAAGCTAAAAGAGTCGAAGACCTCCCTCCCCCAGAAGGCGAGTCCGGTCTGCAGGTGGCCCTCAGCGTCAGCCGACCTGAGGACTGGTTCGCCCTCATGGAGTTCAGCCTTCCCGCCGACATCGAACTACCCGAGGAACCAGTACGCCCCACCAGCAGGTGGGAGTATTTCTCAAGGGCAATGGTCATTTCCGAAGGAAACCCGAGCAAGCTGTCCGTCGGGTCAGCGAAACAGAAATTCGACGAGCTTATCAGCAGATAATTTGGTTCCGTATAGAGATTATGCAAGAAGACTGCTACCTTTCTTTGACAGGGTCGACTTTCATCATATCCCTCGTGATGAGAATAGGATGGCAGATGCATTGGCAACTTTGGCCTCCATGATTGTGGTGAATTCTTGGAATGCGTGCCCTCGAATTGAAGTAAGGTGCCTTGACAGACCCGCCATCGTCTTCGCCATTGAGGATGTCGGAGATGACAAACCCTGGTATTATGTTATTGAAATGTTTCTCAGAATGCAAGAGTATCCTTTGGGAGCTTCCAACAAGGATAAGAAGACACTGAGAAGGTTGGCCGGTAATTTTCTCCTGAGTAATAATGTGTTATACAAGCGGAACTTTGACATGGTCTTGCTAAGATGTGTCGACAAGAGGGAAGCAGACATGTTAATGATGAAAATTCACGAAGGGTCCTTTGGTACTCATACAAATGGACATGTTATGGCTAAGAAACTTTTAAGAGCTGGTTATTATTGGATTACGATGGAATCTGACTGCTACAAGTTTGCTAGGAAATGTCACAAGTGTCAGATCTATGCTGACAAGATTCATGTGCCTCCAACCTTGTTGAATGTCATCTCGTCTCCTTGGCCGTTCTCCATGTGGGGGATTAATATGATTGGAATGATAGAACCAAAAGCATCTAATGGACACCGATTCATCTTGGTAGCCATTGACTATTTCACTAAGTGGGTTGAAGCTGCGTCTTATGCTAATGTAACTCGGCATGTGGTTGTCAAATTTATCAAGAATCAGCTCATCTACAGATATGGGATGCCGAGCAAGATTACTACAGATAATGGGTCCAACTTGAACAATAGTATGATGAAAGAACTGTGCGAAGAATTCAAAATCGAGCACTATAATTCTTCTCCCTACAGGCCAAAAATGAATGGGGCCGTTGAAGCCGCCAACAAAAATATCAAGAAGATAATTCAGAAGATGGTAGTCACATACAAAGATTGGCATGAAATACTCCCGTTCGCTCTACACGGATATCGTACTTCTGTATGTACATTGACTGGGGCAACTCCTTTTTCACTTCTCTACGGTATGGAAGTTGTACTCCCGATAGAAGTTTAGATTCCCTCCATGAGGATATTGATGGAGACAAAGTTATCAGAAGTCGAATGGTGCCAAAGTAGATACGATCAGTTGAATCTAATTGAAGAGAAGAGGATGACGGCCTTGTGCCATGGGCAGTTGTACCAGCACAGGATGAATAAAGCGTTTGACAAGAAGGTTCGCCCCCGCGAATTCAAAGAAGGCAACCTTGTGCTCAAAAAGATCCAGTCGTTCCTCATTGATGCCAGAGGAAAATGGGCTCCAAACTATGATAGGCCGTATGTGGTAAAGAAGGTCTTCTCAGGAGGTGCCCTAATGTTATCCACAATGGACGGAGAAGAAATCACCCTCCCCGTGAACGTAGACGCTGTCAAGAAGTACTTTGCTTAGAACCTGAGAAGAGCAAAGTCGTTATCTCGTCGATGTAATCACTATTATTATTTTCCAACATTGTAATATTGGAGTCGCGCTGTTCTGCCGACCACCTTTTAATAAACAAAGTTTTTTTTCAATTATGGCACGTTAAATTTTTTTATTATGATAGCAAAAATAATCTTTAAAAAAAGAAGAAGAATACCTTGTGTTTATTTGATATATGAATGACAAGAGGATGCCCACGAATGTTTATTTCATTCACGGAGATAGAGCTTTGTCGTACCCCGTACAGGACAAATGAAGACTTCCCTCAGGAAGCGACCAGCTTGTAGAGATTTGGTTCGAGTGGAGACTTTAGTTCCTGGCTCGTTGGTTTTGTTTGCATACGCACAACATATAGACAGGTAGCATAGCATTTGCATCTCTGGATCTTTGTGTTTGTTTGTTCCGTTACTTCGATTGTGGTTGTCGCCAAGTGATTGGGTGAGTCTTATCCCTCCAAAATAGAGTTGTCAGCCTTAGGCAAAAAAAGCTCAACGCTTCTATTTCCCCACAGAGTTTGACCCTCGTGGAAGACGGTTGCCTTAGTACATTCCCATCTGAGTTCATGCCTCAATGGTCGGGTCTTACTTGATAGTTTCTCTTCAGTTACTTCTTGAATTGAACTTCGGTCCCTGACAATCAATTTTGGATACCTCTGGGCCGTTGAGCTCGGATTGAGCGTGCATTTATTTTGCACTTTGACTCCTCAAGAAAAATTTCATGATACTTTCTCCAGCAATGTCACGACATTTTATACCTAGATTGCAAGCCACCTTTTTATTTGAGCAACTGGTTTCGAACAGGTTTTCTATCAACAATGACAAATGGCAGTCTCCTCAAGACAGTTTGTCCCTCCCCATGGGTGTATCAAGATTATCAACTCGTCAAGAGTCATCTCTCCAAAAATTGGTCAGAGAAGTGCATCTAAGACTTTACAAGATATTTCTCTTCATTTGAGAATTTACACTACAAAGAATACATGCCTTTACGGCTACAACAAGGGTACTCCCCAGGAATGGATTCCCCAAGTGAGTTCATCACAATAAGTTTGTTTCCATCAAATGGAATCTCTCCCGAGAAGTTTGGTGAAGTCTATTATGTTTGATCTCTCCTTATTTGAGAAGACATACTTTGCAAATCAACCAGTTTACATCTCTTTTGAAGATCCCCGGTGAAGTTTCACAACCTTCAATACCTTATGGCTCACAACCCAGAATTTTTACAATTTACGAAGTTCTACAACGACATCTGCAATCTACAAATTTTAAATCCCCTGTGAAGATGCTCTCACGAGTTTTCATCCTTTCAGGCAGAACTGAGACCCGTTCATGGCAAACACACCATGAAGCGTGGGGAAGTTATTTCAAGAACTGAGACCCATTCATGGCAAACACACCATGAAGCGTGGGGAAGTTATTTCAAGAACTGAGACCCGTTCATGGCAAACACACCATGAAGCGTGGGGAAGTTATTTCAAGAAGCCGAGACCTGTTCATGACAAACACACCATGAAGCGCTATTATCAACACCACATTCAAGTAATAAACATAATTCTTTTTCAATCAAGAAGGTCCGTTTGGTTATTACCATTGTTTGGACTACCACCCATTGGTAACAGGTTATCCTTCGATTTCAAGTTTCTCGCCCGTTATCTAGGTCACCATATCTCTTGGTGATATGTGTTATTTCTGTTGGGGATTCACCGTTGACGTTTGTAGTCTCTTTCCCCGTGGAGTCTCGCTTTGTCGAGCCTGTTCTTCGTATGTCGTGTCCAGCTTATCCCCTATGGCATTGTGTCTCCATAGGATCCTTGTCCGTCATTTCATATCATTTCATACCATTTCATATCATATTGCATTCGGTGGCCTCTTAGGGCCAAAAATTCGTGCAATGTTTGTATTTAAGTCCCTCCTATCTCGTCGAGACGAAGATTTCAATCTCCATATCTCCGGATAGAAGTAACTTAAATAGGGGCATCTGTCACACCCTAATTTTTGACTTTAAGACTCCACCTCTTTGTGCACTCCCTGTTCTTATTTCTTTCATTTTTTTACTTTCATATGTATGTTCGTTATGGCTAACCAACTTGCGCAGAGGCAATAATTCCAAGGGGATCAGCATTCTCCCTCAAAGTTTAAATCAAGGTTCACATCTAGATGATTCGTTTCAAGCCTTTAAAAGGGAGACTACAAGTTCTGAGACGCCAAGGGAACACTTATTTGAATTAACCTTGAAGCTCCGATTTATGGCACCTCTAAGAAGTGGGTCCTCGTTTCGAAAGAAAGGGAGAAAAACTCACATTTTGATCTCAAAACCCATAATTCAAGTTGTGTTTGCGAATTCAAGTCAAAACTAAGTTCAGGAAATAAGGGAGTTATGGTACAAGCAAGTTGAAGTCATTCCATATTTGATCTATTTGACATCATGGTTTGTTTAAAGAAGAATGTATCTAGAGCCATGGCATTATGTTTGAAGATTGTCATTTATTTCCGAAGTCGATTTCCAAACAGAGGAAGGTTGCGAGTTAGTTCATATTTTCACAAGAGGACTTATGCTAAGAGTCATTATAAGATTCAAATGATCAATTCCCAAATACCATCTCATACAACTTAACACAACACATTCAGTTACATAGGAAATTCAAAATGAATAGAACTACTATGTGGAAGCATCGTGTTACACCTACTGTAGATCACATGCTCTATTACAAGCTCATGAAAATTACAGATGCCGTACATCACACCGTATTACATCTCAATTGGTTTTATGCTAAGGACTCGTAACAGCCTAACAACAACTAGCAGGTTTCCCACATCTGGTGTAGCAGCAGTGCGCGGTTACGACACCGGCAGCTGGACTTGTGACTCAGACTCTCACTGTGGGTTCCTCAATGGTTTGACTCAAGAGTCTGTCAGTCACCCCAATCGAACAGGCAACGATCTCTGCAATTCAATCCGTTCATGCCAACCATCACGAGCATCAAAGAATTGATGAGAGGTAAACAAGTTAAGTATCATGAAGAACTTAAGCCGTTACCACCTTCAGAGCTGGAGGCATTCAACTACTGCAAGAGAACTCATCGTATCTAGGCATAATCAACCTGTCAAGAATGCAGCAGAAGGTTAGAACAGTCGACAAATTTCGAAAGAGTTATAGAGCAGTTACAATAGAAGAAAAGCCCCTTCATTACCCCTGTCAACTTCGTCTGTTTCACCGTAGAAGGAGTGCCATATTCTCAAGTTCAAATGTCTGCAGACCCGTGGAGCAGTCGTGAGGTATTTGCAGCCCCTGCCAGTCCAATTCACCAGTCCCCTTCACCATGATGATGGATCTTAAACACCAACTGCCATCACCTGCAATAAACAACATGAACATCAGCAGGCCATTGGGAATAGAATCTCTGTTGTCACGAACTAAGTTCAATTCAGAAGCCAAGAGTATAATAGTAAATGATGGACTTTACAAGAATATTGATAGCATTACTCACTAAACAACAACCTGTGGAATTGAGTAGCAAAAGCATCTTCAGGAGATTTCTTCCTTCGTGGTTCCAAACCTCTTTTGAATAGCATCGAGCATACCTTGACAGTCCCTACAAGAAAGATGCTACGATATTAGCTGTAACCGTGATAGCACTTGTTATAATGGATGCCTCTCAGAGTAAGAAAAACAGAGCCAATGAAGGAAGTTCTTACGAGAAACAGACAGGCCTATTTTCAAACCCCTCTCGAAGTTCCTAGCAGCCGGTATCAGGGTGTCTTCATCTCACATGGTTGCTGCAAACAAGAGTGAAACATCAGCAAACTCAGTGCCACACCTAACTCAAGCCCAAGAGATAGAATTACCGCCGGACATAGCAGCCAACCCATGCCAAAACAGGGCTTATTGTAAGGGACTCAAATTCACCATAGCAGCTCAAGAACTTTTGTTAACAGCCATGCCGCGAGAACATTGGAAAATTGTTGGCAGAAACTTGTCCCTCAGCATTCTTTACAAACCTGGAAAAACAAAGAAGAACATACTCAACAAATTAGTTCAAAACAGGAACCACAAGGGCATTGTCAAACTTATCCAATTTCCCCCACCCTCGCTTTCCTTACCACGAGATTTGGACGGAATGTCGTTGTTGTAACTGCATCTATTGAAGCCACACACCGACACACTCACAAGACCAATCGAAGAAGATAACTTGCCTACTCCATGATGATGATACCTGCCAAAGGCTGATAGAATCAATTACGAAAAAGCATGAGAAAGCATATTTGGGGTGTCCTAGCTCAAATACTCAGAGGTTTCAGCAGAGCTCGTTTTATTACCTGACAGAGGGTGGCATTCTTACTTCCTGATTGAGAAACTTCAAATCCACAGCTTCAGAACGTCAAAGCAGGCCTCAACCTCATACTCGAACAATGTGCAGCAACTTCTGTTGTCCAGCTACCCAAACACCCTCATCACCAAGTACCTGGAAAGAACATTGTTGGATGCGTATCAATTCAACTTGAAAACGAGAATAGAGATTGAAACGGAAAGGGAATCACAACCTTGTTATTTGTCTTCTGCTCACTCATGGTATGTTGCAGATGCCCAGAATCCACCAGACGCCACATTTAGTTCCTTTTGTTCGTAAGACAGAATTTGGGATAACACAAATCATCTCCAGCGCATTTACATGAACTTCCATCAAAGAACCTCAAGAATAGCTGAAGCTCGTGCAAAGCGTCGTATGGTCAAAGAAGCGAGTTGACGTTGCCCTGGGCTGTTAATCTCCCCTAGCCCAAAATCTTCTGCTATTCACACCTGCCAAATCACAATTCTAGATTAGTAAATCGATTGAAGAATATACCCTATTTTGAAAAAGATCCTATTCAGATCCTATCAGATTCCTTAGCATCAATTAAAGATTCCTCAAATCAAATCACACAAAATGATTTTCATCAACAACATTAAACCCAATCAATTGCAAAAGGAAAGCTTTTGAATATTGTCCAACACAGGAATGGAAGGTTTCAATTCCAATCAATCAGAAATTCAATCAGAGTTTAAAGCTCCTAAACCCCAACTCACCTATAAAAGAGGGGTTTCGAATCGAAGAAAAAACAATTTTTGGGAACTCGTGAACGTAGTGGAAATCACCGTAAAAAACCCTAAACAACTCGAATCGAAGAGAGAAGAGAACTCATCTGTTTTCACCGAAGCTTTCAAAGATCAACGCCTCCGAAGCTAGCCGGAATCGCGCTCCATACGCCGATTCATCGTCGGTAAAACTCCATACTTCTTTTTCATACTGTTGAATGATTGCCGCTTTGATTCTGGTTTCAGGTACCACCATAGCGAACAATCGAGAGAGAGTTTGATCGATGGGAGAAACCGAGCGAATGAGTGGCTCCGCTAGGGTTTTTCCGCCGTTTGTGTTCGTTTTACATGTGTTTCTGTTCGTTTCAATTGTGTTGTAACTTGATAAGCTATATGCATGCACGACCACGGTAGTACCGTGGTCCTTCACTACTATCACCATACAATTCACTTATTTCTTAATCACACGGACTACACTGCACGCCCATGGTAAGCCAGTGCACTGCGTAACACCAGATCTGCGCCTTAATTTTAATTAACAGTTAATTAATCTTTTAAAAAAAAACTATAATCTGTTTTTAAAACCTTTAATATTCAATTAACTCAGTTTTATTTAAAATAATAACCTTTTTTTAATAAACCAATATTTTTATTAATCTTAATCTTTCTTAATTTAATTGTTAATTCACTGTTAATGAGTTATTTGTTTAATATTTCAATTTAATCAACCCTTTAATTTTTATCCTAATAACTAGAAAACTCATTTTTTTAATAAAATTAATCCATATTAATTCTTTTTTTATCAACTTAATAGAACTTTATTTAGATAATATGTTTATTCACTAAAAAACTTTTATAAATTACTTACACCTAATTGCAATTTATCTAATTAATAGTAATAAAACCAATTTAGTTTTTTTTAGAATAATAAAAACAACCCTTTTTTTATAATCAATAATTAACTTTTAAGAATAACCATGGCTTTTATAAAATAACCCTTTTATTTAAGAAAAAAATAAAAATCATTTAGCATTAACATTTTATCTAATCCGTATTAATCCCACTTAAAAAACAATCTGTTTCCCTTTAAATCAACCCAACCATTTTCTTAAAATAATATCTCAAATCAGTCACTTTTTTAAAATCAATTTCGCCTAAAATTAATCAACCTCGTAAAATTCAATCCATCGTGCACGCTTGCGCATCGCTCCGGTCCGTTCATATTCACAATCCACTCACTTACACCCTAGCGCTTTCATGCGTATGTATGGTTTTATCTGCTCTTTATCATTGCAATTTATTTCACAGCAATTTACTTTTATCGCATTTGCATTCCGTTCAAAGGAAGAACCTACACATGATTCAACACTTGTGTGTAGAGCATCCCATTTGCATCATTTCCCCATGATCCTTGATCCCATTCAAGTCGATCTTCTAAGTTAGATCCTACCCCATAGGAAAGACCTTTGTCTTTTATTTTACAACATAGAAAAAACAATTCAACAACTTAAAACTTATTCAAACACATTAGAGAATAAGATGTTAATCATCTTAAGTGGGATAAAACTTCTACCCCATAACAACATAATCAATTTTCCTACAACTTTGTGGTGGTTTAAGCCAAGTAATCTCCCTTTAAATGATAACCCATCTTTTCTCCTAAAATCAATCAATCAACTACCCTAAACCCGTAGGAACTTTGACCACGGTCAAAGAACTCCTCACACCCTTTAGGGGAACTACAGATACTCTGATTCCACGCCCGTAAGGATATGTAGGCATAAGAGGCGATATCTTATCGAGTATACTTAGAAATAAACCCATAGGTCTTTCAATCCTTAAGCAGATAAACCTTAGCAATAAAACCAACATAAAACAAGAGGTTCCTGTAGAGTACTACAGAAACTTAGGATGCTAGCACCTTTCCTAAGTTTAACCGACCCCCGAACCTAAAACTCTCTAACCTTGCATTTGCATTGCATTGTGGGAATTTCGATCTTTATCCCTTCCTTTGGACAAATCAAAGTTCGGTTGCAAAATGAATTAAGGATTCAAACTAATCAATAGTTTGGTATCCAAATTTCACCGCGACAATCATGTACACCCATCTCTTCGCGACACTTTAGCTCGACGAATCCAACTTGTCCCCGTACCTAGGCTCGTATCTACAGGGCTTCAACGGGACGACCAAAAGACCATGGGGGTACGTGGAGCTCAAGGTCACATCCGGGGAGAAGGAAACGGCCAGAGAAATCAACGTCCGTTTTCTGGTCGCCGAATGCCCGTCACTATATAACTGCTTCCTGGGCATAACGACCATGGCTGAACTCACTGCGGTGCCATCAACCATCCACCTAAAGATGAAGTACTACACCAGACTTAGAGCTTTTGCCACTCGCAACAGAGATATCGAAGCCGCCCGACGATGCTTCAACGCAGCGATGAAGGGTCTCAGCATAATCGGCCCCCCGACCAAAGTGACCAGGACACCTCCTGCCCGGGAGATCAAACCAAAGGATCACGTCGATGTTGTGGACCTCGACTGCCGTTTCATCGAAGAGCCTGCCCACGAGGACGAATCCGGCGAAACCAACGGGCAGCCTTCCCACCCAACGCGCCTCATTCCAGACGGAGACTTCGAGCTCGTAACTCTCGGGGAAGACACAACGAAGACCGTGAAGATTGGGGCGGGCTTTCCCGACGTCGCGAGGAAACAAATAGAGGCCTGCCTCCAGAAGAATGCCGATCTCTTCGCCTGGAGCGCCGCAGAGATGCCCGGCCTCGACCCCGAGGTTGTCTGCCACCAGCTCTCCGTTAACCCGGCCACAAGGGCCGTAGTTCAATGTAGGCGTAGGCAGTCCCCCGAAAAGTCGGCGGCGGCTGAAAAAGCTGTAAAAGATCTCCTAGAGGCAAATTTTATCTCGGTAGCCCGATATTCAACCTGGCTGTCCAACATTGTACTCGTTAAGAAAAATAATGGAAAATGGAAAATGTGTGTCGACTACACGGATCTTAACCGGGCATGTCCCAAGGACGCCTACCCCCTTCCCAACATAGACAAGCTCGTCGACAACTCGGCGGGCTTCAAACTCCTTTCCTTTATGAACGCGTACTCGGGGTACAACCAGATACCCATGGCCGAGGCCGACAAACAGAGCACGACTTTCATGATTGAATCGGGCAATTACTACTACAACGTAATGCCCTTCAGCCTGAAGAACACCGACACCACATACCAACGGATGATGAATAAGGTCTTCCGAGGAGAAATCAGTGACATGCTCGAAGTCTATATGGACGACATGATCGTCAAATCCTGCTCGAAGGTCGATCACACAGCTCACCTCAGGAAAGTATTCGAGACCGCGAGGGGATGCAGGATGTGGTTCAACCCGGAAAAATGCACCTTTGGGGTGCGCGCGGGGAAGTTTTTTCGGGTTCTACCTTACCAAGCGGAGGATCGAAGAAAACCCAGACAAGTGTCAGGCATTTTCCCAGATCGCAACGCCGAGATCGAAGAAGGCGATACAGTCCCTCAACGGGATGCTCATGTCACTTTCCCACTTCATCGTCAAATCTGTGCAACACGCCCTTCCCTTTTTCAAACTACTAAGAAAGGAAGCCGCGTTTGACTGGACAGAGGATTGCGAGAAAGCCCTCCTCCACCTCAAACACATCCTATCAGAGCCACCCGTGCTGACGCGGCCAGAGGCCGGAGAAACCTTGTACTTGTACCTGGCCGTAGCAAACGAGGTCGTCAGTGTTGTACTGATCCGAGAAAACCCTGAGGGGCAGAAGCCGATCTACTTCACGAGCAAAGCTCTCCACGGCCTAGAAACGAGGTACCAACAGATCGAGAAAGTTGCCTTAGTACTCATCAACGCGTCCAGACGTCTCCGACACTATTTCCTGACTCACACTATCGTAGTTAGAACTGAGCAACCTATTAAACAGTTGCTCGGCCGATCCGACATGGCGGGGCGCATGCTGAAATTGTCGTTGGAATATTCCGAGTTCGACATCATCTATGAAGGCAGAAAATCCCTAAAGTCCCAGGTCCTGGCCGATTTCGTCGCTGAGATGACACCCGCGTCAGAATCCACCCCGGGCGCTCACAAATGGACTATTTTCGTCAATGGCGCCTCAAGCTCCTCAGGAAGTGGCATGAGCATCATCCTCGAAAACGAGAAAGGTACTGTCGTGGAAGTCTCCCTAACACTGGCCTTCCCAACGACGAATAACCAGGAAGAGTATGAGGCCTTCTTGGCCAGTCTCCGCCTAGCAGAAGATCTCGGAGCCAAGGAGATAAAAAATTTCACGGACTCCCAGTTGGTTGCCTCGCAGGTACGGGGAGAATACCAAGCGAAAAAAGACAACCTGGCCGAATACTTAGCTCTCATAAGAGATCGAATGAGAAATTTCGATTCTGCGGAGGTCCAGCACGTGCCGCGCGAGCATAACACACGGGCTGACATCCTGTCGAAATTGGCGAGCACCAAGAAGAAGGGCGGGCACAAATCTGTCATCCAGGAGATCCTCGCACAACCAAGCATGGAGATAGCGAAAGTGCTGCTCGACGTCAATGCCATCGGGGACGCCAATTGTTGGATGACCCCTATACACGCCAACCTCGACAGGGGGAGCCTCCCCGCCGAAGCGAAAAAAGCCAGCACCGTCAAGAGACGATCCTGCTCATACGTCCTGCTCGACGGCAAACTATACCGAAGAGGCTTCTCGATCCCACTCCTCAAGTGCGTCGACCAAACCCAAGCCTTGGCCACCTTACAAGAGGTCCACGAGGGCATCAATGCGCAACACCTCAGAGGACGATCCTTGGCAAGGAAAGCCCTCTGGGCTAGGTATTGCTGGATGACGATGCAGGAGGACGCAAAAAAGCACGTCAAGAGGTGCGACAAGTGCCAACGGCACGGGGACATGCACCTCGCCCCTCCGAGCGAGCTCAAATCCCTCTCCTCGCCCTTGTCGTTCTCCTGGTGGGGGATGGATATCCTTGACCCGTTCACCTTAGGCTCATATCAGAACAAGTACCTGATAGTGGACGTCGACTACTTCACCAAGTGGGTCGAAGTCGAAGCTCTAGCTAAAATCAAGGCACACAACATACTCCGGTTCTGCAAAAGGAACATCCTCCCCAGGTTCAGAGTCCCGCTCACCATAGTCACCGATAAAGGGACACAATTCACCGACAGAAACTTCCGGGACTTCTTCACCAAGCTCGGAACCATATACCACTTCACCTCGGTCGAACACCCACAGACAAACGGCCAAGGCGAAGCCACAAACAGAGTAATCCTCCAAGGATTAAAACGAAGACTCGTCACGTACGGAACCGAGGCCGTGATCCCAGTCGAAATTAGGGAACCGTCCAGAAGGACTGAGGCGCCTCTCGAAGAGGAAGCCAACGGCGAAGCTCTTCAAAAGGAGCTCGATCTAGTCGAGAGATCCGGTTAGGAGCGGCCCTTCGCGAGGCCAGGTTAAAACAAAAAATAGCCTAACGCTACAACAGCAGAGTCCTGAGGCGCGAAATCCAGAATTGTGACCTGGTCCTACGAAGAAACCAAAAGGACTCACACGAGGGCAAGCTCGCCGCGAATTGGGAAGGCCCCTATCGTGTGCGAGACAAAACGGAGCACGAGGCCTATTACCTTGAAAATCTCCACGGGGACCAACTAGCTCGACCATGGAACGTTGAGAAGCTGAAAAAATACTACAGTTAAAATACTGCCCACGGCGACAAACCGCCGCGACCACAGAGGGGCGACATGGTACCATCGCGCCTCCTCGCGTCTCCCCGAGACCAACGAAGTAGCAAGCCCTACCTTTGTATGCGCGGGTATAAGGCTCTGCTCGACGGAGATTCCCTCGACCGAGGATCCCCGCCGCTGTACTAGAATAGGCAAAACACCCAGCTCGCGATGGGACGTTCACGCCGCGAGGACCAAACTACCCCCACCACGACCAAGTAACGAAACCGGTCGACCGACCAGTTCTCCACACTACCGGACACAATTTTCGTTGAGCTACTTCCCTCAGACATATAAAAAAGCATAATAAACACGCATCTCAAACATACTAACTTACATTTCGAGCATACAACGTGCAAAAATAAAACAGACATATCATCATGCAAAAATAAAACGAGCGCACACTTAAACAAAATTCCATCTTATAAATTCGGGCACCAGCCCAATAGTCAAGTTACAATATCGAATAAGGCGCGCAGGCCCAACAAAAACACTTAAACAAGAATAGAAAAACATTGGCGCGCAGGCCCAGAAACCACGAGCACGCAGGCCCGGAGAAATCTACATATCTTCAGCGTCCACCTCATGCTCGTCCATTGGGGAAGAGTCATCGACAGCTTCAGTGGCAGGATTGACCACCCGTCCGTCGATGATCTAGTGGAAAGGCCCGATTCCATCCATAACCAGGTTGTCCGCAGGGTTAACCACCTTGAGCTGGTCCACGGCACTGGAAAAGCCAATCCCGAACGCCTCCAAGCAATCACCCTCCAAATCCCGGATCTTCCTCATCAGATCCGCACGGGTGACCATGAGCTTGTCCTCGTCCGTCTCGTTGTCGGGAAGACGGAGAGATTCTTCCAACTCCCCCACGCGGGCCTTCAGTGCCTGCACCTCTGCCTCCGCAGCCTTCAGCTTCTCCTCGACACTCTCCCCCCGCTTACGCTCCGCAGGTGTATCTTCCTGACTCTTCGCCAACTCCTCGGTCAGTTTGTTCAACCGCGACTACGCAAAAGTAAGGTCACCTTGCAGCTTAGCTAGCTCGGTCGAGGAGCAGCTCTCGTCGCTCAAGACCAAAGCCATCGAGAACACCCGCATCATGGCCACCAAATCCTCAGTCAAAACCTGCCTCCGAGCATCCCGGTCTAAACCGAGGACCTTCTTGGCCTCCCCAACCGGTACGATTGGCGACTAAGCACCGCGAAAGAAGCCAGGATGTTGGTAGCACGGTGGGATTAAGAAGCCCTCCTCAGGGAACCTTGCTGTCAAGTCGGCGAGGCCCTTCGGCTGATGAACCTTGGCCCGCTTGGCAGCACCTTGAGACGATGGGGACTGGCTCCCCTGGGGTGACGAAGAGGAACCCCTGCCTCCTTGATCAGAAGCAGCTTGCCCGACCACCTAGGCAACCCGCGTTTTACCGATTTTTACCGCAACCCTGGTCGAAGCCAACCTCTTCACCCTCTCCTCGGCAGTAGACATGCTCCCTGCAAAACAAAAGAAAGATGTCAGTAAAAGAATAAATATTTGAGAGGGCAGGGGAAGAAGGAGACGACCACCACCTAGGTAACTAAGGGTCTCCTCTTCTATCGAACACTTGAGCACATCCTTCGTGCTGATCAGCCTCAGCTTCTGACAGACACGCCCCTCACTGTCGCGGATGTATCTACCATCGGGTGTCACGAGGTTCGCCGGAGGTAGGCCGGCCACGAACCTAGCTATCTTCTGATAACCGGCCAAGTCATCCTCGCCTAAGGTCCCTGCCCGCATGATATATCGATCAGCGCCCCTCGCGAAGTGCTCCTCAGTCCACTCAAAGGGCACCTTCGGGATCAAGACTTCCTCCCGCTGCCTGTTCACTACTCGCTCCCCTCGCCTGTACAACGAGGAGCACACCCCATGAGATATTGGCTTGACAATGAAGAATTGGGCCTTGAAGTCCTAGACAAAATCCATATATGTCCGAAAAAGTTTCTTCGATTGCTTTAGAGAAACCCACCCATGCTGACCATCCACTGTATGCCATTGCAGGTGAAAAAGTTGGAAGAACAGCGGTAGCGTCGCCCCGATCTCTAGATACCGGCAAACGATCTCGAACGCACGGACAAAGGCTACGGCGTTAGGGTGCAGCTGCGAGGGGGCTAACCGTAACCAATCGAAGACCCCCAGTTGGAAATCCGTGAATGGAAACCTAAGCCCGGCTTCCCAAAAACAAAATTTGTACATAGGGAAGCGCATCTTCCCAAACGACGAACAGATACGGTGATGCCCCCGAGGACGATACGCCTGCCAATTTTGAGGGTCATCCTGACACCTATCCTCGACGGTGGCAAAGGCGCCATTCTCACCATCAACGAAGTATGAAGGGGTAGTCAAGGGTTCCTTAGCCACCCACTCCTCGACTAGTCGGACTACGTTCTCAACGGTGGGCCCCTCTAACTCGTCGTCCACGTCCATAGTCCCCGAGACCAATGATGTCATTAACTCCTGAAAAGCAGAAGGAAACGGTGAATTCGATGTCCGTGATCAAATTCACCCTTCCACCGCAGACCAAGTGAAAGGGCGACGGGGACAACCTCGACGACTGGAAAACCTCATCCAGGCAAGCGTCCCCGAGAAGTTCGTCTTACATTCCTCGACCTCCCCGAGGAACACTTCTAAGCCTACCTACCTCCCCGGGGCACTCATGGAATACCATTACTTGTCCCCGGGGCATTCATCTGAAACAAGTATCTGTCCCCGGGAAAATCAAAACCTCACCTTCTAACGACCTCGGCGTATTCACCCTACTCCTAGAAAACGCCGCCTATAGCGGCAGACTTTCGCATCCCTCCTCGGACGGAACGATAGAGATTCACCTCCGTCCTCGGGGCACTCAACACGCTCAGGTGGCAATTCGAAGATACAAAACGATAAAAGGCAAAGAGAGGGAACTTACTGGTTTGTAGGTAACAGCAGAGTGCGCAGCGGTTGGTGCGACGGAGATGTCGAGCAGGCACGAACAAAGCAGTCGTCACGTGAGAAAGGAAGCAGAAGCGAAAAATATGGAATGGACAGGGACTCACGTACTTATACCCCAAACACGGGACTTGAAGCGTCCCTAGGCACTTGAATGCCCTAGAGTAGCCGTCCCACATGGCCTATCCAATGCTTGACACGTGGCGAAGGCCGACAGTCGCGTCCCTTCACATCTCCCCGACAACACCCTTACGCCTCCCCAATAACAACGTCAGGGGGCGCTTCCTCCGCATGGACGTCTGACGGATCGAACACCTCCATGCTCACAACACACTCACGTCAGGCAGGAACATTTCTCTGATACTGATGTCCGACAACAGCGTCCCCGACACGCTCTCCCACCTAAGCACGATGTTATCAAGTCCTCGCTCCCTCACCGCGAAGCTACGACTTGGGGGGCTCCTGTTCTGGCCTGGGCCCCCGCTTGACCGAGAAGGCCCATCCCACTTACACTTGGTTAAAGGCCCAAATGAGTCCCCCTCATCTATGTCGAGCACGAGGTTCCCGTCGACCAGACATTGCCCTGTCAGGCAGGACACTTCTCCCGTCGGGCAGAAAGACGTGTGCCTCACACGTTCTTCACGTGCTCCCCTCTGCGGGGATACGTCACCAACCAACTGCCCACCTCTGAAAGAGCAGGTCAAACCCACTTTCCGGAGATCACGAGACAATTAAACTAGGGCGAAGACCACGTCCTGGTCTTCACTACGCCACGTAAGCCCTAGCAGTCACTTGGGTTGGGCCTGACCATCCAGCCCAACTCAAATGATCGTTGGCCCTACGATGGGGTCTCTCTATAAATACCCTCTTTCACTAGAGGGTCAGGTATTCTCTTCTCAACCTACTTTTTATATTTGCTCTCACTCTGTCCAATTCCTTACTTTGACATCAGAGTATCTTGCAAGTACACCCATTTTCTCCTCTTCAACACCGGTGAGCAGGCAGCAAGTCAAAGACGCGTGGCAGTCCAGTGATTCCCTTCTAATCAGGTCAGATTAACCATTAAGAGTTCTCTTCATTAGCTCATTGTGACACATTATATTTCATGTATATTGTGTAGTTGTAATTTATATTTTGTTTTATTTGATTTTAAATTTGATTTGCATTTGAATTGGATTTAGTTTGGGCTTGTGTATATAAACTAAAAGCTTAGTTTTAGTTTGTAATAATTCATTGTAATCTTTTTTCAGTTAAGAAGGAAAGTTAGTTAGAATTCTCTCTATCTTCTCCATCATTTTCATCTTTAATCTTGTACTCCAACAATTGATATCTAAAGCTCCTATTCATATTCAAGAACGGGAAACACGAGTGTACATGAAGTGTGTGTGATCGATTCTGCTCATTCAATTCACAGTGAATTGAAGATCTGAAAGATTGATTTTATAAATGTTGTTCTTCCTCTTTCCATTAAATAGGATTGAGCCATCCTTCTGACTAACAGCTTTGCAACATTTTTTATTAAAGATTATGTCATAACCATTGTCACTTAATTGACTTATGGACAATAGATTATGTTTTAATCCTTCTACAAGTAAAACATTAGATATAGAGGGAAGGTTACCATTGCCAATAGTACCAGAGCCAATTATCTTGCCCTTCTGATTCCCTCCAAACTTGACGTCTCCTCCAGATTTAAGCTCCAGGCTTTGGAACATAAACCTTTCTCCCGTCATATGACGTGAGCAGCCAGAGTCCAGGTACCATGATTGGCGTCTTGACTTTGCTGCTAAATACATCTGCAACAGGTATTATCTTATCCTTAGGTACCCAGATCTTTTTGGGTCCTTTTGGGTTAGTTGCCTTAAAAGTTTATCTGAACTTCTGTCTTTTTACAACAGGTTTGTTCTGATAAACTTTTGGTTTAAACACATGAACATTCTGATCAGAATGTGTGTGTTTAATATCATTCAGATGACCAAACTTAAAATGAGAATATAAGGGAGTCTTCTTAATCATAAGTTTATCAACAGGTATTGGATTTAAATCCTTTCCAGAGGAAGATTCATATCCAATTCCTTTCCTGTTGTTTCTGATAACTCCATAGATCATTGAAGCCATCTTGCTTCTATCTATGCTTTTAGCTAGAAACTTCTGAAAACTATAGTCATATTCTTCTAAAATAGTTTTACATTTTGACTTAGTTTCAGATTCAGAGTCTTGTTGAGCTTTTTTAAAATTGTTTTTCATTTTCAAATTCTTTTCTTTGAGCTCAGTAACTTCTGACTTTAACAGACTATTCTCAGATTCAAGATTGTATTTAAGCTTATTGCATTTGAGCTTAATCTGGTTATAGTTTTTTAGGACTTCTGATAAAACCTTAATAAGTTCTTCCATAGAGAGATCAGAAAGTACCTCTTCTGAGTCAGATTCAGAATTAGATTCAGATGTTCCTTCATCCTGATCTTCCACGCCAGCCATCAGTGCCATGTTGGCATATTCTTCTTCTGACTCTGATGAAGATTCAGATGCATCTGAATCATCCCATGTAGCCATCAGAACTTTCTTTTTATGCTCAGGCTTTCTTCTTGGCTTTTCCTTCTGAAGCTTTGGGCATTCATTCTTGTAGTGCCCAGGTTCCTTGCATTCATAGCAAACAACCTCCTTCTTTCCAGATCTTTTGTGTCCAGAGGACTCTTTACGTTGATCTGGCTTCTTGAAGTTCTTGAACTTCCTTTGTTTATGCTTCCAGAGTTTGTTGATCCTTCTGGACAGCAGGGACAGTTCATCTTCTTCTTCAGAAGAAGACTCTTCAGAACTTTCTTCTTACACCCGCAATGCTTTAACAGATTTGTTAGACTTTAAAGCAATTGACTTACCTTTCTTTTGAGGCTCGTCTTCTTCAAGTTCAATCTCATGGCTCCTCAGAGAGCTGATAAGTTCTTCCAATGTGATCTTGTTCAGATCCTTTGCTAGCTTCAGAGCAGTGACCATAGGTCTCCATCTGATTGGCAAGCTTCTGATGATCTTTTTCACATGATCAACAGTTGAATAGCCTTTGTCCAGCACTTTTAATCCAGCTGTGAGTATCTGGAATCTAGAGAACATAGTTTCTATAGATTCAGATTCTTCCATTTTAAAGGCTTCATATTTATGGATCAACGCCAGAGCCTTGGTCTTTTTAACTTGTGAGTTCCCTTCATGAGTCATCTTCAAAGACTCAAACAAATCAAATGTTGTTTCTCTGTTGGTAATCTTCTCATACTCAGTATGGGATATAGCATTTAATAAGATTGTTCTTGCTTTGTGATGATTTTTGAACTCCTTCTTCTGAGCTTCAGTCATAGATTTTCTATCAATTTTCTTGCCATCCCCATCAATGGGGTGAACATAACCATCAATGACTAAGTCCCAAAGATCAGCATCATAACCAAGGAAGAAACTCTCTATTCTGTCCTTCCAATAGTCAAACTTCTCCCCATCAAACATAGGGGGTTTTGTGCTGATTCTATCCCTTTTTTCATATCTGTTGTTGCTGTTGGATGTTGAAGCTTCAGCCATAATATCAACCAAGAAATATATCAAGAGTTTTCTCAACTGGATCTTTTTTGTTCACGGTGAAGTGATAGCACACACAGAACCGGAGCTCTGGTGCCAGTTGAAGGTGAGAAAATACTTAGAAGGGGGGGGGGGTTGAATAAGGGTTTTCAAAATATTATGGCAATAAAAACACAAAGATTTTTATGCTGGTTCATTGAACTCAACTAATCTAGTCCACCCTATCAAGAGTGATTTGCCTTTCTCCACAAGGACTTAATCCACTATAATCAAACTGATTACAATATCAACCACTAAGAACAACTGTCTTAGTCTTCTCAAGAACTACTGACCACAACTTGGTCTTCTTAAGGAACTTTTACAATCAAATGTAAACTAAACAAGTGTTTGAATGCTTCTAAGAAAGCTATATCACAACTGTGATTTTTACACTTAAGATTAAGAACTTATGAAACTATTCAACAAAGATATATAACTTGTATGAGAGCTTTGAGAGAGTTTTCAATAGTTTTGTCAATTTTCGTCAACAATAGAAAGTTGTTGAAGACTTGCTTTTATAGTCAAAGAAGTCCAAGACGTTGCAAGCTTGAAGACCGTATACTGCAAAGTAGCTGTAGCCTTTTGTCTTCACATCACTTGACCTTTCCTAGAAGTAGAACGTTCAGAGAAATCCTTTTTGCCTGAGTTCTTGTGTCTAGCATGAAAGAGGAAAGTGTCGTTTGGCATAACCAACGGATATAACTTTGAATAATCTTCTTCAACAAGTTTCTATTTCATAGCAATCAACATCAAAGCCTTGAGTGATCAGAGTCTTGATGTCATCAGAGTTTGCTGTATCAGAATGTTGCAGCAAGTGTGTTTCAGCATGGAATTAATCAGAGCAGAGTTTGAAGATCAGATCCTCAGTACTTGCAGCGAACAGTACTATCAGAGTCTTCTGAAAAACAGTGCTTGAAACTCTTCATACAAAGTCTCCAGTCTACGCTTCAGATGCTTCTGTAGCTTCTGCTTCAGAGTCTTCTGTGGGTAGCGCTCAGAGTCTTCTGTAGGCAGTGCTTAGAGTCTTACGTAGTTCAACGTTCAGATCCATTTTTGCTTTTAGAAGAATATTAAATTTAATATCCGCAGCAAAAATACTTGAACAAATTTAGAGTATATAATTTCTTAATACAAAATTTCATTAGTTTTATCATCAAAACATAGAAATATAACTAAGAACCAATCTGTGTTCTAACAATCTCCCCCTTTTTGATGATGACAAAAACATAGGAAGTTTTGTTCAATAAAGAGATAAATATAACTCCCCCTGAGATTATGAATTTCCCCCTGAATTGAATACTGAGAAAGAATAGAAACTTCCCTTTTTGCATCAGTATTCTTTTCAGAATCAGAGCTTGATTTGAATGATCATTTCAAAATCAGAGCCTGATTGGTTAAAACTTGATCTGGGGATCTCAGAGTTACTTTAATGAATTTTGTCAGATTTATCATTATAGTTCTGAAAGACTAAAAATTCATGTTAGTTATGATTTGATATGTCTGAATTTCATTCAGGTAAAGTTTATTTGAACAGTCAGAATTTCATTTTCTCCCCCTTTTTGTCATAATCAAAAAGAAAACTTTTAAAGACAAGTAAAAGGAAACAGGTGGATTTTTCTCAAAGTCATTCAGCAGATATGCATTTTCTAGCTGACTCTTATACCCTGGATCTTCCCCGTAAGGCTCCCAAATAGGAAAGTCATCCATGGATCATATGTGTTGTAATAAAAGTTGTCTTTCATCAGAGTATCCTCTTCCAATAAGTTGGGAAGAGCACGACATCCCTCGGGATTGCAATCTCTGTAAATCATTCTAACATCTGATTTGGGTATATATCTGAGACTTTGCTTAGGAGAGCAAAATGGAATGTATGTTTGATCCTGAGATATATATCCTTCGTTGTTGAGATATGATTTCCATTCTTCATCTACATCGGAAGAATCATTTTCTTCGATGGTATGGACTTCTTAAGAAATTGGGTAGAGGAAGCCTCCACTATGGAAGAAATCTTGAATAGGACGAATGCCTTCATTCTTCTATGTAGTCTTGGTAAATGTTGTAGAAAAATCAAGACCTTTTCTTGTCTTGTTATCAACAGGAACCGCAACTTGCCCCCATCATTTTCTATCACCGGTTCCCATTGCTTGAAGAGCGCCTTTGTATGAGGAAATCAACGTCCTTTTCTCTTGGTGATTCTCATTGCTCACAGAGAGTTCTTAGAATTGAGATCCAATGACTTCTTCTGGTTCTAAATATGAGAATAACGATAGGTTGCTTACAATTAAAGCTCTTTCTCCACATATTGTGACCATTTTATTATTTTTCATAAACTTCAACTTTTAGTGAAGTGTTGAAGTGACCGCTCCTGCTTCATGGATCCAAGGTCGTCCTAATAAACAAATGTAAACTGCTCGGATATCCATTACTTGAAAAGTGATTTGAAAAGTATGAGGTCCGGTGGTTATGGGAAGATCAACTTTGCCGATAACTGCTTTTCTAGATCTGTCAAAAGCTTTGACTATGATCTCACTACCTCCCATGGGGGTGCCTTGAAAAGATAATCGTACCAGATTTGACCTTGGCATGACGTTAAAGGATGAACCTGTGTCTACGAGCATGTTGGCTAAAGCATCATCCTGACAATTGACTGTGATATTGAACGACATGTTATGATTATTGCCTTCCTCTGGAAGTTCTTCATCACTGAAACCTAAACTTTTGCAGGAGGTGATATTGGAAATGATGTTATCAAACTGATCCACCATTACATCTTGTTTTACAAAGGCTTGTTCCAAGACTTTCTGTAGAGCTTCTCTGTGAGCTTCTAAAATGAGCAGGAGAGATAACACAAATATCTGAGAAGGAGTTTGTAATAGTAGATCCACAATGTTTTATTCACTTCTTTGGATGAGTTTTAAAATTTCATCGTTATTTTTCATAGGCTTTGTGCTGCTTGATTGATTAATTTGTGGGTTAGGAACTTCGATTTGAGGTTCCTTTTCTTTTGCAGACTCTCTAGCTCCTCGGTTGAAGATTCGACCACTTCGGGTGACCCGACTGATATCAGCAATATTGACAATGGATGGCAGCAGAACTTCCTTTTCATCTTCTATTAAGGTCGCACCGTACTTGTACAGAATAACTTTTTCTGATTCGTATGGCACTGGTCATGGCAAGTAGATGACAAAAGGGGTTATCTGGGTCTTTTGACTGTCATAAGTAAACTCAATTGGTTCCAGCTTGGGGATGTTGGAAATTTTCCCACTGTCAAAAGGGATCTCCATGTGTTTTAGTTTATTGAGTAAATGAATCATGGTGTTAACCCCGTAATTAATAGGCTATCTTGTATTGAGAACTGTGATGGTTCTTTTGTCCAACAATTCTTGAATCTCATTTTGGATAAGGAGGCAACCATGTCGGCTTTTACAGCATTCTTTGTAAGCTGAGTGATCATGGTGGTTCGGACCAAAGTAATCAAGTTTGCACAAGCATTTGTGAAATTTGACCAATGACGTTTCAATATTTTTAATGTCATAAGCTGCATATTGCCCTGAGCATCCTTGCAACATATTGATTGACTGAGAATTAAGGTGTAGTTGGGTTTCCCCTTGGTCCACTTAATTCTGGAGAGCTGCTCGCACAATGTAGCATCCTTGGCTATTTTTTGAACATACTCCACAACATTCATAATCGTGAGGTGGCGTGCGTCCGTATCCACTCTGTATGTAGTGCGTTTTTACCAAATCTACTTATAGCAAGCGAATGTCACAACTTTGGTGTCTACTCGGGTTTTCATCGTTCATGCTGACTTGGTGTGTGTTCTCATCCAGGTAGATTGAAAGCCACCAATGGTCCAACAGATGTTGAAGAGTGCTTTGTACAAGTGCGCAACCTTGATCATTTTCGGAGCAATCTTTGCAATCTTGATAATTATGCAATGACAAAAAACCAAGCCTGACTTGTTTGGCATGTAATTCTACCAAGCTAGTATTCATTAAACGAATGTCAAAAATCTGAATCATGTTGACCTGGTAATCATCCCTTCCACGGTAGTCTTGGATTCGTCCTAGATCCATTTGACATTGTAGGGATTTTTGTACAAAGGAACACCCTTGATTGTCTTTTGAGCAAATTGAGTAAGCATTGTAGTCGTGCATCAGAAGATTTTGATGCTGACTTTATCTTGAGTACATTGCCACTAGATTGACATTCATTGCATGTATGTCATGATTTTGAACAATGTCTGGATGTTCATAGACCATATTTATTCCATGAATCTTGTGATCTTGGATCCAATCTAAATCCACCTGCTCTTGAAGAGCTGCTTGTACAATGATGCACCCTTGATTGTTCTTGGAACAGATGTCGCACTGATGATAGTTGTGAGGTGGTACATACCCTTACCAACTTTTCCCGTAATACATCTTAACCAGATTCGTTCCTAGTAGGTGGACATTGCGAATTTGATAACTGCTTCTAGATCCATCTATCAAGTTTAAGGAAGCTTTTTCATGTTATGGCAACTGATTTATTTGGACATTTGAATTCGTATCTTTGAAAGATAAAACTCCATTTTTGATGAGTTTTTGTACATTATATTTGAAACTGAAACAATTCTCAATGTTATGCTTCAATGCTCCTTGATGATAAACACAAAATTGGTCAGCCTTGAACCAATAAGGGAGATTTCAGAAACGGAAGAAGGAGTCCTGGTTTGAATGCTTCCTTTTGCTAGAAACACTGGGAATAGCTCCGCATATGGCATCAGGATAGGATCGAAACTTGGCGATTTTGTAATCTGGTTGTGGTTATATTATGGGTGAGCCTGATGAAGAGGTTGTTGATGCCTTTGTTGATACTGTGGTTATTGATTTTGATTCTGAGGAATCTATGGTTGATATTCTGGAGTTGGCATTGGGTTGATAATAGGAGATACCGTTGCTACCTGCCGAGGTTGGTATCTTCTCCTTTGCTTACCCTGTGAAATAGTATTGATTTCTTGCTCTTTCTTCTTTTGGAAAGTGCTTCCATATCTCTTGTTACTACTGATTGATTTTGGATCTTTGACCAATCGACCTTCTCAGGCTACCTCCTCAAGGCGTACTCTCATGCTTACCATCTCGATGAAGTTACTAGGTGCACTGGCGACCATTCGATCATAATAGAATGAACTCAAAGTTTTTAAGAAGATTTTCGTCATTTCCTTTTCCTTGAAGGTTTGTTTATCTTTTTGGGACATAGCTTTGAGTTGATCCCTATCAGGCACCATATCCAAATTGTATTTGTACTGCTGAACAAAAGTTGCTCCAAGATCTCTGAAGGTATTGATCTTTGTACGGTTTAACCCCATGTACCATTTGAGTGTAGCACCAGTTAAACTGTCTTGAAAGTAGTGGATCAGTAACTGTTGATTTTCCATTTGGGTAGACATTTTTCGAGCATACATTACCAAGTGACTTTGAGGGTAATATTTTCCTTTTTACTTTTCGAAGTCGGAAACCTTAAACTTATGCGGTATTTTGACATTTGGGACTAAGCAGAGGTCAGCAGCATCTTTTCCAAACAAGTCTTGTCTGCAAATGGCATGGAGTTCTTTCTACATTTCCAAGAACTGTTTCTGGAATTCATTCATTCTTTCATATACCTCTACATCCTTGCTTGGAGTTGCATGAAATATATGCTCTTCTCGAACAGTATGTACCACTGGCTGTGGCATAGTCATTATTGTTGCGGCTTTTGGCGCTTATGTGATATGTGTTGCACCCCAAAATTTGCCCTCTTTCAAGGCTTGACTCATTTCTTCATTTCTTTCAAATTCAATGGCATAAGGGAGGCCCATCATTCCAAATTCAAGGTTCATGAATTCAAGGCTAGATTCAAGAGTTTTTACAAAGAGAAATCTCTTGACATTTTCAAGAATGTTACATTGGTTACCAAATTTCAAACTCTTGATAATGCTTAGGAAATTAAGCTATTTCTAGTTTTGATTCAAGATTCTAAATAACTTCATGCCATGGTATCCCCCATGCTCCATCAAGTCCACATGACCCTCCTTGTGCTTACAAACATGCAAGGAAAATATTTAAGAGCTAATTCAATGTTGGAATATTTCAAGATCAATATCATGCATGTTCAACCATGAGCAATTTGAATATGATCCAAAGCAGCCCCATGCAAGAAGTGGCAATGTGTATCATATTACAAGATCATTTTATGTCACAAAACCAAGGCTATAAGCTTATGTTGATACATCTACACATCCAAAATCAGAATTTGAAAATTCTGTCTAAAAGGTAATGGTGTTAGCCACATGAATATGTCCAAGCATAACCAACCAATGGGTACAAGGTTGGAAGGCAAGGTAGAGTGCTGCAGAAAAATACAGCAAAACAGGCCTAGAAATGGAAAGATGTGGGGATGCACCAAGAAAGAGGTGATAAGTACTCCCAAAAATGGAAACTTTGAAGATTGAAAGTTGTGCAAGAGCTGTGGTTTTGGTACAGCAGAAAATGCAACAGAAAAAGTGAGATAAGGAGGCTTGGAGGATGCACAAAAGGATCATTCACTATCATTCACTATCACACAACACATAGAGATAGAGAGATTGAAAAAAAAGAGTAAGAGAGAAAAACCAGAAAAATAGAGAGAGCAAAAACCAGCAAGAAGTGAAGAGAGTAAAAGAGAAACACAAGGGAGCCATTGAGGAGAGCCATCAAAGCATAGGGTGAAGAAAAGTGAACACCTAGCCAAAATCAGTGGAGGCTTTGCAAGGAGGGAAACAACTCTTGGGTATCCATTTCTTAAAACTCTGTCTCTTCTTTCATATTGTGCGTTTGTCATTTATTCCCTTGGTTTGAGTGTTGTGTATTGATTATAACATGTAAGATCCCAAGGGGGGACCAAGAACCCTTTTGAAAAAACCCAAAAAGAAGCAAAAAACAAGAGAAAAGTTTGGATTTTTTCTTCTGGTAGCCCAACACGGGCCGTGTCACACGACACGGCCGACCGTGTTGCATCTCTGTGTGACTTTTCAAAGTACAAAATGCCCAGAACACATGACACGGGCCGTGTCACACAACACGGCCACCCGTGTCACACAACACGGGCCGTGTCACACAACACGGCCACCCATGTCACACTTCTGTTTGCCCTAAAAAAATCATTTTTCTCCCAGACCTTGTGACACGGGCCGTGTCACACAACACGGCCACCCGTGTCACACTTTTGTTTGCCTAAAAAAACCCTAAGTTTCCTGGAACTGTGACACGGGCCGTGTCACACAACACGGCCGCCCGTGTCAGACCCCTGTTTTTCACGTTTTTTCGACTTTTTTTACCTCAAAAAATGTTTCTCAAGGAGTTCGCACGGCGAACTCCTTGATGGCACTTCGTGCCGTTTTTTTGTGTGTTTCGTTTGTTTTTTTTAGCCGATTAACCCGTTGTGATTGTTTGGTTTTTATGCATATTTATTGTTGGTCATTTTTGACCTTTGGTTCTAAAAACCATTTTCAAGAAAACAAACTCTCGATTCTCATCGAGCCATTTTTGACCTTGTAAGCCGATTGCCTTGCGCGTCGCCATCGACCTTGCTCGCTTCACCTTAAACCTTTTTAAGCAATTAAACCCTTGACCCAACGTCAAGCGGATGTTCTCAAACGATTGTTAAGCCAACTCACCATCTTTAACAAAAGGATAAAGTTTACTTTGTATCGAACTAAAGAGAGGGGATTAAGTGTAGACTTCTTCTTCTCCGAGTGTCGAGATGCTCACTGTAGTGTGGGTGGTTTTGACACTCATTTTTCAATACGAAGATGTTTTCATCCACACCTTTTTCTCTACCGAGTGCATTTTCAAAACACTTATAATAAATAAATCAATTCTCTTTGTATTGAACTAAAGAGAGAGGATTGAGTGTAGACTTCTTCCTCTCCGAGTGTTGGGATATTCACTGTAGTGTGGGTGGTCTCGATACTCGTCTTTCAATACGAAGACGTGACTTTATCCGCCACCTATCTCCCTCTACAACTTCTTTCTGCAACCTTTGTCACCTAAAAACCTCGGTCCCGTATCGAGCGCATTTTTAAACTCTTTTCGTAACAAAAACTTGAATGATCGTGGAGTGGTTACGCGTAGGCCTTCTCCTATCCCGAGTGCTGACATTTACCGTAGGGTTCTCTGTCGCAAAAGCACTTACCATTCAAAACCAAAAACACTTTAATAAGAGAATGAAGTTCTCTTTGTATTGAACTAAAGAGAGAGGATTAAGTGTAGACTTCTTCCTCTCCGAGTGTCGAGATGCTCACTGTAGTGTGTGTGGTTTTGATACTCGTCTTTCAATACGAAGACGCTATGTTCGCCACACCCTTTCATAACAAAAACTTTGAGATAAAGAATTGGGTACTACCCGTAGGGGTTACTATCCGAGGACCTATCTCTCCCCTAAAAAATAATTCAAACGTGACATCTTGCCTCGCATGGCGAAAACTTATCTTTCGAAAAGGATATGATACATCCGTTCTACCGCAAACAGGTAATGCCTAAGTCTCCAACGAGCGAGCAACAGTACACCTAACTGCTAGAACGCGTACGATAGCATCATCCATAAAAACATCAACAAATCGTAGGCCGAACTACGGCTGCTCTAATTCTTTACTTTTTCAAGTAAAGATACGTAGGCACAAGGGCCACAATCCTTGCCGAGCACAATCCCTCATACCCGTAGTTTCCCGAACTACGTCGACTCTGATTTTCTCATATCCGTTGAGAATACGTAGGCCTAGGACCGCGAAGTCCTACCGAGTCCGTTCTTTCCCTTCTTCCCTTGTTATCTCTCTTTTCCCAATTTCTAACCTTTCCCTCTATCCTTTGGAACACTCTTTTATAGCATAACTTTTAAGCAAATAAATCACACACGACAAACAAATGGTTCCCATCGAGTACGATGGATGCGAGGGGTGCTAATACCTTCCCTTCGCATAACCGGCTTCCGAACCCAATCTTGGTTGCGAGACCATCTTGTCCATTCTTTTCTTAAGGTTTTCTCGATATTTTCCTTTCCCCTCATGGGATAAATAAAGTTCGGTGGCGACTCTTCTGTCCTTTTCCTTTTCGCTCTCCCCGTCGTTGCGCGTATTTTTCGAGTAGCGACAATATGAAGTTTGTAACCTTCAGGTACGAGAATCTTTGTTGTAGCTCTTGCATCTTTGTTTTATTGAGGTTTGTAACCTTCAGGTCTGGAGATTCTAGTCGGAACTTTTAGGCCTTCAGTCACTGAAGGTATATATCCTTCAGGCACAAAATTAAAAGGCATTCCCCAGGGAAAGCCTTTAGGCATGTTGTACTGAGGAAGGCTGACGGGTACCTTAAATATTGGTGCAGACACAACTTCTGAGATTACAGTCCTTTGAGCTGGTTGATCTTGAGCTGGTGCCATTGATTCAATTATGCCATTAAGTCTTTCCATGCCCTCTTTTAGAATAGTGACTTCCTCTCTCAACTCTCTATTCTCTTCCTTAAGATCGTCTATTTTCTTATGATGGTTGGCCTGAGTATTGTACGAATGAGACAGTTTGACTCTAAAGTGTGATGAAAGTGTAAGTTTTTTATGAAGAGTGTCTGAAATGCTAGAATGATGCATGAGGTACAAAGAAAATTCAAATGATCCTTTTTTAGTTTTCAAAAGAACTTTTAACAATTATGTTGCTAATATCATACAATGATGGAGACTCTTTATTGAATTCAAAGGTTTACAATATCTTATAGAGAAAAATACATTATTTTACAAAGTGCAGGAAGGGAAACTCGGCTTATGAATCTTAAGGATTTCAGGACGAAGGTCCAGATGCTGGTTGCTAACTCCCTTTTCATTTATTTGATCGGGCTTCCTTACCTGTTGGCAGGTCAATGATCCTTTCCAGATGAAGGGAGAGAGTAAACGTTTTCGTTCCTCTTGACTTTCTACAACATGCTGCTCCAATATCTCAATAAGAGCATCTTTTTCCTTTAGTAGCTCTTGAGTCTTTGCACACTCTAAGCTGATAACTTGGTACTTGTTCCTCCAAGAGTTCTTTTCACGCTGAGTTTTATTAAAAGAAACCTGAAGTTTCTCTGTGTCGTTCACGAAGTAGAGGATAGATTCCTGTAAGAGAAATACTTCTTGACGAGGGTAAAACATCTTTAACTTGATTGCTCTAGCTTGTACCCATTGGAGATAAGGCTCTGCAGCGATACAGTTTAGTTTTCCCAAAAACTTACTTCCTCTTCTATGAATATGATACCAGGCATGTATGACCTCTTCTTTGAGTGCTTTGTCATTTTCTCCCTCTTTAAAGAAAAGAACTTCCAGATGAATGTTGTATGGTATGTTCTTCATCGGGTAACCAAGCTGACGACAGGCTAGAACTGAGTGGTGGTTGATTCCTCCTTTAGTGCCAATGAGGGGTACACTGAAGAAACTTCAATAATCTTTATTCTGTCATTTTTCTGTAGCTCCGATTTTAGTGACGCGACCACTACCACATTTAAAGCTACTTTCTGATTTCTAATATTTATCCTATAATGCTTAAAAGGAAGGGGAAGATATCTCAAACTAATACTGATCGCAAATGTTATTCTTACAAATGCTAAGAGATCTGGAATTGGGGGTTGGTTATACTAAGGGAAGCTATGAACACCCTGAGTATCTATAGTACTCTATAGAAACATTTATTGCATATTCCTACTGTTGAATTACTTGCTTGCTTAGGTTTGTCTTGCGGTTTTAATAGGAAAGTTTCTCCTTTATGAAGACTGAGGAAATGTTTTTGTTGTTTTATGGTTTCCTATTGTTTTTGGTAGGTACTTATACCTAAAGGTTTTTTATTAGTGTGCTCGCTAAGATTTCGCAATCTTATGCCTACGTATTCTCAATATGGAAGCTGAGAAATCAGAGCGTTCGTAGTTCCTCCTAAATCTATGGGAGGAAATTTTTTTGTGTCTTGTTTGAAGCTTAAGATTGAAGCTAAAAGAGTACTCATGTCTTGTTCCAAGCCCAAGATTGAAGCTAAAATAGTATTTGCTTCTTTTTCAAATCCCAAGATTGAAGCTAAAATAGTATTTACTTCTTTTTCAAATCCCAAGATTGAAGCTAAAAGAGTATTTGTGTCTTGTTCAAAGCCTAAGATTGAAGGTAAAAGAGTATTTGTGTCTTGTTCAAAGCCAAAGATTGAAGCTAAAGGTTTGACTGAGAGAGAATTTGTCATATCTAAAGGGAGATATCTCACCTATTCATCACAAACATTTAAGGAAATGATTATAAAAGAAGTTGCTTTAACTGGGATGTGCTGAATCCAACAATGCCACATCTTCTTTTATAGGAGAAGTGAAATGTCATGAAAGAAGAAGCTTTGAACTTGGACTTTGAAATATCTAGAGTAATGCCACATCTTTCTTCATAAATTTTAACATAAGGGAAGAAGGTTTTAACTTGGACTTTGAAATATCCAGAGAAATGCCACATCCTCCTTTATGAGTTTTAACATAAGGGAAAAAGCTTTTAACTTGGGCTTTGAAATATCCAGAGCAATGCCACATCCTCCTTTATGTAAAACAGTTTGATTTGAAATATGATGTATAGAAGGGATATCCTCCTATAGAGAGGACTCATGGTCTCATTTATGGGGATGTTAACCTTTGTGCCTTGATCAAAGCCCAAGGTTGAAGCTGAAAGAGTTGAAAACTGACTCAACTGAGGAATGCTATATTTGTCTTGTACAAAGCCCAAGATTGAGGCTGATTGGAGGAAATCATTATATGAAGCCTAAGAGGAGACTGAGAGAGTTTAAGTGCAGACTGACTCTTGTTGAAGATTCGAAGAGAGTTTAAATTATACAAGGGCTTTAATCTTCCTGGGGATTTGTTGATTCTAAACTGACCCTAGCTGGGGACTATCAAGTGAAAGCCACTCTTGTTGAGGATTAGAAAAAGATAAAAGGATGAGATTGAATGTCTTAGAGTCTTTGACTCTCCTGGGATTTTTGTGTATTCATAAAGCTTATTAGGATCTATCTTATGCTTTTAGGAAGCCTATGAGTCCTTGTATGAAGCCCAAGAGGAGGTTGGCGATTGAGACTTTCCAAGTCTAAGAAGAGTGCAAGAAAGGTTTCACTGGGAAATAATCATTTCTTTGTTTAACTATTCCAGGGTTAAAAGGGGTTCAAAGAAGAGGTTTCACTGGGAACTGTACTAGGGAGAAGAAATCCTTTGTACAAGAGGGAACTAGTTGTTTGAACTAAGTTATAAGGATCTTGTTGTTTGAACTAATGTAAACTAAAGATGATTTAAATTCTAAGGGAACTTAACAAGATATGTACAAGTATATGTACAGATATATGAGCAAGTATACAAATAAGTATGAATTGAATTTGAAAAGGTGATGGGTATTACACTCTGGATAGAGGCCCAAGTGTATTGTGATTTATTAAATGTTTTTCTTAAGATTGAATTAGGGTTTTGAGAAATTGAAGAAAGTTTTGAAAAGTTTTTGAATTTGAATTTGAAGGTGACTTGATCATAAGTAGGAAGGGAGCAAAGGTGTTCGGTCTTACACTCTAGATAGAGGCCGAGATGATTTGTATCATGTATAAAGCCCAGGATGAATGAGGCTAAAAGATTTACAAAAGGTGTTGGGTCTTATACTCAGGGAGAGTCCCAGATGATTTATATCCTGTATAAAGCCCAGGATGAATGAGGCTAAAAGATTTATAAAAGGTGTTGGATCTTATACTCAGGGAGAGGCCTAAATGATTTGTTAAGAATTGATGCTAGGTTTAGATTGAATTTGAAAGTTTTGAAAGATTGAAGTTTTGAAAATATGAAGGAGGTTTTGAAAATAGAAAGAGGGATGGGACTTACACTCCTTGAAGAGTCCCGAGATGATTATCTTATTTTGAAAAGAACAAAGGATGATTTTAAAAGGAAAAAGGTTGAGACTTACACTCCTAGCAGAGGCCCAAGATGATTTGAAGACACAGTGATTCTGAACCTTGAGATGAGGGATTTATACTATAGTAGAGACCCTAAAAAGGGTTTATTTATGTACAAAGAGATGGAACTTACACTTTATTAGAGGCCCAAATGATGTGCTTTGAGAACAGCAATTGCACCGTGATTTTTCAAAAGCGCAATGGGACTTATACTGTAGCAGAAGCCTAGAGGATTGGTTATTTACAAAGAGGGTTGTGTCTTACACTATAATAGAGGCCCAAATAATTTGTTGAAATGAATTTTGAAAAAATAGAATCAAAGTAAAAGCCTAATTTCATTTTTTAAGATATTTTTTAAAGAAAAATCAATAAAAAAATGTATAATTTATCAAATGAATCCATTAATCATGTTATAAATAATGATTAAGGTTCGTGAAAAAGATATTTTATCCACATGAATATTTAAAATCATCTTGGTTTAAGAAATTTCAAAAAAAGAAATTATTTTAAAATATTTAAAATAATTTAAAATATTATATTAACTATATTAAAAATATATAAAATAAAATATTTTGGGTATTTTTTTTGCGGATTAAAGTAATAGGGTATTTAAATGACATGTTTGAAAAAATTGGGATTAAAAATAATTAATTTGATAGAAAAAATTAATATTTGTAATTATTTTTAGAACAATGAAAAATAATATATTAAATATATTAGAAATATATCAAATATAAAATATTTTTGTATTTTTTGTGTGACTAAATTGTTTAAATATATGGATGGTATTTGTGCAAAAATTCATTTGAAAATAATTAAAATTGGATGTAGAAAATAATTTTTGAAAATAATATGAAAATATTAAAAATATTTAAAAATTCAAAATTTTGAATTATGGCGCGAAGAACATCTTCTTCTTCCTCGCGCCCCACCCCATCATCAGATTTGCAAAACCTCGCTTATCTCTCTCAATACACAATGAGTTTAAAAGATGAAAACATGAAAGTTGCTCGTTTTTGAACAAGGAACACGATGGTACCAATTAATTTCATTTCTTTTAAGTGTGAAGTGAGTTATCAAGTGATGAACAGATGAACCCTAATTTTTGCAAGAATACTATTAAATCCTATACAAGATTGATACATAGCAATTGATTGAGGGAAAACATTCTATATATGTGCAGAAACATGTTGGTAACTTGAAATATAAAAAATGATGCATGTTTCATGGAGTTTGGGAAGTTCAGGCTTACTTGTGCAAGAGGAAATCGAATCCTCAGTTGTAGGTGTTACAGAAGTGAAATGATGACCTGGACAAACTTCCTTAGAGTTCAAGGAATGTATTGATGTGCTTGGAATGGATTGAAACCTTCCAGATTAATGAGTTCGAATCCAACTGCAGCTTATGATGTATCTTGAGCAAATGGGGTATGACTTGATGATTCTGATGTTATAGAAGTTGTTTAAGTGTTTGGATCACTCATATACGATGTATGTGAGGTGTTTGAATAATTAGTTTGAGCTAAAAAGCTCTAGTTTTGAAAACACAATTCTCACATTTTGAAAATTTGAAAACTTAGAGCAAAAGCAAGAAAGGAGAGAAAACAAGTCTTGTGTTGTTTTGGTGTGTTTAAAATGCTCAGAAGTAAGCTCTATTTATAGGTGGATGAGTTTGTTTTGGATGAATAGTTGCAGCTTGAAGGATAACAGCTCATTCAATGTTTTTGGCAAGATACCATTACTTCCATGCCAATGTACATTGTCACCTCTAAGTAGCATACCTAACTTTTGATCAATTCCACATTCCTCATATGTTTTTATTTTTGTTTAAGCATGTATCTTGACTGAGGAGTGTACCTTTGTTGAATGTGCACTATTCCACATAAATGTTATTTTGAATTTAAGGCATATATGACAAAATTCATTAATCCACCATGTGATTTTTCTTGACTCATCACTTAATCTTGCATGTTTTTGGTGACTCATTTTGATCCATGTTGAATTGGTATGTTCATGATTATTGCACTTGACTCCAACATTGTGTAGTGTAAGAAATGACCAAAACTGATTTTGCAAAACAGTTTGTAGCAAGGTGTATGATCCATCCATAACTCTTTTCTTAAGTGGAGTTTAATGATGTTATTGTACTATTTGGGAAGCTCATATGATGTACTTCAACTTTGATATTCACAATTAGACTTGATTCATCTTGGATCATAATGAAAAATGTTCTTGAAAATTGATGTTTCATGCTGAAAACTTGGCAGAATTTTCACTGAGTGTTAAAGTTTAAAACATCATGAAACCCTACCTTCATGGCCTTGTAACTTGAAATCTATGCATTTTTTGTGGATGGATCAACTCATAAATATTTTTGTATGTGATGAGATCTATCATTTAAGCTTTGGAGTGCAAAAAATGGTTTCTTAGATCACATGTTATGGCCTTGTAAAGTTAGGAAAAAATCATAGTTTTCCATAACTTACAGAAATTTTCAATTTTCTCAACATTGCCCTTTTTACAAGTTACCTTGATTTCTTGATCAAATCTTGTTCAAATGCAAAAATGGATCATATTTTCTTGTATAATGGTTCATGATGAACATTTTTGGTCAAAAAGTCAAACTTTGACTTTGGGTCTCAGATGAATTTTGTGCAGAGAAACCCTAATTCTTGATTTTCAATGAATGGATGTACCAAGGTGATTTTAAACTTATGAATGGATATTAAGGGCACATTTGAGTATTTTGAATCATATCTCAAGGTTTGAGATCATGTCCTAGCCAAAAGTCAAAGTTATGGTTGACTTTTTCATCAAAACCCTAGTTTATGGCTCATATGGATTGGAATTCTTGCATTGCTTATGAGTTAAGTTCTCTGGATTAATACAATCATGTGAATGGACTAATATGATGTATTTTATGTCCTTGAAATCATATTTTTGAGGTCTTGAATCATTTCTAGATGAAAAATTCACTTTGTGCTTGATCAACCAAAACCCTAATTGGTGCCCAGATGAACTTGGTGCTTGGTGAGCTTGTCACGATGCAATCTTGTCCTTGATTCTTGGTGAATGAGATCTTTTTATCTCCATGGATGATTGAGGGGCTTGAGAAGTTGAAAATCATACCAATTCTTGATAGATCCTTTGCCTGAATCCTCTATAGAGCTTACAAACCCTAATTAGAGATCATAATGAAGCAAACAACAATCTTGACTTTCTAAAAATGGATTAGTGATGCATAAGAGTGTATGTATGAGATGAAAATGATGTGGGTATCTTAGGGACGAAAATTAGGTTATGACAACTATGATGTATGATTAAATGCAAATGCTGACAACATGGCTAGACTCTCTTAGGGAGAGGATAATATTAGAAGACTGATTCCTCAACACGGAGATCACTGCCATTTTGCTTGGGGACTAAAGATGTTGATACTAAACACATCTATGCCACATTTGTAAATTGTATCAAGTTTATGATCCTTGGAGGAAGAATGAAGAACTGCTTGGGGATTCTTTAAGTTGCCCCTAGATTAACTGGTTGTTGTAGATGAACTAATCATTGTTTCAGCTTGATTGATTCTGGGAATGACTGCTTTACTGTGCGCTCGAAAGACTTCCCCTAGTATGAGTCTTGAAAGATCTTCTGGATAACCCAATTCTGAGAAGGACTTGCACTTAACAAGAAATCTTGAACTAATTCTCAATAGGATCTGGAAAGAAATTTCCTCTGATAGGATCACTAACCATGTTTCTCAACTATTTGAAAATTCCTTGAGAGGAAAGCCAGTTTGCAAACAATGGTATTCATTCAAACATGGTAATCTTAATTCAAAATTCATGCAACTTTTGAAATCAAAATCATTTTTAGAATGATGCAAAACACATGAATCACTGGTAAAAAACAAGGCGGTTCAAGACATTCGAAGTGAAAGGTAAAGCAAAGGTATGATACCCACACAAATGATTTGCAAAAATCTTTTTGTTGTCATTTTATGCAACATTGTTATAGTATGCTTTCAAAATAACCTTGCTTTAGTTAGGTCTTTTGAGGGTTGTAATGTGGGCTGGCTCACGGTTTATGAAACAAATGATAAAGGCTCAAACTTTATTTGTACCCAATCAATTTTCGTTATGATCTTCAGTCCTACGCTCAGTTAACCCAAACTATGCGCTCAGGTTCCCAGAGGTTGGGAATTATACTGATGATAGTAATGACGATGGTTCAAAAGTCAAGGGACCTTTGAGATGGCAGTCACTGCTTTCTTACAACATTTAGTTGTTTTTCCATTGAGGACTTTCATGGTCAGGATTTAAAGGTCTCCTCTTTTTGTTATCCCTAACTTTTTCCAGGATTGTTCCTTTTGAAGCTTACAGTGATCGGGATGCCCCAGTTTTTGTTTACGTCTCCTTCATAGGTTTTGACTTAGCGGGCCTTTTCTTTTGATTTTTCTATTTTTTTAGAAAGAAAGTGACTTCTTGGCTTAATGATTACGGTGAACCATCATTGCTTTCGACTTGAAAGACATCTTCAACACTTGCTTGCAGTACAATTATGAATGCAACCTTTATTGAAAGGTTTATTTCATGAAGCTCTTGTAATTGAACACACAACCAAGTTAATTGAGGACTACCCATCCCTAGGTTAAGATTGTGGATTTTTGTACAGAAAGAAACTCCAACTTTTAGGCTCGAAGAGGTTGACGAGAGACAAACTTCCTCATTCCTCCCGTGTTTGGGAAATTGAAACAATGTCTTACATCGTCAATAAAGTTTTGATCTAAAAGCATATGAACAATAATTATGGGTATTTCGTTTTGGTCATCCTCCCTCCATTCTCTTCATATCAAAATAAAATGGACAAGAGATATATATTTTTGAAAGAGAAAGCATAAAGATGTAAATAATAAGCACAAATGAATTGAATCAAAATGTTGCAATGATCATTTCATTAACATGGAAGTACAAACAAAATTTGAAAGCAAAAAGTTAATACAAATAAAGGAAAATGCAAACAACAAGAAACATGGCCTAGTGACTAACCAACAATAGGGGTGAGCTAGCATGTCTGAAACACTGGCTTTAGGAGGATAGTTAGTTGAGGTTGACTGAAGCTTCACTTCTCATGCTCTGGCAGAGGATTGTTCTTGACATTAGGAGCAACATCATGGAAAGTGAGAATCTTGTCTTTGATCAAATCTCGCATTTTAGCCTTCAGTGCATAGCAATTTTCCAAATCATGGCCTACGGCACTTTGATGGAATACACAATGGAGGTCAGGCCCGAAATCAACTGGAAGAGGAATCCATTTTGTTCCAAACTTCATATGCTTAAGAATATGCAACAAGTAGCCCCATAAAACTGACTCAAAAGCCTTTTCAATATAAACTTTGAAGAGGAATAACTATATCTTATTTCTTCTTGAAAATTTCATTAATTTGTTTATTACAAAGACTCCATCTAGCATACTTCTATTAGGAATGAACACAGATTGACTGAACAAAACAAGCTTACCAATTATCTTCTTTAATCTCCCTGCCAAAAAATTCCGCAATAATTCTATATAGACTTTCTATCAAACAAATGGAGTGGTAATCATTTAAACCTTGAGAATTTTGTACATTCACAATTAGAGCAATAAACAAAGTCAAGAATTCCTTTGGGTGGTAGCCCTACAAAAAAATTGTTAATACTCAAAAAGGTCATGATTAATAATATCCCAACAAGCCTTGAAGAAACTCAAAGAAAACTCGTTCAGACCCGGGATTTTGTTGCTAATAGAATCCTAAATGACATATTTTATATCCTGAAGAGAAAATGGGGCCTCAAGGTAATTCCTATCATCTTAAGAAACCTCCATAAGCGATAATCCATCTTGCTTAGGTCTACAAGGAAATCGTTCTTGAAATATCTCCTTGGAATGATTGTATGCCAAACCTTTAATACCTTTGACATCTCTATCTATCCATTTTCTGAGTTAAGTGACAAAATTCCATTTTGATGATGTCTAACTTTCATTAATGAATGAAAGAACTTCTAATTTTGACCCCCTCCTTAAGCCAACGACATCTAGATTTTTGCTTGAGCACGAATTCTCTAAGGTGAATATTATCAAAAAATGAATTATGGGTTTGCATCCTTTGCTCAGATATATCATAAGGCTGCAAAGCCTCTTCATTCGCCACAAGATGATCCAATCAACTGAGGTATTTGATTATGGATTCGACTTTTAAATCCAGCTTTCTGAACACTTTAGGATTCCATGATCTAAACCTTGATTTTACGAGCTTAAATTTTTCTTTGAAAACAAATTGTTTCTTTCCCCGAATAACTTGTGAATTCAAGACTTCCTCTACCATAATTAAGAAATTAGGATGCTTTATCTATGCATAATTTTTTTTGAAGGGCTTAGAGCCCTAGTCCAAACGATTGACTTTTGTTGAAATTGGGCAATGATAAGAGATAACCCTAATACCAACCATTCTACCCTTCAAACTTCATTTTTCAATTAAGCCTTTAGGTAGAAGAAAATGACCGAACTAATTCATAGTGTTTCTGTAGTAATAACCATATGAATTTACTACAAACAATTGAAAAATCAATCAGCTCCATTCAGCTATTAAAATAGAAAATTTAACTATCTCAATGTCAATACTTTGGTTTCTAAGACCTATTAAAATCCCCTCCTACGCACCACTCACCTTGAGGGAGAATGGATTTTAGTATGATAAGCTCCACCCATAACTTTTTTGTTTTGTTTTGAATATGACAAGAAAAATAACATTGACTACATAAATAATATATTTGTTCCATTATAGTTACATGCCTACAAATCCTTCACCTTCAAAACTAAAAAAAGCTTTGGAAAGAGTCGGTTTCCACAAGATAAGCATACCAATTGACCTTCCTACAACATTCTTTACAGTTCACATTACTTCCTTATTTCCCCAAAGAGATTGAACCATCGAATCCTCCATAACTTGCACCTTAGTTTCCTAAAGAAAATAAATGTCCACCTTCTCTAAAGATAACAACTCACAAATTTTCATTTTATTTGTTGAGTTTTTGCTCCCCCTAATATTATACGAAATGAAATTCATTTAAAACTTGATTTCTTGACATCCCTTTTTCTGATCCTTTCCTTGTCTCTAGATTCTAATATATTAATTCCAACTACATACGCTTCACCGTCGTCATCCATTATGATGCCTAGATCCCCAACGTTTTTTCTAGATTTTCGAAGCATCCCTTCCTATTCTCTAGCCCTAAACCTTGAATTCCCTTGAATCACATCACAATCTAAAGTAGATTCTCAATAGCGCACAATTCCACCTGCAAAAGTCTCATCTGAGAAAGAGGAAACAAGATTAGAATTTGCTTTGGAAAATGTGTGAACTAGTATATTTTCTTTATTAGATTTTTGAGGGATCAAGGAGGAGAAATAAGAAGGTTTAACAAAACTTGTTGATATGGGTTTCAAAGGAAGGGGAGCATGAATTTCTTAAATATTTTGAGAAGCCTCTCTCAATTTGACCAATAACTTGCATTTTTCATTTTCGTTGGGACACTAAGCTTGGAAAAACCACTGGCCCAAAAAGGGTCGCTTGAAGACCCGATAGGCTCAATTGAATGAGGCTGAAATGCGTCAAATGCCAAGCCTCAAATAATTTTTTACCAAGAGAAGTTGACTTTGGGAAGTTGAAATGCTTCTTTGAAACGTTGACTGGTATAAAGGGCATAATAGTTGTTGTCTCGAGGTGATGTGACACATCATCAGAAGACTTTTCCCGACTTTTAGTCATCCTAGGAAAACTTACATCTTTATAGAAAAGGGATAAATCAAGGCAAGCCTCCATTTCCTCTGGAACTCTAAAAAAAAATTTGCTTTTTTTTTTCGGAGAACCAATTTCAAATATTTCTTCTATGATATTTTCATCTTCGTCCTCATCCTCTCGCGAATCACTTCTCTCTTCATCTGAATCTTCACTTGAAGAATCTTCAGATTCTAGTAACTTAGGAGCTTGAAGTCTCAAAAGACCTTGGGAATCTTCAACCAACTTCAAATTAAAGGATAAGCCATCAATATGTATTTTTAGATTTTTAGAGAGAACTATATAATGCTTGGTTCCAATCAAGATGCGAGCTATGTCCATCAACCTAGTATTGTCATCAACGCGTAAGTATTCCTCTAACGGTTCTACCAAAGCATCAAAGAAGTCAGGTTTCCAAGCTTGACAAGGTATATCGTAAAAACGAAGCCAAGTAAATTTTTACTGACGCGTTCTGACTAATTAAAGCTTTAAAATGGGATTTTTTGTACTTTTATAGAGGTTGCAAAATTTGGCACTGAGAGAATGATTTTACAGCATTAGAGGGTATTTTGAGAGTATTGGAAGCCATTGGAGGCCAATCCTTCAAGGGAATTCATATGTTGTTCTTCTTTATCCAATTGGTATTGTAATTTTCACTATGTGTAGCTAAATTCTCCTAGGTTAGATTGTGTTAAGATGAACTTTATTCAATCTTGTTGGCATTATATGGCGGTTTGACTTTGTATGAATCATTTGAACTATAATTTTATTCAGTAGTATCTTATGCTTAATGCTTATTATTTGAGATACTCTCTTAATGCGTTGTTAGATGCATAGAGATTCCTGACCCAGAGCCTATGTATTGGACCTAGGGTAATTGTTCTACTTAAGTTGGTTCAATAGGGATAGGAGACCCCGAGTAGTGGCACAGGGAATTAACGGTCTATACATTGCCTAACACTGATTACACTTGCGGACTAAGGATAGAAAGCTTCGAGTAGTTATTAGTGGGTTATTTTATGAGGGACTGGCTATAATGGTTTGTTAATTCATCATAAAATTATAGAGATGAAATAAATTCATACAAGGCATCGTACATCAATAAGAAATGATAAGTGGATTCTAAAACATAACCTAACTACCTTCGTGACATAATTTTCTCATTTCTTACTTTGTGCACTGAAAACATGCAAAACCCCCTTTTTACTATTTTTATTTGATATTTCATAAATTATTGTTTTGTTCAAACACAGTTCGTGTAGGTTCGATCTTTTTATTAATGCAACATTATCAATACATTTACCGAGAAGTCATCACATCCACACTCGGTGTTGATGAATATTATTGTCTCTCTCAATGTGAGACCACCAAAGTTATGTGGGACGCATTAGAAGTTGCCCATGAGGGAACTAATAAGGTCAAACATGCTAAGATTAATACATTAAATCAAGAGTTTGAACTATTTCACATGAAGTATGGTGAAACCATTGCCGAGATGCAAGACAGGTTCATACATCTTATTAATCGCTTGAAGGCTCTAGGTAATCCCATCTTCAATGATATATCTACTAATAAGGTTTTGAGAGGTTTTAATAGGAAATGACAACCCATGGTAACCGCGATCAAAGATGAAAATAATTTTAAACACTTGATCTCACAAATTTGTTTGGCAAGTTAGAAGAACATGAGCAAGAAATCACTTGCTTGAAAAAAATTAGAAAAAGCATGAAAAGAAAATGAATAAGGAGAAAGGTAAAGACAAGGAGGAAGAAAGGAATTCCATTGCTCCAAAGACTTCAAGTTCAAAGTCCTCAATTGACGAGCAAGGTGATTGTGAAACAAGAGATGGCGAGAATTCAGATGAAGAAGATATGGGACTCTTTGTGAAAAGATTCAACAAGTACATTAAAAGAAATGGTGTAAAGTTCTTGGGAAAAAACCTCATCAAATTCAAAAGACAATCAAACTCATTAAAGGAAGATGATCATAAGAAATATAGAAATCCTAGAAAAGCTTATATTGCATGGGAAAGCGATAACGATTTCTCAAGTGATGAGGAAGAATTAGAAAATGTTTTTCTCATGGAAAGAAGAAAAAGAATGTAAGTCACTCTAAATATGAACATGTTGATGAATTTTTTTATGCTGAGTTGCAAAAAGATTTTGAAAATCTACATAAAGAAGCCATATATGCTTTCAAAATGTTATCTTGAAACAAAAGAATCTTTGCACATTTGGAAGCTAAAGTTTTGGAAACCGAAAATATCATGTAAGCTCTTAAACAATCTATGCTAGATCTTCAAAGATTTAAAGATGAGGATGATGAACATTCATGGTTCGGTTGTGAAAATTGTCATATTTGGAAAAGAGAGGTAAACACTCTTAAAGCTAAATTTGACAAGGCATTACAACCAAAGATCACTTTTTCTATTGATACTAATAAATATAAAATGCCTTCTCACAATCCTTATAGAAGGTATATCTTTGTTGAAAAAGATCAAAATAGAAAAGGTCACTCTTCTCACCATTTAACTTGACATTTTTGTTGCAAGAAGGGTCATACCATTGAAAAATGCAAGTTTAGTAAGTTTCTCATGCCTAAAGGAATTTTCAATGGTTTCCTAAATGTAACCAGGGTTTCACTCACCCTCAAGGACCCAATGAATATTGGGTACCTAGCACTCCTTGTTGACTTTGTAGGATAAATGTCTTCACTCTATGAAGAGAGTATGAGATCTCGTTTATAGTTGCTCAAGACATAATACGAGTAACATCTCCTAATTTATTTGACTTTGTGGCAAGGAATAAGAGTTGTGTTACTAAAGGCGTCAACATCTAATGTTCCTTAAGTGGTAAAAGTGTGTAGACTACATGTAATGCTTCCATCCAAAGAAATGTAGAAATGTATTTTATTTCATGCAAAAGGTTTATCTTCAAGAGATATACTCAAGAAAATTGAATAAGGGATTGATCAACCTAAGGAGATGAAGCTTGAGGAGGAGTAAGATAGCTATCATGAAAGAGACAAGGTTAAAAATCCAACCAAAAAGGATGATCATCAAATCAATAATTTTTCCTTCGTGGATTCACTGCAAATTACACGATTGGATGCTTTGCCAAATTAAAAGGTGATAAGATTGTTGTTGTTATTTGTTAGTGGGACGTTTTTCATTTATTCCAACTTTCATTCGAGATTTCCTTGTGGAATGCATGTGCATCCTCCGTCATTCATACGATGAGGTAATATCATTTTAATTTTCGCTTTGTAAGTAAGTTTCCTCTTTTACTTGTTTATTCATAAAGGTATGTGTTGCGGTGAGAATTGGATATCAAGATATTGAATTAACTTGAATCACAAATCATGAAGTTCACCACCGAGCTTTGATTTATCCAAAGGAAAGGGTAAATATCGAAGAAAACCCTGAGCGCGCTATGTAATAACACAACTAAGAGATCTAAGGTTCGTGGGTTGGTTATACCTAGGGAAGGTGTTAGCATCCTAAGTATATGTAGTACTCTACAGAAACCTCTTGTTAGTATTTGTGTTATGCTAAAGTTTCTTGCTAAGGGAAAAGTGATAAGATAAAGATCTAAAGTATATACAAAGTATGCTCGCCAAGATATCGCATCTCGTGCCTACGTATCCTGACGGGAATGGAATCAGAGCAACCGTAGTTCCCCTAAAAAGGGGTGAGGAACTCTTGACTGTGGTCAAGGTTCCAGGGAAAAGTAAATGTCTATGGTGAGACACCTACATAGAGTGCGGCGACTCTAAACCTAAGGCTAGGTTAAACGAAAAAAGAAATGAATGTCCATGGCGGGATGACTAAATAGAGCACGGCGACTCTAATCCTAAGGCTAGGATAAAGGGTAAGGACCTAAGATTAGGCTAAGTATGACATGGTAGTCAACAAGAGTGATCTTTTCCTTTGGAATCAAAGTAAACAGGCAAAGAGAAATGTTCGACATAACAGAAAGTACATGGCAAAAAATCGTAACCAGAGAGGACATGCCCCTTAAAAAATATATTATAAAACAAATTAATTAAAATAATAAGAATCTACATAAATAAATAAATTTGATTTGTTTAAATAATAATTATTAAATAAAAAATAAAAAATAAATATTAAAAAAAGAAATAAAATGGTAAACGAGTAATTGAGTCGGTATCAAAGTGTTCAGAAAAATAAAATGAATACACCAAAATGATCAGCCAAAAAATTCAATTCAGAAAAAAATACAGCGTTTGGTCAAATTTGAAATAAATTTTACCCGGTAAAATGACTTAAGCTGTCCAAAAATGCCACTGAAAAGTGTTTAAAAAAATTAAATGAGCACATCATATTAAACTACGCGAAATGCAGATTAATATCACTGAAATTTGTAAGCTCGGTTTTAAAATTTTCCATCCACTGATTTTTCACACAGTTGACTTTTAGTTTGGCCGATTCGCTGTAAATCCAACAAATTTATTATGGCTGATAAATTTGGTATTATGCAAGATGCGAAATGATTGACCTAAAATGATATGTAAAAGATCAAAGAATCCGAGGGTAAAATTTGGAGTATGACAGTTGCCCCTATTTAAATATCTGCGTCGGATGATATGAGTGATGAATATCCTCATGAAATCATGGTGAAAGGTATTTAAATACAGATAACTGAAAATTTTGCCCTTAGATGCAATGACATACTATGCTACGGATAAACGAAAACTAAGCAATGCTGACATGCCATGAACTCTAACATGATGAAAATGATAAAATGATAAGATGAAAAAAACGTAGACAAAAAACGAAGGCAAACAGGGATATAGACAACACAATGAGTAACCACTCACTGGGGAGAGGCAGCAACACTGGGGAAGTAACAATCATCATCCATGAACAAAACTGGATGAAAAAGAGTCACAATATTCAGAAGATCATTGAATGAGGTGAGGAGAAATCTGGGAAATATATTAGGGACATTGAAACAAATATCAGAGAAATTCAGAAAAGTAATGAATGAACACTGGAAAACAACAGACATTCGGAAGAACATCGAATAAACTCTGAAACACACCAAAGATACTCGGAAAAACATCGAATAAACTCTGGGACACATCCAGAAAAGCATTGGATGAAGAATGGAAACAAACCTGAAAACAATCAATGGCCGTTTACCAAAGTCAGAAACAAATTGAGGACATCTAAAAGAGAAATAGATGAAGACAAAGATTCTGAAGGTACATCCGAACATTTAGAAAATCATTAAATGTACAGGAAAAGGTTTGAAGATATATATGGAAAAACATCAGATAAGCAACAAAGGAGTTTTGGAAGAACATCAGAACAAAGAACCATATCCGGAAAAGCATCAGATAAATACAAAAGGAGTTCTGGAAGAACATCAGAACAAAATACATATCCGGAAAAGCATCAGATAAGTACTAAGGAGTTTTTGGAAAAATATTAGAAATAAAACATATCAGAAAAAGCATCAGATAGACACAAAAGGAGTTCTGGAAGAAAATCAGAACAAAATACATATCCGAAAAAGCATAAGATAAGTACTAAGGAGTTTCTCGAAAAACATCAGAAACAAAAGTCATATCCGAAAAAGCATCAGATAGACACAAAGGGACTTCTGGAAGAACATCAGAAACAATAGTAATATCTGGAAAAGCATCAGATAGACACAAAGGGGTTCTGGAAAAACATTAGAAATAAAAGTCATATCCAGAAAAGTATTAGATAGACACAAAGAGGCTCTGGAAAAATATCAGAAGCAAAAGTCATATCCGAAAAAGCATCAGATAGACACAAAGAGGCTCTGGAAAAACATCAGAAGCAAAAGTCGTATCCGGAAAAGTATCAGATAGACACAAAAGGAGTTTTGGAAGAACATCAGAACAAAATCCATATCCGAAAAAGCATCAGATAGGTACAAATGAGTTTCTCAATTGTTTGAAAATTCCTTGAGAGGAAAGCCAGTTTGCAAACAAAAGTGTTCATACAAACATGATAACGCAAAGTTCATGCAATCTTTGAAACATAATCATTTTTTGGAAAGATGCAAAACACATGAGTCATTGGTCAGAACACAATGGTTCAAGACACTCAAAGTGGAAAGTAAAGCAAAAGTGGTAATGCTAAAATAATTGATCTGCAAAGATCTTTTGGAGTTAGTTTACGCAATCTTGTTGTAGTATGCTTTCAAAATAACCTGGCTTCAGTTAGGTCTTTTGAGGGTTGTAACGTGGTCTGGTTCACAGTTTAAGAAACAAAGGATAAAGGCTCAAAATTTATTTGTGCCCACCCAATCTACGTGATGATCTTCAGCCCTACGCTCAGTTAACTCATACTATTCGCTCAGGTTCCCATAGGTTAGAAATTACAATGATAATAGCCAAGATGACGGTTCAGAGGTCAAAGGACCTTTTAAAAGGCAATCACTACTTTCCTATAAAATTTAGTTGTCTTGACATTAAGGATTTTCAGGGTAAGGATTTAAAGATCTCCTCTTTTTATTATCCCTAACTTTTTTCTGAGCTGTTTCTTTTGAAGCTTACAGTCAGCGGGATGCCTCAGTTTTGCCTAAGTCTCCTTCATAGGTTTTGACTTAGCGGGCCTTTTTTATATTTGAAATAAAGAGAGTGATTTCCTGGCTTAATGACTACGGTGAACCATCAATGAATTTTATCTTGAAAAACATCTTCAACACTTACTTCTTGTGTGAAAGGAGAATTGTGGATGCAACCCTTATATGAAAGGTGTCTTGTATAAACACACAATTAAGTTAACTGAGAACTACCCTGCCCCTGGTTAAGATCGTGGTTTATTTGTAAAGAACGAAACTCTAACTTCTAGGCTCGAAGGGGTTAACAAGGGAATAACTTCCTTATTTCTCCAGTGTTTGGGAGTTTGAAACAATGCCTTACATCGTCAGCAAAGTTTGATTGAAAGCATACCAACAGCAGTTATGGATAATACGTTTTCATCATCCTCCCTCAAATATTTGTATAATCAAAAGTTTGGACAAGAAGTAAATATTTGAAAGATAAAGCATAAAAGTGAAAGTAATAGACAAAATAAATTTGAAATCAAAAATTGCAATGCTCATTTCATTAATATGAAAGTACAAACACTAATTAAAAGCAAACAGCTTAAACAAAATGGAGGAAAGTATAAACAACGAGAAACAAAGGGCCTAGTGACTAAATCAGTACAAAGATAAGTCGTCTTGTCTGAAACACAGGCGTTTAAGAAGATAGTCTATCGAAGTCGGACTGAAGCTTCACTTTTGATGTGCTGGCAAGGGATTGTTCTGGACATTTGGATGACTATCCTTAAAATCAAGGATTCCAGTTCTAACCAACTCACGCACTCTAGCTTTCAGTGCATAACAATGCTCCAAGTCGTGGCCTGGGGCACCCTCATGAAAAGCACAGTGGAGATCAGCCCTAAATCCAGCTGGAGGAGGATTAGAAGGAGGTTGCAAAGTCTTTGTAGTGATCAACCCTTGTTGAACCAGGTCAGGATAAAGTTCTGTGTATGTCATGGGAATAAGATCAAATTGATTCCTATTCCGATACTGGTCTTATCCAACAGCTAGATGTTGAGGAATCTGAGCTGTTCGTGGAGTAGCAACAGCAGCAACAACATGATGATCAACAAACTGAGGTCTAGGGCGAGGCCTTCTCACTTCAGTCATGACAGCATTAGTCTGATCTTCCCTCTTCTTCTGGAAATTCCCATAGGATTTCTTTCCACCATTAGAAGATTCAGTAGCTTTGGATGCCTTACCATTTTTCAGTCCTTCTTCTAACCTTTGGCCAATGGTCACCAGATCTGTAAAGCTTGAAGAGACACTCCCAATCATCTTTTACCAATAGAAAGGGGGCAAAGTATCCATGAACATTCCAGACAGCTCCTTCTCTTCTAGAGGGGGTTCAACTTGGGAAGCTAACTCTTTCCAACGTTTAGCGTATTCCTTGAATGACTATCTTTCTCCCTGAGACATATTTTAAAGTTGACGGTGATCAGAAGCCATGTCCAGATTGTATTTGTATTGCCTCATAAAAGCGTTGGCAAGATCCTAGAAGAAGTGGACGCTGTTATGCTCTAAGTTCATATACCACTTGAGAGAAGCACCACTCAAACTGTTCTGAAAGTAATGGATGAGCAGCTTTTGATTGTTGGTGTAAGCTGCCATCCTTTGGAAGTACATGACCAGATGGGCTCTTGGACATGAGTGACCTTTATACTTCACAAACTCGGGAGTCTTGAACTTTGCAGGCATAACAAGACCAGAAACTAAGCACATATTGTCTGCATCTACGTTGAAGATTTCAGTACCTTCGACGACCTTGAGTCTCTTGTCTATGATCTGAAACTGTTCACGGATAATCTCAGGCTTAACAAAATCTTCATGATCTTCCCCTTGAGCACTAGCAGCATTGTACTCATAGAGAGGATTCTCAAAGGGAGCTCGGACAGTCTGGGTAACAGTGTGGACCATAGGTCTGGGCTCAGCAAAGACGGGAGCTTGAAAAACCAGTCGGACAGTCTGACTAATCATAGCAGTAGACGCGAGGGGTGAAGAGTAGTTGTGAGGTAAACAAAACTTTGGCCAAGTTGAAGGTGGCATTTGAACAGGAGGAGGATAGACACTTGAAACTTCCTTAATGACAGTCGTTTGAGATTATCCCCTGGCCATCAAGACTTGAAGCATCTCGGTGAGCTTAGTCATGCCCGATTTCAACTCAGGGATCTCCATTCGGATTTCTGCGTTGTGTACTTCTTGCTCTGACATCTTGCGTTTGTAGTTAGCACTAGTTTGATATCGGTGTCGAGGAATCAGCTTGACGACTCGGAGATACATTAGAGGATAGAAACGACTGAACATGAGTTACTGGACAAATAGAGCTATGCAATGAACCATGCAAAGATGCAAATGCAATGCAATGCGATGCAAGACAGAATGCAAAACACACAAACCATGATCAAAGGTTCGAGATTACAGCATGAGGTCTGGGTAAAGAACCAACCACAAGGTGTGTACTAGGGGTAAAGCACCTGCACAGCGGGTTCTAACAAAGTTCCTAAAGTTATCGACCCGTCTTTCGGATATTATCGATACACCAACTACTTAGAAATCAATAATATTCTCGAGAGAGTCTCATCTGAGTGTAGTATCGCGTATCAACTACTTTGAGACTACTCCCTCATAGTCATCGCACTACGTCCTAAAAGGTCAACTGGGGTTAAAAGGTAACTAAAGGTCCTCAGTGTCATAGGCTCCTAGGTTGAAAGTAGTAATGTTTTCACGAATACTCGTTCAACAAAACTACTCCCAAGAGGGCCTCCACTGAGCGGTGGTTTCTCAAGTCAGCTTGGTTGGGAATCAACTCCCTATAAGCCTTCTTGAATATACCACCTTTCTATCATAGGTGCACTCAAGTCTGGGTATAGGACTTATCCTCACCACTCAAGGTAACAACCCTGCATGCAGAAAAAATCCAAACACAAACATATATATACAAATATACAAGTATAAAAGCAAGCAAACATATATCAAACACAAATATAAACAAGGTGGGTTTAACCCTCTTAGGGAAAATTCCCTAGTGAAGTCGCCATTTCTGTTGCGGTGAGAATCGGATATCAAGCTATTAAATTAACTTGAATCACAAATCATGAAGTTCACCATCGAGCTTTGATTTATCCAAAGGAAAGGGTAAAGATTGAAGAAAACCCTGAGCACACTATGTAACAACACAACTAAGAGATCTAAGGTTCGGGGGTTGGTTATACCTAGGGAAGGTGTTAGCATCCTAAGTATCTGAAGTACTCTACAGGAACCTCTTGTTAGTATTTGTATTATGCTAAAGTTGCTTGCTAAGGGAAAAGTGCTAAGGTAATGATCTAAAGTATATACAAAGTATGCTCGCTAAGACATCACATCTCGTGCCTATATATCTTGACGGGAATGGAATCAGAGCAACCGTAGTTCCCCTCAAAAGGTGTGAGAAACTATTGACTATGGTCAAGGTTCCAGGGAAAAGTAAATGTCTATGGTGAGACTCCTACATAGAGTGCGGCGACTCTAAACCTAAGGCTAGGTTAAAAGAAAAAAGAAATGAATGTCCACGGCGGGATGACTAAATAGAGCACGACGACTCTAATCCTAAGGCTAGGATAAAGGGTAAGGACCTAAGATTAGGCTAAGTATGACATGGCAGTCAACAAGAGTGATCCTTTCCTTTGGAATCAAAATAAACAGGCAAAGAGAAATGTTCGACATAAAAGAAAGTACATGGCAAAAAATCGTAACCAGAGAGGACATGCCCCTTAAAAAAAATATTATAAAACAAATTAATTAACATAATAAGAATCTACATAAATAAATAAATCTGATTAGTTTAAATAATAGTTAATAAATAAAAAATAAATAAAAAATATTTAAAAAGAAATAAAATGGTAAACGAGTAATTGGGCCGGTATCGAAGTGTTCAGAAAAATAAAATGAATACACCAAAATGATCAGCCAAAAAATTCAATTCAGAAAAAAAATACAGTGTTTGGTCAAATTTTGAAATAAATTTTACCCGGTAAAATGACTTAAACTGTCCAAAAATGCCACTGAAAAGTGTTTAAAAAATTAAATGAGCACATCAGGTTAAACTACGGGAAACGCAGATTAATATCACTGAAATTTGCAAGCTCGATTTTAAAATTTTCCATCCACTGATTTTTCACACAGTTGACTTTTAGTTTGGCCGATTCGCTATAACTCCAACAAGTTTATTATGGTTGATAAATTGGGTATTATACAAGATGCGAAATGATTGACCTAAAATGATATGTAAAAGATCAAAGAATCCGAGGATAAAATTTGGGGTATGACAGTATGTGATATATTATGTGTATGATACATATTATGAGTGTTCATTTCCAAAAATATCAAGTTTTACCATTGTGTTTTGCATTTAATATACTTATAGTGATCTCATTCATAAATATCTTCACATGTGATCTCTATCTTCTATTATATCATGCTTTTATTTGTGTGTCTGCATGTTATTAGCTAACAAATCATGAAAAATTGCCATGTGCATGTGTCTCACATCAATTAGTTATGAATAAGTTAAGTTGAAGTCTTCCTAAGTTATTCCAAATGAATATGTGCCAAAATTTTCATATTTTGGACCTTACAGGTCGTTACATAAAGTGAAATGTTTGAGTTTTTCAAATTTGATTCAGTATGTGTCGACACATACGTGTGTAGGTCAGCTCATAGGATTAATTTTTGAAACCTTGTAAATACTCTTCAGTATGTGTCGGCTCATAACCTTTTTAGGTCTCAACATGCTTCCAAGAGGTTGACCTATGCTTACAGCAGGTCGACTCATGACGGATTGGATGATTTTTTCACTTCTCTTTCCATTCATTTCTCATTCATGAACTTGTCTCCATATCTTTCAATTCCTCTTGAGTCTTGTAACTATTCAAAGTGTCATAAACTCTTCCATTATTCCTCTTATATTCATCAAATATAACTCATTCATGTCTATATTTTCCAAATTTTCATTAAATCTCATAATTCAATTTTCATTCTTCATCTTCTATAAATACCTCTCCATCCTCATATTTCAAATCACACCCAAGTCTCCAAACTCCAAAATTGCATTCATTCCTAGTGTTCATTGTCATTGTATTATGTATCAGAAAGTTTACCTTTGTTTTAGGTTTGTGGGTAATCATATATCACTCAAACATTTCCAACTCTTATTCACACAGTCCATCAAACACCTAGGGTGCGAACTATATTTTGAACAATTCTCATTGGCATCTAAGTCTGCAAAAACCAAGGCTAGTTCCAAAGGCAAGGGTAAGAGTACCAAATTATATGTTGCTTCAGAAAGTGTGTTTTCTTTGGTCTCCTCTAATTGTGTTAAGGAATTTTAAGAGAAACACCAACATAGGCTTGTTGTGAAGCAATATGTTTGGAAGCCTATTGTGGATGGTTGTTTGGATATTCCATAAGTTACTAGTCTAATTACAGAGTAACAAATTTATTACTTTCTACAGCTTGCTCAAGACTATAATAAAGACCTCATCTGTGTATTCTACCCTACGTTACATGATAGGCAAGGTTCTTGCTTCAAATTTACCATAGGTAACAAAGGTTATAAGTTCACTAATGATCTTTGGAAGTCATTATTTAGTATTACTGTTATTGATGTTGATGATGATAATGAAGCTAACCCGTTGGTGACAGATACCAACATTCATATGAATTTGAGTGGAATGTTCATGTAAATGAGATGCTTAAGGCTCACCGGTCAGATGACTGCTATGACACGTTAGCTGTCTGTCAATTGAAGATGGTTCCCAAGATTTTTCTATGGTTGGTGTCACATGTCTTGAACCCGAAGAACGGAGGGTTCTCAAGAATAGACAATATTAAATTTCATTTTGTCTACATTCTTCTGAACAAATTTCGGATTAATTGGGCAAATTATTGTTTCCCAGATGTTTTCCATAATGGAATGCAACAAAGGAACCTCATTTTGTTATGCCTACGTGATTGCTAAAATCCTAAACTACTTTGACATAGGTGTGTCAAATCTCTTATTTAAAACCCCTTCCCAAGTACAAGAGTTCTCCCATTTCACCTTAACCAACATGTGTTACTTATGGGATGAAGAGCGTCAGGCATATAACCTTCGTATGGGCAAGTATGGTAAGAAAATTTATAATTTTGATGATCCTTATGAGTTTGCTGACACAGCTGCCACTCTACATGTTGGTAATAAACCTACTGGAGCTTCTCATGGTGACCTTATGAAAGATGTTGATCATGAGGATGGTCAAATAGGTGATGAATATGAAGATCAATCCTCTATTATAGATATGCTTCAAAATATGCAGATCAAACAAGATGAGCGCTACGAGGAGGAGTGTCGAAGGCACGATGTTTTTTAAGCCGCTCAAGTGGAACAATTTTGTCTAATGCAAGAGTGTGTGACATTAAAAGATGCCAAGTTTGATGTCTTTGCCTCATATGTGACTGAAAGGTTGGTCTCTATGAGAAGTGAAATAGATGCAAATCATGATACTGCAATGGCCAGAATTAATTAGATGATAGCTGCTCAAACCGAGAATCGCCATTACTATGCTCAATTATACCAAGAGATGTGTGACTTCTTAGATCATCAATTTCAAAATGATGTACAAGGTAGGTTGCATAGAGTAAGGCATATGCATAGAGGTCGTGGATGACACTGAAGTGTTGAGTCTTTGGGTCATTATGTCAAACATTTTAGAATTCCTTCTGTCATGCATTTCATACTTTAAGTCTTCATGCATTTTATGTTTCTCTTCTGGTTTATTTTTTCTATCACCTTATGTCTTGGAAATGTTTCAACTAGTTATGTAATGTGAGACAAATGGTTTACTATGTGAATTCCCTTGAATGACTATTATGAAATGTTGGCATATTGCCTTTTTATTTATGTTATGTTGATTTCTACTATGTACTTTCATATATGTTACATATATGTCACTGCATGTTCTTATCTTTGCAACTGCCTCTATTTTGGTATATTGTATATGAGTTATGTTGTATCTATGTGATACTACTAATGTGATTGCATTGCCTCTTTGTGATGTTGTCAAAAGGAGAGAAGTATTTGCAGCTACGAAGCAACTATGAAGCACACATTCAAGGGGAGCCCTCCATGGACACCAAAATGCATCCAAATCAAGTTTTTTTCATCATAAAAAAAGGGGGAGTATGTTAGTGCAACTTTCCAATTAGGTGTATTTTGAATTATGTTAAAAATACCGTTAGCGTTTATGTACATTGGACTGCATCATCTGAGTCTAGTTGTGCATCCTAGTATTAGGGGGCATGACAATATGTTAAAAAAGGATTAGAAAAGATTCATACATCAAAAAATGGGTTTATATGCATCACAAATCTATTTTTATGTGAAAAATTATCTATAGGTCGACACATAGAAGAAAATTTCATTTATAGGTCCACACATACGCTTTACAGGTCGACACATGTGTTGCAATATTGAAGCCTGTAGATTCTATTAGATGTGACACCTCTACAGGTTGACACATAACCTATATAGGTCAGCACATAACTTGCATAGGTCGACCTATGCATTAAAATTCTTGAAAAATTATATTGTTTTTCATTCCTTTTGCATTTGTTTTGCTTCATACTTGCTCACATATATAACTGCTACATGCATCATTTCTTTTCAATGATTTTGGTAAAGTCATAAATGAAACCTGGAACACACTGAAAGTCGTCAACATACTCAACCTTGGTTTTATGCATGCACACAAACAATGTACACATAATCATTCATTGTTTGGGTTCCATCTTAAAATCAAGTTGATAAGGTCCAGTTTAGCTTGTGGTATTGTAAATTGGGTTGAGATCTTAGGGAGGTTTCAAATAAGAAACCAAGGTGGGGTTTTCCTTTAAGATGAAAGTGTGGATTTAAAGGTTTTTAACAAGATTACTCAAGTTTGGATTCAATCGAGTGAAGGCTTTGAAGGGTTACGGTTCTTGCAAACGAGTAGCATGAGACGGTGAATCATCGTGGTAAATCTTGGGATACAACAATTCACAAGATGGATTCGATCGAGGGAAGGCTTTGAAGGGTTACGGTTCTTACAAAGGAGTAGTGTGAGATGATGAATAAAATTGGCAAGTGTTGGTTGACTTGATCAAGCTCAGATAAAAGGAAGAGAATTTGCAAGGATTAACATCAAACTTAGGCTTTGCAGGGTTGGATTGCTACATTTCTCTTGTAAACTTCTATTGCAAAGTAAGTTTAATTTCATGATCTCAACTAAAATTCAAATTGAGGGTAGACGTACCCATAGCAAGGCCGATTGGAGAACTGCCTAAATAAATCCTTGTGTACTCCCTCTCTATTACATTTCATTAGCAAACTGTTATGTTCATCATTTGTGCGGTTAATCAGTTTGGAAAATTGTTTGAAAACATTTTGTTGAGTTGATCACAATCATTTTGATTTTGGTTGGATTTTAAAATCAACAAAACTATACAAATTTCCAAACTAAATTGATAGCACACAAGGTGTTCGATAATTTTCCTCAATAGTGTTTTTGTTTGATTCATCATTAGGAATAGAATTGCTTGTTAAGTAGCTTTCTATTGATTATGATGAAAGCTTATTGATTAAAATTCCTTATCATATCTTTGATTTTTTTTCATATACACATATCCTAGCTTTTTGATAGTGGTTTAGTTTACACGAATCCATCCAAGTTACTTCCACTAGCTAAAGTTTTTGAAAAACAGTTTTCATACTCAAATTTTTATTGGGGATCTACTCACCCCTATAGATAAGTTCCATTCGTCTAACAAAAGATCTCTTGCATATTATACTACAATCTTGGATTCTCAACAAAGCAAAGAAAGTATTTGCTAAGCCTAAAAAATTTACTGTCTTGGACTTGGAAGTAAACTCTGTGTCAGCTAGTTTAATTTCGAGATTTACCATTTAATCATAGTTTCTATACATAAGAAGTGCCTCCATTAGGGTTATCTATTTAATATTGGACATAAATTTTCTTTATTTGCTCATTATTTCCTCCAACTTCGGGAACTTTTTCCTTTCTCTAGGCCTGAAAGGCTTGCTTTGTCTATAACTTGGGAATGTTTATGTAAAGCTTTTTCCTTTCGAAGAAAATATTATCTAGATTGATGCCAAGAACTTAATTTACGATAACCGTTGGATTGTACGAACTTTATAAAATAATTAGAATATAATTTATGGTTAATTGAACATAATCCTGTTACAACTTAAAATATTTATTTTATTAAAATATATAATAATAACCTCCATTATATTTAAATAATTATTAAATTCAAATATAAATTAGACTATACCTCCTTTTGAATTTGTTAATTTTAGAAAGTTATCAAGAGTATATTCCTAATACCATTTAAGTTATAATAATATTTGGGCATTATAACGACTTAAAATGGTAAAATTTATTTTGGACTTTATAAGTTCAATATGTCGACGTCTGAATAGAATTTGGAAAGAAATTTTAAAATAACCTTTATATAAATAACATAATTAAAATAAAATAGACATTATAACGGCTTACCGATTACTTATGAAAATGATTTGGACAGAACTTTGACGTATAAAACTCTTTTGAAACTTTAGAAGAACTTTTACCACCAAATAACTCTAAAAGTTACGAACCAACACCGTGAGAACTTCGATGACTAAAAATAATGCTATATGAAGAAACTAGAGAAAGAAAGAAATAAAGAGGTAAGAAAGATGATTTGTGAATGAACGAATGAAAATGGGGTGGGAAATACCCCTATTTATACTAGTTGAAAAATAATAAAATAACATAAATGTATCTTCTTTTGCCCATACCTTCTAATTTTTTTAACTCTTGCTAGTAAATATGTCTTTATAAAATATTTACTAATTTTACATCAATAGTTCTTCAGATGTTCTAGTATGATTTTGTGAAAATAATTTATGACAAAGGTATGAGAGTTTGATATCGTAAGGTTTCATGACATAATTTATGACAAAGATATGAGAGCTTAATAATAATAAAAAGTAGTAACAAGGATAATTATTTGATATGTTTATTAACTTAAAATTATTTTATTTACTAATTAATTTGTAGAGTAAAAATGATAATATTCAAATAAAATCAAATAATAATAATAAAACAAAAATAATAATAAAAATAATATGAATAATTAATTAACTTAAAGTTAAGTGTTTTAAGTATTAATTTCAATTTTAAAGTTTAGTTTGTAAATTGAAACGATGATATTCAAATTGAATAATAATAATAATAATAAGTAAAATTAAAGGGTAATTAATTCATAAATTAATTATTATAGGTGCTAGTTTTAATACTTAATTTTTAATAATTAGCGATGTTAAAATCTCAAATCTAATCAGATATATTATCTAAAGTATGGAAAATTAGGATGTTACATTACCACCCCCCTTATAAGAAATTTCGTCCTCGAAATTTAACGTATCTAAAACATATGTGGATACTTCTGACGCATGTCTTCTTCTCTTTCCCAAGTAGAATCACCAGTTACATCATCCCACACAACTCTAACCAATGGTATATGCCTTCCACAAAATTCCTTAATTCCATGATCTAAAATCTTGACAGGTAAAGCCTCATACTCCAAGTTGTCTCTAAGTTCCACAGTTGCAGGCTCAATGACATGTGAAGGGTCAGGATAATACTTCCTCAGTTGTGATATATGGAATACATTGTGAAGATTAGACAGGTTTGGCGGCAAAGCAATGTGATACGCTACAGGTCCAATCCGCTGTAGAATTTGAAAAGGCCCGGTAAACCTTGGTGTTAACTTCTTAGTTTTGATTGCTCGTGCAATTCCCGCTCTAGGAGTTACCCTAATGAACACATGATCTCCTGCCTCAAATTCCAAAGGTCTTCTCCTCTTATCACTATAACTCTTTTGACGATCCTGTACAACCTTCATTTTTTCTCTAATAAGCTTTACCTGATCTGTTGTTTGTTGCACGAATTATGAACCCAACATTTTATTTTCTCCAACTTCATACCAACATAAAGGTGTACGACACTTTCGGCCATACAATGCTTCTTATGGAGCCATGCCGATACTTGAGTGAAAGCTATTGTTGTAAGTAAACTCAATCAATGGTAAGAACTCATCCCAACTTCCTTTGTGTTCAAGAGCACAAGCTCTCAACAGATCCTCTAACGATTGAATCATCCTTTCAGACTCGCCATATGTTTGGGGATGATAAGATGAACTTAACTTGAGTTTGGTTCCTAACTCTAAATGCAACTAATTCCAAAAATTTGATGTGAATATGGGATCTCTATCACTGACTATACTTGAAGGTATTCCATGCAATCTAACAATTTCCTTTACATATACCTGAGCTAGTCTCTCCAATTTAAACGCCGAGTTGATGGGAATGAAATGTGCACTCTTTGTTAACCTATCAATGATTACCCAAATTGCATCATGCTATTTCTGATTCTTAGGAAAAGCGGTTACAAAATCCATAGTTATTCCATCCCACTTCCACTCTGGAATGTCTAAAGGTTGTAACAATCCGGCTGGTTTCTGATGTTCAATCTTTGCCTTCTGACACACCAAGCAACTCTGAACATATTCTGCTATATGTTTCTTCATTCCAAACCACTAAAACATTTTCTTCAAGTCTTGATACATCTTTGTGCCTCCTGGATGAAAACTCATCTTACTTTAATGGCCTTCTTCCAAAATCAACTTTTGAATATCCTGGTTTTGAGGTACACACATCCTTTCTCTAAACCTTAGGATTCCATCACCCCTTATGTTAAAATATCCATTTTGACCATCTCTTATAGTTTCCTTTACGTTTATTAGATGGTCATCAAGTTGTTGTTCATCTTTGATCCATTTTAGAAATTCATTAGACACGACAACAGCGCCTATGAATATACTTCCTTCATTGTGATGTACTCCTAAGTTTAAATTCACGAATATGTTAATAAACTCTTCTTCCCTCAACATCATTGCAGATACATGAGGTTTCTTTCGATTCAAAGCGTCTGCTGCAACATTGGCCTTTTTGGGATGATACTGCAACTCAAAATCACAGTCCTTCAAGAATTCCATCCAGCGCCTTTGTCTCATGTTTAGATCTTTCTAGTCAAATAAACACTTCAGGCTTTTGTGATCACTTAACACGGTGAACTTTGATCCATAAAGATAATGCCTCCAAATCTTTAAGGCGAACACAATTGCTGCTAACTCCAGGTCGTGAGTCCGGTAGTTCCTCTCATGCACCTTCAACTGTCTTGATGCATAAGCTATCACCTTCCTTTCTTGCATCAATATACAACCAAGACCTTGATATGACGAATCACAATACACATCAAATTGTCCTGATGGGTCTGGTAAGATGAGTATTGGTGATGAAGTCAATCTTTCCTTTAACTTTTGAAAACTTTCTTCGCACTCTTTAGTCCATTCAAAGTTTTTACCTTTCCTCGTTAACTGAGTCATAGGCAAAGCGATCTTTGAAAATCCTTCAATGAACCTCCGATAATATCCAGCTAGTCCAAGAAAACTTTGAATCTCGCCAAAATTCTTTAGACTCTCCCACTTTGTTACTACTTCGAATTTACTCGGGTCTACTGCAATACCTTATTTACTAATTACATGACCAAGAAATTGTACTTCCTTCAACCATAATTCACATTTCAAAATTTTGCATATAATTGATGGTCTTTTAATATCTGTAGCACAATTCTCAAATGTTTTTCGTACTCTACCTCATTCTTGGAATAAATAAAAATGTCATCAATGAAAACTACAACAAATTGATCTAAGTATGACTTAAAGATCCTATTCATGTAATCCATGAATACTGTAGGAGCATTAGTCAAACCAAGTGGCATAACTAAGTACTCATAATGTCCATAACGAGATCTAAAGGTTATTTTTGGAATATCATCCTCCTTCACCCTGATCTGATGATATCCAGACTTCAAGTTAATCTTTGAGAATATTGATGCTCCCTTCAACTGATCCATCAAGTTGTCGATTCTAGGCAAAGCATACTTGTTTTTCACAGTAGCTTTATTAAGCTGTCTGTAATCTACACAAAGTCTAGAAGAACCATCCTTCTTCTTCACAAATAAGATTGGAGCTCCCCATGGCGATACACTTGGTCTAATAAAATCCTTTTCTAACATCCCATCTAATTATTTCTTTAACTTAGCAAGCTCTGAGGGTGACATTCGATAAAGAGATGTAGAAATTGGTCTAGTTCTTGGAACCAAGTCTATAGAAAACTCCACTTCCCTAACTGATGGTAAACCTGAAATATCTTCTAGAAATACTTTCGAGAATTCACATACCACTGGAAAATTTTCAACACTAGGGGTTTCTCTGTTGCACCCCAAAATTTGACCAACAATTATTTGTTCATTGAGTGCTTGAAAGTGGATACCTTCATCAGAAAGTTCAAGAGATCCTCAGAAGAAGTGGTTTGAAACCAGGGTTGTGTGCTTCATAGCTTGAGGGTTGTGGGTGCCCCTCAGATGATTCTGAGACTTTGAGAATGAACTTGATGTTTTGGGAAAGCCTATGAGATGTCTTAATAGCCTTCATGAAGCCCAGAGAAGTCATTATGCAAGAGTTCAGAAGATTCAACCATGAATGATAGAATTAGGGTTTTGACTGGGTCAACCCTAGGATAACTGAAGATTTGGGAAAGGTTGAGACCCAATCCAAGGGCCATGAGATCATGGAATGATGCATAGAGATGATATAAAGATGATTCCTAGGCCAACTCATCATGAGTGAGGAGTTTGAGAAGTTTCAAGTCAGGGTCCCCAAGGATTGTCAGTGAAAAACCCTAATTTGATCCCTATCTTCCAGGCAGTTTTAGCTCAAGATGTGATTGATATCTCACCTTCCCCATAACATGAATGTTGTAGAGCTTGTTCTAAGCTTTAATTTGAGTGGTGAAAGTCCTTGATAGGAGTTACAGAGCTCAAGTTATGGTTTTGACAAATTACAGGTCAGCAGAGGTGTGTGAATCTGGGTCCTTGAAAGTCACCCAACTTGCAGACAACTTTTGCCCTAGTAGGGTGATTCCTATGACTTCTTGGTCAACATGAATGTTGAAGAGCATCTTCTTAGCATTAATTTGAGTGGTAAAAGTCCTTGATATGACTTGTGGAACTCAACTTATGGTTTGAACAAGACAGGGGTATTTTGGTCATTTGTTAGTTATAGGTCATTTTAGCCAATGCCTAAAACTCCTATTTCCAAGCCTCAAATGAAAAAACTCAAAACATGAAAGTTGTTCAAAATGTGATTTTGAGTCTAGAAAGAAGGCCACAAATTGTTGGAAAAGCTCATAGCATGAAGTTACATGATTGGTCAAAAATGAACTAAAAATGGCATATAAGTTTGAAAAGTTGAATTTGAAAATTGATTTGGAAGATCCACAAATCCAAAATAGGTCATCCAATATATCATTTTGATTGGAAACATCATTTTGAGAACATTGGTTTAGATAGAATTTTGATTTGAAGCTTTAAAATGGGTGATGCTTTGAAAACTTGTTACTTGAAAAAGAAGGCAATGTTGAAAAACCTTACACAAGCCAAAGGTGAGCTTGTTTTTCACTCATCCACACTCAATATCTCTCATAAGGAGAATTTGGCACAAAATGGTAAGGCATAAGGCATGAGATGTAGCTTGTTCAAAATCTCATTAAAGGAGAAGTTCCACACTTTTCTAGATGATTCTAGAAGGATCCAGCTCCTTCCATCCATCATTATAAAAAGAGTGATCCACAAGGAGTTCAAGGTTGGTGATAGAGAGAGATTTCAGAGGAGAGAGAGAGAGAGAGAAATAGCCATTGAAGCACTTTCTTCAAGTTCAAGCAATTCAAGAAATCTGCATCTACAAGCCATCTCTTTCACAACAAGTGCAAACAGAAACTTGTGCATCACAAGAGGATCTCATTGCAGCCATTACAAGCCTTGAATCCATTCCCACGAGCACCTACCATCATCACTTGACAGGTTGGTTTCTCTCCATAATTCTCCTAATTTATGCACTTTCAAGTAGTTCTTTAGGTATAGGATTGATGCATTAGGTTAGTTGATTAAACCCTAGGAGTTAGAGCAAGATTCGTGAGGTTCCATAACAGGTGAGTGATTCTTTAATCTCCAAGAGCTAGCTGTTTAGGGAGTTTTAATTAGCATGGATTAGGGTAGATTAACCAGGGTAGCATGTAGAACAAGTTTAGGCCCTTAGGTTGAAGCTTCACCATGGTTGATCTCAGATGAACATGGTGGAACCATGATCTTAAGGTCCTCTGTTTGAATGATCTAGGGGGAGTTAATGAAAACTACACGTATGGCTGTGTTCCTCTTGATTAGTAGAAGACTTTTCGTTTTGGAATCGTGGCATTTCATCCACTGAGCAGAGAGAACGAGTGAGGAGAAGATTAGTGCATGGAGGGAGGCTTTCTGCAAAACCCTAGTTTGAGTTGGGACGATGGCCAGATGCCGTTGGATGAGTCCCCAGCTTTTGACCTTTTCCTTTCATCGCACGGCCCAGATCGCCCAGAAAAGCGGAGGGAAAAATTTAAAAAATGAAACGCGGCGTTTTGTTTAGTAACGCGCTTGGGCTTGCCTGCTTCTCTTCGCACCCCCCCTTTTATCTGGCCCAACTAAATTGAACTGGCGTGTTACTATTTCCACCCCCCTCCCTTTAATTGTTTTAAATTCTTTTTATTTTCTTTTAATATTTTTCTGTTTTAGAAAATTCATAAATAAATGAAAAATAACTCTTTTTTGTCCATTCTTTTTCTATGTTGAGATAATTTTGTGTAGAAAAATATAAAAATAAAAATGGAATTTTATTTTTAATGTGGAATTTTTAGTGGTATTTTCTTTAATATAGTGTATTTTCTTTCTTTTAGTTGATACATGATTTTGCAAGAATTGTTTTAGGACCTTCCCTTAGGTTTTTTTACTCATTCTTTTTTGTGTAATTAGATGATGAATCATAGTTCCCTATAGGATTTATTCTAGAATTTTAGAATTAAATTTTGATTAGTTTAATTAGGGTAGATTTAGGGTATCCTAATTAGGGTTTAGGTTGTGCTTAGTTGAAGAATTCATTTTCTTTGAATAGTTTTGTCTTGATTTTTAGGTAGAGGACCATGTAGATGTTATGGGTAGATATTGTAGACCCTTGTGAATAATTGTTAGATTTTTCCCCCTTTGTTTAGTATTTTTAGGTATTTTCTGAAGTTGCCTATTGATTTTGTCTGTCCTGTGGTTATCTGTTCATATCTGGGGTTTGTTTTGGGGATTTTGTTATGGGGCTTGTGTTGTCTTGAAGACCTTGATGGAGAGCATGATGAAGAGAAGATTGTAGATCAAGACTCAGAGACCCAGAGCTTAGCTTGTTCCCTGTCTGTGAGGTTTGAGACCCTGAAGTTTGAAGGAAGTTCATGGTACTTTCCTGAGGAAGGCACTATGAATGACTTTCATTCTTTCTTCTCACCTCTTTCTTAAGTATCCAATGATGTTGGAGCCAACTTGTGAGTTTAATTTCTCCTGAGGAGGAATGTAAACTGATCACCTGTTGTTGAGCCACATGGGATATCATTCCTAAGTGGAAGCCTCCTAGTACTTTCCTGAGGAAGGTCCCATGAGTCTATTCACTTAGTTCCCTTAGTTTATCTAGGATTTCTCAAGTATCCAATAATGTTGGAGCCAACTTGTGAGTTTAATTTCTCCTGAGGAGGAATGTAAACTGATCACAGTTGTTGAGCCACATAGGATACAACTCCTAAGTGGAAGCCTCCTAGTACTTTCCTGAGGAAGGTCCTATGAGTCTATTCACTTAGTTCCACTAGTTCAGATAGGATTTCCTAAATATCCAGTGATGTTGGAGCCTGCTTGTGAGTTTAATTTCTCCTGAGGAGGAACGTAAACTGATCACAGTGGTTGAGCCACATAGGATATGACTCCTGAGTATACACCTCCTAGTGCTTTCCTGAGGAAGACACTATGAGTCTGCTTACTTAGCTCCCTTTCTTTGGTAAGCTTGTTCTGAAGCTTGAAGACTGGGATTGATTTCTTTTGGTTAGGTTTTGCTTTAGGGCTTTGCTTAGATTTGGTCAGGATTCTGTGTTAGGGTTAGGATTAGAGAGTAGAGTCTTTCTTTCTCAAGCCTGTGTTTTGTTTGCCTGATGGCACTTCATTTATTTTACCTGTTCATTGCTTGATAGTATGTTGTTTATCTTCAGTATGATTACTGTTATTTCATGATTGGCTTGAGGTCGAGACGAGCTTGTGGAGGCTGAAGCCCCACACACATTTCCTCCCTCACTTGCATTGCATGCATTTTACTGTTAAAGCTGATGCTTTTGTCTGTTTTGGTGTATCATTGACATGATCCCTTAGGACTCTCATTTCTTCTGATGAGGATTTGATGATAGACTTTTAGGTTGAAACCTATGCATGACAACATCTAGGAGTTCCCTGTTCAAACCTCAACCATAGGATGAATCCATGGCATGATAACAGTAGGACTTGATAGTCTCCCTCCTAGTTGGGCCTGTTCTCTTCTCATCTCGAAGCAGTTGAAGATACAGTAATCATGAATGATTTCTTTCGTACGTTACGAGCCTTAAGCTATCTGAGGTGGGATGTTTAGTATGGTACCCTTTGGGTGACATGCGACGCATTCACTCTCAGGTCATAGTCTCTAGTGCGGTTGAAATCGCAAACATAATAAAAAACACTTCTTTTAGGAGATAACCCGTAGTTACCCGAACTACGTTTGCTCTGATCTTTCATACCAGATGAAAGTACGTAGGCATAGGATGCGACATCCTAGCGAGCAACCTTCCCAACCTTCCCCACCTTCACCCGTAGTTAGCCGAACTACGTTGACTCTGATTTCTCATTCTCTGATGAGAATACGTAGGCATAAAGCGCGACGCTTTGCCGAGTCATTTTTCTTTTCTTTTTCAGCCAGCCTCGATAGGTAGATAGATTATAACCAACCCGTCCAAGTAAACAAACAAGCGAGGATCCCGTCGAGTACGACGGACGTGAGGGGTGCTAATACCTTCCCCTTGCGTAACCGACTCCCGAACCCAGACAATGGTTGCGATGACCTTGTCTTACCCTTTTTTCGTCAGGTTTTTCCGATCGTTTCCTTTCCCGCTCTGAGGGATAAATAACGAAAGGTGGCGACTCTTCTGTCATGCCGGCACCTTATTTTCGCGCAAGCGACAGCTGGCGACTCTGCTGGGGACTTATAGCATCTAGGGACTTTTCCCATCCCTTATGCTGGGACCGTTTCCCATCCCCTACGAGAGTCAATCCTATCGTTTGTGTGTTTGCTTGTTAGGTTGCGTTTATTTATCGCATTTTTTACTTCCCGCATTTTACTTCCCGCATTTTATTTCCCGCATTTTATTTCCAGTTCGATATGATTATCTGTGCTGCTGTGGGAGAGGGATGTTACTGTGAGTGAAAAGCCGCACCCGGGCTTGAGTACACACCTAGATATAGTTGCGGAGAAGTAGTAGACGAACCTGTCTGCTGAGCAGGCACAGTTCCCTACGAAAATCTGCGCTCAGACGAGATTCTTGCAGAGGTGCTCCTTTCCGGTCCTGAGGATCTGAGGGGAGTCCAGACGTGAGGATTGTCGACTCTGGGGACCGATCATTTGGAAGTCAGCTAAGAGAGGCCTCTTCATGACTTGATGATGCCACTCCTTCTGGGAATCGCATCGTCACTCATGAAAGTCTGTGACGCTGATGACCGCATAGGACGCCGTACCTTTGTCCGTGGATTAGGTCCATACCTGTGAGTGGGGTTGGGATATTGCAGGAAACTTTGACCTCCAGACTACCTGGTTTTCTCGACAGTGAATCAGTTATGTTGATGTCAGGGTTCTCAACGGCAGATGTGACTGTTCTTGATAGAGCAAGGGTTTGATCAGAGGATTTTATCATCGGGTGTTTGTCTGTTCTCGATAGGGGCAGGCTTTGATCAGTGTATTATCGTCAGTGGTTTGTTCTGGACGGAGCAGATTTTGAGTGGGGTCTGAAGATCTCATCGGCAGTTGTTGTTTGTTCTTGATAGGGCAGATTTTGAGTGGGGTTTGAAGATCTCATCAGCAGCTGTGTGTTTGTTCTCGACAGGGCAGATTTTTGATTTGGGGTCTGAAGACTTCATCAACAGACGTTACTTGATCTTGCATCCGGGGTCTTTATTATCAGGCCTTCGTTCTTGTCAGAGCAGAATTTTGATCTCGATCCTATCAGATGGTTATTCACAGCAGATCAGATCAGTGGTTTTACGCCGGGGTTTCCTTCTCATCAGTGACTGTTGACACCGAATCTCCACAGCAGCCACCTGGATATATTGTTGCATACCTGCATTTTGCATTAGCTTGCATAATCATTCCATTAGCGTGTGTCTGTGACAGGTACCGTTTCCCCGATCCAGGATCTCTCGCCTCTTATTGCGTTACTGCAGCCTTTCTCAGGAAGACTGATGCGTACGAGTTCTCGGTCCTTGATGTGTCGAATCTGACTATTGCTGATACTATGTGTGAGATTGCTATTTCCATGATTGGGCCTGGATTCCTCTCCTTATTATTGCCAACAGGTGCCAGGATCGGGGGATAATCTCTCAAGCACACAGACACACGCATGCATCTGCATAAAGCATTTTTGCATGACATACATTCTGCTGCTTTTCCTAACCTTTGATGTTGACAGGTTTTTCAGGTACTCAGGTTCCGAGCTGCTTTCGATCTCCAGGATTGATCAAAGACTCATCCACCGCTACTCAACTCGCGCTAATCAGATGAGAATCATGGACCAGGTACAGTCAGATGTTCAAGAGCTTCGTGAACGGATGGATCGTTTTATGGAGTTGATGCAAGTAGTTGCGAATGGGCAGGACCAGCTTCGTACTTTGGTTCAACCTCTCATCTCCAGGGTTGACAGTAATGGAATACTTCACGGCGGGGCCGTGCCCACTCCTCCTCAAGGGGATACTCCACAGAACGTTGTTCCTGCTGCCGGGGGCAACGATAGTGCTAACGGCAATCTTATGACTAATCTCGGACTCAACGCGGCTGGCGCCGTCAATGGTAGTTTGGGAGCCAATGTTAACATGGGGCCGGTCAACGGCAATGTTGGTGCAGGAAATATGGTGGTGCCTCAACCGTGGCTGGAGGACCATCAGGATGACATATTCTCTCAGAGAGGTGTAGAGGCAGAGTTGACTGCTGAGGCTCGACTTAGGTTCAAGGCGCTGGAAGACAAGATGAGAGATATAGAAAATCAGAACACATTGGGCGTTGACATGTCCAAACTCGGGTTGATTGCTGACTTTAGAGTGCCTCACAAGTTCAAGGTGCCTATCTTTGAGAAGTATAGGGGCACTACTTGTCCCCGCGTTCACCTCCGATCTTATTATAGAAAGATGTCCGCTTATTCTGACGATGAGAAGCTGCTGATGCACTTCTTTCAGGATAGTCTTTCTGGTCCACCGCTCGAATGGTATATGGGTTTGGAGCCCGCTACTGTGCGCACCTGGAAAGATCTTGCAGAAGCGTTTGTTCTCCACTATCAATATAATAGCGACTTGGCTCCCAACCGAGTTCAGCTTCAGAACCTCTCACAGCGGAACAATGAAAGCTTCAAAGAGTACGCCCAGCGGTGGCGTGAATTGGCTGCTCGGGTTCAACCACCGATGGTTGAGCGTGAGTTGGTACAAATGTTCGTGGCTACCCTTCCTGGAATCTATTATGAAAAGCTGGTCAGTGGCATGTCTGGAACATTCTCGGCTCTTATCACTTTGGGCGAGCATGTTGAGAACGGTATAAAGATCGGAAAAATTCAGGGCGAATCATCCTCAGCTGGAGGAGCTAGCAAGAAACCCTATACTGGCAAGCGTCGAGAGGGAGATGCCAGTGCTGTCACTAATGCTAGGAGAAAGGGCAAGGGCCCTCAGCCTCAGATTGCTAGCATAAACATCCCAGCTGCTCCCCCGCAGCCGCAGCAGCAGCCCCAGCAACAGAATAATCAGGGATATAAGAGATATCAGAATCGGGGTCCCCTGGCAAACCGTCATCTTGAAACTCCACCTATGTCATATGCACAGCTTCTGCAAACGTTGCTTCAGCTCTAATTGGTTCACAAGAGGACAATGGCTCCCTTAACAGGGGCACCACCACCGGGGTATGATGACAATGCTACTTGTGAATTCCACTCTGGGGCACCTGGCCATACGGTTGAGAATTGTAAAGCTTTTAAGCACAAAGTCCAGGACTTGGTGGACGCCAAGGTTATCAACTTTTCTGACAGCGTGCCCAACGTCACCAAAAATCCAATGCCTCATCATAAGGGGGGCGGAGTAAATGCTGTTATCACTGAGGAGAGTTCAGACTTGCTGACCGATGTCAAAGATTTGAAGACGCCGTTGAGTTTTGTCAAGGCTAAGTTGCTGAAGAAGGGCTTCTTTCCTGGATGTGGAGAGTTATGTATGGCTTGTGCTACACTCCCTGATGGGTGTGAGCAGCTGATCGAAGGTATCCAAAGTCTGATGGCCGAGGGTATTTTGCAATTCAGTCGGAGCGTTGAGAATGCGTCAGGGGAAGTCGTGCTGAAGCAGGCAGACGAAATTGCTACCATTACTATTCCTCGTCACCCTATTACTATTTCTGCGCCCCGTCCGCCTTCTATCACCATCACCAGGGCCGGACCAATCCCATTCGAGAGTACCAATGCCGTTCCATGGCATTATGGCGCCGAAGTTTATTGTAATGGTCAGAAGATAGAGCTTGAGCCATCCGGATCGACTGGGCAGGATCTTACCGAGGTCAGTGGTATCACTAGAAGCGGAAGAGTGTTTGCGCCAGCAGAAGTTGCAGCAGAGAAAGTGGTCCGAGCTGACGCTATGGATAAAGGTAAAGGTAAAGCTGTTGAAGAGGTCCCTGCAGGGGCAGAAAAAGACTTGCTAGTTAAAGATGCTGAAGAGTTCATGCGACTAATCAAGAAGAGTGACTACAAAATTGTAGATCATCTTCATCAGACTCCGTCAAAGATCTCGATTCTTAACCTGTTGCTGTGTTCTGAAGCGCACCGCAACGCATTATTGAAGGTATTGAATGCTGCATACGTGCCGCAGGAGATATCAGTGAATCAACTCGAGGAAGTAGTAGCCCATGTCAATGCTGGTAATGGGCTGGGATTTACAGATCTGGAGCTGACTCCTAAGGGAAGAGATCACAACAGCGCCTTGCACGTCTCAATAGAGTGCAGAGGCACGATTATGTCACATGTCCTGGTAGATACGGGTTCCTCGCTTAACGTGCTTCCGAAGAAGGCACTGATGAAGTTGGATACCCGTGGACTGCTGTGCACGCCCAGTGATCTGGTCGTAAAGGCCTTTGACGGAACCAAGCGCCACGTCTTCGGAGAATTGACCCTGCCAATTCAAGTTGGTCCAGAGACGTTCAATGCGGTTTTCTATATCATGGATATCATGCCCGCCTATAGTTGCCTCTTAGGTCGGCCGTGGATCCATTCTGCTGGTGCCGTAACGTCCACGCTGCATCAGAAGCTTAAATATGCTGTTGGGGGCAGCATAGTGACAGTCTGCGGTGAAGAGGACATCATGGTGAGCCACCTATCGTCCTTTAAATACGTCGAAATGGATGGTGAGATCCATGAGACTCTTTGCCAAGCATTTGAAACCGTCGGGGTGAAGGAGGTAGCTCCCGTTGTTGCAGAGAAGCAAGAGTTGAACCTCTCCTCATTTAAGGAAGCTCGGGCTGTTGTCGAAGCTGGTTCCACCCCAGGCTGGGGGCATGTCTTGGATATACCAATCAAACAGGATAAGTTTGGATTAGGGTATTCTCCTGGAGCTGAAGCTTCATCTTCTTTTGGCAGTTCGTCTCATGGGAAAGGGCCGATCTTATTCACCAAGGGGGGAGTAATTTTCGAGAGTATCAATGCTGCGTCGGAGGACAGCGGGGACAGTGATTGCGATCTTGACGCCTGGATTCAACCGAGCAAGCCAGGCGAGCGCCTCCACAATTGGACCATCAAGGAGATTATCAAGCTGACAAGTGAAGAGTAATGATTTGCTTTTTACAATCTTTGTACAACCCTATGTCCTGCCCGGGGCATAGTGGTTTTACTGTCAGGGCCTTGTTGGATTATGTGTATGCATTTTGTTAATAAATATAAGGCGTTTTCTTCGTAACCAAATATTGTGTTCTCTGTTATTCCTGTTTTACGTTTATTTCGAAAAACAACAAAATGGCAACGAGGTTCGTGCTAACCTGCATATTCTTGCTTTAAACTTAACCCTTGTTATTGCAGGATCCACGTAACAGACGACATCGACTCTGGACCCTCTACGGCTCACTACGACTTTGATTGCCCGATCTATCAAGCCGAGGATGAGATTGATGAAGACGAAGACCTCCCGGAAGAGTTGGCCCGCTTGTTGAGACAAGAAGAGAAGGTTATTCTGCCTCACGAGGAGGATATTGAGATCATAAATCTGGGTTCTGAGGAGCTCGTCAGAAATGTCAGAGTTGGAGCTGCGCTGCAGAATGATGTCAAGCATAGACTGGTCGAGATGCTTCGAGAGTATAGTGACGTCTTTGCTTGGTCATATGAGGATATGCCCGGACTTGACACTGATATCGTGGTTCATCGCTTGCCGTTGCGGGAAGATTGCCCTCCAGTCAAGCAGAAGCTCAGGAGGACGAGACCAGACATGGCTGTAAAAATCAAAGAAGAAGTCCAGAAGCAGTTGGACGCAGGATTTCTAGCCGTTACCACTTACCCTCCGTGGGTCGCCAACATAGTGCCGGTACCGAAGAAGGACGGTAAGGTACGCATGTGCGTCGATTATCGGGATTTGAACAGGGCGAGCCCTAAGGATGATTTCCCGTTGCCTCATATCGATGTGTTGGTCGACAATACAGCCCAGTTTTCCGTGTTTTCGTTCATGGATGGCTTCTCCGGTTACAATCAGATTAAGATGGCGCCGGAGGACATGGAGAAAACGACGTTTATTACCCCCTGGGGCACGTTTTGCTATAAGGTAATGCCTTTCGGTCTGAAGAACGCAGGGGCCACTTACCAGCGAGCAATGGTAACTTTGTTTCATGATATGATTCATCATGAGATCGAGGTCTATGTTGATGACATGATTGCAAAGTCCCAAACGGAGGAAGAGCATCTGGTCAATTTGCTGAAGCTGTTTGAAAGGCTTAGGAAGTTCAGGCTGAGGCTGAATCCTAACAAGTGCACTTTCGGAGTGCGGTCCGGAAAGTTATTGGGGTTTATCGTTAGTGAACGAGGTATTGAAGTTGATCCTGCAAAGATAAAAGCTATCCAAGAAATGCCAGCGCCGAAAACAGAGAGAGAAGTTCGTGGTTTCCTGGGCCGAATAAACTACATTGCAAGGTTTATCTCTCAGCTCACGGCCACTTGTGAACCGATGTTCAAGCTGTTAAAGAAAAATCAGGCGATTACTTGGAACGAGGATTGCCAGAAGGCATTCGATAAGATAAAGCAGTATCTTCAAGAACCTCCAATCTTGATACCCCCAGTGGCTGGACGGCCATTAATCATGTACCTGACGGTTCTGGAGAATAGTATGGGGTGTGTTCTCGGTCAGCACGACGAGACGGGCAGTAAAGAGCATGCCATTTATTATTTGAGTAAAAAGTTCACTGAGTGTGAATCTCGATACTCGATGCTGGAGAAGACGTGTTGTGCATTAGCTTGGGCTGCCAAACGTCTACGACAGTATATGCTCAACCACACCACTATGCTCATTTCGAAGATGGATCCGATCAAGTACGTCTTCGAAAAGCAGGCTCTTTCAGGCAGGATTGCCAGATGGCAGATGGTGTTAACAGAATATGATATTCAGTACGTCTCCCAGAAAGCCATCAAGGGAAGCGTATTGTCTGACTACCTTGCCGAACAGCCAATCGAAGACTATCAGCCGATGAAGTTCGAATTCCCTGACGAGGACATTATGTTTCTCAAAGCGAAGGATTGCGATGAGCCATTGCCCGATGAGGGGCCAGATAGGAAGTCTCAGTGGAAGTTGATATTCGACGGAGCGGTTAATTCCTATGGGAGTGGTATCAGGGCTATCATCACGACTCCTCACGGATCCCACATCCCGTTTACTGCAAGACTGACGTTTCCAGTTACCAACAACGAAGCCGAGTATGAAGCATGTATTATGGGTCTAGAAGAGGCCATTGATTTGAGAATCAAGAATCTAGACATATATGGTGACTCAGCGCTTGTAATCAATCAGATCAAAGGGGAGTGGGAGACTCGTCAAGCGAATCTAGTGCCGTACATGAATTATGCCAGGAGGCTGCTTCCGTTCTTTGACCGAGTAGAACTTCATCATGTACCCCGGGCTGAAAATCAAATGGCTGATGCTTTGGCCACGCTGGCTTCAATGTATAAAGTCAATTATTGGAATGAGGCTCCAAGAATTGTACTTTCGCGTCTTGATAGACCAGCGTTTGTGTTCGCAATCGATGATGCCACCGACGGCAAGCCATGGTTCCACGATATCCAGACCTTCCTTATGACCAAGGAGTATCCTGCGGGTGCGTCAACCCAGGATAAGAAGACTCTGAGGAGGTTATCTGGAAATTTTTACCTCAACCCTGATGGAGTGCTGTATAAGAGAAACCACGATCTCGTGCTACTCAGATGTGTAGATGAGAAAGAAGCAAGTATGCTCATGGAAGAAGTCCATGAGGGCACATTTGGTACGCACGCCGGCGGGCATGCCATGACGAGAAAGATCCTGAGAGCAGGATATTACTGGCTGACTATGGAGTCGGATTGCTTCAGATTCGCAAAGAAATGTCACAAATGCCAAATTTATGCTGATAAAGTTCACGTGCCACCGTGCCCATTGAATGTCATGTCCTCCCCTTGGCCGTTCTCCATGTGGGGTATCGACATGATAGGCAAGATCGAGCCCACTGCATCCAATGGTCATCGTTTTATCCTGGTAGCTATCGACTACTTCACCAAATGGGTGGAGGCAGCCTCGTACGCTAATGTGACCAAGCAGGTGGTAGCTAAATTCATAAAGAGGGACATCATCTGTCGCTATGGAATTCCCGAGCGGATCATTACTGATAATGGTTCGAATTTGAATAACAAGATGATGAAGGAGCTGTGCCAGAGCTTCAAGATCGAACACCACAACTCATCTCCTTACCGGCCGAAGATGAATGGCGCTGTTGAAGCGGCCAACAAGAACATCAAGAAGATTGTTCAGAAGATGGTTGTGACGTATAAAGATTGGCACGAGATGCTGTCGTTTGCCTTGCACGGTTACCGTACTACGGTGCGTACGTCGACCGGGGCAACTCCCTTCTCTTTGGTGTACGGTATGGAAGCCGTCCTACCGCTGGAAGTGGAGATTCCTTCTTTGCGAGTTTTGGTGGATGTGAAACTTGATGAGGCAGAATGGATTACGAATCGCTTGAACCAACTCAGCCTGATGGACGAGAAGAGGTTAGCATCGATTGCATTTGGTCGCCTATACCAAAGCCAAATGAAGAAAGCTTATGATAAGAAGGTGCGTCCTAGAAGCTTTCAGACGGGTGATCTCGTCCTGAAGAAGATTCTTCCGCCACACTCCGATCACCGGGGCAAGTGGACTCCGAATTATGAAGGGCCGTATGTCGTCAGCAAGGTCTTCTCAGGAGGAGCTTTGTTGTTATCCATGATGGATGGTGAAGATTTTGCATCCCCGGTGAACGCGGACGCAGTTAAAAAATACTTTGCTTGAAAGAGACCCGTTGGACAAAAAAGAAAGAGTCCAGGCAAAAAAGGGGCATCCCGGCGAACCAAAAACAGAATAAAAGGTTCGGGCAAAAATTAGGGATATATTGAAAAAATGTACACCCGCGAAGTCGAAAACCTACACTGGGCGGCTTCGGCAAAAAAGGGTATCCCGGTGAACTGAAAACCCGTAAAGGGCGGTTCACGCAAAAGTTAGGGATTTGAATAAGCAAATGACTGCGTTCCGCGTACGGACTTTCATTGTTTAGTGGTTCGGAAGACCTGAGGGCCGTTTATCTGAATCAATCTCTTCCAAAGCTGAAGCATCGGAGAAGTATCGAAGTCGAGTGGGTCTTAGAGGGATCAACTCATGGTGTTCGTCTACGCCTCGATTGCCGACATTTGTATATACTGATGTATGTTTATGTTTTCTTTTTGCGCGGCTTCCTCATTCCAGGAGCTTGCCTCTGTTGTAAAACATTTTTGCCCGTTCAGGGGTTCATCATCAATAAAATGCACATTATTCAGCAATTCTACTTGACTGCTTAGCATTTATCTGTTTTGTTTGCGAATGAGAACGCCGATGTGTTTTTTTTTTTTTTTGATAAAATGCGCATACATAAACTTGCGGGCCTAGGCCCATTGATTGTTGAAACAACTAATTAACTGAATATTGTCACGAGATAATAACCTGGATAGGCCCCTTTGAGGAGGGTATCTTGTCTGTTTGTTTGTGTTGTTGCAGGTGTAGCACTTGCCAGAAGATGTGTCGTGCGTATCCCCGAAGCAGGATGAGTCCTCCTTCCCCAGCAGAATTCAGTAGTCTCTCCTCCGCAGAATCTGAACGCAAGATGGTGAGCATTGATATGTCTTCCCCGGGTAGAGGTGATTCTCTTCCCCAAGCAGACGCATCCTGAAGGAATGTCACCTCATCGGCTGAGTCAAGCACCGAAGAATGATGTCGTCTCTCCCCAGCACCGGGTCACAAGTGCAGAGTTCATAGAAATGTTTGGGTACTGAAGCTCGTGTTTTCCCCAATAAAGTCGCCGAAGCAGGTGTCCCCCCCGCACCGGGTCACAAGTGCAGGTTTCGCAGGAGGCTGTTCGTATGCCGAAGGATGCAGTAACCGATGGTGCCAGACTAAGGTCTCCAGCGGAATTGAGATTCCCCACCAGAGTCATGCTCTCTCCTGAAGATGGATGGTTCCCTCTTCCCCAGTAGAGTGTTGGAATGGCTGATGTTGTATTCCCCGGCAGAGTTGTACTCTCCCCCGAAGGCAGATGATCCTTTCTTCCCCGGCGAAATTGAAATTCCGCATCAGGGTCGCACTCTCCAGTGAAGTAGAATGATTTCCCTCCCCGGCTGAGTCCGCAGAAAAGCAGAATCCTTGGAAGTTGATCAGATCATGATCAATTTTCCCCAGCAGAGCGTGGGGCAGCTAATGCTGTGTTTCCCCAGAATCGCACTCTCTCCATCGAAGCAGAATGATTTCTCCTTCCTCAGCCGAGTTTGCAGATGTCCAAGAGATCCGAATCCTTGGAAGTTGATCAGATCATGATTGGTTTTTCCCCAGTGGAGTGTTGAGCAGCTGAAGTTGGTTCCCCTCAGAGTGGTCATCCCCAGAAGAGTAGTCGAGACGGCCGCGCAGTTCATTCTCGCGATTGATATCAGCAGATCCAAGTTCTCGTAGAGCTTCGTCCCCTGCAGCAGTCAGCTGAAGTTGTTCCCCTGCAGCAGTTCGCGGAAGATCAATTCCCCATACAGAGCCTGATTGATATTGGCGTGTTCACGTTCTCCTCAGCAGGATGATTCCTCTATCTGAGCAGTTCTTCCTCCTCAACGGGAGGATTTCCCCCTTCGGCATTTATTTTGCTGACGGGATCGCATCATTGTGCATGACTGCATAACATTTAACACTGCATAGCATCTAACGCTGCATAGCATTGTGCATGGTTGCACAGCATTTAGCATAAACGCATATCATTCCCACTGTGTGGGGCGTAGCGCAGAAGCATATGCATCATAAGCATGATCTAGGTCATTATCATCCTTGTTTTACAGGTATTCCACCAAGAGACCGGTTGCTCAGGACGATTCTTGATGTTCTCCCCAGCAAGGTCGCTCTTGAGATGATTCTTAAAGACCCCGGTGTAATCCCCACAGTCGCTCGCTCAAGATGATTTTCGAGATCCCCAGCAAAGTTTTCAGTTCAAAACGACCCTTGAACTCCTCAGCAGGGCCGTTTGCTTAAGGTGATTCTTAATACCTCAGCGCAGGTTCCCGAGTTGTTTGCCTAGAGTGATACTTGGGCTCCCCAATAGCGTCCCCAGCAAGAGTTGCCCAGGAAGATTCCTGGAATACCCAACAGAATGTTTGCTCCAGAAAGGTTATTAGTTCAGGACGATTCTTGAAGATGCCCGACTGATCTGTTTGTTCAAGATGATTCTTGAAGTCCAGAGCAGCATGATATGTCTGCTCCAACAATGATGTCTAATCTGAAGATGGATTTCGTAAGCGCCTGAAGGCGATATCATAAGGTTCCTGTGAGTTCAGATTTCCGGGTTGATGAATCAACGGGTAGTTGAAGACAAGGTTCCAGAGTTTATAGATATAACAGAGTGATTCGTGTGGGTCTGAAGACCAAGTCAGTTATCCTGAGGTGATGATTGATTGCGATCAAGTGAATGATATGTCTTCTGATTGAAGTCGAGGATGTTTCTCCAGCGGTGACGCAGGGTGCTTCGATCGTCCGACGGTGATGTCAGATTTAGTTCTCCAGCGGTGATGCAGGGTATTTCGATCGTCCGACGGTGATGTCAGATTTAGTTCTCCAGTGGTGACGCAGGGTGCTTCGATCGTCCGACGGTGATGTCAGATTTAGTTCTCCAGTGGTGACGCAGGGTACTTCGATCGTCCGACGGTGATGTCAGATTTAGTTCTCCAGTGGTGACGCAGGGTACTTCGATCGTCCGACGGTGATGTCAGATTTAGTTCTCCAGTGGTGACGCAGGGTACTTCGATCGTCCGACGGTGATGTCAGGTTTAGTTCTCCAGCGGTGACGCAAGGTACTTCGATCGTCCGACGGTGATGTCAGATTTGGTTCTCCAGCTAGTTGTTGAGCAGCTAGTGTTGCAGTGTTCAAAGATTTGTTCCCCGCAGAGTACTGTGTGCTCGTGCAGTTGGCAAATTTTCGGGTTTACCGATATTCAACCGTCTCGTACCTTGATTGGTTGAGAGCCGTTCGCTTCTCACCCAGTCAGGTTCAAGCCGTTTGAATAGGGGCAGCTGTTGCACCCCAAAATTTGACCAATAATTATTTGTTCATTGAGTGCTTGAAAGTGGATACCTTCATCAGAAAGTTCAAGAGATCCTCAGAAGAAGTGGTTTGAAACCAGGGTTGTGTGCTTCATAGCTTGAGGGTTGTGGGTGCCCCTCAGATGATTCTGAGACTTTGAGAATGAACTTGATGTTTTGGGAAAGCCTATGAGATGTCTTAATAGCCTTCATGAAGCCCAGAGAAGTCATTATGCAAGAGTTCAGAAGATTCAACCATGAATGATAGAATTAGGGTTTTGACTGGGTCAACCCTAGGATAACTGAAGATTTGGGAAAGGTTGAGACCCAATCCAAGGGCCATGAGATCATGGAATGATGCATAGAGATGATATAAAGATGATTCCTAGGCCAACTCATCATGAGTGAGGAGTTTGAGAAGTTTCAAGTCAGGGTCCCCAAGGATTGTCAGTGAAAAACCCTAATTTGATCCCTATCTTCCAGGCAGTTTTAGCTCAAGATGTGATTGATATCTCACCTTCCCCATAACATGAATGTTGTAGAGCTTGTTCTAAGCTTTAATTTGAGTGGTGAAAGTCCTTGATAGGAGTTACAGAGCTCAAGTTATGGTTTTGACAAATTACAGGTCAGCAGAGGTGTGTGAATCTGGGTCCTTGAAAGTCACCCAACTTGCAGACAACTTTTTCCCTAGTAGGGTGATTCCTATGACTTCTTGGTCAACATGAATGTTGAAGAGCATCTTCTTAGCATTAATTTGAGTGGTAAAAGTCCTTGATATGACTTGTGGAACTCAACTTATGGTTTGAACAAGACAGGGGTATTTTGGTCATTTGTCAGTTATAGGTCATTTTAGCCAATGCCTAAAACTCCTATTTCCAAGCCTCAAATGAAAAAACTCAAAACATGAAAGTTGTTCAAAATGTGATTTTAAGTCTAGAAAGAAGGCCACAAATTGTTGGAAAAGCTCATAGCATGAAGTTACATGATTGGTCAAAAATGAACTAAAAATGGCATATAAGTTTGAAAAGTTGAATTTGAAAATTGATTTGGAAGATCCACAAATCCAAAATAGGTCATCCAATATATCATTTTGATTGGAAACATCATTTTGAGAACATTGGTTTAGATAGAATTTTGATTTGAAGCTTTAAAATGGGTGATGCTTTGAAAACTTGTTACTTGAAAAAGAAGGCAATGTTGAAAAACCTTACACAAGCCAAAGGTGAGCTTGTTTTTCACTCATCCACACTCAATATCTCTCATAAGGAGAATTTGGCACAAAATGGTAAGGCATAAGGCATGAGATGTAGCTTGTTCAAAATCTCATTAAAGGAGAAGTTCCACACTTTTCTAGATGATTCTAGAAGGATCCAGCTCCTTCCATCCATCATTATAAAAAGAGTGATCCACAAGGAGTTCAAGGTTGGTGATAGAGAGAGATTTCAGAGGAGAGAGAGAGAGAGAAATAGCCATTGAAGCACTTTCTTCAAGTTCAAGCAATTCAAGAAATCTGCATCTACAAGCCATCTCTTTCACAACAAGTGCAAACAGAAACTTGTGCATCACAAGAGGATCTCATTGCAGCCATTACAAGCCTTGAATCCATTCCCACGAGCACCTACCATCATCACTTGACAGGTTGGTTTCTCTCCATAATTCTCCTAATTTATGCACTTTCAAGTAGTTCTTTAGGTATAGGATTGATGCATTAGGTTAGTTGATTAAACCCTAGGAGTTAGAGCAAGATTCGTGAGGTTCCATAACAGGTGAGTGATTCTTTAATCTCCAAGAGCTAGCTGTTTAGGGAGTTTTAATTAGCATGGATTAGGGTAGATTAACCAGGGTAGCATGTAGAACAAGTTTAGGCCCTTAGGTTGAAGCTTCACCATGGTTGATCTCAGATGAACATGGTGGAACCATGATCTTAAGGTCCTCTGTTTGAATGATCTAGGGGGAGTTAATGAAAACTACACGTATGGCTGTGTTCCTCTTGATTAGTAGAAGACTTTTCGTTTTGGAATCGTGGCATTTCATCCACTGAGCAGAGAGAACGAGTGAGGAGAAGATTAGTGCATGGAGGGAGGCTTTCTGCAAAACCCTAGTTTGAGTTGGGACGATGGCCAGATGCCGTTGGATGAGTCCCCAGCTTTTGACCTTTTCCTTTCATCGCACGGCCCAGATCGCCCAGAAAAGCGGAGGGAAAAATTTAAAAAATGAAACGCGGCGTTTTGTTTAGTAACGCGCTTGGGCTTGCCTGCTTCTCTTCGCACCCCCCCTTTTATCTGGCCCAACTAAATTGAACTGGCGTGTTACTATTTCCACCCCCCTCCCTTTAATTGTTTTAAATTCTTTTTATTTTCTTTTAATATTTTTCTGTTTTAGAAAATTCATAAATAAATGAAAAATAACTCTTTTTTGTCCATTCTTTTTCTATGTTGAGATAATTTTGTGTAGAAAAATATAAAAATAAAAATGGAATTTTATTTTTAATGTGGAATTTTTAGTGGTATTTTCTTTAATATAGTGTATTTTCTTTCTTTTAGTTGATACATGATTTTGCAAGAATTGTTTTAGGACCTTCCCTTAGGTTTTTTTACTCATTCTTTTTTGTGTAATTAGATGATGAATCATAGTTCCCTATAGGATTTATTCTAGAATTTTAGAATTAAATTTTGATTAGTTTAATTAGGGTAGATTTAGGGTATCCTAATTAGGGTTTAGGTTGTGCTTAGTTGAAGAATTCATTTTCTTTGAATAGTTTTGTCTTGATTTTTAGGTAGAGGCCCATGTAGATGTTATGGGTAGATATTGTAGACCCTTGTGAATAATTGTTAGATTTTTCCCCCTTTGTTTAGTATTTTTAGGTATTTTCTGAAGTTGCCTATTGATTTTGTCTGTCCTGTGGTTATCTGTTCATATCTGGGGTTTGTTTTGGGGATTTTGTTATGGGGCTTGTGTTGTCTTGAAGACCTTGATGGAGAGCATGATGAAGAGAAGATTGTAGATCAAGACTCAGAGACCCAGAGCTTAGCTTGTTCCCTGTCTGTGAGGTTTGAGACCCTGAAGTTTGAAGGAAGTTCATGGTACTTTCCTGAGGAAGGCACTATGAATGACTTTCATTCTTTCTTCTCACCTCTTTCTTAAGTATCCAATGATGTTGGAGCCAACTTGTGAGTTTAATTTCTCCTGAGGAGGAATGTAAACTGATCACCTGTTGTTGAGCCACATGGGATATCATTCCTAAGTGGAAGCCTCCTAGTACTTTCCTGAGGAAGGTCCCACGAGTCTATTCACTTAGTTCCCTTAGTTTATCTAGGATTTCTCAAGTATCCAATGATGTTGGAGCCAACTTGTGAGTTTAATTTCTCCTGAGGAGGAATGTAAACTGATCACAGTTGTTGAGCCACATAGGATACAACTCCTAAGTGGAAGCCTCCTAGTACTTTCCTGAGGAAGGTCCTATGAGTCTATTCACTTAGTTCCACTAGTTCAGATAGGATTTCCTAAATATCCAGTGATGTTGGAGCCTGCTTGTGAGTTTAATTTCTCCTGAGGAGGAACGTAAACTGATCACAGTGGTTGAGCCACATAGGATATGACTCCTGAGTATACACCTCCTAGTGCTTTCCTTAGGAAGACACTATGAGTCTGCTTATTTAGCTCCCTTTCTTTGGTAAGCTTGTTCTGAAGCTTGAAGACTGGGATTGATTTCTTTTGGTTAGGTTTTGCTTTAGGGCTTTGCTTAGATTTGGTCAGGATTCTGTGTTAGGGTTAGGATTAGAGAGTAGAGTCTTTCTTTCTCAAGCCTGTGTTTTGTTTGCCTGATGGCACTTCATTTCTTTTACCTGTTCATTGCTTGATAGTATGTTGTTTATCTTCAGTATGATTACTGTTATTTCATGATTGGCTTGAGGTCGAGACGAGCTTGTGGAGGCTGAAGCCCCACACACATTTCCTCCCTCACTTGCATTGCATGCATTTTACTGTTAAAGCTGATGCTTTTGTCTGTTTTGGTGTATCATTGACATGATCCCTTAGGACTCTCATTTCTTCTGATGAGGATTTGATGATAGACTTTTAGGTTGAAACCTATGCATGACAACATCTAGGAGTTCCCTGTTCAAACCTCAACCATAGGATGAATCCATGGCATGATAACAGTAGGACTTGATAGTCTCCCTCCTAGTTGGGCCTGTTCTCTTCTCATCTCGAAGCAGTTGAAGATACAGTAATCATGAATGATTTCTTTCGTACGTTACGAGCCTTAAGCTATCTGAGGTGGGATGTTTAGTATGGTACCCTTTGGGTGACATGCGACGCATTCACTCTCAGGTCATAGTCTCTAGTGCGCTTTAAATCGCAAACATAATAAAAAACACTTCTTTTAGGAGATAACCCGTAGTTACCCGAACTACGTTTGCTCTGATCTTTCATACCAGATGAAAGTACGTAGGCATAGGATGCGACATCCTAGCGAGCAACCTTCCCAACCTTCCCCACCTTCACCCGTAGTTAGCCGAACTACGTTGACTCTGATTTCTCATTCTCTGATGAGAATACGTAGGCATAAAGCGCGACGCTTTGCCGAGTCATTTTTCTTTTCTTTTTCAGCCAGCCTCGATAGGTAGATAGATTATAACCAACCCGTCCAAGTAAACAAACAAGCAAGGATCCCGTCGAGTACGACGGACGTGAGGGGTGCTAATACCTTCCCCTTGCGTAACCGACTCCCGAACCCAGACAATGGTTGCGATGACCTTGTCTTACCCTTTTTTCGTCAGGTTTTTCCGATCGTTTCCTTTCCCGCTCTGAGGGATAAATAACGAAAGGTGGCGACTCTTCTGTCATGCCGGCACCTTATTTTCGCGCAAGCGACATTCTCCTACTGACATGGAGAATAACATCATAAATTTTTGAGAGAGGGTTTCAACCTTGCTGACTTCTCCACTATCTTCTCCAAACATTAAAATTTTCTTCTTGCATCTCAAGTTTACATCGTTGGCTGATAACCAATCCATTCCTAAGATGACATCTAGGTCTTGTAGCGGGAGTAACACAAGATCTACTAAGAATCTTCTATTTTCTAAGATTATTGGGCAGTTTACACAGACTGAACAAGTTACCATTCTTTCTCCTGAGGGAGTTGTAATAGTCAACTTATAGTTGAGATCAACAATTTTAAATCCCAAAAATTCAGTACAAGATGTAGATATAAAAGAATGTGTAACTCCTGAATCAAATAAGACTGATACCAACTTATCTCCAATTAAACACATACCTTGAATTAACCCAGTTGACTTTGAGATCTCAGCTCCTTTAAATGCAAATACTCTTCCAGTGGTTGGCTTATTGTGACTCTGAGGTCTCTGACTAACACTTGGGCCTTTATTCCTTGCTCTCCCTACATTGTTCTTCTGGCATGTTGGTTGATTTTGTCCTTGGGGACAATCTTTGAGAAAATGGCCTTTCTAACCACAACAAAAACAAGCTCCAATATTTCTATTTGGACAATCTTTGTTAAGATGTGCCCCTCCACAACTGTAACACTTGAACATTAACCTTATAGAATCCTGGTTATGATAAGGTGTATGCCTTTGATATGGCCTACCCCCTTGTTGGGTCCTTCCTTCATGGACTCGGCTAAAGTGGCCCTTATGATTGTTGTTTCGGGTTGATCCTCCTGATCCATATTGATTCTTCCTATAGTCAATTTCTTCCAACTCCAGACACCTTTCTATCAGCTCACCAAAGCGCACAATATGTAGAGGTAAAACTGCCCTCTGGATATCATATTTCAGTCCATCTTGATACTTTTCACACATCCATTCTTCCCTTGGATGCAAGCGGTAAAACTCAGAATACTTTAGCAAGGATTCGAACTTCCTAGTATACTCTCCCACTGTCATCACACCTTGACCAAGGTTCTGAAATTCTCTCTCCTTCTCTTTCCTACGTAACATTGGAAAATACTTTCCCAAAAATTCTTCTTTGAACAAGATCCAATTGATCTCTCTTCCTTCCTCTTCTAATAATCTATATTTTCCTCTCCACCAAGCTTCAGTATCGCCTGTCAGCATGGATGTTGCATAACCAACCCGTATATTCTCTCTATAGTGAGTGAAGGGAAATATCTTATCTATATCTTGCAACCATTTCTCAACACCCTCCGGATTAAAGTCACCACTAAACTATGGTGGTTTTCCTTTCAGAAACGAGTTCAATCCCGCATCTTCATGCACCGTTTCCTTTTGTTGTTGCTGAAAAGTTGATGATCTCGAGTGATTTGTAGGATTTGAGCATTTTGTTGTGTTTGAACTAACACAACCGCAACAAGTTCACGAACATCTCTAGTGTCAGCTTGAGAGTTCGTTCCAGTTTGGAAATGATCTTCTTGTCCCATGGGAATGGTAGGTCCTCCTTCAAGAGTAACTTCATCACTCGCATTTCTACGTACACCTCTAGTAGTGCCTCTACCAGCACTCCTACCACGCCTCGCGTTTCTGACGTTCTGAACCATAACTTCCTGAAAAGGAATAGTTATTAGGTTCAATCACTCAAAAGACTTAAAGAACATAACAATTATGTATATTTGCATCCCAATAAGTGATTCATCGATAAATAAGTTTCCTAGATCACTGTACTAGAAGGCTCTCAAGATGAAGACTCAACACACAGAAGAAAACTTATCATCCAATTTGGAATCCAACTTGATATAGTCAATATATTTCTAGACACTTACGGTCTGAGCTGAATTGACTAGCTCTGATACCATTAAATGATACGGCCTACGTCCCATTAGTGAAATTCTAATGAAACCTTTAATAAAAAACAGAAAATTTGAAACTTTTAAATAACAAGATTTAATTAATTAAAAATATATTGCTTCACATACATATGCTTCAAATATATTTCACATAGAGCTTGACATTGTTAAGACTAGTGGCCTTGCCACATAGATAAAACATAAAATAAAAGTACATAAAAGAAACCAAAAGAAAGCATACCAAAAAGGACCTCCTAAGTCCAACAAGACTCACACTTATACTGACTGTAATAGTAGGGGTATGATCAGTGTTTGACAAAACGCTAACAACTCCCAATATATATGTTATAGTAACCCATCTCTATGTCACTTCATATCCTTTCCTTCTGAACTGTCGGGAAGTAAGCAAGATTCGAGCTCGTTGTCTGGTTGTCATAGAATAATCCAAAATGCAAAACAAAAAGGACACAAGGCTAAGATTTATGTACAAGTTTAAAAGTGGGAACGAATGTGTAAAATAATAATATATATGGCAACCACAATTATTCAAACAAGCGTATCTTTAACCCATAATTACATATACGCTATCTTTATTTATTCTAATGCGTCCATGTTTGATGACTTAGGTCACTAAACATTGTCAATGATATCTATCTCATTTACCAAGATCAGATATCACAATACCACATGCCACCAACGTACTCCCAATTACCAAGAGTATATTCTTAATACCATTTAAATTATAATAATATTTGGGTATTATAACGACTTAAAATGGTAAAATTTATTTTGGACTTTATAAGTTCAATATGTCGACGTCGAAACTAAATTTGCATAGAAATTTTAAAATAACCTTTATATAAATAACATAATTAAAATAAAGTGGACATTATAACGGCTTACCGATTACTTAAGAAAATGATTTGGACATAATTTTGACGTATAAAACTCCTTTGAAACTTTAGAAGAACTTTTACCACCAAATAACTCTAAAAGTTACGAATCGACATTGTGAGAACTTCGATAACTAAAATTAATATTGTTATATGAAGAAACTAGAGAAAGAAAGAAATAAAGAGGTAAGAAAGATGATTTGTGAATGAATGAATACAAATGGGGTAGAAAAGATCCCTATTTATACTAGTTGTAAAATATTAAAATAACATAAATGTATCTTCTTTTGCTCATACCTTCTAACTTTTCAACTCTTGCTAGTAAATATGTCTTTATCAAATATTTACTAATCTTACATCAATAGTTCTTTAGATGTTCTAGTATGACTTTGTGAAAATAATTTATGACAAAGATATGGGAGTTTGATATCTTAATGTTTCATGACATAATACCATGTAGGATATTAATAGAAAAATAAGATGTATATTTCTTTTATAAAAATAAAATGATAATAATATTAATAATAATAAAAAATAGTAACAAGGATAATTATTTGATATATTTATTAACTTAAGATTATTTTATTTACTAATTAATTTGTAGAGTAAAATGATAATATTCAAATAAAATCAAATAATAATAATAATAAAACAACAACAATAATAAAAATAATATGAATAACTAATTAACTTAAAGTTAAGTATTTTAAGTATTAATTTCAATTTCAAAGTTTAGTTTGTAAAATGAAACGATGATATTCAAATTGAATAATAATAATAATAATAATAATAATAATAATAATAATAATAATAATAATAATAATAATAAATAATAATAATAATAATAATAATAATAATAATAATAGGTAAAATTAAAGGGTAATTAATTCATAAATTAATTATTATAGGTGCTAGTTTCAATATTTTAGTTTTTAATAATTAGCGATGTTAAAATCTCACGTCTAATCAAATATATTATCTAAAGTATGGAAAATTAGGATGTTGCATAGAACTTCGGATATATACGATAGTCAGACAACAGGATGGTCTATAGAGATCATGATACCGAAGGACGCCTTGCTCCTCCTAATTCATTAGGAGCTAATACTATGATGAAAAATAACCATGACTACAACTCAGATGAACCAATGGATGATTTACCCATTTGGGAGTCTAACATGGGAGATTCAGGGTATTAAAGCTAACCAGAAAATACATATCTTCTTAATAGCCCTGAAAAAGATTCATTTGTTCCTCCGGAAGAATGGAGGCCTTATCTGAAAAATCCTGAATATGTCAATCATCATCTTGATGAAGTTGCAAGAATTGTTAGGCAAGAGTTTATCAATTTTGCACTACCAGAAATCAACGTCATTGAAGAAGATGATTCATCAGTTTCCTCAGAGAACTGGGATACCTTGGGACTGTCGAGTGGCAAGTTTGATTTCCTAATAAAGTGCATTGCCACTAAAAGCTCTTGCATCTTGTATGAAGATATCCAACTAACTGGATAGGGAGATTCTCTTGTACATGAGAATATGTACGAGAAAACAACAGAAGATCTCTTTTCTAATAACTCTGCATGGGAAGAAAACTCTACTGACCCAACTCCGCCAGAAGTTAGCACCATTATTGAAGATAATCCCAGGAGGGGTGTACCATACTTTGTGATACGTAGAGGAGTTCACCACAATCGAAATGTTGTTGATGTCTCGAATGTTGTTCACATCTCAAAGTAAATACCTCGTCTTTATTTTGACCTCTCACCTTGCCCAAATGAAAGGATGTTTTATAGGGCCTCCCTTGTCTCTAAATTTCCGCTCTTCACTTTGCTCAAAGCGGAAGAGCTTTGTTTTATAGGGCCTCTGTTTCAAGAATCGACAAATCATAAATAAAAATGTCATTATGAATTCCCGCATTTATTGTTATTTTTACTTTTTGCTTTTTTCAGGAAATGTAATCCTAAACCAAACAAAAAATGAATAACAAAACATTTTTAAAAATTGCACACACTTTTGCATTTTTATATGTTTTCTAAAAGAAGAAAAAATCACATTGTGCGGATTAATCATTAAAAAACCCTATTGAAAGACATGACACAATTCCTTCTCCCAACTTTGAGATCCCAGTATTCAAAGCTGAAGAAGATGAAGATGAAGAAATTTGAGATGAGATCTCCCGACTACTCAGGCAGGAGGAAAAATCCATTTAACCCCATAAAGAGCCGTTGGAAATGATCAATTTGGGTTCAGAAGAAGAAAAGAAAGAAGTTAAGATTGGAGCATTGCTTAATACGACTCTCAGAGAAACTATGATAAAACTTCTCAAAGAATTTCCAGATGTGTTTGCTTGGTTCTACAAAGATACGCCAGGGTTGGATACCGATATTATGGAGCATCATTTACCGTTAAAGCCAGAATGTCCGCCAGTCAAACAAAAGTTGAGAAAAACTCACCCAAATATGGCCATCAAAATTAAGGAAGAACTTCAAAAGCAGATTGATGCAGGCTTCTTTGCCACGTCAGAATACCTTCAATGGCTAGCCAACATAGTACCCATTCTCAAGAAGGATGGAAAAGTCAGGATGTGTGTAGACTACATGGATCTAAACAAAGCCAGTCCAAAGGAGGACTTTCCCTTACCACACATTGACATGTTGGTTGACAGCACTGCAAAATTCAAAGTATTCTCCTTCATGGACGAATCCTCCGGCTACAATCAAATTAAAATGGCACCAGAAGATATAAAGAAGACTTCATTTATAACACCCTGGGGAACCTTTTGCTACAAGGTAATTCTGTTTGATCTAAAAAATGCAGGCACAACCTATCAAAGAGCCATGACAACTTTGTTTCATGATATGATACACAAAGAAATTAAAGTATATGTCGAAGACATGATTGCTAAATCCAAAACTAAAGAAGAACACGTAGAACATTTATCAAAGTTATTCCAGCGTCTGAGGAAATACAAACTCCGCTTGAATCCCAACAAATGCACATTTGGTATTCGTTCAGGGAAACTCTTAGGCTTTATTGTTAGCCAAAAAGGAATTAGGTTTAATCCCGACAAAGTCAAGGCCATTTAAGAAATGCCTTCGCCTAGAACTGAGTAACATGTAAGAGGATTCTTGGGACGTTTGAATTACATTTCAAGGTTCATATTCCTCATGACTGCAACATGCACACCAATTTTTAAAATCCTCCGAAGATTTCCAAAAAGCTTTTGAAAGTATCAAGGAGTATCTACTTAAGCCGTCTATTCTATCTGCTCCAGTGGAAAGAAGACCCTTTATTATATACTTAACGGTCTTAGAAGATTTCATGGGTTGTGTACTTGGCCAACAAGATGAAACAGGAAGAAAAGAGTATGCCATTTACTACCTGAGTAAGAAATTCATAGACTACGAGACTCGATACTCTATGCTCAAGAAAACCTATTGCTTTTTAGCTTGGGTTGCTAAACGTCTTCGCCAGTATATGTTTTTTCATACCACTTAGTTAATCTCCAAAATGGATTCGATCAAGTATTTCTTTGAGAAACCTGCTTTAACCAGAAAATTTTCCCATTGGCAGATGTTACTATTAGAATAAGACATTGAATACCACGCTCAGAAAGTTGTCAAAGGAAGTATTCTTGCTGATCATTTGGCCCATCAACCAATTGATAAGCATGAATCTCTCAGACTTGACTTCCCTTATGAAGATTTGGTGTATCTATAGATGAAATATTGCGATGAAACGTTACCAGATGAAGGACCAGAGCTAGGATCTCGTTGGGGTCTAATATTTGACGGAGCTGTTAATGCTTATGGAAATGGAATTGGGGAAATCATTTTTACGCCTCATGGTACCCACATTACTTTCACAACCATATTGGCATTCAAATGTACAAACAACAAGGTATAGTATGAAGCTTGCATTATGGGTCTTGAAGAAGCCATTGACTTAAAGATAAAGAACCTGGATGTGTATGGATACTTTTCTTTGGTTATAAATTAGATCAAAGGAGAATGGGACACACGTCAACCTGGTTTAATTCCTTACAAAGACTACACAAGAATGTCGTTACCTTTCTTCCATAAAGTTGAATTTCATCACATTCCTCGTGAAGAGAACAACATGGATGATGCACTTGTTACTTTATCCTCCATGATTAGTGTGAATCAATGGAACGACGTACCAAAGATTAATGTGATGCACCTTGATAGGCTTACTTACATATTCATAATAGAGGCAACCATCGATGAAAAACCTTGGTATCATGATAGCAAGTGCTTCATTTAAAGATAAGAATACCCATTTGGGGCATCAAGGAAAGATAGGAAGACTCTCAGAAGACTGGCTGACAACTTCTTCCTAAACAATGATGTGTTATATAAAAGAAACTTCGACATGGTTTTGCTCAGATGCGTGGATAGACACAAAGAAAACTTGCTGATGAAGGAAATCCATGAAGGCTCCTTTGACATTCATGCTAATGGACATGTAATGTTAAGAAAGATGTTAAGAGCATGATACTATTGGCGGATAATGGAATCCGATTGTTACAAATACATGAGGAAATTTCACAAATGTCAGATTTATGCCGACAAGATTCATGTGCCTCCAACGCTTCTCAAAGTTCTATCCTCTTCATGGCCCTTTTCTATATATGGGATTGATATGATCAGTATGATTGCGCCTAAGGCTTCAAATGGACATCGCTTCGTATTAGTTGCTATTGATTATTTCACCAAGTGTGTCAAAGCAGCATCATATGCCAATGTAACCAGACAAGTGGTGATCTGGTTTATCAAAAACAATCTCATCTGTCATTACGGTGTCCCAAGCCAGATCATTACTGATAATGGTTCAAACTTAAACAACAAAATGATGAAGGAATTATGTGCTGAATTTAAAATTGAACATCATAACTCATCTCCCTACTGGCCTAAGATGAATGGAGCAATAGAAGCAGCTAACAAAAAAATCAAAAAAATCATTCAGAAGATGGTCATGACTTACATGGATTGGCACGAGATGCTCCCATTTTCTCTTCAAGGATATCGTACATTTGGTCGTACTTCAACAGGGGCAACTCCTTTCTCTTTAGTATATGGCATGGAAGTCATGATCCTCGTAGAAGTTGAAATCCCGTCAATAAGAGTCTTGATGGAAGCTAAGCTAACAAAAGTTGAATGGTGTCAAAGTGTCATACCCCAAATTTTGACCCCTTAGATATTCATCATCATTTTAGGATCATGTCATTTGATTATCTAACCTGAACCCGTTTCAAGTTTGTCTTTGTTAAGATACAGGAATCGGGGTTCCGTACAGCCGAGAATCGAGGTTTCGACGGTTAATCAGTCAATGTTTTGGATTGGTTCTCCATGAAATAAGTTTCCACATCATCAAACATACTCCATTGGATCAAGTATGAATCCAATTTGAGGTTGTCACCCAAGAATAAAAAACAGTGCAATTCAGGATACCGAATTAGGGTTTTCGATCAGGAAAAGTCAACTGTTGGTTTGACTTTTGATTTAAAAGATGGTACAATGGTGGGATCATAGTCCATAAAGTCCATATGGCTTATTGAAGTTTATTCAAGAAGTTTCAAGGCCTCAAAAGACCCGGAACATCAATAGTCGACTCGGTAGTCACCGATCGATCGTTCGGTTGACCAAAAAGTCAACTCTTCACTCATAAGGAATTTGACCTTAAGATATGAATCAAAAATGTTCCTAATGCCATATTGCACATACCCATGAAGTTTCATGACCATTGGATCAATTATTGGGGAGTAATCGCAAAAATCGGGAATTAGGGTTTTGAAAGGGGCAAGACCATAACTCCTTAACCACACATCCAATTGAGTTGGTTCAAAGCTTATTGGAAAGCTCTTGACAAGTCCTACAAAAGTCCCAAAATGGCCCATGAGCAGAAAATGCATAGACTTGGAGTTATGACCAAATTCATTAGAAGAGGGAAAAATGACTTAGAAAAATTCTAAGTTATTTCACTTTTTAGGCATGTTTCTCAGCAACTTTGAGAGGTTTTTTTTGACAAATTCCTTTGGGAATCTGAAACTCATGAAAACATGAAAGTTGTAGAGATACATGAGGGCTTTCCAAAATGTATTAGAACTCCTCCATAGCCCTTATGAGCTGAGAGTTATGAATTCAACAAGATGAGGTTTCAACACTTGAATCCAACACTATCAATTTTTCACAAACTCACCTTTTGGTCACTCGAGCTATTCTCAGCCCTTGGATCATATTTCTACCTGATATTTAGAGGATATGAGGAGAAGAAATGCAGAAAATGAGGAGGTTTAGTGAGTCTTGCAAGTTGGAGGCAAGTGGGATTATTTTAATCAAAGAAAGGGAAGAAAGAGAAACTTTATGGAACACTTGCAGCAAACAGCCCTCCTACTGCCTAGCCACTTCAATCACTATTATGGCATTCATGCCACTTGAGTAATGCATTATCTTGAGCCAAAGATTTGAACTTGCAGCTGCATCAAAATATCAAGCAAGGTTACTTTTTCAAACTCCCTCCAAAAGTGCCAAGTTACCAATCTGCCCCAAGCCTTGCCTTGCTTATAAATAGAGGTTTCCTCTATGTTGAAAATTCACACCAGAGCACTCTAAAACCCAAGAGAAACTCATTGCTCTCATACTTCCTTGCATTTTCTTACAAGTGAAGAAAACCACCTCAAAAAGCCTCAAAAATCTGTCTTGAGCAAAACAGCCTCCAAAACCATTTTCACTCAACCAAAACCACCACAAACCATCCACACAATCCACAAATTATGTGTGGGAGGTGTTCAAACCTTTACACCATAAAAAAACTTCATTTTCCCAAAAGTCAACTTTCAACCAAGGAAAGTTTGACTTCATACTCAAAATCTGTCAAAACACATACCAGGCCTGCTTTGATCTTTGAAAACCTCCAAACACCTTAGGTTTATGGTATAGCAACTGACCATAACCTAAAATCTCATCATCATCACTCATTTCAAGTTCTAGCCCAAGATCCACTTGTTTGCTTCAAGTGTAAGAAAGGCCACCATCTTCATCAAAGCATTGGATTGAATCTTATTTGGAAGCTCCAAGGTTTTCCTTTTATATTTGCTTTCTTGGAAGTCTACAAGAGGTTGGTAGTTACTATCTTTCTTTCCAACTGTCATGAACATGTTCAAATGCATTAGTTGTTACAATGTGCTTTATGTGTATGTTCATGTTTGAATCTGTCACATTTTACTTGCCTACTCATTAATGTATTTTGTTCTTATAATCCTTATGCAATATGCTATGTGGCTGTGTGTTAAGCTTTGGGGTCTCTTAAGTGTTGTTATATGGCATGAACATATCAGAAACTATTGCAAATGTTTTGAAGTTGATATTGTCTTGTGTTGGTTCTGTTGGTGAAGGGTCTTAACTTGCTTCTGTTGCATTACCACTTTTATGTCATGATCATGCTAGTTAGTATTTTGATTTAGAAACCCTCATATAAGTGTTTATGTGATGTTTGCATTGTTGAGAACAAGTTTGGTTTTGGTTCTGCAGCAGTTCTGTTCTTGCATTTTTTCAGTCCATGTGCACTTTTCCACCAACAAGTCATTTTTGGTTCTACCATCTTTTGAGATCATTTGTGTGTTTTAACTTAGTCTTTAATGCATTTTGAATTTGCTTGAGAGTGGTTTTGCCCCATTGGACTTGTTAAAGGTTGTTGGAATGACTCATAAGGATAATGAGGACCAAAACCTATTTTTGATGCCTTGATGCTTGTAACTATTATGACATGTGCTTTTCAGCTTGATACTTGTCTTTTGTTATGCCTTTATATTGCTTTGAGCTTTGCCTTGTGTTTGATGTGTGTTTTTTAACATGAGATCCTTGTTACCTTGAATCATGAATGTTTGGCACTATGATTTTGCACCAGCTGATGTTTTTATTAGATTTATGTGGCATGACTGTTTCCAGCTTGATATGTTCATATTTCATTAAAGTTGTTGCCTGCCATTATCCATTCTTGCCCATGCTTGTTAACATGAGAATATGATACCCTTGCATCACCACTGTCATCACTTATGCACTAGGATAGGGCTGTGGTAACCATGTTCTGTTCACATTTTATTTACACTACCAACTGTGTTAAACTTGTATGTTTTATTCTGATACATTGCAAGCCTTTGATATGAATCTGTTTTGAACTTGCTAGTCAGCCTCTTTGGTTAATTTCATGAGTACTTACATCTTTGTGCCTTGTATTTTCTATTTGAACCAACTGCCATGATGACTTTGTTAAAACTTGCAACTGGTGTATGCATTAGAGGTATTAAGACTGCTTGATTTGTGCTAGCCTTGCCATGTTGTAAGATCCATACTTGCTGCCATATGCCTAGGTTCACTTGAAACTGCCATAACACCATTTCTGTTATAGTTAACATATTGACATGTGTTTGAAAACTGACTTGTGCATATAGAATTAGGGCCAGCTATTGATCATTGATATTACCATGTGTTGCTGCCAAATGCCTGAATTCATGAACATGATTTTGCTGTTATGCCTTACTTCCAACTTTTGCTAAGTTTTACATTTGTTAACTCTCATCATGGTGTCCTTGTTAGAAATATGTCTGGTTTCTTATTCCTATGGTTGTAGCCATCCCTTTTCAAGGTTTGATTTGAATGTAACATGTTTGACATGATTTTTGATTGAGGACCATTTGTGGCTGTTGTGTATATGAGTGCCTTTTACATGTTGGAACCAATTTGTTAATTGCTAGTCCATGAACACCTAACTGTTAAACTGTCAAGATTAGACCATGTGTTTGAACTGGTACAATTTTCTTAGGTTGTTTTGCTTTTGTTAAGGCATTGTAGAATTACATATGTTTGGTTTGTTTGAAATTTTGATTTTGCTTGCCCTATGTTTTGTTGTCTTAGTTCTGTTTTCTGTTTCCAATTCATATGCCATCATTTTTGTTAAAGTTCTTGCATCATGTTTGAATCCTGGACATTATGTGTATGAATCACTTTTGTGTTTGATAAATGCATAGGCTGCATCATGATTTGTTTTTATCTGCCAAGACAACATTTCAACATGGTTGTTCAATCCTTGCCACTTGCATGCCAGATTTCATTTGAAGCTGTTTTTGATCAGTCTTTGCATCTAGGATCCTTGGTTTACATGTTTGAAGTTTGTGCATACCATTACATAGCCCTAATCCCTTCTGTCATGAGCTGTAGCTGGCATTTTGCATCTCAAACATCATTTTTGCATTTGCTATCGTGTTCTTTTATGTGTACATCATTTGGGAAAACTGAGATTGCCATCTTGATCCTTGTTGAATTTCACACAAGTTAGGCTTTTAGTTTGTAAAAATTGATGGAGTTTTGAGCTAGTTTGAATCTTCACGCATTTGGCCATGTTTGCTTGCCTTGCCCAGATTTATTTCATTTTGTTAAGTACATAAGTTATTAGGGGTGGCATAATACACGGATGTATCGCCACCCCAGTGGTTAAACCTTCACTCTCAAGCGCCTTGCAATCTCTCTAACCTGGGTTCGATCCATAGTGGAGATCAACCTTTTTATTTATTTTCCCATTTTGCCTTGTTTTCATGTTTTTGTCTTTCTTTCCTCTCACATAAATAAGCGCGCGCCTTGGCTCACTTGGTAAAGTTTTCAGCTGGAAGCCATGAGGTGGTGGGTTCAACACCCATCAAGCGCCTCCCCTTTCTTTTTATTACTTATTCCTTTTGTTTTTATTTAATTTCCTTTAAATTTCTAAAAATCATAACTCCTTCATTTTTTGTCATTTTAGATTAGTTCTTTTTACATTAGCTTCGTATTTGTGCATATTTTCATATGGTACATTAATATTCTAAAAATCTCTTTTTTGAAAAAAACTTTGCATTGAAAACGTTCGTGTTTCTTTTAGGTTTTTTTACCCTCCTAATCTTTTCAAACTTTTGATTTGTTTTTCTTAAGTTGGTGTTGTGATGTGAGCTCTATGTTTGTCAACCCTTGTGTATGTAATTACAATTACTTGTTGCTAGTGAGCATTATGTTTGATTCATTTGATTTCCATGTAATATCCCCATGAAGTTGACTTATTTGCATTGGTCGTTACCTTCATCTTTGTCAAGATATGCTTAAGTCTTTATCTTTCATTGAGTCTTATAAGAACTCATCTTTGCTTGCCTATTGTAATACGCTTGCATGCTTTGGTTGTAACCATTCCTCCTATTTGACGTACTTGCTTATTGTAAAATGCTTGTTTATTCTTGGTTGTAACCATGTATCTTGTATTCATCCTGTTTGATGTTTATGCTTTGTTAAGTTTATTTTTCCCCAAGTGATGGAACTCTTTAGTTCTCATCCAAGTTGCATCCTCTTTTCTCCTTCCAAAGGAAAGGTCTCTCTATTGAACTTTGGGTCATAGATAGCTCATCACCCTCTCTTAACTTTTTAAGTCATCCATACACCTAGTTAAGTTAGAACCTTCCCATTGGACTTTGTTTAAGTCTAAAAAGCCTACCCTTTGTTAGGAGTGCTCTTCCAATTAGAACTTAGAATAGAGTTTGTTAACTCTATGTAAGAATCATGGAGATGATTACTTACTTCTCTTTCTTGAGTTCAACTTAGATCTAGAGAGTTTCCTTAAACTCTACACAAGCATTGTAATGCTTGTTCCCCTTTGAACCTTGATCATAATCAAGTGTTCTTCAACCCTAGTGAGGTGAACTACGATTGCTCTGATTCTATCCTAGTTAGGATACGTAGGCAAAAGATGCGATATCTTTGCGAGCAAACTTAGAACTATCCTTAGGTCTTAACCTACACCTTTTACCCAATCCATAGCAAACATTTAGCAAACCTAGCATACAACAAACAAAAGGTTCCTGTAGAGTACTACAAATGTTTAGGATGTGAAATACCTACCCTATGCATAACCAACCCCCGATCCCCGAATCTCTTAGCGTTGTTGTTACATCACGCAAAAGGTTCTTTCTTTCTTTAGACCTTTCCTTTGGATAAATTAAAGTCCGGTTGTGAATTCAATGAATTAAAGATTCAAGTTAATCAATAGCTTGGTATCACGATTCTCACCGCAACACAAAGCAGGCACGATGAACTGAATCTAATCAAAGAAAAAAGGATGTCGGCTTTATGCCATGGTCAGTTATATCAACAAAGGATGAAGAAATCTTTTGACAAAAAGGTTCGACCTCGGATATTCAGAGAAGGCGACCTCGTGCTTAAAAAGATCCAATCTTTCCTCACCGACTCCAGGGGAAAATGAACTCAAATTATGATGGCCCATATGTTGTTAAGAAAGCCTTCTCATGTGGTGCCTTAATACTTAGAACTATGGATGGTAAAGAGTTCACTCGTCCTACAAATGTTGATGCAGTCAAGAAATACTTCGCCTAAAAGGAAACAAAAGAATATATCCCTAAGTTGAAAACCCGAAAGGGCAGCGTAGGCTAAAAAGAGGGACTCAGTGGACTGAAAATCCGAAAGGGCGGTTCAGGAAAAAATTAGAGACATAAACAAAAAATAGCTATCCCGGTAGATCGAAAATATGAAAAAGCAATCTATGCAGAAGTTAGGGATTTATGGCACGTGACTACATCCTGTTGTACCCCAAAAATTTGCCCAACCTTTTCTTTACTTGGTTTATGTTTCATTTCATTGTTCTAGCATATTGCATTGCATAGCATTTTGCATTTTTACAGGGGATCAAGAGATGTGTGTGTGAAACAAGAGGGATGTGCCAAGGGTCCTAAACCTAATCAAGAGGTTGTATTCAAGTCAACAAGGAGGTTATCATCATCAGAGACAAGTCAAAGCCCTTTGGATAAGCAGATAAGTGTATGTGGTTCACCTCTTGTCTAAGAGGCCATGTGAAGGTCATCTGAAGATCAAAAGCCCATGGTTATGAATAGAGATGATCATTTAATATCATTGGAGGCCTTGAGGGTCATTAGGGAGTTCATTCAAGTGTTTATACCAAGTGTGAAGAGCTACAGTTGAAGATGGTATAATTAGGGTTTTCATCTGGTCAACCCTGAGTCAACTGTGAAATTGAAGGAGATTAAGACTCAATTACAAGTATTCATGGTCATGGAATGTTGTGTTAGGATATATGGGATATCATTTCAGGATTAATTCATCAAGAATCAAGAGTGTGAGGAGTGACTGAATTAGGGTTCTCAGTGTAAAATCCCATGTTCAGTGCCTAACTTCAAGACCACCTATCTCAAGCTACAAGTCTCATGTCAACTTTTGACCAACATGAAACTTGTAGAGCATGTTCTTAGCTTTCTTTTGAGTGCTAGAAGTCCTTGATTGGATTTATAGAACTCAAGTTATGATGCAGACAAGTTACAGGTCCTCAAATGAATGTGATTTTGGTTAACAAAAGTCAACCAACTTCCAAGCCATTTTTGACCTAGAAGGATTTTTCTTCTCAACTTTTGATGAACATGAAAGTTGTTCCTCATGATCTTAGCTTTCCAAAGAGTACTAGAAGTCCTTCATCTGATTTGTAGAACTCAAGTTATGAGGCTTGCAAGTTAGGGGTATTTTGGGAAAGCAGGATTACAGGTCATTTTCATTATAGGTCATTTTCACCACTTTGCACACTTCAAATGGAAATCTTTCCAACTTAAAACTTGCTCCGAATGGGGTCATTTGCTCAATCAAACATCAAGATATCATTGCTTTGGCTTGGATTGAAGAATCCCTAATGAAATTTCCATGAAAAAGGCCTTAAAAGGGGAAAATCATATTTAATTCATTTGGAATCATTTTGTATCAACTTTGTGCATTTTTTGAGTGCCAAACATATTTCAAATACAATTCCATCCTTGTATTAGAGGTTTGAGTGCATCTTGGTGGCCATTTCCAAGTTTTCTTCAAGAATAAGCAACACATCAAAAGCATACCATGAGATTAAAACAAGGGATCATTTTCAGCCCTTTGATCAGCCTACTCCTTATGCAAGTCAGCCATGCCATTTTTACAGCTTGGCAAGTACAAATTCATGTACTTTGCAAGTGGACATAAGGTGAAATTTTGAAATCCAATTAGGCTTAATGAGCTTTCCATTGGGCTTTCTCTTGATCTGAATCCAACATATATATTCTCAGGATCATTTCCATGCCCTCAGAGCTGACTTTGGTGAGATTTTGAGTGAGAGAGCATTAAGAAAAAGTGGTGAGCAAGTCAAAATCGTTTTTTTAGTTATACTGAGTTTCAATCAACTTTAAGCATCCTAAAAGCTTCCTTGAGATTCATAGTACGTTTCTGGATAGTTTCTTTCAAGCTTTGCTTAAGAACTGAGCCTTGTGGAATCTCACACTTAGGTTTCTTACTTTTCAAAATATCTCACTATTTATACATCTTTAATACGCCATTTTTATGTCTTTGTAATATTTGAACATCATAGATCATTTCTGGGTTGTTTTGGTGGTTGTTCATGAAGTTTTTTATTTGAGCTCGTTTTCTTGTTCTGTTCGTTTTTCTTTATTTAGGCATTTTTATGGAAAAATAATGTTTGATTCATGTTCCTCGTGATGAGTAGTTGATTTTTGATATAAAGTTTGCTCATTTTGGTGAGATTTTGACACGCCTGCGTTTCGTGTTGTGGCCGGACGCAAGGTTGAAGATGACCGGAGGTGGCTCCGGCCACCCTCTGGTACTTCCCTCCAATTCTCCCTTTCAAAAGGTTGAGGATGATGTGTTGTGTCTCTCTCACGCGTTGGATCCTTTGACTTTTTGTTTTGATGGCCAGGATTAAGACACACGGTGCACATGTTTTGACTCATCACACACAATCCCTTTTAATTATTCATTAAATGACTTGGCATGATGAGGTCTGTTGGATTGGCATACCACTTGATCAGATGGTTTTTAATGATTTCCACCATACGCCTCCGTTGACCACGCTGCACATAAGTCACGCGTTTTATTTCATTTTTGTTTTTTTGTTGGGTTGGGCCTGTTGTTTGCACCCCCCCTTTGAAGCCCATGCGCACTTTGAACTGGGATGGGTTGCTATTGGCACCAACCTTTTATTTATTTTCATTGTATTTTCTTTTATTTTTCATTTTGCATCTGTTTAGAAATTAAATCATGAAAAATACTTCCAATGACCATAAAATTCCACAAAAATATATTTTGGACTCCTTGAGATGTCCTCTGATTTTAGGATATTTTTATTTTATTTTATGGGTTATTTTTAAATTAAAAAAGGAATTTGTTGCCTTACATTTGACCCTAATCAATCCTCGTTCATAATGGAGCACCCTTGTGAATCAATTTCTATGGTGATGTTGTGAAGTGACTTTGATTGAGATCTTCTGGCCTCTGATTGCCAACACATTTATGAGCTTCTTGTACTTTATTTGTTAATTTTTGAATCATTTTCCTATTTTTAGGGTAGCTTGCAAGTCAAGCTATCCAAAGGAAGGTTCATACAAACACATTGACCTAGTTTTCTTTGGATATGAAATTTTTGGATCCTTTGAACCTTCAATTACTTTTGATTTATGTTGCTAACATGTTGAGGATGATGCTTGTTCATTTTTAGGTCATTATATTGTGTTTAGCTTGTTCTTTTGGTTGCTTACCTTTGAGCTTTCAATTAGGGTTTCTTTGTGAAACATGTGTGCTTTCCTTTGGGAATTGACTTGCACTTCTTTGTGCTTTGTTTTGCTTTGGCTTTTGAGAGTTTTTAGTTTATATCCCTTGTTGTCCAATGACCTAGGAGTGTCATTTAAGGTGGCTTGGTCCCTCCTTTGGAGGTACTTGAAGCATGCCTAAAATGATGGAATCCTTGAGGACATTTCTTGGTGATTTCTTTGTGCTTCTTTGTAATTTGCTTGTGATGCTCATGGTTGAGTGTCTATTATGAGTTCCTTGCTATCCTCATATGTTCTCCCATCCTCATTTTGTTTTAGGTTTTGTTTACCTTTCATTTGTGTTTGGTTTTGTGCCTTATGGTTGATGTTGCTTGGCTTAGGCCGTTTCATCCCATTTTAGTGCACTAGTGTGTTTCCTTTGGTGCATTTTCTTGTCATTTCTTCTTTTGCATATTTCATATTGTTGTTTGAGGTTGAGATGAGCTTGTGGAGACTACTTCCCCACACCAATTTCCTCCCTCATTCCATGTTTACATTCTTACATGTTTTTGTTGTTCTTGTTTCCTCTTTTGTCTCTTTTCCCTTAGGGCCTCTAATCTCTATTGTTCAAGAGAGGTTATGATAGACATTAGGGCCTTAACCATGTATGATAACATTAGGTAACATTTCCTTATCTCAATCTTAGGATCACCATTGTATGACAACTTTAGGTTTGAGTTTAGTCCCCTTTTAGTTTGTGTCTTTCTCTTCTCATCTCCTAAACAATCCAAAACACCTAATAAAGGTTAATGAATATTGTAAGTTATGAGCCTTAAGCTACTTGGGAAATGGTTGTTGAAGGGTTTCCTTTCAATGGCTTAATTGTTTAGTATAGCACCCTTTGGGTGATATGCGACACATTCACTCCTAAGTCATAGTCTCTAGTGCAATATGAATCGCAAACCAATTAAAAAGCACGTCTCCTCTAAAAAAACACAAAAACAAAATCATTCAAACTTCTCTTTGCCCTTTGGGGCCTTTAACTTTGGAAAACATTTTCATAAACAAGAGTGTTGTTAACTCTTAGTTCTACCGCAAACGGTAACGCCTAAGTCTCCAATGGTCGAGCTGCATACACCAAACTGCTAGAACTGATTGTTAACCCTACTCGTCTAAAAAACTTTTGAACCAACTTGTGGTCCCTTTATCCTGGACTACGTTTGCTCTGATCTTTCATACCAGATGAAAGTACATAGGCACAAGATGTGATATCTTGGCGAGCAACCTTCCCCCCCTTTTCACCCGTAGTTAGCCGAACTACGTTGACTCTGACTTCTCATTTCAGATGAGATACGTAGGCATAAAGCGTCGTTGCTTTGCCGAGTCACTTCTTTTTCTTTTGTCCTCAAGCCTTTAGTTAGATAGCTTCAATCACTCTTTTAGATAGACAACAAGCATGGATCCCGTCGAGTACGACGGACGTGAGGGGTGCTAATACCTTCCCCTTGCGTAACCGACTCCCGAACCCGAGATTTGGTTGCAATGACCGATCTTATCCCTCTTTTCGTTAGGTTTTCTCTGAGCCTTTCCTTTTCCTCTCTTGGGATAAATAACGCATGGTGGCGACTCTTCTGTCATAGCCGGCCTCGATTTCCGCAGTAGCGACAGCTGGCGACTCTGCTGGGGACAGGAACAACCCCTATGCGAGTCAATCCTAGCGCTTGTTTGTTTATTTTGTGGGTGTGTACGTATGTGCTTTATCTTTCTTTATTTGCTTTCCGCAATTTACTTTCCGCATGATTCATTTTTGTTGTGCTGTGGGAAGGGATTGTTCCGTTGAGAGATAAGCTAGACCCAGACTTGAGTATAGACTTAGCATTAGAAGTTGAAAGTAGTGGTGAGCCTGTATGCCTTGCATGCACCGGCTAGCCATGAAATTCGCACTCAGACGAGATTCTCTTTGACGATTTTCTTTCTGGCCCTTTGGGCTCGAAGGATTTTTGGATTTGGGGATTGTCGACTATGAGAACCGATCACTTGTGAGTCAGCTAAGTGAGGCCTCTTCAGGAGATGATGATGCCAAACCAGAAATGGTGAACGTATCATCATTTCTAGAAAGTCTGTGACGCTGATGAACGCATAGGATGTCAAACCTTATTAGTGGATAGGTCCTTACCTGTGAGAGGGATGGGGGTACAGGAAACTCTAGCTTTCAGACTACCCGGTTCGTTACAGTTTGGATTTGTGTTCTTGATGTCAATGGGTCCTAATGTCAGTGTGTGGTTATGAGTGAAGCGCTGGTCATCTCAAAGTACAACACAACAATCTTGATCCCCTGTTGCATATGTATTTTGCATTTTCATTTGCATATCATTAACATGTATCTGTGTTGCAGGTGTATTTTTCCTCCCCGATTCTAGTGATCTTTGTTCCTTTTCTGACATGGAGACTTTGAAGAAGACAGTTGCCTACAAGCTCCCTTCTCCTGATATCAGTTCCCTGTTGAGTTTGGTCGTTTTAGCAAATCAGAAAGTGAGAGAAGAGTTCAAGGAATCTTATGGGAAGCTACTTAGTCTAGTGTGCAAACCTTCAGTGTTGGAGTTGAATGGCTTATATGCTCTGCTACAGTTTTATAACCCTCAGTTGAGATGTTTTATTTTTCCTGACTATGTTATGGCGCCGACATTGGAAGAGTATGCTGCGTTACTAGGGGTTACAATATTGGATCAGATGCCTTTCTACCATGATGATGCTGAACCTGATCTAGCTAGGCCTACTTCAATTCTTCATCTTGATGCCTCAGAGTTCTCAGGAAGATTGACCAAGTTGAATGGAGTGTATGGGTTTCCTCTATCTTTTCTAGTTGACAAGGCTTTACAGTTCGCAAAAGACGGTTGTTGGATGGTATTCAATGCCATTCTCGCACTATGCATATATGGTATCATCTTGTTTCCTAACTTGCCAGATTTTATGGATACAGATGCCTTCTATATTCTTGCTTCAGGGAATCCAGTGCCTACCTTGTTAGGGGATGTTTACCATTTTGTCCATTACAAGAACGAGAAGCGAAGGGGTAAAAATGTGTCTTGCTGTGTACCCATGCTGTACAGGTGGTTCTTCAGTCACCTTCCGAAGACAGGTCCGTTTGTTGCTACTGTTGGCACCTCATATTGGTCTGCTAGGTTAATGGGTTTATCTGCAGAAAACATCGTATGGTTTGATCATGACATACTTGGCACTGAAATCATATATAGTTGCAGTGGTTTTCCGAATGTCCCATTGGTCGGAAGGAAGGGCTGTATTAACTATAATCCCTCTTTGTTGATTAGAAAATTTGGATATGCTTTGAAGAGTCCTCCTAAGGAAGAAGAGATACAGGAATCTTTGTATCTCACAGGATTGCTAGAAGATAATACTTTGGTTAGAATGGAGTATGCATGGAGTAACATTCATAGACGAGGTAAGGCAATGTTAGGAAAGAGCAACAATCGAGCTTATGACCCCTACGTGGTTTGGATCAAGGATAGAGCCGCTAAGTCTCTGATGCCATTTCCCTCAGTTGCGCCCTTGTACCCTGTCATGCCTGAAGAACATACTACCGTGGATATTCAGAAGTACAACCAACTGTTGCGTGAAAAAGAAGAGTTGAAAAGAGCAAATGAAGAATTAGAGAAAGAAATTATCCAAATCCGAAGTGAGAGGATTGATGTTGTTCATGCCTTCAAGAGACAGACTGAGCTTATCAACAAGCTAGGTACGGATTTGACAAAGGAGACTGGCGACAGAGAATGCACAGGCCGAGATTTGAACGCTGTCTATGGTGTGCTTGCTACCAAAAAAGAGGATCTAGACAGGGCTTACTTGAAGATCTCTAAATTTGACTCTTTGTGGAATGCCACGCTCACCAACAAAAAAGAGCGTGAGGACAAACTGAAATAAAAAAACCGCCAAGTTAAAGAGTCAACTCAGAGCAAGAGATGAGAAAATCTCAGCGGAAGAAGCTCTCAGATATCACAGTGAGCATAAATTAAGCCAAGCTATCGCAGACTTGAAGGAGTGTAGGTTGAGGGCAGATACCAAGAGAAGCAGACTTGAAGCATGCTTTGGAGAAGGAGCCTGGGACGACCATATTGATAGTCTATAGCGCACCATTGATCGGCGAGAGTAACTCATACAGGGTCTACTCGCCATACCTGATCATCCCGAGACGATAAAGCTGCTTGTGGATTTCCGGAGTCGCCGTCCAGCTTGACGGTCCTTATCTTTATTTGTATCTTGTTGTTTTTCTTATGTATCGACCATCATCAGGCTTCTTGATTGAGGTCATCTCTATTTGTACTCAACTGATGTATGTGCACTGTGGATTGGCTTGTTATTATACGAGGAGTTGTTATTTTGTTCACTTGTCTGTGGGATTTTTCATGGTTGCTTCTTCTTTCGGGAATTAGAATTGAGGGGGAAATTTCCTTGAAACATATTTACATGTCTGCATTTTGCATCTTTCGCATCATTTATCATTTTGCATAGCAGGTGTTCTTTGGACCGTTAATCTTATCTCTATGTGGTTTTTTAGTTCACAGTAAAGCAGACCCGATGTTCCATAGGTACTCTACGAAGGGGAATCAGCAAAGAGTTATGGAGCAAGTTCAACTTGAGCTTCAGGAATTTCGCGAGAGGATGGCGCAATTTATGGACATGATGCAGGGCATAGCCAACGGCCAAGAACAGTTGAGGACATCGGTGCAACCTCTGGTGTCAAGAGTTGATGGTAGTGGGGTTCTACACGGCGGAACCCCTGTTGTGCCACCTCTAGTGGAAAACAGTACGCCACGGGCAGATGCTATCCCAACGGTTATCCCTCCGGGCGGAGGAAACCAAACTGGAATTCCCATCCCAGTTCCAATGGGCCCTGTACAAGGTAACAACGGTCCCCAGTGGGATCAAAATGATCAAGAAGACATTCTCTCTAGAAGATATTGGGGCAGGATTGCAACCCGACGCAGATAGAAGATTCAAGGCGATTGAGGAAAAGATGAGAAGCCTTGAAAGCCAAAATACTATGGGTCTGGATATGTCAAACCTAGGATTGATTCCTGGACTCAGGATTCCTCCAAAGTTCAAGGTGCCAGATTTCGATAAATACAAAGGAACAACGTGTCCAAGAGTGCATCTTCGCTCCTATTTCTGAAAGATGTCTGCATACTCCGATGATGAGAAGTTGCTGATGCTTTTTTTTCAAGATAGTCTGTCGGGACCATCCCTCGAATGGTATATGGGTTTAGAGCCAGTTAATGTCAGAAGCTGGAGGGATTTGGCAGAAGCTTTCGTTAAGCACTACCAGTACAACAGTGACTTAGCGCCAAACCGAGCGCAACTTCAAAATTTATCACAGAGAAGTAACGGATGCTTTAAAGAATACGCACAAAGATGGAGAGAGCTTGCTGCTAGAGTTCAACCTCCCATGGTGGAGAGAGAACTAATTGATCTATTTGTGGCCACATTACCGGGAATTTACTATGATAAGTTAGTGAGCAGCATGTCTGGGAGCTTTTCGGACTTGATTATTACCGGCAAGAGGGTTGAAAACGGTATTAAAATGGGAAAGATACAAGCGGGAGAAGGGACCTCATCTGGAGGTGGAAGAAAGATTTTTGGTGCGAAAAAGAGAGATAACGAGACAAATGCAGTGTCCGGCTTTAACAATCAAAATAGATATCTGAATCAACGTCAACAGCGACCGTATTATCAGCAACCTCCACAAGTAGCTAGTATTGCCATCCCGGCGGTATAACCTCAACAACAACAACCACATCAGCAACAACAACAACAACAACGACCTCAACAACAGAATTATGCACCGAGACAGTTCCAAGATCGGAGAAGGATGATGGATAGGCATTTTGATACACCACCAAAGCCCTACGCTCAGTTATTACAACACTTAATTCAGCTGCAGTTGGTCCAGAAAAGGACAATGTCACCTCTAACTGGCCAACCACCTCCCGGGTATGACGCCAACGCCAGGTGTGAATTCCACTCTGGCGCCCCCGCCCACAACATCGACAACTGTAAAGCCTTCAAACACAAGGTACAAGACCTTGTTGATAGTAAGGCTATCAACTTCAATCAGGATGCGCCAAACGTGGATCAAAATCCCATGCCTAACCATGGTAGGGGTGGTGGTGTGAATGCTATTGTCAGTGAAGAAAGCCTGAACTTGGTGTCTAATGTGGAGAATCTGAAGACGCCGTTGGGTCTTGTGAAGAGCAAGTTGTTAGAAGGAGGGGTGTTCCCGAGCTGTGGAGAGGATTGTGAAAACTGTTTGATTTGTCCCGAAGGATGTCAGAATCTGAAGAATCATATACAACACATGATGGATGATTGTCTATTGCAATTTGATAGAATCTGTGAGAAGAATGTTGAAGAGGTAGTCATTGAAGATAAGGACGAGGTGGCCACCATCTCCATCCCGTACAAAACAATTACAATTTCTGCGCCTCCAGCAAGGCCAACTATTATATTCACAAAGGCAAGGCCTGTACCCTATGAGAGCTCTAAATCGATCCCTTGGAACTATGGGCCGAGGTCTACTGCAATGGTCAAAAGCAGGAACTGAAGGGTTCGCCGTTAGATTCTGTTGATAATCTGGTGGGAACTGGAGGAAAGACTCGAAGTGGGAGAGTGTTTACACCTCCCGAGGTAAATGCAGACAGAACCGACAAAGGTAAAGGGAAAGTAGTGGTTGAAGAAAGTTCTCAGACTAGAGAAAAGGAAGCCTTGCTGAAGGACGCCGCAAAGTTCATGCGTTTGATAAGGAAGAGTGACTACAAAATTGTAGATCACTTGCAACAGACTCCTTCAAAGATTTCCATCTTGTCGTTGCTATTATGTTCTGAAGCTTACAAAAATGCTTTGCTCAGGGTTTTGAATAATGCTTACGTACCTCAAGAGATATCTGTAAATCAGTTGGAAGGGGTGGTGGCCCACGTCAATGCAGGTAACGGGTTGGGATCCATGGATCGTGATTTGACACCGAAAGGAAGAAACCACAATGTGGCTTTGCATATTTCACTTAAATGCTGAGGAACAGTGATGTCACACGTCCTCGTTGATACAGGGTCGTCCTTGAATGTGTTGCCAAAGAAAGCGTTGATGAAGATTGATCATCAGGGTCTTTATTGTACGCCTAGTTATTTGGTTGTGCGAGCTTTTGATGGAACCCGAAGATCTGTTTTTGGGGAGATAACTTTGCCTATCCAAGTAGGCCCGGAGGTGTTTGAAGCAGTTTTTTACATCATGGATATCCAGCCTGCTTATAGTTGCCTTTTGGGTCGGCCTTGGATACACTCAGCAGGAGCTGTGACATCGACTTTGTACCAGAAGTTGAAGTACATGGTGGATGAAAATATTGTGACTGTTTGTGGAGAAGAAGACATCATGGTGAGCCATCTGTACTCATTCAAATATGTGGAGGTCGATGGTGAAATTCATGAAACCCTGTGTCAGGCCTTTGAGACTGTCCAAATCAAGGAAAAGGCGCCGATTGAGGTCAAAGCTCCAGAAATTGCCATGTCGTCATACAAGGAAGCACAAGCCGTAGTGGAATCTGGAGCATCACAAGGATGGGGGCAAGTGGTAAGCGTCCCTAACAAACAAGATAAGTTTGGATTGGGATATAGCATGTATGCATCTTTTTCACAAAATGCTCCATGTTACAAAGGACCTGTTCAGTTCACCAGCGGTGGGGTGATATTCGAAAGAATCAATGCCGTATCTGACGAGGAAGGAGATAGCGACTGCGACATGGATGCGTGGATCAAGCCATGTATCCTTGGACAGGGTTTGAAGAATTGGACTGTGGAAGAAGTCATCTTTGTGACCTATGAAGAGTAATTGCTTTGTTTTGATTAATGTATTGCCATATGCTCTTCCTGGAGCATAGTGGTCTTTATTTTGTAGGGCCCTATCTGTTATGTGTGCAAACAATCTTTTATCATTATCAATAAAAAAGGCGTCTTTTCATTCAAAATTTTGTGATCCTTGTTTTTCTTGTTTTTATTTTTCTAACAATAAAATGGCAGTGTGGTTTGTGTTTGTTTGCATATCATTTAAGCATAAAATCATCATCATTGCAGGTTACACATTTCAGATACCATCGACTCAGACTCGTCTATGACTCGGTGTGACTTTGACAATCCAATCTTTCAAGCAGAAGAAGAGATTGATGAAGATGAAGACCTGCCTGAAGAGCTTGCCAGATTGTTAAGACAAGAGGAGAAGGTCATCCTGCCTCATCAGGAGGAAGTTGAAGTCGTCAACCTGGGAACTGAGGAAGATAAGAAGGAAGTCAGAATAGGGGCCGCGTTGCAAAATGATGTCAAGCGGAGACTGGTTGAGTTGCTCCAAGAGTATAAAGATGTCTTTGCTTGGTCATATGAAGATATGCCTGGATTCGACATAGATATTGTAGTTCATCGCCTGCCTCTTCGAGAAGAGTGTCCTCTTGTTAAACAGAAGTTGAGAAGAACCAAGCCGGATATGGCTGTGAAGATCAAAGAAGTCCAAAAGCAGTTAGACGCCGGATTTCTTGCTGTAACCAATTATCCTCCGTGGGTCGCAAACATTGTGCCCGTGCCTAAGAAGGACGGAAAAGTCAGGATGTGTGTTGACTATAGGGACCGGAATCGAGCAAGCCCAAAGGATGATTTTCCGCTCCCCCATATTGACGTGCTTGTTGATAACACCGCACAATTCTCAGTGTTTTCTTTCATGGATGGTTTTTCGGGATACAACCAGATTAAGATGGCGCCGGAGGATATGGAGAAGACGACTTTTATCACGCCATGGGGGATGTTCTACTATAAAGTAATGCCTTTTGGTTTGAAGAATGCAGGGGCAACTTATCAATGAGCTATGGTGACTCTCTTTCATGATATGATTCATCATGAGATTAAAGTATATGTCGATGATATGATTGCAAAGTCTCAAACCGAGGAGGGGCATCTGGTGAATCTTCTAAAGTTGTTTGAGAGATTGAGGAAGTTCAAACTTCGACTGAATCCAAACAAGTGCACTTTCGGCGTGCGGTCGGGGAAGTTGTTGGGGTTCATCGTCAGTGAGAAAGATATAGAGGTTGATCCTGCAAAGATCAAAGCAATTCAAGAAATGCCAGCGCCAAAGACCGAGAAACAAATATGTGGTTTCTTAGGTAGATTGAACTACATCGCTCGGTTCATATCTCACCTCACAGTCAGTTGTGAGCCATTATTTAAGTTACTAAAGAAAGATCAGGCGGTCGTTTGGAATGAGAATTGTCAGAAAGCGTTTGAGAAAATAAAAGAGTATCTGCAGGAACCTCCAATACTGATGCCCCCGGTGGCTGGAAGACCGTTGATAATGTACTTAACGGTTCTTGAGAATTCCATGGGTTGTGTTCTCGATCAGCATGACGAGACTGGAAGAAAAGAGCATGCAATTTATTACTTGAGTAAAAAGTTCACAGACTGTGAGTCCAGATACTCAATGTTGGAGAAAACTTGTTGCGCACTGGCTTGGACCGCCAAATGCCTAAGGCAGTATATGTTAAACCATACAACCATGTTAATTTCAAAGATGGATCCGATTAAGTACGTATTTGAAAAGCAAGCACTATCAGGAAGGATTGCTAGATGGCATATGGTTCTGACAGAATACGATATTCAATATGTGTCTCAGAAAGCTATTAAAGGGAGTGTTCTGTCAGAGTATCTCGCAGAGCAACCAATTGACGACTATCAGCCAATGAAGTTTGATTTTCCCGACGAAGACATTATGTACTTGAAGATGAAAGATTGTGATGAGTCGTTGCCTGACGAAGGTCCTGAGTTGGGTTCCCAATGGAAATTGATCTTTGACGGTGCTGTTAACTCCTACGACAGTGGAATTGGGGCAATCATTACAACCCCCCATGGGACGCATATACCCTTCACTGCCAGGTTGACATTTCCCTGTACAAGCAACGAAGCCGAATATGAAGCATGTATCATGGGTATCGAGGAAGCAATCGATTTGAGAATAAAGAACCTTGATGTCTACGGTGATTCAGCTTTGGTGGTCAACCAGGTCAAAGGAGAGTGGGAGACGCGCCAACCAAATCTGATCCCTTATATGAACTACGTAAGAAGATTGCTACCTTTCTTCGATCGTGTAGAGTTTCACCATGTGCTGAGAGTAGAAAATCAGATGGCAGATGCCTTGGCTACTTTATCTTCAATGTACAAAGTGAACTTCTGGAACGATGCACCAAGAATTGTTATCTCACGCCTCGATAGGCCGGCATTTGTTTTCACGATAGAAGAAGCTTCTGATGGCAAACCATGGTATTAGGACATCCAGAACTTTCTCAAGAATCAAGAGTATCCGCCCGGGGCATCGGCCCGGGATAAGAAAACCTTGAGGAGGTTATCTGGTAACTTCTACTTGAATCCAGACGGTGTGCTCTATCGAAGGAACTTTGACTTAGTGCTGCTAAGATGTGTGGACGAAAAAGAAGCGAATTTGCTTATGGAAGAGGTCCACGAAGGAGCCTTTGGAACACATGTAGGCGGGCATGCCATGTCTCGAAAGCTGTTGAGAGCAGGGTATTATTGGTTAACTATAGAGTCTGATTGCTTCAAGTACGCCAAGAAATGCCACAAATGTCAGATTTATGCCGACAAGATTCATGTGCCGCCATGTCCTTTAAATGTCATGTCATCTCCATGGCCTTTCTCCATGTGGGGCATTGATATGATTGGTAAGATCGAGCTGACTACATACAATGGGCATCGTTTCATCTTAGTGGCTATTGACTATTTCACCAAATGGGTCGAAGCAGCTTCTTATGCCAATGTCACCAAGCAAGTTGTAGCCCGGTTCATAAAAAGGGACATCATCTGCCGCTATGGGATACCTGAAAGGATTATTACTGATAATGGTTCCAATCTAAATAATAAGATGATGAAAGAGTTGTGTCAGAACTTTAAGATTGAGCATCACAATTCGTCTCCTTATCGTCCGAAGATGAATGGCACTGTGGAAGCGGCCAACAAAAACATAAAGAAGATAGTACAGAAGATGGTTGTAACTTACAAGGATTGGAACGAGATGTTGCCTTTTGCTTTACATGGATATCGTACCTCGGTGCATACTTCAACTGGGGCAACGCTTTTTTCGTTGGTGTATGGTATGGAAGCTGTCCTACCATTAGAGGTCGAGATACCTTCCTTGAGAGTTCTGGCTGACGTCAAACTAGATGAAGCAGAATGGGTGATGAATAGGTTGAATCAGCTCAGTTTGATGGACGAGAAAAGGTTGGCATCCATCGCATACGCTCGTCTATACCAAAGCAGGATGAGGAAAGCCTTCGATAAGAAGATACGTCCTTGAAGCTTTCAGGCAGGTGATTTGGTGTTGAAGCGGATTCTCCCACCACAGAACGATCACAGGGGAAAATGGACTCCCAATTACGAAGGTCCGTATGTTGTAAGGAAAGTTTTCTCTGGAGGAGCCTTACTGCTTTCGACTATGGACGGTGAAGATTTCACGTCCCCTGTGAATGCAGATGCAGTCAAAAGATACTTTGCTTAAAATAGACCCGCTGGAAAGAAAAAGAAAATCCAGGCAAGAATGGGGCATCCCGGCGAACCATAAAAAGATAGGTTCGGGCAAAAATTAGGGATAAAAGAAAAAATGTAAACCCGCAAAGTTGAAAACCTGAAAAGGCGACTTTGGCAAAAATGGGTATCCCGGTGAATCGAAAACCCGCAAGAGCGATTCAGGCAAAAGTTAGGGATTTGAAAAAGCAAATGACTGCGGTCTGCGTGTAGATCTTCAAAGCATAATGGTTATGGGAAGACTCGAGAGTCATTTGTCCAAATCAATCTCTTCAGAAGATGAAGCATCGGAAAGGCGTCGAGGTCACGCGAGTCATAGTTGAGTCGTTCTATGGTGTTTGTCTGTGCCATATTGCCGACATTTTTGTATATTCTTGTGCATTTCTGTATTTTGCTTACGCAGCTTTCTCATTTCAGGAGTTGCGTTCCCTTGTAAATTTGCCTATTTATAGGCTATTTATCAATAAAACATACTATTCAGAAAACCTTTGTCTTTGATTCAGCTTTTACCGTTTTGTTTGTAAAAGACGCCTGATGTTTTGATAAAACTTTGCATACATAATTTTGTGGGCTCTGCCAACTTTAATCGAAATAATGCTTTTGATTGAATAATATCACAGGTGATAAGTAAGACGACATTTGCTGCACAAAACGTATTTTCCTGTTTGTTATTTGCAGGACTCCCAGCCTCAAAACTTTTCCAGAAGTCCCGCATCTAAAGGAAATGCGCAAGCTAAGTGTGTTCACCTCCCCAACAGTTTGAAACTTCATACAGTTAAGGTTACCCTCAGTAGGTCGAGATTGATGTCTCCAGCAGAATAGGAGCATTTCCAATAGGTAGAGGTGGATTTATCCCCAGCAGTGGAATGAATGCAGAATTTCATTTTCCCCACAGAGTCTGAACGACTAGCTCCTTTCCCCTCAGATTTCGGGACATTGTTTCATTTCCCTAAGCAGAGGTCGATATTGTTAAGTATTGTGCTCATTTTCCCCAAGTAGAGGTCGATGTTGATTCCCTCCTTACCTAATCCCCAGCCAAGTCAGTGGAGTGGCTTTCTTCCCTGAGATTGTTTATCCTCCATCCTCAGCAGAGAGAGAGTTTGGGATGATTCCCCAGTAGATCTTATTCATAATCCCTAACAGATAATGGATTCAATCTTCAGCAGGGTGGAATCTCTGACAGAATAAAGCCATCCTTTAGTAATCTGCCTTGGTTCCCTGTAGAGTTGTCTGTTCCCCGGAATGTTATATTCTGGCAGGCCATTAAGGGTTGACTCCCCCCAGTAGAGTGGAGTCGTTGTCCCCAACAGAGTTGTCTGTTCCCCGGAATGTTATATTCTGGTAGGCCATCCAGGGTGCTTTCTTCAGCAGAGTTTGATTTTGATTCCTATCGGGGTGGATTTGTGCTTAGCAGAGTAGCTTTACTCGGAAGTTATCTCGGAGGCCATCCAAGGCTTGTATTCCCCAGCATGAGTCCGTTTGCACTAGGCACGCCTAGTCTTCCCCCCAGCGGAGTTGTTTTCCTCTCTTCAACATTTATTTTGTTGATGCGGTTCCTTTGCATTTGCATCGTGCATAGCATCCTCCCATATGCGTAGCATTTCCATTTTGTATGGAGCATTACGCCATACTCAAACATGTGCATGTGAAACATAAGCCAGGTTGTTACCTTTTTATTTTCAGGTGTATCTCCAGCAAGATCATTGACAGATGTGTTCATCTTATCATTCTCTGTAACAGAGTCTATGTATTCAAGTTCATATTTCCCCAATGGATTTCTTCACCTTGACGGTGATGTCAGATGCTTTTACCGACTTGATGTCAAGGCCTGACGGTGAGGTCATATGCTTTTACCGACTTGATGTCGAGGCCTGACGGTGATGTCAGATGCTTGTACCGATGATGTTGAGAGATGACGGCGAAGTCAGATGATTTTGGGAAATGATGGTGAAGTCAAATGGTTTAGGATTTGACAGAGAAGTCAGACTGTTTTAAGAACTAACGGCGAAGCCAGAAGGTGATTTTGAGAAATGACGGCGAAGTCAGACGATGTTGAGAATTGACGGTGAAGTCAGATGATTGCTTTAAGAGTTGACAGCGAAGTCAGATGATTGTTTTAAGAGTTGACGACGAAGTCAGATTATTATTGAAGTTGACGGTGAAGTCAGGATATTTTGAAAAGTTGACGGCGAAGTCAGGTTATTTTGAGAAGTGACGGCGAAGTCGGATGATTTTGAGGACTGACGGCGAGGTCAAGTGTTTTACAGATTTAATATGGAGGACTGACGACGAGGTCAAGTGTTTTACAGATTTAATATGGAATTCGGACGGCGAAGTCAAATTATTTTGATGAATGACGGCGAGGTCAGGTGTTTATTATTTTGAGGAATGACGGCGAAGTCAGATGATTGATGACTGACGGCGAAGTCAGATATTCTACCTGATATAGGCGCCTGACGGCAATGTCGGAGGTTTCATTCTGCGGTTGGCAAATTTCCGGGTTCTTTGGTATTCAACCGTCTTTTACCTCGAATGTCTCAAAGCCTTTCGCTTTTCATCCTTTCAGGTCCAAGTCGCTTGAATAGGGGCAGTTGTTGTACCCCAAAATTTGCTTAACCTTTTCTTTACTTGGTTTATGTTTCATTTCATTGTTCTAGCATATTGCATTTTTATAGGGGATCAAGAGATGTGTGTGCAACAAGAGGGATGTTCCAAAGGTCCTAAACCTAATCAAGAGGTTGTATTCAAGTCAACAAGGAGGTTATCATCATCAGAGACAAGTCAAAACCCTTTGGATAAGCAGATAAGTGTATGTGGTTCACCTCTTGTCTAAGAGGCCACGTGAAGGTCATTTGAAGATCACAAGCCCATGGTTATGAAGAGAGATGATCATTTAAGCTCATTGGAGGCCTTGAGGGTCATTAGGGAGTTCATTCAAGTGTTTATACCAAGTGTGAAGAGCTATAGTTGAAGATGGTACAATTAGGGTTTTCATTTGGTCAACCCTGAGTCAACTGTGAAATTGAAGGAGATTAAGACTCAATTACAAGTCTTCATGGTCATGGAATGTTGTGTTAGGATACATGGGATATCATTTCAAGATTAATTCATCAAGAATCAAGAGTGTGAGGAGTGACTGAATTAGGGTTCTCAGTGTAAAATCCCCTGTTCAGTGCCTAACTTCAAGACCACCTATCTCAAGCTACAAGTCTCATCTCAACTTTTGACCAACATGAAACTTGTAGAGCATGTTCTTAGCTTTATTTTGAGTGCTATAAGGCCTTGATTGGATTTATAGAACTCAAGTTATGATGCAGACAAGTTACAGGTCCTCAGATGAATGTGATTTTGGTCAACAAAAGTCAACCAACTTCCAAGCCATTTTTAACCTAGAAGGATGTTTCTTCTCAACTTTTTATGAACATGAAAGTTGTTCCTCATGATCTTAGCTTTCCAAAGAGTACTAGAAGTCCTTCATCTGATTTGTAGAACTCAAGTTATGAGGCTTGCAAGTCAGGGGTATTTTGGGAAAGCAGGATTACAGGTCATTTTCATTATAGGTCATTTTCACCACTTTGCACACTTCAAATGGAAATCTTTCCAACTTCAAACTTGCTCCAAATGGGGTCATTTTCTCATTAAAACATCAAGATTTCATTGCTTTGGCTTGGATTGAAGAATCCCTAATGAAATTTCCATGAAAAAGGCCTTAAAAGGGGAAAATCATATTTAATTCATTTGGAATCATTTTGTATTAACTTTGTGCATTTTTTGAGTGACAGACATATTTCAAATACAATGCCATCCTTGGATTAGAGGTTTGAGTGCATCTTGGTGGCCATTTCCAAGTTTTCTTCAAGAATAAGCAACACATCAAAAGCATACCATGAGATGAAAACAATGGATCATTTTCAGCGCTTTGATCAGCCTACTCCTTATGCAAGTCAGCCATGCCATTTTTACAGCTTGGCAAGTACAAATTCATGTACTTTGCAAGTGGACATAAGGTGAAATTTTGAAATCTAATTAGGCTTAAGGAGCTTTCCATTGGGCTTTCTCTTGATCTAAATCCAACATATATATTCTCAGGATCATTTCCATGCCCTCAGAGCTGACTTTGGTGAGATTTTGAGTGAGAGAGCATTGAAAAAAAGTGGTGAGCAAGTCAAAATTGTTTTTTGAGTTATACCGAGTTTCAATCAACTTTAAGCATCCTAAAAGCTTCCTTGAGACTCATAGAACATTTCTGGATAGTTTCTTTCAAGCTTTGCTTAAGAACTGAGCCTTGTGGAATCTCACACTTAGGTTTCTTACTTTTCAAAATATCTCACTGTTTATGCGTCTTTAATACGCCATTTTTATGTCTTTGTAATATTTGAACATCGTAGATCATTTATGGGTTGTTTTGGTGGTTGTTCATGAAGTTTTTTATTTGAGCTCGTTTTCTTGTTTTGTTCGTTTTTCTTTATTTAGGGGTTTTTATGGAAAAATAATGTTTGATTCATGTTCCTCGTGATGAGCAGTTGATTTTTGATATAAAGTTTGCTCATTTTGGTGAGATTTTGACACGCTTGCGTTTCGTGTGGTGGCCGGACGCGAGGTTGAAGATGACCGGAGGTGGCTCCGGCCACCCTATGGTACTTCCCTCCAATTCTCCCTTTCAAAAGGTTGAGGATGATGTGTTGTCTCTCTCTCTCACGCGTTGGATCCTTTGACTTTTTGTTTTGTTGGCCAGGATTAAGACACACGGTGCACATGTTTTGACTCATCACACACAATCCCTTTTAATTATTCATTAAATGACTTGGCATGATGAGGTCTGTTGGATTGACATACCACTTGATCAGATGGTTTTTAATGATTTCCACCATACGCCTCCGTTGACCACGCTGCACATAAGTCACGCGTTTTATTTCATTTTTGTTTTTCTGTTGGGTTGGGCCTGCTGTTTGCACCCCCCTTTGAAGCCCATGCGCGCTTTGAACTGGGATGGGTAGCTATTGGCACCAACCTTTTATTTATTTTCATTGTATTTTCTTTTATTTTTCATTTTGCATCTGTTTAGAAATTAAATCATGAAAAATACTTCCAATGACCATAAAATTCCACAAAAATATATTTTGGACTCCTTGAGATGTCCTCTGATTTTAGGATATTTTTATTTTATTTTATGGGTTATTTTTAAATTAAAAAAGGAATTTGTCTTTGAAAGTGTCTTACTTGACCTAATTTTTAACATGTTTTGTTCTTGGATTTGTTTCTCTCATGTCCTTTCGATCCAATAAATGAAATTCAATCCTCATATCAATGATGAGTTGAAGAATTTTTTAGGACCATTTTGCCCCTGTTGGTTGACTTTTGAGTTGACTTTTGTTGCCTTACATTTGACCCTAATCAATCCTCCTTTACAATAAAGCACCCTTGTGAATCAATTTCTATGGTGATGTTGTGAAGTGACTTTGATTGAGATCTTCTGGCCTCTGATTGCCAACACATTTATGAGCTTCTTGTATTTTATTTGTTAATTTTTGAATCATTTTCCTATTTTTAGGGTAGCTTGCAAGTCAAGCTATCCAAAGGAAGGTTCATACAAACACATTGACCTAGTTTGCTTTGGATATGACATTTTTGGATCCTTTGAACCTTCAATGCCTTTTGATTCATGTTGCTAACATGTTGAGGATGATGCTTGTTCATTTTTAGGTCATTATATTGTGTTTAGCTTGTTCTTTTGGTTGCTTACCTTTGAGCTTTCAATTAGGGTTTCTTTGTGAAACATGTGTGCTTTCCTTTGGGAATTGACTTGCACTTCTTTGTGCTTTGTTTTGATTTGGCTTTTGAGAGTTTTTAGTTTATATCCCTTGCTGTCCAATGACCTAGGAGTGTCATTTAAGGTGGCTTGGTCCCTCCTTTGGAGGTACTTGAAGCATGCCTAAAATGATGGAATCCTTGAGGACATTTCTTGGTGATTTCTTTGTGCTTCTTTGTACTTTGCTTGGGATGCTCATGGTTGAGTGTCTATTATGAGTTCCTTGCTGTCCTCATATGATCTCCCATCCTCATTTTGTTTTAGGTTTTGTTTACCTTTCATTTGTGTTTGGTTTTGTGCCTTATGGTTGATGTTGCTTGGCTTAGGCCATTTCATCCCATTTTAGTGCACTTGTGTGTTTCCTTTGGTGCATTTTCTTGTCATTTCTTATTTTACATATTTCATATTTTTGTTTGAGGTTGAGATGAGCTTGTGGAGGCTACTTCCCCACACCAATTTCCTCCCTCATTCCATGTTTACATTCTTACATGTTTTTGTTGTTCTTGTTTCCTCTTTTGTCTCTTTTCCCTTAGGGCCTCTAATCTCTCTTGTTCAAGAGAGGTTATGATAGACATTAGGACCTTAACCATGTATGATAAAATTAGGTAGAATTTCCTTATCTTAATCTTAGGATCACCATTGTATGACAACTTTAGGTTTGAGTTTAGTCCCCCTTTAGTTTGTGCCTTTCTCTTCTCATCTCCTAAACAATCCAAAACACCTAATAAAGGTTAATGAATATTGTACGTTATGAGCCTTAATCTACTTGGGAAATGGTTGTTGAAGGGTTTCCTTTCAATGGCTTGATTGTTTAGTACAGCACCCTTTGGGTGATATGCGACGCATTCACTCTTAAGTTATAGTCTCTAGTGCGATATGAATTGCAAACCAATTAAAAAGCACTTCTCCTCTAAAAAAACACAAAAACAAAATCATTCAAACTTATCTTTTCCCTTTGGGGAATTTAACTTTGGAAAACATTTTCATAAACAAGAGTTTTGTTAACTCTTAGTTCTACCTGCAAACGGTAACGCCTAAGTCTCCAATGGTCGAGCTGCATACACCAAACTGCTAGAACTGATTGTTAACCCTACTCATTTAAAAAAATTTTGAACCAGCCTGTGGTCCCTTTATCCCGAACTAGGTTTGCTCTGATCTTTCATACCAGATGAAAGTACGTAGGCACAAGACGCGATATCTTGGCGAGCAACCTTCCCCCCTTTTTCATCCGTAGTTAGCCGAACTACGTTGACTCTGACTTCTCATTTCAGATGAGATACATAGGCACAAATCGCCGTTACTTTGCCAAGTCACTTCTTTTTCTTTTGTCCTTAAGCCTTTAGTTAGATAGCTTCAATCACCCTTTTAGATAGACAACAAGCATGGATCCCGTCGAGTACGACGGACGTGAGGGGTGCTAATACCTTCCCCTTGCGTAACCGACTCCCGAACCCGAGATTTGGTTGTAATGATCGATCTTATCCCTTTTTTCGTTAGGTTTTCTCTGAGCGTTTCCTTTTCCTCTCTTGGGATAAATAACGCACGGTGGCGACTCTTCTGTAATAGCCGACCTCGATTTTCGCAGTAGCGACACTGTTGTACCCCAAAATTTGCCTTACCTTTTCTTGCCTGATTTATGTTTCATTGCATTTCATTTGCATAGTTACATCATGCACATAGTTCAATCATTTGCATATCATAGCATAGCATGACTCCAACAAGGGATCAAGGGTTTCTATCAAGAAAAGAGCATAGCAAGAGGTCTTATCCCAGTATGAGAAGTCATCCAGGCCATCAAGAAGGGATTTGAAGTCTTGAGAAGTTTGAGTGCCTACATGTGGGTTTTGCTCCTATCTTGAGGAATATTGAGAATCCTCAGTGGGATGTGAAACATGGAATATGAATTTGAGATGTGTAGGGATCTCATGGAATGCCTAGAGGGTCCTATTGAAGTTGAGACAAGTCATTGATTCAAGTACATGAGCCACAGTTGAGGTGCAGTCAACTAGGGTTTCATCTGGGTCAACCCTAGGTCAATTGTGCAAATTGGAGAGCATCAAAGCCTACTTTGAGGTAATCGGGTTCATGTATTGGTATGTTGATACATGTGTGGTGTTGTGCCAAGATTAAGCAAAGAAGAATCAAGAATGTGGGAAGTTGCTAAATTAGGGTTTCAGTGTAAAATCCCCTGTTTAGTGCCTAACTTCAAAGCCACATAAGTCAAAATAAAAGTTTCAAATGGATCTTTGGCCAACATGAAACTTGTAGATAATCTCAATACCTTTAATTTGAGTACTAGAAGTCCTCAAGGGGAGTTATAGAACTCAAGTTATGGTCCAGACAAGTTACAAGTCATCAGATAACTATGAAATTTATCTATGAAAGTCACTTGACTTCCAAGCAACTTTTTCCCTTCAAGGAGTTTTCAAATGGACTTTTGGTCAACATGAATGTTGTTCCTTATCCTCTTATATTTCCATAGAGTACTAGAAGTCCTTGATAGGATTTGTAGAACTCAAGTTATGATCTTTGCAAGCCAGGGGTATTTTGGGAAAGTGAGATTATAAGTCACTTTGGATTATAGGTCCATAACTCCAACTTGCAAGCTTCAAATGGAAAATTGTCCAACATGGAACTTGTTCAAAATGATGTTTTGAGTGCAACCAAGTGGTCATGAGAGTTTGGTTTGGCTTGGAACACAAAGTTGCTTGAAATGGCTTAAAAAGGAAGAAATTAAAGTCATTAAAAGGCCAAAAAATGTGATTTCTTGATTTATGGCCAAACAAAGTCATGTTATATGTCATTTTGATTAGAAAACACATTCTAAGAGTGATGGCATTGTCACTTTTTACATTTGGGATCAATTACACATACTTCCCTTTTGTAACTTAAGGTGGAAGTAACATAACCAATTCATTGCCTTTGGATCAGAAATAAGGAGCTACACATCTCATTCAATTCTAAATGTCATAAGAGGAGAAATTCAAGTAAAATCAAGAGTTGTGGCAGAGCAATTCACAACTGTGGCATATGAGTTTTTCAAGGAGCATGAGATTTTCAATTTCTCATTTGGTTAGTTACAGAAACTTCTAGAGTGTTCTAACCAACTCTATATAACATATACAATGTATTCAACAAGTTTTTTGGGCAAGAGTTGAAGAGAATCAAGAGAGAGCAAATGAAATTTTCACATTGCATATCAAAATCGGGTTTTGGAATTGAAGAGGATTCAAGGCAAATTGATCATTGGAGTAGCTTCAGAGTGATTGCTTGAGTGAATCTGGAGAAGATTGAGGGCTAATTCGAGCAAGAACCTACTCTGTTCATCCATTTTTACCAGGTTTGCATTTTCCAACTTTCAGCATAATTCATAGGATCTTGATTAGGATTTGATAGAGGGATAGCTTAGTGATGATGCTAGGAAGGTTTCTGGTACAAAATTGGAGTGTTTAGAGACAAAACTAGGTGTGACCAGATTTCTGTTGAGAGGAATATCTTGAGATTCTTGAGGTTTTGATCATGTTTGGATAGCAAGAATTCATGCCTGATGCGTGTAGATGAGTTTAGGACCTTTAGTTTTAGGTTTTGAGATGATCAAGAATTGTGATATGTCTGAACTTTGGATCGGTTTTGAAGATTGAGTGAGAATCAATGGATTTAGAGATCATATTCATGCTCAGGAGAGAAAAGCGAGTGAGATTGGGTAGCTAAGTGTTAGGTTTGATGCGTTTTGGGGGACTCTCACCGGAGACGACGGTGGCGCTGCAGCTCAGGCCACCGTCCAATTCTCCCTCCAATATTCAAACTCGTGTGGGGACGATGAGCCAGGATCGTCAGATCATGTTTGGACCTTGACTCAATCCAAAATACACGGCCAGGATTTGCTTGTGGTTTCTGAAGAGAGTGAGTTTAGTAATCAAAGCGCAGCGTTTCATTTAGTTTTGGCTTTGGGCTTAGTAAGATAATTGATACCAACACCTCCAGTTAGGCCCATATCCTGAAAACAACGTGATAGTCTTGCTATTTACCACGTGTGTTTTTCATTTTCCCTGATTTTCTTTTATTTTGGATGGGCTTAAGACTTGGTTCGCTACCCACACCCCCTGCATAGCCCAAGCCTGGAAAGCAACATAGAATTATTGCTATTCAGCACACGCTTTTCTCTATTTTCTTATTGTTTTTCTTTTATTTTATGTTTTGCATATGGTTAGAAATAAATTCATAACAATTAGGAAATTAGTTATTTTTAGGTTAGATTTTTTCCCCTAGACTCTTTAGAGAGTGTAGAATTTAATAGGATTTAAAAATTTCATTAATTCATGCATTTTATATTTTAATTGCATTTTTGTATTTTTATTTGGTTTTAAATTCATTTTGTTTGATGCTTGTTTTTGTTGGTTTTAGTATGGGAGATTGGTGTAGAATTTTTAGGTGATTCTTTTTGGGTTATGTATCTTAGAAATGCATGTACCCTTAGTATTTTTCTCATAATTTTGTGAGATAAATATAGGCTGTTTTGAACATTAAACAATAGGTGGTTTAGAATTAGGGTTTTAGGATAGTTCCCCTTAGGTTTAAGGTATAGTTTTAGGATTTAATGAATGGTTAACCCCCTGGTTTTTGTATGGAGGGATTCTTAAGAGGTTTAGGAACCCTTAGAATTTTGTATAGGATTTTACAATCATTTTTGGTATTTTAATTAGAATTAGTTTTAGGACTAACTTCTAGGTGTTTCTAATGAACTAACTTGACTAGTTTAACCCAATAGTTCCCATTAGACATAAGTGGTGGTGCCTTTTCTTTTGGATGAACATGAAGACAACTTGAAGATGCTTGGGATTGAAGGAAAGAGCATAGACATGAAGAATTTCTCATCTTGTGGATGCTTGTCAGGAGCTTAGGAAAACTAGGGTTTTAGGAAGAGCATTAGATTAGTTTTGCTTGTTTCTTCAAACATGGAGTATATTGTTCATCTCCATTCAATCCAATGACATAAATTCCTTTTAAAGAAGTCAGATCTCTCCTTTGGAGGGATGAATGACATGCTTTAAGAGTAGAACTTTGAGGATGCCATTCTCTTATAATGGTAAGTTCTTAGTGGCTTCCTTTGGTTGTCATTAAGTTACTTAACATTTCAACCTGATCTTGTTAATTGATTCTCCTTTGGAGGTTGCTTGTTGAAGCTTGTCGGGAATGAAGTTTGTGCTTGTTGAAGCTAGGAGTGTTGCTTGTTGAAGTTGTTTGCTTGTTGAAACTGCTTGCTTGATGAAGTTGTTTGCTGGTTGAAGCTAGGTGTTTGTTAAAGCTTGTTGAAGTATGTTGAGTGTGAAGATAGAAGCTTATTGAAGTTTGTTTGTTGAAGCTATTCATGAAGATGAAGATTGTGGCTATCAACTTTTTGCTGTTTAATCAACCTGCTGCTATTAGAGCTGCTGCTTGTGCTGTTGGCTGTAGGAGTTTGGTGTTGTTGCTTGGGCAGCCTCCTCTGTTTTATTTTGGTTTTTCTGTATTGTTTGTTGGCTTGTACAGCTTTCCCCCTTTAGGTTTGAAGTGAATGTTGATTCACTTTGCCTGTTGTTTTCCCAGGTTCTAGGTTGAGCAGGACTCCCTTGCCTCGCTTGTATTGCTGCATTGCATGCATTTTACTATATTTGCTTGCTTTCTTTTCTGTTTATCCCCTAGGATCTCTGATTTCCTCTGTGCAGGAGGGAATTATGACAGACATTAGGATTCTTATCCATGCATGACAACATTAGGTTAGTTTTTATTCCTTTTTCCACCCTAGGCTTTTTAGAGCTTCTTTCTTTTCTTATCTCAAAACAACTAAAAAATACAGTAATAAGGTTAATTGATGTCGTACGTTACGAGCCTTAAGCTATTTGAGAAAGGGTTGCTGGAGAGCTTCTTTCCAATAGTCTGGCTGCTTAGTGTGGCACCCTTTGGGTGACACGCGACGTAGTCACTCTCCAATCATAGTCTCTAGTGCGTCAGAGATTGCAAACAAACTAAAAAACACTTCTTTCGTAAAAGATTCAAAACAAACATCAAAGTGTCATTTTTGTCTGCTTGGACTCTTAATCAAGAAAAACCCTTTCATAAGGTAATAAAAAACAGTCAGACAAGCTTGTGTCTTCCGTAGCCCGAACTACGTTTGCTCTGATCTTTCATGCTATATGAAAGTACGTAGGCATAGGATGCCGTATCCTAGCGAGCAACCTTCCCACCTTCATCTGTAGTTAGCCGAACTACGTAGATTCTGACTTTCCCATTGCACAAGGGAATACGTAGGCATAGAGCGGCGGAGCTCTATCGAGTCTCTTTTCTCTTTTCTTTCCTTTTGTCCCTTGACCTTTAGAGTAGATAGAATACAATCCCTTAGACAGAAAACAAGCGTGGATCCCGTCGAGTACGGCGGACGTGAGGGGTGCTAATACCTTCCCCTTGCGTAATCGACTCCCGAATCCAGGAATTTGGTTGCGATGACCATTCCTTTCCCGTTTTGCGTTAGGTTTACTCTGAGCGTTTCCTTTCCCTCCTTTGGGATAAATAACGCACGGTGGAAACTCTTCTGTCATAGCCGGCGCCGATTTTCGCAGTAGCGACAGACACATCCAACAAGAAAGAGAGCACTAAAAAGTAGGGTGTGTGAAATTGCTTACCCCACTACAACAAAGATGTGTCCACCGCCTGAAAAAGTAAAAACCAACCGAGGAGTGAAGACAAAAGGGAAGAAACCTATGGAATATGATGTTTATCGTGATCCTTCATATCATGAGTATTTTGATCAAGCACACATCAGTTCTGAAAACTCTTTAAAGAGGCCAGTTCATAGTTTTCCCAAACCTCAAAGAATAAACCATCTAATAGGTACATTGTACAATTTCTAAAACATATCAGATCATTTATTGATGACATTTTTGATGCTAAGAGTGATGGAAAATGTGGGTTTAGAGTCATTGCATCATTTCATGGATATGGTGAGGATGGTTGGTCAAGGGTTCGTCGTGATTTGGATAATGAAATTAGAGGTTCCAAAAGAAGTCTCTACACGAATTTATTTGGAATTCGCTTATCAAAAGTGAGAGAATCCTTGATAATATCATCTTTAGATCCTCAGCCACTAGATAAATGGATTACATTACCAGATATGGATTATGTGACAGCAAATCGGTATAATGTCATCCTTGTCTCATTGGGTTATCCTAGTTTAACTTTCTTTCCTATGACGACTTCACATTCACCTAATGTGCCCATTTACTACATTGGTTTTGTAAACCAAGATCATTGGGTTCGGGTAAATATTCATGTTTGTTATGTTAATTACTTATCTCTCATTTATGTCTTACTTATTAATTATCTTAACAAGTAAACATGAATGAAGGATTTCCCTTGCCACCGGTCTCATTGGATTGGAAGAAGTATCTCACATCAGATGCAACTTCTTGGATGATAGGATTTTCTGGACGGTTACAACATTGGCAACACCTTACGTTTGTGGTGTAGAAATATGTTAGATTATGATTGTAATGTGATTTTTATATTTTGGTTTGTATTGACAATTGACTTTATGTTATATTTAATTCATGGTATGTTTTGGATTATACTACTTAAATCTGAAGAATATTACATAACTCTGAAGTCTAAAGAACACTACATAACTTTGAATAGTAAATAATACATCAAAAAACATCGTCGTAACTACCATAAGGAACTGGTACGCACTAAGGTACCTGTTGTGGTGAGAATCGGATATCAAGCTATTGAATTAACTTGAATCTTTAATTCTTAAATTCACAACCGAACTTTATTTATCCAAAAGGAAAGGTTTAAAGAAAGAAAAACCTATAAAAATGCAAAGCAAAAGGAAGGCCTAAAGCTAAGCAAAGAGAGATCTAAAGGTTTGGGGGTTGGTTATACCTAGGGAAGGTGTTAGCATCCTAAGTATCTGTAGTACTCTACAGGAACCTCTTGTTAGTATTTGTGTTTGCTAAAGTTTGCTTGCTAAAGGAAAAGTGCTAAGGGTAAAGGTAAATTATAAAGTATGTACAAAGTTTGCTCGCCAAGAAATCGCATCTCGTGCCTACGTATCCTGACGGGGATGGAATCAGAGCAACCGTAGTTCCGCTAACTAGGGGTGAGGAACTCTTGACTGTGGTCAAGGTTCCAAAGGGGATGTAAGCATTCATAGGGAAGTACTTACATGGAGTGCGGTGACTCCTAAATCTACGTTGAGATTGTTATGGTAGATAATGTCCACGGCGGGACGCTAAATATGAGTACGGTGACTCAAATCCTAAGGTTAGGATAAAGGGAAGAGAATGTCCACGGAGGGACGCTAAATAGAGCACGGAGGCTCCAATCCTAAGGTTAGGATAACTGGAAAAGTTGTCCACTGCAGGACGCTAAAAGTGAGCACGGCGACTCAAATCCTAAGGTTAGGATAAAAGGTAAAGGGGAGTATAAACCAACAATATCACAAAAATATTAACAAAAAGTTCAAACATTATGCAAAAATATACATTAGCACAAAAATTTGGCAAAAAGAATCACCAAAAAAGGATTAAAATTGAAAGAGTTATGATAAATTGAAAATTGAATAAAAATTAAATAAAATAAATAAGACAAATGCTAAAAAATATGGAAGTGCCCACACCAAGTATTGAACCCACATCCTTGGAGTTATGGACTTGAAGTCATGCCAACCCAACCACATGCGCGCGCGTGCAAAGTAATGGGAAAAGAAGGAAAACAATTAAAACTTGAAAAAAAACACAAAATAACAAAAAAGGGCGGCCTCGCCGAGGCTCGAACAGGGGACAAGGCGCATGGTAAGTGACTTAAGGCATTGCATTTAACCACTGGGGTGACGATACATCCGTGTATTATGCCACCCCTAATTGCATATGTACTGAAACAAGGTGAAAAAATCTGGGCAACTCTTGGGCAAATGCAAGTGGAAACTCAAAATACGTTTTGATCATAACTTTGTCACTCCTCCACCAAATCTAACAAAATTTTAGTCTAAATCACTTATTTTTCCATAAGGAACACATTGGTGCAGTTGGTTTTTTCAAATAAAGTTCATACAAAGAAATTTGATGGAACATGCATTTGAAAGCTTTGAGATGCGTTTTGAAACACAATGAGTTGAAACAGATGCAATGAAGGGTAGAAAATGGCTTGAGCAAGTTACAAATGTGCTATAGAACGAGTTTCAACAGGAAATTCTATTCAAAAATCAATAGAGCAAAAAAGAGTATGTGAGTTGCAAACGAGAACATGAGTTGAAAGTAACAAGAACAACTGGTAGCAGAACCAAAACCAACATAGCTTCAAATAAGCCAAATCCAAACACCTCTATGGTAAAAGCCCTCTCCAGATTTCCACCTAATGCTAACAGGTCAACAACAGCCAACATCATTACCTCAACACAAGTATCTTCCAGAAGTGTTCCAAAATGGCTTATGATGGCAAATCTTAAACAACAATTCAAAATATTGAAGCATCCATGATAGGGTATACACACTATATTCATATGCCAAACTGACAGTCTCTAAAAATAAAAACCCCAAACATACAGAGATGACAACCATGCTTTTAAAGGTAAACACAAATGCCACATTGATTCATAGCAATATGAATGGTATAGATTGAACAAATTTAGAACAGTCCAGCCTGACAGCCAAGCACACATATAAAGCAATGTTAATCAGCAAATGTTGGCAGCAGGTAATTAAAACAAAGGCTTATGAGATTGACAAACCAAACAAAGCAGATTTCAGCACCAACTCAAGCCAGTCAAGGATTCTCTTATCATAAGCTCAACTATGCATATATGGTAGCCAGCTTAAATCTAGTTCACAAATGTAAGCAGAATGTGATTCTACTCTACATCCAGCAGCAGCCACCACAAAGTCCCATGAGAGGACAATTACTTTTTAAAACAAGTTATTATGGGAAATAGGCCTTGGCAGCAAAGACCAACAGCTTGACAAAACAACTTGGCGGACATGAACATGTCGAATTGATAGGCTTGACATAAGTCAAAGTTCAAACATGCATCAACAACCAACATGCTAAACCAACATACACATTGCTCACTGAAATATGACAACCAACTTAGCAATATAAAAGTGAAACCAGTCCTATCAGTAATCAGGTCATGAGTTGACAAACTCTACAAAATGACAGTCCTGATCATTATAATACTACATAATTGCCAATTGATGCCTTATGACAGCTTTGGTTATTTCAATGCATAAGAACATCCAACAACCAGAGTCTTGTGCTATCAACAACCAAGTAAACTCATCTCAACAATTATTAAATGAACAATAAGCCCTAATCACAAGGCTCTAAAGTCAGTCATCAATGCATACAAGTAATAGCTGGCAATGAGATAAACTCCAACAACAACAAATCATGAATTGATAAACTTTACAAATAACAAGTGGCAGCTTGATCACTTCAACATTGGTTCAAACATAATACAAACTTGCACATGAAATTGAAAGTCCTAAACCAAACTAAAGGCACAAAACAACATAGTTGTCATACACACTAATTCCTCATTATACATTGTTCACACATGTGTAATAGGACCTATAAATGAGCTTAAACACAACCATAACATTAACCTTAGGCAAAACAGAATATGGCACATGGAATGAAACCAACAAATCACAAAACCAAGCACCTAACCTCATGACAGTTTATAAACTTATGAAAACAGCCACTACCAAAGTTCAAACATGATTTTTGAGGGATTCTATAGTATGCTTAAGCTAATGTACATCAAAGATAAACATGGTGCATAATAAATGTAGCTAACAAAAGTGACTTACCTCTTGAAGACCTCCTAGACAGCTCTTTATGCAAAGCTTTTGGTTGAATATAAATAAGTTAAACAGCTTCTCTACACCTCCAATGCAATGTATAGAATATTCAAGTTCCTTCCAAGCAAGCTTCTTGTGCAAATAAATTGACTTAGGCAAGAAGTAACCAAGGGATCTTATGACATATTTGGGAAATGGTATTAAAGTTGAATTATTATGACTTAGACAGCTAGAGTATCATTAATATGAGGTGTCTAAAGTGCTAAAATGATGGAAATGGATATGTGTAGTGATTTGGTATGAAAGATGCACAAAAGTCAAACTATGGTGTGTGAACAGTTGACTTTTTGATCCAAAGATTTTTTGGAGAAACCAATGGTGGGAATAGCTTCAGGGGGTCATTTTAAGGGTGTGTATATGGTTTTTGAAGTGGTGGAATGTTTGGAACAAGATCTGGTATGAAAGATGCAAGTTTGGTAAAAATGGTGATTTTGTGAGATTTCTTCAATTTCAAGTAAAGAGGGAAAGAAGGAGAACCATGTGTTTTTTGTGTTTAGGATGGCTCTGGTGTGTGAGATAGAGTGGGAGGAAGGTTCTATTTATAGGCCATGAAGAGGTTTGGGGCAGATTTGAAGTTTGGCTTTTGGAGGGAGATTTTGAAGAAATCATGTACAAAATCTTGATGCAGCTGCATACATCACTCTCTTGGCTCAATGTGAGGAGAAAATCAAGTGTAATGAGATACATGAGGTGAATGAATAGGGCATAAAGTGCATATGTCACAGCTGCTACAATTAGGAGCCAAAAAGTTTCTCTTTCCTCTCTTGAATTCTTTGATTATTTTAATGCCACTTGTTCTTCCTTCACATCCTTCACTTCCTCTGCATTTTACTTCACTATACTCTCTAAATATCAGATACAAACATGATCCAAGGACTGAGAATAGCCCAAGTGATCAAAGGATGAGTTTGTGAAAAATTGAAAGTATTGGATTCAAGTCTTGAAACCTCATCTTGTTGGATCCATAACTCTCAGCTCATAAGGGCTATGGAAGAGTTCTAGTACATTTTGGAAAGCCCTCATGTAGCTATAAAACTTCCATGCTTCCATGATCCTCAGATTCCCAAAGGAACTAGGTCAAAAGACCTCTCAAAGTTGTTGCAAAACATGCCCAAAAGTGAAATAACTTAGAATTTTTCTAAGTTATTTTTCCTTCTTGTAATGAATTTGGTCATAACTCCAAATTTATGCATTTTATGCTCATGGACCACTGTGGGACTTTTTAGGACTTGTCAAGAATTTCCAATGAGCTTTGAACCAACTCAATTGGATGTGTGATTAAGGAGTTATGGTCTTGCCCCATTCAAAACCCTAATTCCCGATTTTTGTGATTACTCCTCAATCCTTGATCCAATGGTCATGAAACTTCATGGATAGGTGTAATATGACATTAGGAACAATTTTGATTCACACTTTGAGGTCAAATTCCTTATTGGTGGAGAGTTGACTTTTCGGTCAACCGAACGATCGATCGATGACGATCGAGTCGACTGTTGTTGTTCTGGGTCTTCCGAGAATTTGAAACTTCTTGAGGGAACTTGAATAAGTCATATTATCTTTATGGACCATAATTCCATAATTGTAACACCTTTAAAATCAAAAGTCAAACCGCAGTTGACTTTTCCTGATCAAAAAAACCCTAATCGGGGATCCTGAATTGCATTGTTCCTGATCTTTGTGTGACAACCTCATGTTGGACTCATGTTTGACCCAATGGAGTATTATTGATTGGTGTAGAGACATTCTTCATGGACAATCAATCCAAGGCATTGACTGATGAAATCGCTGAAACCTCGATTTCCGACTATACGGAACCCTGGTTCACCTGTAACTTAACAAATAAAAACTTGAAGTAGGTTAAGGTTAAATAATCAAATGAATATGATCCTACAATGATGATGAAGATCTAAGGGGTCAAAATTTAGGGTGCAACAGTACCACTTCAGCCTGAGTTATACGTAGTGCTCAAAAGATCTTAGACAAATCATCGTCATCCTCTTCCGCCTTGTGACGATGTTGATAATGACAAAGGTCATGTGAGAGTTTATAACTTTATAACTTTATACCTACGTACCCTCATATTAAATGAATGATTAGAGTATCTAGTTCCTCTCAAAAATATTTGTTGGTTGGTTAATTTTATTCCTTGAAAATGATTCTCACACTACAGAGGTGGAGAGAGATTTAACTTTTAAAAAATGACTCAATACACAAGGGTAAAGGACTTACAGTTTAAGTGTACGGTATTGATTTTATTCCATTGGTTCATTGTGAAAATATCCTTTTAATTTATTTAAAAAATAAATTAATTATGATAATATATTTAAAAAAACCCTCATGTTTTATCCCTTATACCAAATCCTAATTTTAAACTCTCTAGATCCTAAAGTTTTATCCCAGAAATTTATCCCTTTCTATCCCATTACTTTATTCAATTTTATCCCTTAATTTTATTTTTAAAATAAATATCCGTTTAGTTTATTTAGTAAATAAAGTAATTATAATATATTAAAATCATTATAAAAAAAATCCTTAAGTTTTATTCCCTATCCCAATTTTTTATACTCTTCGGACCGTAAGAGTTTTATCTCAGAACTTATCTTTTTATTCCAATTTTATCCTTTTTTTATTTTTAAATAACATATCCCTATAATTTATAAATAAATTATAACAATTTATTAAAAAAAAAACCATGTTATATTCCTAATGTCAATCCTAATTTGTATACTTCTTGCACCCTAAGAGTTTTATCCCAAATCTCTATCCCTTTTCTATCCCTTAATTGCTTGCAAAAGCGTAGTATTTAAATTATACATTAAATAATTAATTAAGCCTTTATCCCTTATTTATCCCCATTTTTTATCCCTTAAAATCCTAATATTTTATCACATATCCCTATTTACTTATCTCGATTTTCTCCCATGATTTATCCCGTTTTATCCCTAATATTCCATAAAATTCTATTATAAACCAAACATTTATCCATTATCCCTTATTTTATCCCCAAATTGTATCCCTTAAAACTATAATGTTTAATCTTAAATTCTTGATTAACATTTCATAATTAATTATATTTTTTATTCCTTATATTATTAACCCAATTAAAAATTAATCTTTAATATTAACCCCTACTTGTTCAAAAATTAATCCCTAATATTAATTTGATATTTTTATTCCATATTTATAATTAACTAATTATTTTACGTTAATTAATTATATGGATACTTATTTTATTATTATAATATATTTTTTGTATAAATTCCATTATTATGTTAATTATTTAATTATTTTATATATTAATCTCTTTATTATATCTTTGTTTGTCTACTAATTTATTTTATTTAGAAAAACAAATTAACACTTAGTAACCAAAAAACTTATGTGATGTGATATTGAAATTGGATTCTAAGAATAATTTTTGTTTTTGACAAAGAAACATGTTATAGATTTTTTCTTTTTTAATAGTTTAAAAAAAGTTTATAGTTTATTATAAATAGTTTATTAACTTTTGATTATATTCATTTTGATTATGATACAAAATTTGACTTAAAAGTTAGATTTATAATAATAACTCAAAAAGAAAAGCTTTTAGTGACTAAACGATTTATAATTTAAAAAGATTTATGATATTAAAAATTTTATGATACTAATTACAAAAGGTTGTTTTTTTTTTGTTAATAATAATAATAACCTAGAAAAACCTAATTGAATTTAATAGTATAAAAAAACAAAACTAAATGTATACCACATCAGATTAATTATATACACACATACATGATTATTTTAGAACAAAACATAAAATAATTCATTCAGATCCCAAATCGCAATTCAAACAGGAATTCATATTAATATTTTGAAGGTACCAACCTAGAGTGCCGTGACCAATTTAAGTTACTTCTCACTCCCTTTCTTTCCTTTTCCTTTGTGCTTTTCTCCCTTCTTCTTCGGTGACAGATTCTTTCTCCTCCTTTTTCTTGGATGAATGATGAAGGTTTAGGGTTTTAATGTTATTGTTGAAGGCTTAGGGTTTTAATGCTTGTTGTTCTTCAATGTGAAGAACAACAACTTTAAGGATAGTAGATTTGTGAACTGTGTATTTGTGAATAGGATAGAAATTGTTGATAGAAAAATATGTACATGATCTATTTGTAGGTGTAAATCTCTCCTTTTGTGAATAATTTGGATTTCCTTTTATATTGAAAAATTAGGTCAATACATTTTATTACCAAATTAAAAAGTGAACCAAAAAATAAGTAAAAATTTAATGTAAATGAATTTTAACCTAAATTAAAAAATATTTTCTAATTTTATGTCACTAATCAAATATGTTATCCTTTATGGTTTTTAATTATAATAAATTAGCTTCTTTTTAAAATTTTAAAATAAATTTTAAAATTTTAAAATTAGCTTCTTTTTTTTACCTTTTACCTTTTTTTTTCAATAAAAGAAACAAAATATAAAAAAGTGCAAAAAGGGTGTAATAATGTCTTAATTTATAATAAATGACAACTTTAAAAGTGAATCAAATCATAAGATAAAAAATTTTAATGTCGATGATTTTTACCCATAATTAAAGTATTTTTTTGATTTTGTGCAAAAGAATAACATATATGATTTTTATGATTTTTGTATGGATATTTTTTGACTAAAAAATGAAAAAAGAATTAATTATTTTAAATTTTCCTATTTAATTAATAGGAAAATTAATAATAAAAAATAAAAAATATAAGTTTTGTGATTTTAAGAATAGAAAAGTTAGAAAAATATAGAAGAGAAAGGAAATGAAAAGTGGGAAAGATGGGGGACTTGAACTCATGGTCTCTCACGCTCACAACTGCTTACACTCAAATCTTTACGAAATGGATGAATTTAGTCATTCAAAATGAAATGACGCTAAAACCAATAATAATACTAATAATTCCTATAAAATAACTTAATAATAATATTAAAACTCATCAATTCCTAATAATAATAAAAGTAATACCCTTTAATATTAATAGTAAGCCTATTAACATTTTCCTAGTAAATTAGTCCTAATTTTCTTTCTAATAAAAATTGGATGTTAAATAATTAAAAATAGTATAGATCCTAAAATAAAAACCAAACCCTTAATGTAAGATCAAATTCCTTAAGAGAGAATAAGAAATAAAAAAGGCCCCCCTTGACTGTTTAGGTTATCGAGAGTGACCAAATGACTTGTAAGGATGTTGGATACGTTAATGATCTAAGTTTTAAGTTAGATGAAAAGAGTGGTCAAATTTTGGGGTACGACACTACCAACAACAACATATAGGCTCTAGCTACACAGTCAAATCTACTCGCACCTTGTTGACACGTAAATATCTATTTCAACCAATCCAGACTATAATAAGGATCTCTACAACCATGAACCTCTTCAGCTGCCTCGTCCAACGAAACACCAAACAGGTCAATAGCCTGAGTAATAACATCAGAATCAGTGAACCTTTCTGTAGGGTTACAGAACTCCCCTTAGATGGAAAATCAAGCAGACAAGAAACATTGTCCAAAGTAATGGTCATCTCGCCAAATGGCATATGAAATGACGATGTTTTTGGATGGCATCTTTCCACAAATGAAGATGCTAAGTTTGGATCGATCCTGGATAAATTGGTTCTCTGTAGAAAGGATAGAGCAGACGCAGATAACCATCTCTCTATCACTGGTGGGAGACTGTGTGGAACCCTTCCGATCAATTTGTTGCCATGTGTAAGAATATTCAACTCTTTCTTCGGAACTCTCTCCTGAAAATAATTTATAATATATAAATAATTAACATTAAATTTGAGCAAAACATAAAATGTGATAGATTAACTTACTTCACTGACCCACAAATAGTGAGCAACGTGGCCCTGATGCCTCACCAAAAGAGACGTAGTGGGCGCGACAAAGGCGCAACTATCTGATCTTCCTCTCGACTCGAAGACTGTTGAGTTTCCATCCTTCACCATATCATCGATAAATGTATCTGCCCCATCCTCTATTGTGAGCCACTAAAACAAGTTAAAATCCAACAAACCGGAAAACTGCCAACCAAGTTCTCTAGAAATATTACAATCCGGATAACCTAATGACAAGTTATCCGGTGAAAAACAAATAATAAAAGTCAAATGGAAATAAAAAAAATTTCACGCTATCTCTTAAATAAAATGAGAAAAAAAGTATAAAAAAAATTAAAATTAAAAATATTTATATAAGCATATTTTAGTCAAATTTTATAATTTGTAAAGATACAGGAATAAAAAAAAATATGGAGTAAAATTTTAAGAGTCTTGAACCCAATAAAAACAACTTATATTTCTTTTCCCTTTTTTAACTTTAAATTGGAAATCATGATAAATAGTATAATCTTGTTATATTAATTAATTATTACATATAAGTTAACTACACGTTCAAAATAGATTAATCCAAAATAAAGTATAAAGTAGTTAATTTTGAAAATAAAGTATAAAGTAGTTAATTTTGAAATACCTTTAATAATTTAAAAATATAAAAAGCCATTAACTTTATAGGCTATGAACGTGTTTATTTGAACTATTTTTTAAAAATAATTTTTATAGTGTTATATAATTTTGTGTAAAATATTTTTATAAAAAATTAAAATATATATGAAATGAAAAAATTTGCTTAATATTTTACATATTTCAAATCATCTCATCATAATATTTTTTTTTTAAATTACTTAAATTTTAAAGTATTTTCAAATAGTTTTTTTCATAAAAAAAAATTATTTTTGAAATACTTGTTTTCTAAATTGTGATTTTGACTATGTTTTGATCTTCGATAATGTATATTTATATTATATAAAGTCTTTCAATTTAAAATTTAAAATTAAAAAAATTATAATATTTGAAAAACATTCTTATATAAATCATTTTTAAAAAGATAAAGAAAATTTTATTTTTTTAAATTTAAAATATATATATATATATATATATATATATATATATATATATATATATATATATATATATATATATATATATATATATATATATATATATATATATATATATATATATATATATATATATATATATATATATATATATATATATATATATATATATATATATATATATATATATATATATATATATATATATATATATATATATATATATATATATATATATATATATTGGACCTACTAAACAAATACTAAATATGTTGATTGAGTTATAGGTTTATATTTAAAAGCATCCAAAATTCCACATTATAACCCAAACCCATTTTAAATGGTTTCGTGATGGCTTGCATTCCAAATGATTTTGCATTAGGCTTGGTTTCTCATTGGAGAAGTTATTTCATCTAGTATTGGAGAAGTTAGCGAAACTATACATTGAGAGGATTGTCAGTTTGCATGTCATTCCATCTAGCATTGTGTCAAAGAGAGATCCGAGGTTTACTTCGAGATTTTGGGAAAATTTGCAAAGTGCTTTGGGTACGAAGTTACATTTGAGTTTTGCTTATCATCTGCAGACAAATCGTCAGACTAAGAGGATGATTCAGTCACTTGAGAATCTTTTGAGAGCTTGTGTGTTGGAAAAGGGAGGAGCTTGGGATATCTACTTACCATTGATTGAGTTTACTTACAACAACAGTTTTCATTCAAGTATTGGAATGGCATCGTTTGAAGTGTTGTATGGTAGGAGGTGTAGAACGTCATTGTGTTGATATGAGTCGGGAGAGAGTGATGTGGTTGAACATGAGATAGTCCAGCAGACTACTGATAAGATTAAGATGATTCAAGAGAAGATGAAGATTTCTCAGAGTCGTCAGAAGAGTTATCATGACAAAAGGAGGAAAGCACTTGAGTTTCAAGAGGGAGATCATGTGTTTCTTCGAGTTACTCCTGTAGCTGATGTTGGTAGAGCATTGAAGTCGTGTAAGTTAAAGTCACGTTTTTTGGTCCTTATTAGAGTTTGCAGAGGATAGGAGGGTAGCTTACCGGGTTGCTTGACCTTCGTCGCTTGCTAATCTCCGTGTTGTGTTCCATGTATCTCAGTTGAGGAAATACATTACGGATCCATCTCATGTAGTCACTGGGGTAGAATGACTAAGATGTCGTTCATAGTGGGGTACTTACTAGGGTAAAATGACTGAGATGTCGTTCCTAGTGGGGTATAAGTGATGTATCCATAATTTCGAATGGGAATTGATGGGTTCTATATCAACCAAATGGCCAGTTGCATTGTTATTGCATTGTGGTTGAAATATGAGATTATGCGAAATATATGAAATTGATGAATTGATGAAATTGTGGATTTGTGAGTATGCACTTATGAATAGTATGGTAACTTGAGTGATAATATATTGATGAAACTTTTGAAGTGTGAGAATAATTGTGATTATGCTTGTATGCCTTAAACTATATATTATCTTATAATTTCAATAATCATGTGAATTCTCACCCTTCTGTTTGAATGATGGTTTTACGACATCGCTTAGGTACTGAGGAGCAGAGTTGCTTCTAGCGTGAGGTAGTCGTTGGAGTAGCTTGTTTTAGTTTCTCTATTTATTTTGGGTTGAGTCGTGCTCTAATCATGTAACACTGGGAACGTTTCGATTCATGTTTTGAGAGATGCTTTATGTACTCTACTTTATTCTGTTATTGTTATTTGAATTATGTGGAGTATCGGCTTTTATGCCTAAGTGATGATTATGAATGAGTTGATCATATGGCTTTCATTATGTTAATTTATGATTGAAGTAATTCGACTGCTACATGTTATTTGAAAGTATATGAAAAGCATGCATTTATTTTAAGTGTTATTGAGCATGACAAGTATATGTGTGATGTTTTGAATAATATGTGACACTTTATTTGAGATGCATGATAATTAACTCTGATTATTTATATATATTCCACGGGGTTTAGAAGGGTGTTACACAAATACTCTGAAGCTCCTCAACTAGAAGTGATTGAAGCTCATACTCCTATGAGAAGGCACAAACAGAGATCGTCATATTTTGAAGAATTGATTCTGGGAGACAAGAATGAACATGTTAGAACCAGATCCCCTTTCAAGCCTTCTGAAGAAACTTTTCTAGGTCTGGTCTGGTGTCTCTGATAGAGCTTACATCAATTGATGAAGCACTTCAAGACACATAATTGATCCTGGCTATGCAAGAGGAACTCAACCAATTCTCCAAAAATAACGTATGGGATCTACTGCCAAGACCCAAAGGAACTCATGTTATTGGAACTAAGTGGGCCTTCAGAAACAAGTTGAACAAACAAGGAAAGGTAGTAAGAAACAATTGTTGGCTAGTAGCATAAGGTTATAGTCAGCAAGAAGGGATTGACTATACATAAACCTTTGCACAAGTTGTCAGGTGAGTGTCTATTCGTCTTTTGATTTCCTTTGCTATTAATCATAGCATCATCTTATATCAGATGGATGTTAAGAGTGCATTTCTGAATGGCTACGTTTCTGAAGAAGTATATGTACACCAACCCCCTGGCTTTGAAAACTTTAAAATTCTAGATTTTGTTTTCAAGCTTATAAAATCATTGTATGGTCTTAAACAATCTCCCAGAGCATGGTATGAAAGAGTAAGCAATTTTATTCTTGAAAATGGTTTAACCAGAGGGAAGGTAGATATACTCTTTTTTGTAAAACATTCAAAAATGATATTCTTGTTGTTCAGATTTATGTTGATGATATTATTTTTGGTTCTGCTAATGCTGCATTATGCAAGGATTTTTCTAATTCTATGTAGGGAGATTTTTAGATAAGTCTGATGGGAGAAATTAAGTTCTTTCTTGGGATTCAGATCAATCAGAGTCTAGAAGGAACGTACATCATCAGAGCAAATATACCAAGGAAATTCTGAAGAAGTTTAACATGTCAGAATGAAAGATATCTAAGACTCTTATGCATCCTACATGCATACTTGAAAAGGATGAGGTAAGTGGTAAGGTAGATCGGGATCTATACAGAGGTATGATTGGCTCTCTTCTATTCCTGACTGCTTCTAGACATGAAATTTTGTTTAGTGTTTGTTTATTTAATTGCTTCCAATCATATCCTAGAAATTCCACTTAATTGTTGTTAAGAGAATCTTCGGGTATCTAAAAGGTGATATTAACCTTGGCTTGTGTTATAGAAAATCTAAAGATTACAAGCTAGTAGGATATTGTGGTGCTGACTATGATGGAAATATACTTGAAAGGAAAATCACTTCTAGAAGCTATCAGTTTCTAGGAGATAACTTGATCTCATGGTTCATCAAAAGGCAATCAACAATAGCACTATCAACTGTAGAAGCTGAATACATGCAACCTTTGGATGCAACACTCAGATACTCTAGATGAAAAGTCAACTACAAGATTTTAAGATTTATGAGAGTAACATTCTTATAATTTTTTATAACACTTCTGCCATTTATTTACCTAAGAATCTCATCTTGAATTCTATAACTAAACATGTTGAGATAAAACATCACTTTATATGTGTCTATTCAGAAGGGTATTTTAGATCTAAAATTTAGTGATACACACCATCAATGGGCTGATATCTTTATAAAACCCCTTACTGAAGATAGATTCGTTTTCATTCTGAAAATTTAAAAATGGAATCATGTCCAAAATGAATCTGATGATTATCTCAGAATGTCAATCTCTTATAACGATAAAATGAGACTCTGAGATTTGCTTTGGTTTTGAACATGTGAGTCTTCAGAAGTGAGAAGGTTTCATAAGTTCCAAGGTATCTAGTTGGAATTTTTTTATATTAAACAAATCCACTTTTCTAGATACTAAACAATTTCACATTAAATAGCTGTCAATTAGTCTTGGAAAACAGAATAGTTATAAAGATAGTTATCTTAGAAAACTAAACTGGTTTCTAACTTCTGCATGACACATTGGGTTTAATCGTTAATATTGGGATTAGGTTAAATCTTTTTCGTCTTACTCCCCTTTGTCAGTTTTTGTGTTAATTTTTATAATTGTCATTATTATTATTTATTTTTGTCATGATTGTGAAAATCTCTGTTTAAACCCATTCCACTCACTTCACACACCTTCGCAACTATTCACTCCCCATACTTTCATGTTTTAAAACTGAAAAAGTTCTCAAACCCTAAAACCTCTCTCTCTCTCTCTCTCTCTCTCTCTCTCTCTCTCTCTCTCTCTCTCTCTCTCTCTCTCTCTCTCTCTCTCTCTCTCTCTCTCTCTCTCTCTCTCTCTCTCTCTCTCTCTCTCTCTCTCTCTCTGCATAAATGGCTTCACAAAAACAATAATCGTCTACTTCACAACCATAACAACAAGAACAACAAACTCTTCAGCAACAACCACAAGTCACTGTTGAAGATCTTTAAAATGCATCCTTTCAAAGAGTTATTCATAGAGCCGCCTTGTCACAACCTTTCGAGCATTCCACATCTTCTCCAATCTCACCAGACACCATCTACTGTGTATCCTAATAGGTTTCTCTATACTCAAGATGCATATGAAACTCCCGAAGTCACATTTTCTACACCTGAAGAAGACTTGGAAGTTCTCCACGAACTTATGGTTGACTTTGACAATTTAAAGGCTCATGGATTTGACCTTCTACCTGTTGTTCAAAATAAAGGCTGGGACACATATTTTGATTGTTTTCAAGGATCTGTCTTCCTAGTTCTTATAAAAAAAATTAGATTCATGCCAAGACCTCCTATACTCAAATAGTGTCTTTTGTTTTGGGAAAAAAGATTCTCATTACTGAGAATCTCATTTCCAAACTCATTGGTCATGATGATAATAGAGTCAAGTGTGAGATGATGAACGAGATAAGATCTGATACTTCGGAGGTGCCCAAGGCTATTTCCATCACTAAAAGCCATGCCAGTAAAATCGAGAACCTTCATCATATTCTGAGGGTTTGGGCAAGAATCATTCTTGGTTGTTTCAATCCCAGAAATGCAACCAACTCTCTTAACTACATCAACCTTGATCAACAATATGTTTTAAATTTTATTGTTGCTGATTTAAAGTGAAACTTCCTCCATTCCTCTTTCGGTTCTTAAGTGATTTTGAGAAGGACTCAAGAAATGGAAGCAAAAAGATGAGATTTTGGATTACTTTTGGCAGACTTATTTCAGATATTCTGATGGAGAGATGTCTAATAGAATCTCTAATAGATGATGAAAAGCCTCAAGAACTGGTATCTTATGTCGGATGTTTCCTTAACCCCAAGACTATAAAGAATATGGGAATGATTTCTGCTATTGAAAGCATAGTTGGTGAGATCCCCAAGGAGGTCATCCACAAAAGAAGGATTCCTCTAGATTACTTCCCTTTATTCTCCAATCCAAGATGTGCTTCTTATGAGGGAAGAAAAGTCAACAACAACTATTCTAATGCCATTCCATCAACTTCTGAGCCTTCCAAGGAGATATGTAATTTTACTCAAAATTAAAATAAGAAAAGAAAAAGCTATCAAGGAGATAAGGAAGTTTTCCCCAAATGGGCTAAGAATGCTAAGGAACCTTTGGAGACTTCTTTTGAAGCATCCTCTACTGCTTTTATTGTTGCTATTAGAATTGTTGTTCCTTTTGTTTCTCCTCAAATTTACTGTGGTAAATAGTTCATCCACCCCATAACCACTATAACTTATTCCATTCCATTTGTTATAGAACCCTTTGTTCCCTCTGTTCCCCAAACCACAAACCCAAATCTTAACATATCTTCTGACCTACAAATCCCAATCATCCTACCCTCATCTGTTCATGACCTTCTAACCTTTCCATCATTTCTCTTAACCCAGTCTCAATGCACCGAACTACCCTGACTGGGAACCTCTCACCCCTATCTCAAACTCCTTCTGAAACTCATCAACCATCAAACACATCTTAATCTGACACCCACTTTTACCCTTCAACCATCAATTTTGATGATGAGTCAGAAATTAAACTCATTGTCTACCCAGACAGACCCTATCAATATTTTTTCAACCAAACTCGATTTCAAACGAACATCTGTCCTACTCCCATGGATGCATTATTTGCTCAATTTGAAGAGGATGTTGCTGGCAGACTCACAACTCTCACTGAATCTTGCAAAGGGAATGAAAACTTCTCTGAATTGTGTGATCTGACCAACACCTTCAGAAGTTGGATAAAGGTAAGTTCTGAAGAGATGAAAGTTGCATGGCTGAAGGAAGCTAAGAGGAACTTTCATGATAGAATCTCTAGTATTGTTGAACCTCTACTTTAGAAGATTCCAGCCACTCTTCTGCTCCCTACACCCGAAGTTCTTTCTCCTCCGCTCCCAGTTCAGACTACATTGGTTCTTGTTGAGACTTCTCCTGAAGCTGTAAGTGTTTCTGGCACCAAGAAGACCTTTGATTCTAAGGAATACATTTTGAAGAAATTGGAGGATCTTGCTGCAGAGAATACTGAAGTGAAGGAAAGGACAACAAAGATTGAAGAGATGCTTGGAGAGATTCTGTCAAGACTGCCTAAATCCTCTTAATCTTAATATTTTCTCTTTTTGTTATCTTTATTTTGTTTCTTTGTCATTTATGTATCTATTCCCCTATGTGATTAATGAAATGAATTATTTTTGGATTATTTACTTTGTCTTTTTACTTCTTTTTGAATGATGACAAAGGAAGAGAAAGAGTGTATGATTTTGATATATCTAATTTCCATTATGAAAACCCACATGTTCCTTACAGTTTTAACTTGGTAATTTTTCTGAGAACTTTGAGAAAGTTCATCATTCTAACCAAATGTTTTATCTTTTAAGGCTTTGAACCAAGTGTTTCATTAAATCAAAGTTGAATCAGGCATATTGAAATCAGGCATATTCAAATTCTGATCAAGACTATGTTCTGAAATCAGTGCTCAGAAAAAAGTTTAACCAGTGCTCTGAACAAGTTATGTTTTCAATCAGACTTATATTATACAACCTATCATCTGAAACCAGACATCAGAAAGCTTTAACAAATCATGCTCTGTGCTGAGACTGATATCCAGACCTTCTGATACTTAAATAAGGATTCTGAAAGATTACTTATTTCCCATGCGTTACAATCTGGGATATTACTCTAATCACTACAACCAAGCTTCTGCCATATGGGAAGATAGTGACCAGGATTCTGTCTGAAGAGAAATTTGTAACAATCTGGCTTGTTACATAAGAGAAGTAATTTCTTTTATGCTGCTTACATACATTTATGTGTTAAGATTATTTTAAAGTCTTAAATTCAGGGGGGGGGGTGTTGCACCCTAAAATTTGCCCAGCCTTATTCCTTGGATTTATGTTTCATCATCATTAGCATTTGCATATAGAGTCATGTACATAGACTAACCATCTGCATAACATAAGCATAGCAAGTCATTCAACAGGGGACCAATCATTACTTCCATCTCTAGAGGCCTAGCAAGAGGTTATTATCCCAATTCAACCTCATTCAAGTCATCAGGAAAGAATTTGAAAGCAAAGAGTTTAGCAGATCAAGCCTTGAGTCCATCTCCTAGCTGAGGGTATCTGAGGATCAACAAGAGGGTTGTGAGCTGTGAAATGAAGGTATGGAGAGCATCTAGACATCTTGAGAGACTTATAAAGTCATTTGGAGGAGAAAACAAGTCATTGATGAAGGCACAAGAGCTATAGTTGAAGACAGTCAACTAGGGTTTCATCTGGGTCAACCCTAGGTCAACCCTAGGTCAATTGACTGACTTAAGAGGGCATTCAAGTCTATTGGAGAGATGTGGGGATCAACATTTGATGTATGAAGAAGGATATGGAGATATGACAAGGAGAATTCAAGAGAAATCAAGGAGAAGAGGAGTTACTAAATTAGGGTTTCTCTGTAAAATCCCCTAGTTTAGGTCAAATTTCCAAGCAAGATAAGTCAAAATGCTAGCTTCAAATGGCTTCTTGGCCAACATGAAACTTGTAGAGGATCTCAAGACCTTTAATTTGAGTGGTGGAAGACCTCAAGGAGATTTATAGAACTCAAGTTATGGTCCTTGCAAGTTACAGGTCATCTGGGGTGTCTGAATTTTTGTCTGTGAAAGTGACTTGACTTCCAAGCTAGTTTTGCCCCTCAAGGAGATTTCAAATGAATTCTTGGTCAACATAAGAGTTGTTCCTCATTGTCTTAGCTTTCTAGAATGGTATGGCATGCCTTCATATGATGTGGAGAACTCAACTTATGGTCTTGACAAGCAAAGGGTATTTTGGGCATTTGTGAATTACAGGTCATTTTAACCTATACCCAAAACTCATACAAGGAGGCCTCAAATGGAAAAACTTACAACATCAAACTTGCTCCAAATGGGATTTTAAGTCTAGAAAGAAGGTCACAAGTTATTGGAGAAGCTCATAGCATGGAGTTGCATGATAGGTCAAAATATGAACTAAAAAGGCTTATAAAGTGAATAATTTCAAGTTGGAAAATGGTTTGGGAGATTTACAAGTCCAAATGGAGACTTCCAATATATGATTTTGAATGGAAAAACAATTCTAAGAACAATGGTTCACCCACTTTTTTGAGTTTAGAAGGAAAAAATGAAGTTATCCATGGTTGCTTATCATTTAAGAAACATAATCAAAAATGAGCCAAAATTTGAAAACAAGGGAATGTGCAAGATGGATCTAGAATGTTCATTTGGGGTCTATATATTCATGAAAGGAGAATTTGGCAAGGGTTGGCCTCATTTGCACCAAGATTTTCACAAATTTCTCTCATACTTTTCATTGAAGTTTCATTCCAAATCTCACAAATTCCTCACCAATTTTCATCCACTTCAATTCAATCTTATTCAATCATCATCATAGATCATAATTGAAGCAAAGACTTGGTGGTTAGGATTCATTTTCGTGCATTATCTTCAAGAACCTCAAAACTGCAAATTCTGTTGGACAGCAAAATTCAAGCAAGGAATCACCAGAATATTGCATACAGAATCACATACACCAAGGATAGATCAAGATCCAACACCTAGAAGCTTCAGATCCACATCTTCCATAGCTGTTTTTCAAGATTTCTCACAAGGTAAGTTTTCATTCAAACTGCTCGATCCAGTTAGTTAGACCTGACTTTGTTAGTTTAGATGCAATCTAGGTGGTTAGGAGATTAGTTTAGATGAATTTGGAGAGGTTTGGTGATGGTTGTGAGCAGGTGCAATGAACTGTTAAGATCAATATCTCTTAGATTAGTGTGTTATAATCGTGGCTTGATAGCATGTGTTAACCTCCATTAGTTGTAGTTCAGTTTAGGCTAAGTTTGATTGAGATTGGTGATGATGCATATCAGTGCATTTCAATGGAGGCCGAGTGTGGATCCAATCGAATTTGTTGATGTGGTGAATTTCAAGACGAATTGATGCCCTAAGCTTGTAGAGGGAGAGATTTGGGGCAGATTTCATGTTCACATCGTGTGGATTGGCTGCGTGTAGATGGAGAACAGAGAGGAAGAAAGTTGCTCGTGCATGGCTTCCATGGTGGCAGAAACCCTAGGTTCAGGTTGAATGAGGAAGAAGAGATAATCCTAGCCGTCCAATGAGTGTAAGACTCTTGACTTTTAGAGTGATCCAATGGCCTACATTCAATCTGAAAATTGGAGGGAGATTACCCTGGCCCTAAACGCACCGTTTCATTAATTGAAACGGGCGGACCTGAGTTGGATTGTTATTCCCACCCCCGTGTGAGCCCAAAACCATTTTTCTCATGTGATTCTGTTGCTATTCTTACCCCCTAGCGCGTTTCTATTTCTTTTCAATGCTGAACGAAGCTGGGCCTTGTCCAAAACGCTACCAACACCCCCCTGTCTGAGGGCCCATCCAGATATCAACTGGGGCGAACTGCTATTCATACCCCTCTCTCTTATTTCATTCACTTTTATTTTCTTAATTTCATTTTAATATTTTACCAATTTTCATAAATTCATAAATAATTCATAAAAAATGCTTTTTAATCCATTCTTTTTACCATATTTTCATTAAAATGTCTAGAATATTATAGGAAAATAAAATTTCATTTTTAGTTTTATTTCATATTTTTTACATATTTTCTAAATAAATGTCATATTAAATAGTTACATTTCATGCATTATTTTTATGATTTTTGTTCTCTCACATGCTTTGATATTTTTTGATCATTCTTTTCATATTGTTTAGATGAGATGTTAAGCTTGTAGAAATATTTTAGTTCCCATTTTTAGGAGTTAATTTTAGGTGATTAATAAATGCTTGAATATCATGAACAAAACTAGGGTTTTAGGTGACAACTTAGGAAGTTCAATTTTTTCCCTTAGGACTTAGGGTTTGAATAGATCAGTTATGGGACTATAGGGGCTATGGGTAGTTATTAAATCCCTTAGAGAAAAGTTAGGATTCCCCTACTGATATTATTACTTGTCTGTATATCTGTTGTTTGGTGTGGTGTGCCCTCTGGGGTTTATTGATTGTTTGTATGGGTATTGGGTTTGTCTGGGGCCCTGGGGAAGCTGAAGATTTGTGGAGATGAAGCCATTGAAGGGTCAAATGCTGAAGATCAACTGTCAGAGTTGAAGAGGAGTTTCTTGCTATCAGTTGCTGAGGAGACTAGAGTTTAGGAGCTAGGCAGAGCTCTAGATTAGAATGATTGTTTCTCAAACATGGATTGCCTTGTCTGCATCCATTCTTCTCTGTGATTCAGAGTCTCTCTAAGACACTCACCCCCTTCCTTTGGAAGGCTTGGTGATGGTGTCTATGAGATAGAACTCTTGAGAGAAAATGTCTCTTGTGTTAGAAGCAGTCTGTTCACCACCTTTGGTAGTCAGCTGGTTGCTTAACACCCAATTCACTCTTGTGACTAATCCCTCATCCTGGAGGTTTGAGCTTGAAGAAAAGCCATTGCAGAGGGAAGACTGATGATCAAAGCCCTTGTCTGAAGGCCATGAAGATGGAGATTGATGCTTGTTGAAGCCTGTAGCTGATTGGAGATTGCTTGAAGCCAGTTGTTGATTCAGAGCTGCTGATGCTGTTTCTTTTGCTGTATTTCATTTGCTGATGTGTTGATTGGTTTTCTGAACTGTATTGTTTGCTGTTTACCCTGTTGGGTTGAAAGTGAAGCCTGTTCACTTTCGCCTATTGTTTTCTAGGTTCGAGGTTGAGTGGGACTCCCTTGCCTCGCTTGTACTGTTGCATCCATGCATTTTACTGTTTACTGTACATATCTGGTATTGTTTCTGTTTCTGCCTATCCCGTAGGATCTCTGCTTCTCTCTGTGCAAGAGAGGAGCATGATAGACACTAGGTCTTAACCCATGCATGATAACATTAGGTTAGTTTGTTTCCCTTCGCAACCGTAGTTTAGAGTTCTGTCTCTTTCTTTCTCAAAACAAACAGAAAAACACATAAAGATTTCAAACACAATAAAAGACACTTCTTCCGTAAAAGAATGTGAACTCATCAAAACGTCATTTTTGTCCGCTGGGACTGTTAATCAGAAAAACCTTTTCAGAAGGAATAAAATCAACCAAGACAAGCCTGTGTCGTACGTGGCCCGAACTACGTTTGCTCTGATCTTTCATGCTGTATGAAAGTACGTAGGCATAGGATGCGATATCCTAGCGAGCAACCTTCCCCTCCTTTCCCGTAGGTAGGCGAACTACGTTGACTCTGATTTCTCGTTCCAGGCGGGAATACGTAGGCATAAAGTGCGATACTTTGCCGAGTCATTTTTATTTTTATTTTCTTTTCTTTTTAACCCTTGACCTATAGTTTAGATAGAATAACAATCCATACCCGAAAACAAGCGTGGATCCCGTCGAGTACGACGGACGTGAGGGGTGATAATACCTTCCCCTTGCGTAACCGACTCCCGAACCCAGGTTTTGGTTGCGATGACCATACCTTTCCCGTGTTGTGCGAGGTTTACTCTGAGCGTTTCCTTTCCCTCCCGTGGGATAAATAACGCACGGTGGCGACTCTTCTGTTCAGCCGGCGCCGATTTTCGCAGTAGCGACAGCTGGCGACTCTGCTGGGGACCCAACGTCCCCTGGCTGCTAAGGACTGCGATGGTTCTTATGCATTTGGGATCCAACGTCCCTTGAGAGAGTCAATCCTAACGCTTGTTTTCCCGTCGAGGATTTTGTATGGAGTTATTGTATATTTCTAACCCTGTATTTTTCAGCTTTATATATATTGTTTATTATTGCTGTATCTGGGGTGTGACGGGTGTTCTGATATTGAGAGATAAGCCGGACCTGGGCTTGAGTGCACCTAGAATTAGAGTAGAAATTAGTGGGCGCCCGCTTGCTTTGCTTGCTTTGGTGTCCCATGAAATCTACACTCAGACGAGGTTCCTCTGGTTGGCCTCCTGCCCCTTCCTTTGGTTGGCGTGGGTTGCTGGTTAGTTGGATTGTCGACTCTGGGGACCGATCATTTGGAAGTTGGCTGAGTGAGGCCTCTTCAGGATTTGATGATGCCACTCCTTCTGGGAATCGTATCATCAACCCTGAAAGTCTGTGACGCCGACGACCGCATAGGATGCCGTACCTTGTGCCAGTTATAGGGCCACCCACCTGTGAGGGGATTCAGGGTTATGCAGGTAACTAGACCTTCAGACTACCGGTTATTTCTTGATCAGAGATCCGGGTTATTTATGGAGAGTTCTGAGGTCTGTCAGAGACCATGTGGAGATTTATTCTGAGGTCTGTCAGAGACCATGTGGAGATTTATTCTGAGGTCTGTCTGAGACCATTTGGAGATGTATTCTGAGGTCTGTCAGAGACCATTTGAGAGGTGTTTTGAGGTCTGTCAGAGACCAATTATGGATGTGATTTGAGGTCTATCAGAGACCAGTTGGAGTTATGGTTTGAGGTCTGTCAGAGACCAGTGTTGGAGTTTTATTTTAGGTCTATCTGAGACCAGGGTTTGATGACTTCTGGATGGTCCATTTGAGACCTTTCTTGATTGGGTTTAGGCTATGCAGTTGCAGCTTTGGTCCCTGTTGAATGTTACTTGCATTGCATCCTCGCATATCCATTATCATTTGCATTTCACTAACGTGTGTCTGTGCTGCAGGTGCATTTGCATTTCCCTAGTTCTAGTGCCCGGACTTCTGAGTGTTTGATCATGACTAGCTTAAGGAGAACGGTTGCTTACAAATTGCCTACGCCTGATATTGTTCCTTTACTGGGATTGATCTCTCTTGCTGATGAGGGTGTTCGTAGGAGTTTCCGGATGAGTTATGGTAGATTACTGAGATTGGTGTGCAAACCTACAGAGGTAGAGTTAGATGGGCTGTATGCTTTGATGCAATTCTATGACCCTGCTTTGAGGTGTTTCACGTTCTCTGACTTTATTATGGGACCAACTCTGGAGGAATACGCTGAGTATGTTGAGCTGCCCGTGCAGAACCAGGTTCCATTCATTCATTATGATGCCAAACCTAAGCCGGAGGAATTAGCAAAAGCCTTGCATGTTGATGCTTCTGAACTTGTGACTACTGTTTCCCGTGGAGTTCCAGGCTTCTCATTTCAGTTCTTAGTGGGTAAAGCCCAAGAGTACGCCAAGAATGGGTGCTGGGTTGCTTTCAATGCTGTGTTGGCCTTGTGCATTTATGGCATAGTACTATTCCCCAATATACCGGATTTTGTGGACTTCGATGCTTTCTACTTATTCGCCGCTGGTAATCCTGTACCTACCTTACTCGGAGATCTCTACCATTCACTGCATTACAAGAATGAGAAGGGAAGAGGGAAGAATGTTCATCTGTGTGTGCCCTTGTTGAGTATGTGGTTTGAGAGTCACCTTCCTAAGAGAGGATCTGCTGCAGAGACCACAGTTCCAGTTGGTTGGTCGGAGCGTCTGATGAGGCTATCGTCGGAAGATATGGCGTGGTTTGATAGAGACCTGTTGGGATCTGAGCTCATCTTTAGCTGTGCTGGTTACCCTAATGTACCGTTGATAGGAAGAAAAGGGTGTATCAATTACAACCCTTCTCTATTCATTCGCCAGTTCGGGTATGCGCTGAAGAATCCACCTCAGGAGGAAGAAGTACAGGAATCTCTGTACTTCACCGGTGACGTGAAGGGGGAGTTATTAGCCAAGTTGCGACATGCTTGGACGCGTATTAACCGCAAAGGGAAGCCGTTGTTAGGAAAGAATGACTGTCAGGCCTATGCACCTTATAGAGCTTGGATTCAGGAGAGGGCTAGTCAGTTGAAGATGCCGTTTCCAGAGGCACCAATTCTTGATCCTATTCCGGTAGAAGAGCCGACTACTGTTTCTAGAGAAGCATATGAACAGGTTGTGAGGGAGAAAGAAGCCTTGATGAAGATTAACGAAGGGTTAGAGCAAGAGTTAGCTCAAGTACGCAGTGAGAAAAACAAGGCCATATATGCTTTCCAACAACAGATTGAGTTGGTAAACAGGTTAGGAGCTGAGTTGACCGAGGAGAAGAAAAAGCGCGAACGTCTGGGGCAAGAGTTCAGAAGCTCCCATGACATGCTGGAAGCCAAAAAGAAAGCGCTTGACGCAGCACACCGAGAGATATCTTCTTGCAATAAGACTTGGAATGCTACACTCACCAACAACAAGCAGAGGGAAGATAAGCTAAAGCAGCAAATTTCCGACCTCGAGGAGAAGTTGAAGTCTAGCATCAAGAAATGTGAGGAGGAAGTGATGAACCGGTATAGTGTCCAGCATGCACTGAACAAGGCAATCAAATCCAGAGATGAAGCAGTGTCCCAGAAGCGAAAGTTAGAAGATTGCTTCGGAGAAGCAACATGGGAAGAAACTGCTGAAGACGTACGCCGTGTCCTTAAGAAGAGAAACCAGCTTGTTGAAGGGCTGCTTGATCGACCAAGCCATCCGGAGACCAAGAAGTTGATAGAGGAGTACCAGACTTTTGGGAGGATATGATCATTCCATTATTTGTATGCTTTATTTGCATAGTGCTGACCATCACCAGGATTGTTGGTTGAGGTCATGCCATCTTTGTACTCTCAGTGATATTGTACCCTGGGCTTATTGATTCTCTCTGTTATATATGAGGCTTTCTATGATTCGGCTCCGGTATTCTTATTGTCAATACTGTCACCGCACCGGCACCTTCGCACTAGAACTGGGGGAATGAACTTCCCTAATGCACAGACACACTGCATTGCATTCATATTCATATTGCATAACAGGTAATTTATGAATGGTGGCTTATCTCCTGCTTTGATTCAGGTACTTAACAGGATTCCAGATCAACATCCACACCGCTATTCTACACGATCCAACTGTCGGAAAGTCATGGACCAGATTCAGAATGAGATGCAGGATGTACGCGAGAAGCTCGCCCTCTTCATGCAAACCATGGAGGCTATAGCAAAAGGGCAAGAGAATTTGCAGGCCATGGTCCAGCCTCTGTTGGCTCGCAACGCTGGTCATGGTAACGAAGATCATCAGTCTGTCCGGGTTGATACTGCTCATGGAGATGGCACTCCAACGCCAGTGGCTCCGCCTGTCGTCAATGTGAATGCTGCTAACGTCAACAACGCTACCGCTGCTGTGAATGGTAACGTCGGAGGTGGAAATGAAACTGCTGTCCACAACGCTGGGCTGGGTGATGTCAATTTGGGAGATAATCTCGGAGGCAATGGCTTTGTCAACGCTGGGTTCGGATTTAACGATCAGGGATTCGACAATACTGGCAAGTATGGCTTTAATGCTCAAGGCTTTGGGCAAGATGGTTATGGTATGGTCAATCAGGGCTACGGAGGTTTTGGAAACGGAAACGGTGCTGGTTTTACGGCTGGTGGTCCTGCTGGAGGTGTTCAAGGGTACGGCAACAGAGGCCGAGTTCCAGGGATGAATCAAGTCAGAGCTGGACGGAATAATGCATATGATGGATACGGGACTGGAAACGGTATGTGGCAAGAGGATCAGCAGGAAGACGCCTTCTCTGGAGGGGGCTTTGAAGGGCCGATGGATGATTCTCAAAAGATTAGAATGCTGGAAGAGCAAATGAAAGGAGTCTTAAACCAGAGTGCTGTGGGTCTGGACATGGCAACAATGGGCTTGGTACCTGGGCTGAGGGTGCCAATCAAGTTCAAAGCGCCTGCGTTCGATAAGTACAAAGGAGATACATGTCCGAAAGTTCATGTACGAGCTTATTACAGAAAGATGTCTGCATACTCCACTGACGAAAGAATGCTCATGCATTTCTTTCAGGATAGCCTATCGGGTCCTTCCTTAGAGTGGTACATGGGGTTGGAGCCCACTGATATCAAGACTTGGAAGCAATTAGCGGAGGCGTTCGTAGCCCATTACAAATATAACAGTGACCTGGCACCCAATCGGGTCCAGTTGGCCGGGCTTTCGCAGAAGAAGGGGGAGAGTTTTAAAGAATACGCGCAAAGGTGGCGCGATATGGCTGCCAGGGTCCGTCCTCCTGTGGAAGATAAAGAAATGAACGACATGTTTGTTGGTACATTCACCGGGCTGTTTCATGATATGTTGTTCCATACGTCTCTGGCTAGTTTTTCAGACCTGATTTTGATGGGTGAAAAGATTGAGCGGAACATTAAGCAAGGAAAGTTCCAAGTTGACGAGTCAGCTGCATCTGGCAGTAATAGGAAAGCTTATGGTGGGCGCCGTCAGGGCGAAGCTAGTGCTGTATTTGGAGGCCGAGGCCGAGGCCGAGGCAGGGGAAGAAATCCATATCGTCAGCAGCAGCAAGTGTCGAGTGTCACTATTCCTTATCAACAGCAACCAATCCAGCAACAACAACAGGTTCAGCAGCAACCAATGCCACAGCAGCAGCAGCCTCAGCAGGGGGCACAGCAAGCTCAGAGAAGATTCCAGGGTGGTAAGCCGAGAAGGGTGTTCGAGAAGCCTCCCTCTAACTACGCTGATTTATTGCAGACCTTGTTGGGATTGAATCTGGTGGAGAAAAGAACCTTGGCACCGATAACGGGAACTCCCCCGTTCGGCTATGATGCAAATAGGCGCTGCGAGTTTCATTCTGGGGCCCCGGGCCATGATATAGAAGGTTGTCATGCTTTTAAGCACGTTGTGCAGGATCTCTTGGACAACAAGTCTATCAACTTCGGAACGACCGGTGCGAATATAGTCCAGAAACCCATGCCTAATCATGGGGCGAATGCCGTGCTGACTGAGGAAGGTCTGAATCTGATTATGAATGTTGAGGATTTAAAGACGCCGTTGAGCGAGATCAAAAGCCGACTGTTGCAAGGAGGTGTTTACCCGGGTTGTAATGAGTACTGCTTAGATTGTTGGGCCCTGTCTGGGGGGTGTGAGGATTTGAAGAAAGGCATTCAGGCCTTAATTGATGAAGGTATATTGCAGTTTGACAGAACAGCAACTGATGAGCCGGCAGGGGCAGTAATGGATAATCAGAGTAATGTTGCCACAGTGACAATTCCTAGGAAGACGATCACTATTTCAGCACCAGCTCAGCGACCACCGATTACTATAACTAAAGCCGGGCCAATCCCGTATGAGAACACGAAAGCAGTCCCATGGTCATATGGGCTAGAGGTGTATTGTGACGGGATTAAAATCGATGTCAACAAGCAGTCAGCGGAGGTTGTGGATAATGTTGTGGGCTCAGGAGGCATGACAAGAAGCGGCAGGATCTTTATATCTCCTGAAGTAGAAGCCGAAAGGCTAGCGAAAGGAAAGGGGAAAGCGGTGGAAAATGTTCCGATTCAAGCAAATGAAAAAGAAGCAGCATCTAAGGATGTCGAAGAATTCATGCGCTTAATTCGGAAGAGCGACTATAAAATCGTGGAGCATCTGCAGCAAACGCCATCCAAAATATCTATTCTGTCATTGCTGTTGTGTTCGGAAGCTCACAGGAACGCTTTGCTGAAAGTCCTGGACACTTCTTTTGTACCACAGGATGTCTCCGTGAACCAGCTAGAAGGAGTATTAGCACATGTGAATGCAGGCCACAGTCTGGGCTTTACTGATTTCGACTTGACTCCGAAAGGAAGGGACCATAATATGGCATTGCATGTATCTGTTGAATGCAGAGGGTCGACAATGTCGCACGTATTGGTTGACACCGGGTCGTCTTTGAATGTGCTGCCTAAGAAGGCTATGATGAAGCTGGATGTTCGAGGGATTTTGTGTACACCAAGTGATTTGGTGGTCAGAGCGTTTGACGGCACGCGGAGAACAGTCTTCGGATCGATTACATTGCCTCTGCAAGTGGGGCCGGAAGTGTTTGCAACGGAGTTTTATATCATGGATATACAGCCTGCGTACAGCTGCTTGCTGGGAAGACCTTGGATTCACGGGGCAGGGGCAGTTACGTCAACCCTGCATCAGAAGTTAAAGTATATGGTCGGAGACAGCGTAGTCACCGTGTGCGGAGAAGAAGACATCCTGGTCAGCCATCTTTCTTCGTTTAAATATGTGGAAGTCGACGGGGAGATCCACGAGACGCCATGCCAGGCATTCGAAGGTTTGCGCATCAAGGACAAGAGTCCCGGGTCAAGCAAAGTGCCAGAGATAGCTGTTTCTTCGTATAAAGAGGCTCAAGCGCTAGTGAAGGCAGGAGAAGCCAAGGGCTGGGGCAAAGTATTGGACATTCCGGTGAAAATGGACCGGTTCGGACTGGGGTACCGACCGTCGTCATCAACTCCTTCCGTGGGGGCCCCTCATTTCAGAAAGGCAATCACCATCTCTGCCAGTGGAGTATGCCATGAATCTGTCAATGCTGCTTCAGAATCCGATGAAGGGGACAGCGACTGTGATATGGATGCCTGGATTCAGCCAAGCACGCCAGGACAAGGACTGTGCAACTGGTCCATTCAGGAGCTTGTTCCTGTGACTTTTAAACAGTAATGCTTTGCTTTATTAATTGTTGAATAATCTGATGTCTTGCCCGGGGCATCAGGATTTGCTTAGGGCTGTGTTGTTATAAACATTGCTTTGTTAATCATTAAATAAATGGCGTTTTTTTCATGTGCAAATACTGTAATCCCTGTCTTTCTTGTTTTGTATTTTTCAATAAAAGGGCAACGTGGTTATCCGCTTTATACGCATTTTGAAGCACTTAACCCTTTCTTTTGCAGGATAACATTTTCAGATGACATCCTTGAACCACCTATGACTCGTCCCGACTTCGAGCACCCGGTATTCCAGACCGAAGAAGAGGTTGTTGAAGATAGCGACGTTCCTGAAGAACTGTCTTGGTTGGTGAAGCAAGAGGAAAGAGCCATTCTGCCTCACGACGAGGTTATTGAAATTATCAATTTGGGGTCGGAAGGGGTTGAGAAAAATATTCGTATCGGAGCCGCACTGCAGAGTGATATCAAGCGAAAACTGGTTGAAATGCTCCGAGAGTATAATGATGTATTCGCTTGGTCGTATCAAGATATGCCAGGGCTCGATACTGATATGGTTGTGCATCGTCTGCCACTGAAAGAAGACTGCCCGCCTGTCAAACAAAAACTCCGCAGAACTCGACCAGATATGGCAATGAAGATCAAAGAGGAGGTTCAGAAACAGTGGGACGCTGGGTTCCTGGCTGTGACGAAGTATCCCTCATGGGTTGCTAACATAGTACCAGTGCCAAAGAAAGATGGCAAGGTTCGAATGTGCGTGGATTATAGAGATTTGAATAAAGCAAGCCCAAAAGACGATTTTCCACTTCCTCATATTGACGTGTTAGTTGATAATACTGCTCAATACTCTGTATTCTCCTTCATGGATGGCTTTTCAGGCTATAATCAAATTAAAATGGCGCCAGAGGATATGGAGAAGACTACTTTCATAACGCCTTGGGGAACATTTTGCTATAAAGTGATGCCCTTTGGTTTGAAAAATGCTGGGGCAACGTATCAGCGTGCGATGACAACTCTCTTTCATGACATGATGCATAAAGAGATTGAAGTTTATGTTGACGATATGATTGCCAAATCCCAGACGGAGGAAGAGCATCTGGTGAATCTGTTGAAGTTGTTTAAAAGGCTTAGGAAGTTCAGGCTGAGGCTGAACCCTAACAAATGCACCTTCGGGGTGAGATCGGGCAAACTGCTGGGGTTTATCGTAAGCGAAAGAGGAATAGAGGTCGATCCTGCTAAAATAAAAGCGATTCAAGAAATGCCGACGCCTAAAACAGAGAAAGAGGTGCGCGGGTTTTTAGGGAGATTGAACTACATTGCTCGGTTCATATCTCACCTAACGGCCACGTGTGAACCATTATTCAAGCTGTTGAAGAAAGATCAAGCTGTAACGTGGAACGATAATTGTCAAAAGGCGTTCGATAAAATAAAGAAGTATCTGCAGGAGCCTCCTATTTTGATACCCCCAGTGGCAGGGAGACCCTTGATAATGTATTTGACGGTTCTTGAGGGAAGCATGGGTTGCGTTCTCGGTCAACACGACGAGACGGGGAGAAAAGAGCATGCAATCTATTATTTGAGTAAGAAATTTACGGACTGTGAATCTCGATACTCAATGCTGGAGAAAACTTGTTGCGCGCTAGCCTGGGCCGCCAAGCGTTTGAGGCAGTACATGCTGAATCATACAACCATGCTCATCTCGAAGATGGATCCGATCAAATATATATTTGAAAAGCAGGCGTTGTCAGGTAGAATTGCCCGGTGGCAGATGATCTTGACTGAGTACGATATTCAATACGTCTCGCAAAAGGCAATAAAGGGGAGTGTGTTGTCTGAGTATCTGGCGGAGCAGCCTATTGAAGAGTATCAATCGATGAGATTTGACTTTCCTGACGAGGATATCATGTATCTCAAGATGAAGGATTGTGAAGAGCCGTTACCAGACGAAGGACCAGAGCCGGGGTCCAAATGGCAGATGATATTTGATGGAGCTGTGAATGCTTACGGTAGCGGAATAGGGGCAATCATCACTACGCCACACGGGTCGCACATCCCGTTTACTGCCCGATTGACCTTTGCCGTTACCAACAATGAGGCCGAATACGAAGCTTGTATAATGGGGCTTGAAGAAGCCATTGATTTGCGAATCAAACATTTAGACGTATACGGAGACTCAGCTCTGGTGGTGAATCAGATCAAAGGGGAATGGGAGACACGGCAGCCCAATTTGATACAGTACATGAATTATGCAAGGAGATTGTTGCCTTTCTTCGACAAAGTTGAATTGCATCACGTGCCACGAGCAGAAAATCAAATGGCTGACGCCCTTGCCACCTTGTCTTCCATGTACAAGGTCAATTTCTGGAACGAAGCTCCCCAAATCACTATCTCTCGGTTAGACAGGCCAGCTTATGTATTTGCTATTGAGGAAGCGTCTGATGGCAAACCGTGGTATTTTGATATCCTTAATTTCCTGAAGAATAAAGAGTATCCGGCTGGGGCATCCAGTCAAGATCAGAAGACTCTCAGGAGATTAGCGGGTAATTTCTATTTGAACCCGGATGGCGTCTTATACAGAAGGAACCACGACTTGGTGTTGTTGCGTTGTGTGGACGAGAAGGAGGCAAAGCTTCTCATGGAGGAAATTCACGAAGGTGCCTTTGGCACGCATGCTGGTGGGCATGCTATGACGAGAAAACTGCTGCGGGCAGGTTATTTTTGGCTGACGATGGAAACTGATTGTTTCAAATTTGCAAGAAAGTGCCACAAGTGCCAAATATATGCTGACAAAATACATGTGCCTCCGAGTCCTCTGAATGTGATGTCATCTCCATGGCCATTCTCGATGTGGGGAATCGATATGATCGGAAAGATTGAGCCGACGGCTTCTAACGGGCATCGGTTCATCCTCGTAGCAATCGATTATTTCACCAAATGGGTGGAAGCAGCGTCTTACGCAAATGTAACGAAGCAAGTGGTGGCTAGATTCATCAAAAGAGATATCATTTGCCGATACGGAATTCCCGAGCGGATAATCACGGATAATGGTTCTAATCTGAACAACAAAATGATGAAGGAGCTCTGTCAAAATTTCAAGATTGAACATCACAACTCCTCCCCTTACCGACCCAAGATGAATGGCGCTGTCGAAGCGGCCAACAAGAATATCAAGAAGATCGTCCAGAAAATGGTGGTGACGTATAAAGATTGGCATGAAATGCTACCTTTCGCTTTGCACGGTTATCGTACGACGGTACGCACATCAACCGGGGCAACTCCGTTCTCGTTGGTATACGGAATGGAAGCGGTATTACCATTGGAGGTTGAGATCCCTTCTCTGAGGGTATTGCGAGACGTTCAGCTGGACGAGGCAGAATGGGTAACGAACAGATTGAACCAATTGAGTTTGATGGATGAGAAGAGGCTAGCTTCTCTGGCATACGGTCGTTTGTATCAGAGACGAATGAAGAAAGCGTACGACAAGAAAATACTTCCGCGAAGCTTTCAGACGGGCGACCTTGTGCTGAAAAGGATTCTCCCGCCGCAAGCAGATCACAGGGGCAAGTGGACCCCCAACTACGAAGGGCCATACGTTGTCAGTAAGGTCTTTTCAGGAGGAGCTTTATTGTTGTCCACCATGGACGGGGAAGACTTTGCATCACCTGTGAATTCGGACGCAGTTAAAAAATACTTTGCTTAAAATAGACCCGCTGGACAGAAAAAAGAGAGTCCAGGCAAAAATGGGGCATCCTGGCGAACCAAAAACAGAATGAAAGGTTCGGGCAAAAGTTAGGGATAAAATCGAAAAATGTACACCCGCGAAGTTGAAAACCTACACTGGGCGGCTTCGGCAAAAAAGGGTATCCCGGTGAACTGAAAACCCGTAAAGGGCGGTTCACGCAAAAGTTAGGGATGAGAAAAGCAAATGACTGCGGTCCGAATTTGGTATTCAATGAGCATCAGTGCGGGAGAATATGGTTGAGGAGTCAGAAGACGGATACCGGGAAAGCATTAGAGTCGGACGAGTCATGGGAGGATCAGTTCGTGATGTTCATCTGCATCCAGTTGCCGACATGTGTACAAAATTTAATTTGTCAATATTTATGCTTCTTGTGAATACTTGCATACTTGTATATTTGCTTTGTGTAGCTTCCTCTTTTCAGGAGTTACATCCCGTGTACAAAAACTCCGCCCATTCAGGGGCCCAATCAATGAAAATGTGTTATTCAGTACTTGATGCCTGTTCTTTACTGTTTTGCGCATGATAAAACGCCTAAGTTTATTGAAGCTAGCATGAGTATAACATCACTGGCCCTTGCCAGCAATCGTTAAAGCTTTGAATTAACTGAGTGTAACAGTCACTAACCTGAATCGATTTGGATTGCATAGGCTTGTCGTGCTTTGCTTGTGTTGTTGCAGGTTTCATAACGGTACGAGGAAGGTGATCAAAAGATTGCAATAGTGAAGGGCTTGATCCCCACGCAGGTCAGGCATGTTCTTCCTGAAGAAGGATAGAATTCTCCAGCTCGCCGTAGCTTATCCAAAGGACGTGCTCCAGAGAAGTTACTCGTCCTCAGCAGAGTTTAGTGATTCCGAGATCGTAAAGCTGTATTCAGACAGGTTCATCTCCCCCCGCAGGGTCATGCATTCTCCCCCAGCGGAGTCGGTTAATTTTCCCCGAGAGAATCATCCCATCCCCAGCGGAGTTCTCTTTTCAGTAAATGTTCTTTCCTTCCAATGGAATTCGAAGGTCAAGACTCTCCAAAGCAGAGTTGATGGTGGGTCCTGTCATTTATTTTGTCAGAGATACCGTGTGATATTAGTTCACTCTCTAGCAGAGGCTCAATCATACCAGGCGCATCTGCTATTCCCCAGCAGGGGGTTACCTCCGCAAGGTATTTAGTTTGAGTTATATTCCCCGGCAGGGTTTATTTCAACAAGACGTGTGGTTTGAGGTCCCAACTTCCCAGCAGGGTCGACTTCATCCTACCAGCATTTATTCTGCCGGAATAATTTTGTAGCATCAGGCTATCCCCGGCGAGTCGGCGTTACCCTTCCAGCATTTATTTTGCTGAAGTAGTTTCTGTACTCCAGTAGTTCAGGTGGAGAGAGCTCTTGCTCAAATAAATCACCAAACAGTCAAGATCTCGGCAGGAGATATTCAATGACAATGTCAGTTTCAGCGGTATTCCCCCACAGAGTTATCGTGATAAAACTCTCTTTGCCTCTAGCAGAGTCATTTATGCAAATGTATCTTATTTTCCCCAGCCAGGGTGGCCAGGATAAGTGTCTTCTTATCCCTAAGCAGAGTTTGTTTGTCATCAACGAGTCGCATGAATCAGAATTTCGAAGCAGGTGTCCGATAGTGGGTTTTCAGACATCCCCAGTAGAGTCCGCCTCAAAGTCGCTGTCACGTCAGTGCTAAGAAGTTTGTGGGTGAGGATCATTGAAGAACTAAGTCCTGACGTGGACCATTTATTCCTAGAATGACGGGATTTCTTCAGAAGTGGGCGTCCTAACGTGGACAGGTTTGTTTTACCGGATTGGTAAGGTGTGTTAATCCTGACGTGGATAGATTCGGTCTTTTGAAATTTGGAGAAAGGGAGGTCATGACGTTGACAAAAGATTGGTTACTCTTCGTGTTGGTGTCCTGACGTGGATCATTTGTTTCCAGCAGATATCTGTATTCGTAATGGTGAAATGTGCGTCCTGACGTGGACAAGTTTGTAGTTCTTTGTGATGACAAGGTACAAGAATCCTGACGTGGACAAATTTATCCTTCTTCGTGTTGTTGACAAAGGGTAAGTCCTGACGCGGATATTTCCCCAGCAAGTCGAAGACGTGTGAGTCCTTACGTGGACAAGTCTTATTTCCTCAGCAAGTCGAAGACGCCTGAGTCCTAACGTGGACATATCAAGACGAAGTCAGTGTCCTTACGCGGACAAATCAAAGAAATTATTATCCCTTACGTGGAAAGAAGTGGGTCCTAACGTGGACGATGTAGTCCTTACGCGGACATATCAAAAGAGATGATTCCTTACGTGGAAAAAGATAGTTTCCTTACGTGGAAATGGCAGCATTCCTGACGTGGAAAGATCAGAGTCCTTCCGTGGACATATCAAGAGCATCCCTTACGAGGAAGAAAAATGGTTTCCTTACATGGGGAGACGAGTTTATTCCTTACGTGGAAGGATCAGAGTCCTCACGCGGACATATCAAGATTGATTCCGGACGTGGAAAGAAATGGATTATTCCTGACGTGGAAAGAGAGTTTAGTCCTGACGCGGACAGATCATATCAAGATATTCCTAACGTGGAAGAAGAAGTTTATTCCTTACGCGGAGAAATTGGGGTCCTGACGTGGACAGATTCGAGAAGTTGAGTCCTGACGTGGACAGATTTAGAACTAAAGGTGAATTCATTAAGTGGAAAGATCGGAGTCCTGACGCGGACATGTCAAGTGGTATGGGAGTCCTTACGAGGACAGATTGATGCAGTTCTCTTTACGTGGAAAGAAGATTGCTTCCTAACGTGGAAAGATAGAAGCGTTACTCCTAACGTGGACGATGTGATTCCTAACGTGGACTGGTGTTACTCCTAACGTGGAAGAGTGTTATTCCTAACGTGGACGATTCAGTTTATGGAAATGCAGACGAACTATCCCCAGCGGAGTTGCCGAGATTTTTCTGGGTTGACAGTAAGTGGAGTCCTAATGTGGACAAGTTTTAGTTGAGATTTCTTCGTGTTGACAACAGACAGAGTCCTAACGTGGACAAGCAAGCAATCTGTTATGACAAAATCCTCTTCAGAACGATGAAGACAATCCCCAGCACGGTCGCGCGAGATCAATGGGTTGCTGTAACAGTCAGATTCAGCTAACGAATGTTATTCCTCAAGCAGGAGCGCAGTTTATTTCTGCGGTTGGCAAATTTCTGGTTTCACTAGTATTCAACCGTCTCGTACCGCGAATGTCTGAAGGCTCCGGGCTCTTCATCCAATCGGGTCCAAGTCGCTTGAATAGGGGCAGCTGTTGCACCCTAAAATTTGCCCAGCCTTATTCCTTGGATTTATGTTTCATCATCATTAGCATTTGCATATAGAGTCATGTACATAGACTAACCATCTGCATAACATAAGCATAGCAAGTCATTCAACAGGGGACCAATCATTACTTCCATCTCTAGAGGCCTAGCAAGAGGTTATTATCCCAATTCAACCTCATTCAAGTCATCAGGAAAGAATTTGAAAGCAAAGAGTTTAGCAGATCAAGCCTTGAGTCCATCTCCTAGCTGAGGGTATCTGAGGATCAACAAGAGGGTTGTGAGCTGTGAAATGAAGGTATGGAGAGCATCTAGACATCTTGAGAGACTTATAAAGTCATTTGGAGGAGAAAACAAGTCATTGATGAAGGCACAAGAGCTATAGTTGAAGACAGTCAACTAGGGTTTCATCTGGGTCAACCCTAGGTCAACCCTAGGTCAATTGACTGACTTAAGAGGGCATTCAAGTCTATTGGAGAGATGTGGGGATCAACATTTGATGTATGAAGAAGGATATGGAGATATGACAAGGAGAATTCAAGAGAAATCAAGGAGAAGAGGAGTTACTAAATTAGGGTTTCTCTGTAAAATCCCCTAGTTTAGGTCAAATTTCCAAGCAAGATAAGTCAAAATGCTAGCTTCAAATGGCTTCTTGGCCAACATGAAACTTGTAGAGGATCTCAAGACCTTTAATTTGAGTGGTGGAAGACCTCAAGGAGATTTATAGAACTCAAGTTATGGTCCTTGCAAGTTACAGGTCATCTGGGGTGTCTGAATTTTTGTCTGTGAAAGTGACTTGACTTCCAAGCTAGTTTTGCCCCTCAAGGAGATTTCAAATGAATTCTTGGTCAACATAAGAGTTGTTCCTCATTGTCTTATCTTTCTAGAATGGTATGGCATGCCTTCATATGATGTGGAGAACTCAACTTATGGTCTTGACAAGCAAAGGGTATTTTGGGCATTTGTGAATTACAGGTCATTTTAACCTATACCCAAAACTCATACAAGGAGGCCTCAAATGGAAAAACTTACAACATCAAACTTGCTCCAAATGGGATTTTAAGTCTAGAAAGAAGGTCACAAGTTATTGGAGAAGCTCATAGCATGGAGTTGCATGATAGGTCAAAATATGAACTAAAAAGGCTTATAAAGTGAATAATTTCAAGTTGGAAAATGGTTTGGGAGATTTACAAGTCCAAATGGAGACTTCCAATATATGATTTTGAATGGAAAAACAATTCTAAGAACAATGGTTCACCCACTTTTTTGAGTTTAGAAGGAAAAAATGAAGTTATCCATGGTTGCTTATCATTTAAGAAACATAATCAAAAATGAGCCAAAATTTGAAAACAAGGGAATGTGCAAGATGGATCTAGAATGTTCATTTGGGGTCTATATATTCATGAAAGGAGAATTTGGCAAGGGTTGGCCTCATTTGCACCAAGATTTTCACAAATTTCTCTCATACTTTTCATTGAAGTTTCATTCCAAATCTCACAAATTCCTCACCAATTTTCATCCACTTCAATTCAATCTTATTCAATCATCATCATAGATCATAATTGAAGCAAAGACTTGGTGGTTAGGATTCATTTTCGTGCATTATCTTCAAGAACCTCAAAACTGCAAATTCTGTTGGACAGCAAAATTCAAGCAAGGAATCACCAGAATATTGCATACAGAATCACATACACCAAGGATAGATCAAGATCCAACACCTAGAAGCTTCAGATCCACATCTTCCATAGCTGTTTTTCAAGATTTCTCACAAGGTAAGTTTTCATTCAAACTGCTCGATCCAGTTAGTTAGACCTGACTTTGTTAGTTTAGATGCAATCTAGGTGGTTAGGAGATTAGTTTAGATGAATTTGGAGAGGTTTGGTGATGGTTGTGAGCAGGTGCAATGAACTGTTAAGATCAATATCTCTTAGATTAGTGTGTTATAATCGTGGCTTGATAGCATGTGTTAACCTCCATTAGTTGTAGTTCAGTTTAGGCTAAGTTTGATTGAGATTAGTGATGATGCATATCAGTGCATTTCAATGGAGGCCGAGTGTGGATCCAATCGAATTTGTTGATGTGGTGAATTTCAAGACGAATTGATGCCCTAAGCTTGTAGAGGGAGAGATTTGGGGCAGATTTCATGTTCACATCGTGTGGATTGGCTGCGTGTAGATGGAGAACAGAGAGGAAGAAAGTTGCTCGTGCATGGCTTCCATGGTGGCAGAAACCCTAGGTTCAGGTTGAATGAGGAAGAAGAGATAATCCTAGCCGTCCAATGAGTGTAAGACTCTTGACTTTTAGAGTGATCCAATGGCCTACATTCAATCTGAAAATTGGAGGGAGATTACCCTGGCCCTAAACGCACCGTTTCATTAATTGAAACGGGCGGACCTGAGTTGGATTGTTATTCCCACCCCCGTGTGAGCCCAAAACCATTTTTCTCATGTGATTCTGTTGCTATTCTTACCCCCTAGCGCGTTTCTATTTCTTTTCAATGCTGAACGAAGCTGGGCCTTGTCCAAAACGCTACCAACACCCCCCTGTCTGAGGGCCCATCCAGATATCAACTGGGGCGAACTGCTATTCATACCCCTCTCTCTTATTTCATTCACTTTTATTTTCTTAATTTCATTTTAATATTTTACCAATTTTCATAAATTCATAAATAATTCATAAAAAATGCTTTTTAATCCATTCTTTTTACCATATTTTCATTAAAATGTCTAGAATATTATAGGAAAATAAAATTTCATTTTTAGTTTTATTTCATATTTTTTACATATTTTCTAAATAAATGTCATATTAAATAGTTACATTTCATGCATTATTTTTATGATTTTTGTTCTCTCACATGCTTTGATATTTTTTGATCATTCTTTTCATATTGTTTAGATGAGATGTTAAGCTTGTAGAAATATTTTAGTTCCCATTTTTAGGAGTTAATTTTAGGTGATTAATAAATGCTTGAATATCATGAACAAAACTAGGGTTTTAGGTGACAACTTAGGAAGTTCAATTTTTTCCCTTAGGACTTAGGGTTTGAATAGATCAGTTATGGGACTATAGGGGCTATGGGTAGTTATTAAATCCCTTAGAGAAAAGTTAGGATTCCCCTACTGATATTATTACTTGTCTGTATATCTGTTGTTTGGTGTGGTGTGCCCTCTGGGGTTTATTGATTGTTTGTATGGGTATTGGGTTTGTCTGGGGCCCTGGGGAAGCTGAAGATTTGTGGAGATGAAGCCATTGAAGGGTCAAATGCTGAAGATCAACTGTCAGAGTTGAAGAGGAGTTTCTTGCTATCAGTTGCTGAGGAGACTAGAGTTTAGGAGCTAGGCAGAGCTCTAGATTAGAATGATTGTTTCTCAAACATGGATTGCCTTGTCTGCATCCATTCTTCTCTGTGATTCAGAGTCTCTCTAAGACACTCACCCCCTTCCTTTGGAAGGCTTGGTGATGGTGTCTATGAGATAGAACTCTTGAGAGAAAATGTCTCTTGTGTTAGAAGCAGTCTGTTCACCACCTTTGGTAGTCAGCTGGTTGCTTAACACCCAATTCACTCTTGTGACTAATCCCTCATCCTGGAGGTTTGAGCTTGAAGAAAAGCCATTGCAGAGGGAAGACTGATGATCAAAGCCCTTGTCTGAAGGCCATGAAGATGGAGATTGATGCTTGTTGAAGCCTGTAGCTGATTGGAGATTGCTTGAAGCCAGTTGTTGATTCAGAGCTGCTGATGCTGTTTCTTTTGCTGTATTTCATTTGCTGATGTGTTGATTGGTTTTCTGAACTGTATTGTTTGCTGTTTACCCTGTTGGGTTGAAAGTGAAGCCTGTTCACTTTCGCCTATTGTTTTCTAGGTTCGAGGTTGAGTGGGACTCCCTTGCCTCGCTTGTACTGTTGCATCCATGCATTTTACTGTTTACTGTACATATCTGGTATTGTTTCTGTTTCTGCCTATCCCGTAGGATCTCTGCTTCTCTCTGTGCAAGAGAGGAGCATGATAGACACTAGGTCTTAACCCATGCATGATAACATTAGGTTAGTTTGTTTCCCTTCGCAACCGTAGTTTAGAGTTCTGTCTCTTTCTTTCTCAAAACAAACAGAAAAACACATAAAGATTTCAAACACAATAAAAGACACTTCTTCCGTAAAAGAATGTGAACTCATCAAAACGTCATTTTTGTCCGCTGGGACTGTTAATCAGAAAAACCTTTTCAGAAGGAATAAAATCAACCAAGACAAGCCTGTGTCGTACGTGGCCCGAACTACGTTTGCTCTGATCTTTCATGCTGTATGAAAGTACGTAGGCATAGGATGCGATATCCTAGCGAGCAACCTTCCCCTCCTTTCCCGTAGGTAGGCGAACTACGTTGACTCTGATTTCTCGTTCCAGGCGGGAATACGTAGGCATAAAGTGCGATACTTTGCCGAGTCATTTTTATTTTTATTTTCTTTTCTTTTTAACCCTTGACCTATAGTTTAGATAGAATAACAATCCATACCCGAAAACAAGCGTGGATCCCGTCGAGTACGACGGACGTGAGGGGTGATAATACCTTCCCCTTGCGTAACCGACTCCCGAACCCAGGTTTTGGTTGCGATGACCATACCTTTCCCGTGTTGTGCGAGGTTTACTCTGAGCGTTTCCTTTCCCTCCCGTGGGATAAATAACGCACGGTGGCGACTCTTCTGTTCAGCCGGCGCCGATTTTCGCAGTAGCGACAGGGGGCTTGCAAACCTAACTCTGAAAATCTAAGATGAAATTTTTTTTTAACAATATAAAATTTAGGGGAAGGTTACAAACCTCACTCTGACATATTTATGTGGTTAAACCTCGTAAAAATTGTTCATCAAAATACATGGTTTTGTCATCATCAAAAAGGGGGAGATTGTGAGAACAAGCATTGGTTCTATATATATCCTTTAGTTTTGATGATAATAATACAATGTTTCGTAGAAGTTGATTGTGGTAAAAATTCAAAGATTGATTGGTGGTTTCATTAGTTCAAAGTTCTGGTTCATTTCAAGTTTAAGCTTGATTCATGTTTGATTATATTTCTCATGATTGATTTAAGATTTTGTTCACTTCAAATGAGAATTCAAGAATGTTATAATTTGGTTTATAAGGTTCTTGGATTAGCATGGAAAAATAGAGTATTTATCATTCAAGTGCAATCAAGATGTTTCAACGTGATTCAAATTGATATGGAGGGTGCCAATGGTTCATTACAAGCTCATTTCATTACAAATTCAAGTCTAGTTGGAAGTGTACAAAAAAGGGGTATTTAAGCTCTACAAAATCTTGTAGAAAAAGCCATGTTGATTTTAAAGCCCATTAGGAAATTCATGAAGTGTTCACAATTTGAAGGCCCAATTTATCCAGGAAAGCCCATTACATTAAGTTACACTATTTTTCAACAAAGATTTGATTTTATGCAAAGTTTCGTTCCAGCTAGGATCCACAGTAGGAAAACGGATAACTCTTGCAGCAACCACGAAATAAAACTGGCCTTCATAATGAAGCAATTTTCAGGCCAAACCTTGTAACCCCACCAAGCCAATACGGACGCAAACGACAAATCGACACAAGACGGAATTAAAAATCATTCACAAAACACAACAAATGTACAATGGAAATCATGCAAAAAAAAAGCAGCAAAACCATTCACAATACCACCTCCAACTACAATCCAAAAATCTTCATCACGTCGAACCGTACCATGCGTGAACCAACCTGCTGCCACAACCAAAACCTGCCATGAAAACAATTTTGTACCATTCAAAACTTAATCAACAAGTTTTACGTTTTATTTGAATATAAGAAGGGAAACAGAACCATAACAGAGGAAAGAAGCTTTAGCAGAGCAGAAAGAAAATAAAAAAAAAAACTCACTGCAAACATCAACACAAAACTTTGCAATTTCTTAAAACTTCTCCAAAAGACTGCCATCAACTCACCTTCTACACCCTCTTTATCACAAGACGAATCCTAACTTCTTCTCCTTCCCTATCCACGCAAAATCACTGTTTCCTTTAACGTCAAACTCTAATCCTTTTCAACCACTAAACCCTCACTTCATCACATCAAACCGTCTTCTTATCCCCTTGACTCAATTTTTTTTCACGACAACATAACCTTCTTCAGAGCCCTCATTATGCTTTAAGAAATCTTCAAACCGAATGCGATAACAAACCTTAAATATTGAAATCAGAATGAAGCGGGAAAAGAATGAGCGATTTGAGGATAGAGTTCATGGCACGAAGAAGGTCGAAATTCATTGATGCACCGTCGTTGTTTAACTCGTTTCCGTTGTATCAAGCGGTGATGAGTTCGTTGGGACTCCGAGCATTCTTTGTTGCCGTCGTCGCCGTTTTTCTTGTTGTCGTCGCCGTGTTTTCTTTATTGTTGTTGTGCCCTGCATTTGTATTTCATTGCGTTTGGATCTTGAAGAATAGAACTTTGGATGTGGGTTAGTAAGTAGTTGTTGTTGGGTTAATGGGCCGTGAGGCCCATGTTTGTTTTCCATGCACACCTTTATCTTTACTCACTCACCCTATTGATTCATGATCACAAGGCCAATGGGCCTAAGGCCTGAAGCCCGCGCCCAGTCTACGGCTTACACCCTGTTTATGCTATTTCACCCTATCCTTTTTTTCTTTTTGGTGATTTTTAATCAATTGAATTTTATTGATAATTGTATGTTAATTTTCCTAATTGTTTTTGATAATTTTTGACAAGGTTTATCTTAAATTATTAATTATTAGTTAATTTTATTCATAATTGTTAATTGTTTCTTTTCTTTAATTAATTTCTTAATGCATTTTTCTTTATTAATTATGGATTTTAACTCTTGTTTATAACTTCAATTAAGATTTGTGTTGATTTTTGATAGAATTTTGGTTGAATGTGATTTGAATTCTTGATTAAAGTTGTTGATGATAGTTGAGTCTTAATAAACTAAAATTTTGTTGAGTCTTTAGTGGAAATTTGTTTGACATACTTTTGCTAAGTTTAATTTTGTTAATTGACTTCTTAGTGGGTTTTCTATTTGAACTTGATTGATTCTTGGTTAGTATTGAGTTAAATTGTGAAGTTTGTTTCTATGGGATTAAATCTTAACATGTGGATAATTTCTTGATTTTAGCTTGTGATTAGATTTTGTTATCTTTTTTTTAGAATTGATTAAAATTTGTTTGCTTAGTCTTTGATGTACACTTGTGAATATTTCTTTGATGTTAACTTCCATTAGAATCTTGGTGATTAACTTTGTTCACTTTTCTCGATGAGTCTTGAATCGTCTTGATGGGACGTGAGATATGTGCCTGCTTGATCTTGTCGATGTTTGGAATTACATATGAGTTTTCATTGGTTTATGTTACTAAACTCCCCTTGTGCATAAGTTGTTTTGAATGTAGAGAACGATGCTGACGTGTACACTTCTATTATGAAGATATGAGCCATTAAGTGTGGTTCTTGCTTACTGGAATTTACGACTATGCTGTGCTGGAGCGCTGTTGTTGCCGCTGTTTTTGGTTCAGTTTACACTTGTATAACTTTGACATATTCTTTGCCATGTTGTTGATGATTTGAAGCATATTTAGGGTTTGGCATTTTTTATTATAACTTGTTGTTGATTGAGGAGTCTTCACTTCTAGTTGTATGTTTGACTTGTATGTCAATTTAATTGATACTTTGTTTTTGTTGGTTACCATTTTGTTGTACTCTGTGGTGAACGAGGAGTCACTCAGTTTTGCCTTGTGGCTGAGATCACGACATCATTCTTTTGGTCGTGGACGAGGAGTTACTCAGTTTTGTTTCTTAGCTGAGATCACGACATCGTTTTTTGTGTGATTGACTTGGATAATGTTTTGTGAGAAAATCGAACTGAACCGAACCGAACCATAGTAAAAGTTTACTCGAACTGAACTGAACCGTTTCAATTTACTTAGAACCGAACCGAACCAAAATAATTTGTTTGGTATATCACTTAGAAATTCCTAACCGTACCGAACCGTTAGAAGACAATTTTTCCTTACCCGAACCATTAAACTATTTTTCAATTTTTTTAAAAAAAAATTTAAAACTTATTTTTAGTATTTTTCATTTCAGTTTGGTCCGGTTCGATTTCAGTTTCGGTTCGGTTGAATTATAGTTTCGGTTCGGTTTTAGAACCGTTTTATGCAATATGGTTTGATTCACTAACCAAATATAACGGTTCGATTCGGTTCGACAGTTCAGTTCTGTTCATAGTTTTTTTGAACAATCCTATTCATAATACACATAATTTTATCTCTTGAATATGAGTGCTATACTATACACCATTTCAAATCGTCCTTTCCCGTATTCACAATTTTAGAAGTTGCAAGACATGATCAAAAGATCAGTTATTTATGATAACTGTTAGGTTGAATATAAGCATAGAATGGTCTAGAATGAGATGTTAAACAGTCATTTTTTGATTAAAAATAGTTACATTTTTTTTTAAATAAGAGTTTTTAAAAATGTGCAGGAACAAAAGTTTTTAATAAGGATATATTATAGACCGATTTTACTCAATAAATTGAAAATACAATAAAAATTAGAATGATGAAATTATTAAGGTGTCAATTAAAAGTAACGTGTACAATTTATTTATCAAGCTTATATGCACCTTGCATGATCTACATTCATTTTCTAAACAATACTAAATTTGTGTTTAAGAGTCTTAAACCCAAAAAAAACAACTTATAGTTCTCTTCACTTTTTGAACTTTGAATTGGAAATCATCATAAATAATATAATCTTGTTATATTAATTAATCATTACCTATAAGTTAACTACACTTCCAAAATAAAGCAATCCAAAATAAAGTATAAAGTAGTTAATTTTAAAATACCTTTAATAATTAAAAAACATAGAAAGCCATTAACTCTATTGGCTACAATTGGGTTTATTTCAACTATTTTTTAAAAACAATTTTTATAGTGTTATGTATTTTTAAAAAAAAATTTTATAAAAATATGAAATGAAAAGATTATTTAAATATTTCATCATCTTGTCAGAATATTTTTTAGATATTAAATTTTTAAAAAAATTACTTAAATTTAAAACTATTTTCAAATAGTTCTTTTATTTTTGAAACACTTTTTTTTTTAAATTGTGATTTTGACAATATTTTTATCTTCAATAGTATATCTTTATATTAAAGAATCTAAAAATTAGTCTTTCAATCTAAATTGAAAATTTAAAAACCTATAATATTTGGAAAACATTCTTATAAAATCATTTTTATAACTACAAAAGTTTGATTTTTTAAAAATAAAACAAACCGGCATTATATCTATTAACCGGCATTATATCTATTAATTTCTCATTTTATATATATATATATATATATATATATATAATATATATATATATATAATATATATATATTATATATATATATATATATATTTATATATATATATATATATATATATATATATATAATATATATATATATATATATATATTATATATATATATATATATATATATATATTATATATATATATATATATATATATATATTATATATATATATATATATATATATATATATATATATTATATATATATATATAATGGAATCAACTTAGTGGGTATGATTTGCAGTTAGAAAAATAATACTGTTGGAGTAAGTTGATCTCCACTCAAATAGGGAGAAAATCATTTGACACCGGTGTTAAATATTGATTTTGACACCAAATCCTACCATTTTATTATTGTTAATTCAATGATTAAGATAAATTATCTTAAAATACTTCTGTGTTAATTTTTAAGTGAATATAACTTAATCTTTAAGTTAATAAAAAATAATCGAGTAGAGTTTGATGTCATGACATTTTAGTGTCGATTGATCATATTTCATATATAAATATATATAATATATATATATATATATATATAGATATATATATATATATAATATATATATATATATATATATATATATATATATATATATATATATATATATTATATATATATATATATATATATATATATATATATATATATATATATATATATATATATATATATATATATATATATATATATATATATATATATATATATATATATATATATATATATATATATATATATCAATAACAAAACAAAATAATATAGCACTAATATTTAATTTCTACAAAACAAATAAACAAATACTAAATATATTGATGGTGTTATAGGTTAATATTCGAAGTATCCAAAATACCACATTATAACCCTAACATAAATTTACACAAAACCATTCTGAATGGTTTCCTCATTCTTATATAACTTATCATAGTACGGATCCTAATATTCCAAATAATTTTGCATTAGACTTGGTTTCTCCTTGCATGAAGGAACCTCAAGAACATAGTTAGGACCAACTCGAATTTCATGCTTCATCCAACTTTGCCATAATATAATCCATAAAAGAATCATCATAATCAAAAGCATCATCATCCTTGAGTAATAGTTCCACTAAAATTGTTGCTCATATCAAAAGGTCGAGTTAGAATCATCAAAAGTCATATTCAATCAAACTCCTCCTCATCAGGAAAACAAATTCCATAGATAAAAACCATGAACATTCTTTTGATTCTGGTTGAATTTGAATATGAGTGGGGAATCATAGAAAGTTGAACATGATCTTTTTGAAAACATTGTTCATCATAAGGAGAGGGTAGGAGGTCTGGTGAATTTTCAAACACATTGTTAAAAGACATTGCAAGTTGAATCTAAGAAGTGAAAAAAATTATACAACTTTAAACTAAAAACAATCTTGATTTATATAGAGATCGTAAATTAAATCAATTAGTTTAAGTGAAATCATTAAAGATAATATTGATTTTATGGTTATCTCCTAAAATATCTCAACAAACTAATATTTACTTTCATCTTATCTTATTAATATCTTACTTATTTTCAATTTTAAATTTAATGAAATTTATAATTTTATTTCAGCCTCACTTTTTAGAAAAAAAAAAAACGTTATGTTACTTTTAATTTTTAAAAAAAAAATTATATTTTCTTTGTAAGGCACACTAAATTGTTATTATTTTCCCTTTACAAAAACTATTTTTGACTTACATTAAATATCTCAACAAACTATGCATATCTCCTTTTATTTTATCCATGAAATATTTTGCATTACTTTTTAATAATTTTATTTTTTAATTTTATAAAATAATTTGGCCTTTTTTAGTGGCCAAGTTTCCGCACCCAATATTTTTAATCTAACAAATTTTACATATCTACTTTGATTTTATCATATGAATAATCGTTTTCAATTTTATTATCAAACATGGGTTTAATTAATTCATAATCATTAAATTTCAAAAATATAATTCTTAGACTTATAACAAAACACCCTCTTATATCGGGAGAATTAATTTCATATCAAAAGAATTGTGGACTGTTACCAATATACCATAATCCTATAAGAATTTGCTCTATGCAAACCAACAATTATAAACCCTGGGCTGTAATAAAGCAAATGCTTTTATATATATACTAGCCTACGTTTGTCCGCTTTTTTAATACGCATGAATGAAAATTAAACGATATTTTTTATATAAATAATTTTTAAAAAAAAATACATGTGGAAGTTAAAAATAAAAAATTATGTGAAAGTTAATAATAGAAAGTTATTAAGTAAATTACACAATAAAGTAAGGATAAAAATGTAGAAAAATAAGTCACACCAAAACAAAGTATTCCTATTATATATTGTATAGATAGTATATAAAATATAAAATATAAAATATAATATATATATATATATATATATATATATATATATATATATATATATATATATATATATATATATATATATATATATATATATATATATTATATATATATATATATATATATATATATACCTTTTTATTATTTATAAATAATTAGATCATTCAATTAATATTTAAGTTCAAATTTAATCTTTATCACACCTAAATTTGAAAAAGATTAAATTTGAATTTAAATATTAATTGAATGATCTAATTATTTATAAATAATAAAAATGTATATATATATATATATATATATATATATATATATATATATATTATATATATATATATATATATATATATAATATATATATATATTATATATATATATATATATAATATATATATATATATATATATATATATATATATATATATATATATATATATATATATATATATATATATATATATATAGAGAGAGAGAGAGAGAGAGAGAGAGAGAGAGATATTATTAAGATTAAATTTGAACTTATATATTAATTGGATGATTTAATTATTTATTAATGATAAAAAGTGTATAAAGTCAAATTTGTTCACTTGACTTACTTTATAAAATTTGAACCATATCTTTCATTTATGATTTCACAAAGATTTACTACGTAAATTTATTTTCATAGATAGATAAATATTTACTATTGATTTGTTTTATAATATAATATTTATTAAAGGTATGTTTTCTTTTAAATATAATTTAATAGCATATCTCTACAATATTTTGTATAAATATTGTCATAAATTGAATATATTAAGAATTTGATTACTTAAATTTTGAGAAATATAAATTCCTATAATAGAAAGAGCCAAAGACAAAAAAAAAAAAAAAAATCCAAAGACCCAAAAAAAAACTACAAGAAAATCTAATCTAGATGAAAAACTTTCTTTCCAAATCATTAACTAATAACTCTGCACACCGATTCTCCTCTCTGAATACATGGCTCACATAAGCACACTCAAAATTTGCTTAAGAGGCTCATAATCTTCCTAAGCATATCTACACCTTCACTTCTCTTTCGTCTTCCCCTGATTAATGTCCATCACTACTCTTCGTCCAATCCTCTGGTTAGTTGTTTTATTATATAAAACTCTTATGAGTGGATAGATCAATTATAGATCTTTATGGGTCGACCAAATCTACCCCCGACCCAATTATCAAGAAGGGTTCTAACACTTCTTTTAGAATATTTTTAATATCTGAAGATTGTCTTCCTTACAATCTCAAGAGATCTCAATTGTAAAATACATCCAACAACTCTCTACAAATCACGACTAACAAATAGTTAGTTCGTTATTTTATTATCTCTCTCTATATATAGTAGGTGTCAAATTGAGGTAACCAAGTTTTCAAATCTAATTTACTCATTGTTAGTCTGAGAATTTTGCATTAGTATTTCAACAATAAATGTGTGATATAAAGGTATGGAACTGCTAAGTATAAAATTACATGGCCGCGATTTCGACATTTTAAGAACTTCTATTGAATGAGTGAGTTCGACTCGCTTATAAGATATTTTTGGGACTTAGTCTATTTTTGAGTTCAAGACTTAGATAACCTAGGAAAGCTACCAAGTCTGGTTTAGAAGAATATCAAGAATAGATCCACAAGATTATGATCACTTTCTCTTCAAAACATGTTTAGAATCTCGAAAAGGTTTTATGGTGATTTGGCCTATTTGATAGAAGCAGAAATGAGGTAAATTCACAGGCTAAGTACAATTATCTAATCATTTTGACGCTATGCTCCAATGTTTGATAGGAGAAACTTTTGACATAAGCAATTAGGAAATTTAAACGACAATTTTGGAACAACAAGAGTAGTTCAAAACAATTCAAATATCGAAGACACGTGAAATCAGACTAAAAGGTTGAAGCCCACGTAAGGGAGTACGTGTCGATTCTGCGAAGATAACTGTTATCGACGATTAAACATTGTAATAGTATATAAGACAAGTTCATTCATGTAAACAAGGGTCACAAAATTCATTAAATATTTTCTATAGAACTTAAGTATCCAAAGTCACAGAGAGAAAATAGTTTGTGAGAAAATGTATGAATCTACGTCTTTTATTTTAATTCTTTAAGTTTTAAGCATTTAATTTAAATTATTTTTTATGTCATTTGTTTATTCCTCACTTTCAAAGAAATTATGTATTATTTGAGTTAGAGTTTATATTCAAATTTTTGACATTCAAACATCAATATTCAAAGCAGAAATATATTTTCTCAAACCTTTTGTACAATATGTTCTAGCATTTTTTTATTTATTTTAATCCTGTAAGTGAATCAAAAATTTATGGTTTGATTTACTAAAATAAATGGTAAAAAAAAATTGGCACGTCCAGTGGGGACCCTTTTTGTGCAAGAAATTTCAAATTCTACAGAAAAATTTGTGCATTTTTTAAAAACTTTGTTCTTCATACATGAAATACTTTCAACATCCAAGTGTTTATGTGTCTGAGAACCATTAAACTATTTTTCAATTTTTAAAAAAAAAATTAAAAACTTATTTTTAGTATTTTTTCATTTTCAGCTTGGTCCAGTTCGGTTTCAGTTTCGGTTCGGTTAGATTATAGTTTC